>CM048924.1:35456280-36056280 GCA_026686955.1 Epinephelus cyanopodus
ACTGTTGAGGCAAAAAAGTAGCGATGGCTTGGTAAAAAACAACTGTTTCATGGCACCATCCTTGCAGACGAAACATAGCGACAAATTGCTAAATAACACCCACGTTTGGTGCCAAAAATCCGCTGGAATCACAGCAATGAAAAACAGCCGCTTTTGTTGTTTGTTGCTTTGCAGCTTTCCAGGCATCTGGCCTATGTGACACTCTATCCAACATCCCCTCCATCTCCCTATGACAATGTCTGCTTATAAACTCTTTAGGAACATTGATATGGTGTGTATGAAACGTATGAATGTAATGTACCTATTGTACAAAGCCAACATTTTTTCTGGCGACTGAGCTGATTATGTGGTATTTTATGGCAACCTGAACATGCTGCATTTGAACCTTACTTATTCTCATTTGACTTTGACCACATTTCTCTTTTTGCATTTTTAGCTGTTACAGAATTCAAAACAGATTTCTTTTTTTGTCACAGATCTACAGTTCACATTGCTCTTCCAGAAATTAATTAGAAATGAAAAGCTCAGAGTGTGTCAGTCAGTGAGTGTGCAGTTTCTCTGGAGTGTCACTCCTAATTGCACCCAAAATCTTTTGAATGTCCTTGAGATGGCTGACTCACATTCAAAGGACTAGACATGAATTAGAAGGAAACACATACAGTTAGAGATAGAATTGTGGAGACACTCACACACACACATCTGGGTGAGGCTGTAAAACAGAACACTGACCCTGAGCCAAATTAAAACTGGAAAGGTTTCAGACAATCATGTGGAAGTCTTTGTGAGGCTCTGGTCAAAGCACAGATTTTCTATTGAGAATATGTGGAATGACTTGAAGATAACTGCTCACAAACGCCCCCCCAGTCCAGCTCGATCAGGCTTAAAAAAAATCTGAGGGAAGAATGGGAGAAAATCCCAAATCAGGATGTGCCATGTCTTTGCACACTTTTCCAAGAAGCCTTGAAGCTGAACTAGCTGCCAAAAATGTGTCTATAAAGTAATGAGTCAGGGGAGTGAATTATTCTTTCAAACGAGATATTTCTGGATTTCAATTTCAATAAATTAAAAAAGTAAAAAAAATAAATAAAAACAGGTTATCATTTTTATATTGCCAGAATTTTATATACAAAAAAAGAGAAAGAAATGAATCCTTTTAACATAGCTGTGACACCAGGAGTGTGGAGAGAGACAGAGGGCTGAAACTTTCTGAAAGCGCTATAAATGAACACTCTGTGGGCTGTGGATTCCCACCACTCCCCAGGGACAGAGCAACATAGAACTGCCCTGATGCACAAAGCACAGGGGCATAAATCAATGATCAATCAACAGCAGAGAACAGCATGACATGGTGGCATCATGAGTAGTCTGATGCTGGAGGAGATTCTGCCTATTTCAAGCATGTTTAAATTTATTATACAGGAGGGGTTTAGATTTACATTAACTCTGACTTACATTCACATCAGGCTCATTCAAGATAAGCCAGGCAGGCACAGAATCGATCGCCACTGATCACTGCACAATGAATGTCGGTTAGATTTCTGTCAGACTGAATTCATGCAAAAGTGGACAGAGACACTCTCATGAGCTGGCGGCCTTAAGGCCTTAACACACTGGTGGGGAACAACGTGCTTCAAAAAATACTGCTGGACTTAACCCCACTCTGCTTGTACATACCAGCTCCAGTAGCAGCTTTTCCTCTGCTACTATGGCAGCTCGACTCCTCTCCTCACTATGGAGAGAACTATGTTGCTGTAGCTCATGTTTGACGAAGACTGGATAAATATCCCAAACTAAATGACTCACAGCCAAGTCATCAGAAAGACAATGGCCAAAAAAGATACTTTCTGGCAAGTCATAGCTCTGGAGATTGGCTCTTCAGGTTTGTTAATTAGTGCGTGTACATACATGTTGTTATAATACAGAGATGGAAGACATTTTATATTTATATTTGTGGAATTGGAGTGATTTTGATTGTATTAATTATTATTTGAAGGTTTATTCTTTTAACAGAGTTACGTGTTGTGTGGCTGATAGTGACATTTAGCAGTCAGAGAGACACTAAATACATTCATATCACAGATCTTTAACTATACATAGGCTAATCTATTTTATATTAGCAGTAGACTATTTAGTTATGAATGTATTTTGCAACACAAAAACTTTATCACTTCGTCATCTGAAAAACGTGGCTTGGCTATATCTGACTGATGTTTAATAAAAGCAGTTCTTTCCTCTGCATTTGACTATTAAGCTAATGTCTTTAATCCATTTATGTAGTTTGACAGTGACAGGTCTGCCCGGCTGATTTTTTATGTAGCAGAATGCTGATATGATGCTGATTTAATTGAGAATTCTTATAAAATGGAGGCTGAACCATGAACAGAAAATGCAGATCACCTGTAAAGCTTTTTAACCGGGTATTCTGTAATACATAAAGCACTAAGAGCTGCAAACATGCTGTTACATGGGTCTGATAACATTTTAATAAATTGGAATCAGATTTAACAGGGTGTGATTTTCTGGAACTTCCTGTACAGACGGACGGCTGCTGGTCGGGAAACTGTCCAACTTGACCGCAGCTTTTTGTCACCTCCCCCTGATGCTGCCGCCTGTTCTCGCCGGCTTACCAGGTGAGACACAGTTCATCTCAAATGAACCTAATGACTGTAAGAACCACAGAGTTTGAATAGTGACAAATACACATTAGGTGCTGCTATTTAAATGTATATTATTTCATATCCAAACTGATTGGAGACATGTTGGTATAGCTTTTTTTTTTCTTTTTTTACTTCCCATATCAGCTATGGTTGTCCACATAACATTTGATTGTTGATGATATGACACAAGTCTGGATTCTTGAATTATTCAAAGATGGCCTGAATGAATCAGCAGCTGTTGACAAAATGACAAATCTTTACACTTAAACCCGCAAAGGAGCAGCTTATTTGTAGTTGGCTGGTTCATGACTTAGGGTTTCTTGGGTGAATCTCCATTTATGAACCACTTTTCTGTTAAAAATTACTCCTTTTATTCTTAAGTTTCAGGTTCATTTATTGTTGTTCAACAACACAGGGTTGCACAATGAAATGCAAGTTATAATACCTTTATACTAGATTACAGCAAACAAGTGTCACACACTCTGGCTCCATGTGCATTTATTTTATTTTGATGATGATGTTTAGGCCTTCTTCAAGATCAACAATCATACTGAGACACAGGTACACACCTGTGTCACACAGCTGATAATGATTAGATAATCATTCCAGGAGAGAACACTGTCGCCCCATGGATTGAATATATTATGATTTAAAATGTATTCTGTATGTACTTCTATGTAGTTGTTTGACATTCATTTAGAGCTGGTGTCTGAACATTTTGCTATTTATTTATTAGTGATACGCTGCTTTACTTTAACTTTTTTTTTATATGGTTAACTAAAATATGTATGTCAAACTGAAATGTGGAAAATGTAGTGACTGTTGTCATCTGTTTTGATGATTGGCTGTAGCTTCTGACACTGTTTGGTTTAATTGTTGAGGGCCTCTAAAATTGTTTTTTGCTCAACCTAATGGTGTGGCATGATCATCTAATCATTATCAGCTGTGGGACAAAGGTGTGGCTGATGTAACAGATCAGTGTACCCGTGTCTCAGTATGATTGTTGATCTTGAAGAAGGCCTAAACATCATCATCAAAATAAAAGACATGCATATGGAGCTAGAGTGTGGGACACTTTTTTTCTATAATCAAGTCTACTGCCAGTAATCAGCACCTGTTATCTTGGTGTGCATTCTTTTTTTTATTTTAAATTAAGTCTCTTTTATGCTACACAGGAACACTTTTTATGGGGAGGTATGGAGGATGATATAAGGAATCTTACAGCCTGAGGAAAGAAGTTCTGTAGTCTTATGGTACGACAGTATATACCTCTGTATGGCTTGCCAGACAGAATCAAGTTGAACAGGCTGTTGCTGGGTGAGTATTGTATTTTGGTATCCTTTGGGCTCTGCACTGACACCTTACCTCACCAATATCTCTGATGCTCAGTAGATGGGTACCAATGATGTTCTGGGTGGTTTAAAGCAGATGCTACGGAGCTCTCCTGTACTGGGTTGTGCACAAACCATGCCAATTTGTAATGTTTTCAGTCAGGATGCTTTGCATTACTCCTCTTTAAACATTGACTAGAAACTGGCAATGTAATTTTGCCTTCTTAAGTTTCTTTAAGAAATACTGTACAGTTGTTTCTAAACCTACTTTACCAGGATGGAGATGTATGATGATGCTGCGTCAGGTTCTCTGTAATGCTAGAACCTAAAACCTGTAACCTGCTCCATCTCAGCTCCGCTGATCATGTTGATACCTATGACCGAAATCATGAGAACATTTTAAAAAGGGTACATGAATCAACCCTGATAAAAGAGAGACAAACAAAACCTTTCTGAATGTTAAAAGGCAGATATGAATGAATGAGTGAATGACTGAATGAATGAATGAATGAATATTTTATTTTCGTGTCTGGGCATTTACATGACCCATCCCACATGGGATTATACAGACACATTAAATACAACAAAACAAACATTCCGGCTCATTGGACAGCACAATATCTACAGTATACATAAGCCTCACACAAATAAATCATACTCCAGGATATATACCAATCTATCAACACACCCACAGCCACCTAACCATAAAAAAGAACACAGATCCAAAGATACAAAACAAAACAAAAAAAACAGAGTTCTATTAGTACCAGACATAAATAAATACATAATTGATCCAATTCATAAAGTAATAATATATATCTTGTATCCAGACAAATAAACAAAGTTTAAATAAATCAAGAAAAGATTTGAGAAAAGAAAAGATTTGAGACATTTCTCCGTCCATGCTTTGAAAATAAATTCAGCAAAGTTAAAGACATTATTAAAAAGATATTCAATGAAATCTCCATCCTCCATACTAAGGGCTCTAGTTTCGCAGACTGGGCAAGGCAGAGGCACAGCACACCTGCGCTTCGCCAACTGGGTGTGGCCAGGCAGATTTTGTTTGTTTGTTTGGCACACCATGCGTGCTGGCGCAGCTACTCCTCTTTCCCACCTCCGTCCCTCCTACCTGCGCAAGTTGGAAAGGAGGAGGAGAGAAGGCGTGGAGTGGGTTTTACACAGACTGTCTTCTTTTAACAGAGACATGGCTTGGCACTGACGCACCTGTTGTACTCACCGAGGTCTGCCCACCAAATTTTAATTTTTTGTTTTCTACTAGAGAGGGTAGAAGAGGAGACCTGATGGCGTCCATTACAAATGACACACTGACCTCAAATGGAGTGTCTTTTAACAGTTTACAAGTCATTTGAGCACCATGCCTTTACTTTTAGCAGCCCTCCGATTCTTTGCATCACTGTTTACAGACCACCCCATCACTCAAGTTCTTTTATCAGTGAATTCTCTTAACTTTTACAACTTTCACACCTCTTATAGCAGGATTTTAATAACTGGTGATTTTAATCTACACGTTGACGATATCTCGGATCCAATATCCAGAGAGTTTTTAAACCTTTTAAATTGTCTTGATTTTAAGCAGCACGTCACACAGCCAACTCACAACAGAGGACACACCCTGGACCTGGTCATAACCCATGGCCTGTCCATTGGTGTGTCCTCTGTTGTCGACCTGGCTGTGTCTGACCACTACTGTGTATTTTTTAACATCACCAGTTTTAACTAGGAGGAGGCCCCGGTGAGAACAGTGAGGAGGCGCTATCTTACTTCTGAAGTGGCTGCAAATTTTATTGAGATTTTACAGAGCATTCCTGCTGAAATTTTACCTGCACCTTGTGATTTTGTGATTTTATCATTTATAATTTTAACAGTAAACTGAAGTCAACTCTTGACTCAGTAGCTCCACCCCGGTCCGCCCCTCCCTAAACGCAGAACACGCGCTGTGCGTAGGGCCTCATCTTCCATGGGGGGCCACACTTTGCGCGAGGGGACGCATTTGTGCATATGCGGAATGGATGCGCACATGCGCTACCGTGAGGCGCGTGTAGAATCAGCTCGAGGAAGGAGAGAAGAGACCTGACCGCCCATGCGTCGCTGCAATGAATGACAGCACTCGACATCTGAACAATCAGAGGTGTGCGCAGGCAGGCACTTGCAGAGCTGCAGCAGGTGAAGAGTCGTCCAAAAGAGCCTCGGGGGTATGTGCCGGGCCGGGAGGTCGGACGCTTCAAGAGAGGGGAGAGGGAGAAATATAACTAAATAAGCTAAAAATGTCTCTGTATTTTATTTCTGTTTTCAGTGTTTAATTGAGGTGGGAGAGGCGGAGGGCTGAGGGAGATCAGACGCCTCCAGAGAGGGGAGAGGGAGAAATACAACAAAATAAGATTAAATAGAAAAAACCTGTCTCCCTCTTTTATTTTATTTTCAGTGTTTAATCAAGGGTGGGGGATTGAGGTGGTGGAAGTTACTTTCTCTTGATGAGTAATTGATGGCTATTTGTGACTCAGATTTGTTTATTTATTTCAGTTTGAAGTTATTTTTATTTAATATTTATTTATTTCAGGTTGAATTTTTTATTTTATTTGACTCATACAGCCAAACTACTACATACAATTCATTTGTTATTGCCAATAACGGTTGTCAAGTTAAATGGCAAGTTGTTGTACGGTCATTTTGTACCTATGATACATTTGGGATGGGGGCCTCCGAATAAAATTTCGCTTAGGGCCCCAATTTGGTCAGGGGCAGCCCTGGCTCCACCTGTAACGAAAACAATAAAAAGAAAACCTACACCCCCGTGGAGAAAAAACGGTGAAATCAATAAACTGAAAAGACAATGCAGGAGTGCTGAGAGAAGATGGAGAAAGAGTAAACTGAACATTCATTATGAGGTTTTACGTCAACAACTCAAAACCTACAATAACGCAGTCAAAAAGGCCCGAATTTCCCATTTCTCACAACTCATCACCAACCATAAAAACAACCCCCGGTCCCTCTTCTCCACTTTTAATATTTTAACAGGCACTGATTTTAATAAAGATCTTAAGACACCAACAGATGATCTTTGTGAAGACTTTGCAGACCACTTCAGAACTAAAATCAAGGACATCAGATCCAGTCTGTTATCCAAGAAAGTTCTGTCTGTTACCACACCTGGACTGTTGTCCTTGCCTGAGGAAACACTGGAGAGTTTTGCCCTGGTTGATGCAAGGACAAGGCAACAACCTGCCTTTTAGATCCAATTTCCACATCACTTTTAAAGACGTTTTATGGTTTCTTTGAGGAGCAGTTTTTAAACAAAATGAATTGCTCTCTTCAAACGGCGGTGGTGAAGCCCCTTCTGACAAGAGTAGAGCAACTTAGATCCCAGTGTTCTTAATAATTACCGGCCTGTATCCAACTTACCGTTTTTAAGTAAAATTTTAGAAAAACTGGTTTTTAACCAAGTTAATGACTTTTTAAACAGAAATACCATTTTAGAGAGGCATCACTCTGGTTTTCAATCAATCAATCAATTTTATTTATAAAGCCCAATATCACAAATACAATTTGCCTCACAGGGCTTTACAGCATACGACATCCCTCTGTCCTTTAGACCCTCACAGCGGATAAGGAAAAACTCCCCCAAAAAAACCCTTTACCGGGGAAAAAAAATGGTAGAAACCTCAGGAAGAGCAACTGAAGAGGGATCCCTCTTCCAGGGTGGACAGACGTGCAATAGATGTCGTACAGAACAGATCAGCATAACAAATTAACAGTAATCTGTATGACACAATACAGTAATCTGTATGACATCCTCGGTAATGACAGTAGCTTATAACAACATTCATGAGAGTAATAATATTGTCGTTATAGTTCTAGCTACTGTGGTACAATATGTTGAAAGTATATATTAGTATCTGGCAGTATACATGTGTGATAATAATCATATGTGTATAATAACAGTAGAAGTATGACTAATGACTAATGATGGCAGCAGCAGAGGAACCACAGTACCGAGACAGCCCTTCTAAAGATTTTAAATGACATCAGGTGGAATTTAGATAACAAAAAGCTCACAGTGTTGGTTCTACTGGATCTAAGTGCCGCTTTTATACGGTAGACCATCACATTTTATTAAAAAGACTCAGACCCCTGGTTGGCCTCTCCGGTACTGCCCTTAACTGGTTTTGTTCTTATCTCACAGACCGATGCTTTTATGTAAGTATGTATACATGTTCCTCAGGAACCCATGAAATTAGGTGTGGGGTGCCCCAAGGGTCGATTTTAGGTCCACTTCTCTTTAATCTTTACAAGCTTCCCCTTGGGGATGTCATCAGGAGACACGGCATCAGCTTCCATAGTTATGCCGATGATACACAGCTGTACATCGCCGTGTCTCCTGATGACACAGGGCCAATTGATGCCCTTTTTAACTGCATTGTAGACATCAAGTCATGGATGGCAGAGAATTTCCTACAGCTCAACCAGGTCAAAACAGAGGTTTTAGTTATAGGTCCTTGTTACGGCCGCTGCTCTTTCCACCCTCATTGTGTGTGTGTGCAACATTAATTTTTCCCTCCGTGTGTCGAGCTGCCTGTAGTTCCACTGGATTCAGAAGCTCCACCTCCTCCGTTCTGATTGATGCGGTCTCTGCTGCTTCTGATCGCACAGTCCACAGCTCACCTGGGTTCCTGATTGGTGCGGCACAGGTGCAGTGGGCCAATCCCAGCCATTCAATCAAGTCCGTCATCCATAAGTGTCCTGCCAGTCTGTCAGTCGGGGCGGCTGACTGTTGGTGGCAGCTCGCCTCTTTGATTGTTGTCACTCTGTTGTGTTGGTTAGTCCACGGGTAGTATTTGTAGCTTGTCATAAGCTTTTGTAAATTGCTGTAAACCTTTGAAGTGTGGCCAGGTTGGTAGAATTTGCCCTCCTGTTGAATGATCCAAACATTTGCACTCACGTATAGACAATAACTTGTATAGAAACACTAGGTGCAGGGGTGCTGTTTTGTTGTTGTTGTTTTTTTAAACGCTGCATTAGTCAGTTTGTTTTCTCTTTTATTTTCAGTTAGATTGCAGATTAAACTCAGAGTGAGTTCTCCTTTTGTTATATTTGTTTTTTAAGTTAAACAGCACCCACCGGCCCTCTTCCTTGGTTTGTTCTCAGTTTTGTTAACCAGACGTCCATTATTTTGAGTTACAATAAACTGCCTTACCTTTTAACACCTGGTTTCTTTTGTGTTGCTTCCCTTCCCCCTGCGAGCTGGGTTGTAACAGTCCTGAAGGCCAGAGAGAGAAACTTTTACCAAAACTACCGGATCTTAAACCAACCCAATCAGTAAAAAATTTGGGCGTGACTTTTGACTCTGAGCTGAATTTTATCCCACATATCAAAAATATAATGAAAACAGGTTTTTATCACCTTAAGAACATAGCCAGAGTCCGCCCGTTTCTCTCTCAGGTCAGTACGGAGGTGCTAATGCATGCTTTTATCTCCTGTCGCTTAGATTACTGTAATGACCTGCTCTCTGGTCTTCCCAAAAAGAGTATTTTAAATCTCCAATTATTACAAAACTCAGCCGCACGCGTGCTGACAAGGACCAGAGGGCGGGAGCACATTACACCGGTTTTAGAGTCACTACATTGGCTCCCGTCCGCTTCAGGATCGATTTTAAGATTCTCTTAGTGGTTTTTAAATGTCTTAACGGCCTTGCGCCCTCTTATTTATCTGATCTGCTTTTACCATATCAACCCTCGCGGACCCTGAGGTCCTCCGGCACTGGCCTTTTAACCATACCAAAACCCAGAACAAAAACCCATGGCGAGGCAGCATTTAGCCACTATGGCCCCCACCTGTGGAACAGCCTGCCGGAGAGCCTCAGGACTGCAGAGACTGTTGATATTTTTAAAAGAAGATTAAAGACACACCTTTTTAATCAGGCTTTTAACTAATATTTTAAACTCTTCTTATGTTCTTATCTGGTTCTATCCTATTTTATGTTCCTGCTTTTATCTTGCTTTTAATCTTAACAATTTTCTGTTTTTATTTATCACTGGTACTGTATTTATTCTATTTTATTTATAATCTTACGTATTTTATTTTTGGTACTGTATTTATTTTATTTATTATTTTAGTCCTATTTTATGCTTTTAGTCTTTAGCTTTTAACTCCAGTGTTTCCTCAGGGGGGTCCTCCACACTGGGAGCTGTGTCAGGTCTGCTAGTGGGGGTGCTGTCCTTGGGTCCCTTCGGCCCGGCCGGCTGGTGGTTCCTCCCTTCGATGTGGGGGTCCACCTGTCTGTCGGAGTCGGGGGGCCTGGGTGCTGGTCCCCCCTATGGCACGGCCTGTGGCCCCTCCCAGTGTGGACGACCCCAAAGGTGGCGTTTCCTTGATCCTCAGTGCCATGCCATGTCTCCCTGTTGTGTGTGATTGTGTGTGTGCGTGCTTGTGTGTGTGTGTGTGTGTGTGTGTGTGTGTGTGTGTGTGTCTAGTATGGAGGGTGGGGACTTTTTTTGTAATTGTTTTTCTTTCTGTAAAGCACTTTGTGTTGCATGTCCGTGCAGGAAAAGCGCTCTACAAATAAAGTTGATTGATTGATTGATTGATTAAATGCACCCCACGAAGGCGTAATGAGAGTTTACTCAATTTGCCATGGCAGAAGAGAGCAGCAGCGTCAGACGGCCAAACTCCTCCCAGGAGGAAACTGATGTTTTGGACCAGGAGGTAGCCTGGGAGGAGGTCATCACAATTATAAATCAATGTTGCGTTTCTCTCATGCGCACGCGCGCTCTCTCTTTCTCTCTCGCAGTCTCACTCTGTTTCTTTTCTTTTGACTTTTCTAAGATGACAGATGCTGAATATTTACTCCCTATCTGATGCTGTGGCTGTTTGTGGTTGGCTGAGAGGGATGTGAACTCATTAGTTTGCAGCTGTGTTAATCAAATCAGGTTGGGTTTCCATTACGCGTGCCAAACGTGCCAAACGGTGCCAATCCCCTTTGATCTGACATCAGAGGTGACGGGACAGTCCATGTAGAGATACATTTATGTGCTGATTGCAGATAGTTGCATTGAATAGTGGTGTTTGTGGCTATTTCTTGCATTGTTAATGTGCCTGACATTCTGGAAACCTGCCTGTGAGGTTTTGGTGACGTGTGCGCACTGTCCGCCGGTCAGCCAAACTTCCACTTACAACGGCTGTGCCCCACCTGTGCTGACAGTAGACCTGGTTTCAGCTGGCGAGCTTTTAGCGCACCTTCGGTGAAGCCTTTTGGCACGAAACTGTCATTGCGCCCAGCTGGATCTGTGGACACCTCCCCCTGCTGCGCTGCCACACCCATCTCAGCGCACCTCAGTCTGCCAAACTACCAAACTGAGCGCGCCTTGGGTTGCGCTGCTCGAAACTAGCTCTGCGCAGTGTTCGCCACCCTGAGCCACCCTGCGCCGCGCCAGGAAACTAGAGCCCTAAATCTCATTTCACAAGAATCCCACCCCATATCTCCATTAAATGCCAAAACAGGTGCATATTTATGAAGACCTAGAAAGAATCAAATTGCTCGATTATGAACGTGTATGTTCTTTTGAAACCCTTTGAACCCCCAAATACCTGACATATAATCTAGAACAGGACACACACGTTTGATACAGTTTTGAATATGTAGAGTAACCCATATCTTTCAGCATTTTGGTTTTACCTATAATAGCTCCCAACACTCTACTTGCTGAGTCTGCTAGAACTGACGAACCTAGTAAAAAAGACATACTTTCATCTAAAAAGAAACCAAGATACTTATATTTATCTGTGAACTCAAGTTGTTTCTCACCAACATAAAACTGAAAGGTACTCCTCACTCTACCTGGTTTCCAAAAATGCATAATTTGCATTTTCTTTTGATTGATACAGAGTCTCCACGTTTTACACCATTCAGCAACATGTTAACATTATTTGTAGATCCTCTTCATTTTCAGTAACAGACAGTAAAATAATATCGTCCGCATAGAGTAAAATGTTTACAAGCACATGACCGCATAATACCCCTTTCCCCCATCTGCTTTACTTCTTCTGCCAAATCATTAATAAAAATAGCAAATAACGTTGGTGATAAAACTGTTTCGTCAAGTATGTTAATTTTATTCATGTTCATATTTAATGGTTCATATTTTATGTCATGCCTTAGTTTAGTTTCATGTTTTGTCCTTTGTTGTCATGAGCACTTTATGTTAGGTTAAAGTCACTCATGTCCAGTCTCGTCGTGCACTTCCTGTTTTATTTTGTACTCACCTTTTCCCTCTCGTTTCAGACCCTGACTTCCTCCCTTTGTGTGATTGTTCAGTCTGTGTGATGCCAGGTTTTCATGTTGTCAGGTTTGATTCTAGGTTGTGGTATTTTTTGATCCTCATTGTGAGTGTTTTGTTTTGAACTTTGAATGTTCTCCTTGAGAGTGCCTTTTGTTTAACTGATTTTGCCAAGTAGAATACTTTTGTGAAACCTACTACGAGTCGTGCATTTGAGTCCACCAGTTTCGTGTATGAGGTTGTTCCAAAACATCCCTTTGTTTAACACCAGTGGGTGTGGAAAACCATCCTGTAAGATATTCTTTCACTTTCACACAAGCAACAGGTGCCTTATACAGTCATGGAAAAAATTATTAGACCACCCTTGTTGTCTTCAATTTCTTGTTCATTCTAATATCTGGTACCACTAAACGTATAATACAATGAACACAACAAAAAATGCAGCTGGTCACATAATACTTTATGTCCTATTTGACATTCTTAAGCTTAATTGATTCCCAGGGTATATAAGAGGCCATTTCATGTCACAAGCAGCACTGCACATGCAAAGGCCTAGAGTGGTTTCCTGCTTACATTCAAGCCGTAGCACAACTCAGAAGTTGTCAGCTCTCACATAATGCCTAAAACAAAAGAATTATGTGAAGCCACAAAGGCAGCCATCTTGGCACTGCTGGAAATTGGCATGAGTGAGAGACAGGTAGCGAAAAAACTGAAGATCTCCAAGACAGCCGTTCATTACAACAAAAAAAACAAGCTGAACATGGCACTACCAAATTGCTACCTGGCCGTGGCAGGAAACGTCTTTCTACCCCACGAGATGACCGTGCACTCATCCGTTCCTGTGTCAGGAATCGTCGTCAGACCTCCAGGGACCTTAAAAATGAGTGGGCACTGTCGAGAAATGTGACTTGTTCGGCAAGGACAGTTCGAAACCGACTTGTTGAAGCTGGTTTGAAGTCACACAGAGCACGCAAGAAGCCCTTCATCAATGAAAGGCAGAGGAAGGCCCGGTTACTCTTTGCTCGAGACCACAAGGATTGGACTGTTGATGATTGGGCTGAGGTTCTCTTCAGTGATGAATCCAATTTTGAATTGATGCCCACTCCAGCCAACTTACTGGTTAGGAGGAAGCCTGGAGAAGCTTACAACCCAGACTGTCTTGCCCCTACAGTAAAACATGGGGGTGGATCAGTCATGATCTGGGGTTGTTTCAGTCTGAGTGGAACAGGGCAAATGCAATTGTGTGAAGGCCGAATGAACCAGGTCATGTACAGGACTACCCTTGAAAACAGTCTTCTTTCATCAGCTGGAAAACTCTTTCCTGCCTCGAATGACTGGATTTTCCAACAAGACAATGCCCCTTGCCACACGGCAAGGTCAGTTAAAGCCTGGATGGAGAACCACAACATTCGCACCATGCCTTGGCCTGCTCAATCACCAGATCTTAATCCAATTGAAAACCTGTGGAAAATCATCAAACTCAAAATGGAGAACCACAAGCCCAAAAACAAAGAGAATTTGTTTGAATTTGTCCAACAGGAATGGGCTGCTGTGACAGCAGAACAATGTCAGAAGCTGGTGGAGAGCATGCCAAGACGCATGGCTGCAGTCATCAAAAACAATGGTTATGCAATCAAGTATTAACTCATGTGTGTATCATGTGTTTAAAGCAAACAGAAAAGAAAACATGGAATGCTTAAAAGTAGTGTTTTTGGCGGTACAATGCCATAGCTATTGATGTAAGAATTTAAGTAATTTTGGTTATTATCAAGAAAACCATGGAAAATGAATAGTTCTTAGTTCTTAAATTAAACTCTCATGAGCTATTTTTGTTGTTATCATTATAATTGTCCAAACAAATGTACCTTTAGTTGAGCCAGGCATTAAAATTAACAAGAAATTGAAGAAAACAAGGGTGGTCTAATAATTTTTTCCATGACTGTATATGGAATTAACAGTGTGCAAAAAAACGCTTTTTGGAAATCATTAAAACAAGCAAATACAGCTTTATTAATTTTTAAACTATTTCTATTCACTGTGGTAACTGTGTCTATATGGTCTATACAGGCTCTTCCCTTTCGAAAGCCATTTGCTCCTCCTCTAGTAGACCATTTTCTTTTAAAAACTGAACTAATCTATTATTTAGGATGGAGGAATACAGTTTATATACAGTGCTCAATAAACTAATGCTGCGATAATTTAAAGGCACTTTCTAATCATCTTTTGGGGACTTTAGAATAGGGTTTATAATTGATCTGGACCAGGTAGATGGTACGACACTAGTCAAAACATGTTTTCAACAAACAGTACAATATATCAAGCATTTTGGGAGATTTCAACACCTTGATTGGCAGCTCATCTACGCCGAAAGCTTTTTTAATCTTAGCTGTCTCAATTGCTTTTTGGACTTCTTCTTTACCCATGTCTCTATAAAGATTCATCATCATAGAGGTGATGACTTAAATGATCTCTCTTCAAATAACAAATCTGTTCACAGAAATCATCATCCAAGTTTTCACCCTGTCTTGAGAAGAGGCCAGAAAAAGCTCCCTTTGAAAAAGAGATGTTCAGCACTACGCATATCTGACCATAGTTCATCCAACTCCTTATTCCAGTAGGGTTTATTCTGTTTTTAATTTCTTAAATTTAGGCTTATCTACATTGTCACTCAACTCTGAATGTACCAGTATACAAAATTCATTATACCATTTATCCATTACCTCTTGTGTTTTGTTAACATGTTGCAGTCTCTCAATAACTTTCAACATAGCTGCACGTCTATCTGAATTTAAAAAGGTATCTGGCACAGTACGATTCACCTGTTTTTTAATTTGTTTGGGCCTAATTGGAGCAGATGCCTCCTGAGACTGAGGCATTTCACATCCAACCCTAAACTTCATCCACAGCAATGAGTGATCTGGTAATCGGCAATGATCACCAATCAAAATAACTAAACCTCCCTCTTCTAGCATCTGCGAAACAAGCACTACCTTAAATTCTAAACATTTTTCTAAACAATCAGATAGAGATACTATGTAATCAACCACAGCTTTACCCTTTGGTGACACTGATGTAAAATTATCACATAAAGGATTGATTCTGCCATTAAGCACACACATTCTTGCGCCTCTTAAAAATTCAAGAAATATTTCGCCGTGTTTATTAACATAATCATCAATAGCAACTCGCCGGGGAATATAATCAATATCAGGGATAAAATCCTCCATATTTCCTATTCTAGCATTCAAATCCCCACAGATATAGATTGCATCCACGTCTGAAAACTGATATATCTGACTTAACAACTGACAGAAAAAAGATGATGCATCCCTTCCCCAGGAAGAGTTTTCAGGTGGCAGGTAACATGAAAATACAACAAAACAATAATCAGATAGCTTATGTTGAAACAAAAGGCCTATAGTGCCATCACTTTTTTCAGTAGTTTCAATCTTATATTCTTGAAATAAATGTAATCTTACTAACAACCCTACACCCCCAGATGCTCTGGCTGCTTTCATGTGAGTTTTCCTATTTAAACCAAACAATACATACCCCTCCAACTCAATAGCATTTTCCCCCTGAAGATGAGTCTCATTTAAGGAGATAATGTCAGCATTAATTGATTGTAAAATGGATCCTCTGAGATCACGATTGGCTAAAGTCCATCCATTAATGTTCCAAAAACATGGAATTACACGATGGCTCATATATCAGCTAGAAATGAAGTATTTTCATGCATCCAACAATAATAAACAATATATTATTGTACATTCATAATCAAATCTGCTTAATCATGCACACAGCATCACTTGTGTCTAACAGCATCACTTATCATAGCATTATGCTTTATAACAACAATGGTAGTGTGGAAACAGAAGAAGCTTGGTGTTAAATATGGAACAAAATAAAAGCAGTAATAATGCAGGAGCACATTAACACCTCCAAGATTCCTCCCGCATTTATTCTGTTTATGTAACTGCAATGCCAGTTCAGATCACAACAGAAACACATCTTCCCCACTCTCAGCCACACAGGCATCGAGGGATACTCCGCTCAGAGAACCCAGAGAAATGAATGTGTCGGTGAGCTGCTGGCATTGACTGATGTTGTTGTTCCACCTGAAGACGATCGCACTGTCCGGGGCAGGGATCCGAGAGCATTTATATGACATGTGTGAGCGGATGGTACCTCGCAGGTTGGAGGAGGCACTGACCGAGAATGACATCTGTTTTTCACCAGACAGCCCATAGCTGTTGGGGAACACGGTCATTTAAACATTTCTTTAAATCCAATCAGACACAGGTCGATGTGATGTGGCTGATATCAGCACAGTTAACATTCAATATAACAAATGTGTTTTTTGAGGAAAGAAAAATAAAGCTTTCAAAAAGCTTGAAAAATGTAATGTTTTCCCCCACTATTTTGTTTTTGTTAAAGGTTCAGTGTGTAAGATTTAGGGGGATTTAATGGCATTCAGCTGGAACTTCTCTCTGTAAGATCTCCTTCAGTGTTCATTGATCAAGGTTGTCTTTTTTTTTCTTTTTCTAGGAGCCAAATTATCTGCAAAGGTCTCTTCCTCTCCAAAACAAACCGACCCAGTGATTTAAACTAGTAAAAACACTGAATAAAGCAGTTTCATGTTAAAAATCAGTGATTCTTTTACACTGTTTGGCATGTGACACATGGCCAGCTAGCCCAGTACTTCCTAACTTAAGATCCAGACAATCAGGAGGTTTTTACTGGGAGCCAAATTATCCACAGAGGTCTCATCCTCTATAAAACAAATGGACTAGTTGATTAAAACCAATAAAAACACTGAATGAAGTACTTTCATTTCACAAGTCGGTGTTTTTCCTACACTGCTGAAACATGTGCTCACCTTTTTTGCCTCTGATAAGGTAATGTGTTCCAGACATTCACAAGGTTTTTACCAGGAGCCTAATTATCCACAAAGGTCTCCTCCTCTCCAAAACAAACATATCTGATGATTAAAATCAGTGAAAACACTTGTGTGTCGCTGTTTGGCTCATCAGAGACAGGCCACTAGCCGAGCACCTGTACTTAACATTTATCTCTGATTTAAAATTCAGTTGTTTGCAAGGTTTTTAATGGGAGACAAATTATCTGTTCTTAAAACAAACAGACCAGGTGATTTAAAGCCATAAAAGCACTTGATAAAGCAGTTTCACGTTGAAAAAATGAATGTTTTTCCAACATGGCTTGTCACAAAGGGGCTGCTTGCTACAGTGGCTGATGCAAACATGCTAAAAAGTAATGAATGAATGGCCCTATCTTGAGCCAGTGTTGGGTTTGTCCGTGCTACTCTAAAAACATAGGGGTGCAACATCTGTAGACGAGGACCTGCTCCCTATTGATAGAAACAACTAATTCTAAGGTAATAAAAACATAATTAATTTTATTTTCAGGACATTATACGCTAAAGAAAACTTCATGATTACATTATATTACATTTCGACCAAAAAAACCCCTCAATCCTTCACAGTGGACCTTTTAAAGTGGAGGGGGGAAAGGCAAACATTTTTAGCACAATCAGACATGGACGCACACTCTGAACAATTGCTTTAATCAGATAGCTCCTCTAAAAGGCATAACATTGGTGTCACCTTGTCGTTTTCATCACCTACAGCTGGCAGAGATAAACTTTTAACTCGAAACCTTCCTAAATGTAATCCATCACTTCAAAGTACTATGGTCATTTCTTTCTTTACCAGACATTACAATGCAGGTAATAATGCATTCACTGGGAAATACTTTCACTTCTTCTGAATATTGTTTCCATTCTGCTGTTGGCAGTAAAGATAAATCTACAGACAGCAAAAGTGATGATGCAGGTCACAAAATGAACTAAATCCGATCCAGATGCACTGATTGTGTATAAAGTCATGTTAGGAGTAACTCCCAGTCATCTCATGTAATGGATAATGTTTGTTAGCGCCACATTGTATCTCCTCAAGCTCTTTTTAATGGGTTTTTAAAGACAATGGGAGCCTATGACTCCGGAGAGAACAGGAGGAGGAGTACGTTATGAGTGTGGCAAATACATCAGAGGGTTTGATGTCTTCATGGCAACTGAGGAAAAAAGGCTCTTATTATCTTTCAAAGCAGGATGAGGCAGGTTTTACAGAGTGACACCTTGAAGCTGGTCAAATCCTCATATCAGCGACACCAATATCAGATTTTTATTGAAAAGCCAATGTTGTGAGAAACCAGTACATGTTGATGTGAGCAAAACAGAGTAAAAACACATTGTGTACTGAATATTTCTGTCCTTAGGGGTGGGTGAAGGACTCTTGGGTCTGTTGCCCATTCTGGCCTTTGACTTCACCTACTGTCTGGCTCAAATGAGTGAAAGGAAATGTCAGACTTATGTAGGTGATGGAACAGGATGTATAGTACTGCAGGGTGTTCTCATGCACTGTTCACGTGTATATCTATGAAAAGTAATGCACCAACATTTGCACATAATCCACATAATCTTGAAGGCTGCAATGACATGACCAATGTGCTAGCAGGAGAAAAGAAGGAAGTAGTATAAAGTCTGCTAAGGAAGGGGGTCTGGATGGTGGTTGGGTCAAACAAACACAAAAATTTCCCACATGAGAGTGGTGCTCGTATCCTGTGTGAAATCAACTGAACTTTGAGGTACTCTAATGCCATATTACACTGGATGCGTGTCCGTTGCGGAACGGCTGCGCTGGTTATCCGCTGCGTGCTCTGCCGTCCATCAACCCCCACCGGCTGCGTTTGCTGTGCAGAGCGGTGCAGCTCCGCCGGACAGCGGGAGTCATGAGGACCCATGAGATCTCGTGAATTCATGCATAATCGCACGATATAACAAGATGTAGTTTCTATAAATAGAATCACAAAACCAGAGGAGTAGTAGGAAGACATCTCGGTGTACCTCCATGATTAATATCTCCTCGTCCATGAAAACCTCTGACCTGTTGACTTCAGGCCTGCCTCCGCCCCTTAATGATGTTTTCAAGGTGTAGTGCAGGGAAATATGATCCGCCGTGAACACTGTGTATTTTATTTTGAAATTTAACCAGATGTTTTATTTTGTTTCTGTGCACGACTTCCTGCCCCGCACGATCTGCTCTGTGCTGAATTGCTGCGTTGTGCTCCGGCGTCTGGCAAAAATAGAAGTCCTGCGTATCTGTTGCGGAGGCCTCCGGAGCTGAGACGGAGCCGGAGCCGGAGCGCGGCACAGCCGCAGCCGGTGGAAGCACACACATTGACTAGAATTGAAACGTATCGGCTCCGCTGTCGTTCCGGACCGCAGACGCAACCAACACGCATCAGGTGGAATTTGGGGGTAAGGTACGTAACATTACATTAAGTATGTAACATGATGACGCCCAACCATGATTCTTTTCCCTAAACCTACATTTCTGCACCTAGCCTGTGAAACTCTATTTTCCTAAACCCAACCTTTGTAACCACATGGCCTAACTTAAAATAACTTTACTTTCCTTAATCTAACCTAGGTAACTTACATAACTTTACTTTCCTGCACCTAACCCAAGTGACGTTACATTCCTAAACCTACTCTATGTAACTTGAGCTACATAGAGTCCCCAGTCAACCCCTACATAACTTATAACTTTACTTCCCTAAGCCTAACCTCTGTAACTTTACTCTCCTAAACCAAGCCTACATAACTATGTAACTTTCCTAACCTATGGAACTTTATGTAATGTACGTAACTTCACTTTCCTAAACCGAACTTATGTTACTTTACATTACAAAAATAATGTGGTGATGCCCAACTATTTTTTTTCTAAACTTCAATTTCCTAAACCCAACCTAAATGGTAGGGGTGCTACTCACTGGGTGCTAATTCAGTACATTAAAGATACTGCACAAACTGTCGTATGTGCATTTTTACATAAGGTATTGCACAAACTGTTGTATGACGATAAGTTGAGTAATGGAGCTGTGTGCATGTCTCCCCAGATATGAAAATGATTTAGCCTCACACAGAGAGAGATTAACCATACGGTTGACTGGGGACCTCAGCAGTTGTACTGACCTCTGATTCATTCCATCCCCTCCAGCTAGATCTCAACTGCACTCACACACACACACACGGACGCACGCACGCACGCTTGCACATTCAAAATTATGCACATATGTACTTGATCAAACAACCAGTAAACACATCATGATATTGTTTTCTTCAATAATAAAATCCTGCATTCATTGGGTCATCTTCAGTACACAAACATGCGTTCATGTTATTCATGTTAGCTCTGTGAGGTCAGATAATTACTGTGACAAATGCACAAAGCATTCATTTGGTCGCTGTAATATGACTGAATGCAACTTTGTATGTTGGGGTAAAGGCCAATGACTGAGCTATGGTGAATTTGAATTGGTTTTGGTTTATAATAATAATGCCCTTTATGTATGCAGCCTAGTTGAGATCAAGAGAACTTTATTAGTGATCTTAAGGTAGCTGTGGGGAAGGTTCAGTGTGCATAATTGTAGAAATTGTAGAGTATTTGGTAATGAAATTCAGAGGAACATGTAAGGTTAAAAATGTTGGTGAGGCAGACAAACCAAAAAATGTTAAAAGCACAAGGACAAAAGAAAGGCAGAGAGGCTGCCAACTATTTTCACTATTTACAAGCAGAGATGTGGAGCTGAACTCAAAGACTCAGATGACTAAAAGATACTTCAATTTTGTTAGCGCTGGCATTGAGTCAGAAGTCATCAGAGAGCTGGATTCTAATCATGTGGTTGGAGAGCTTGCACAAAGAAGACCAGAGAGAAGGCCATGCCATCCATCAGCCTTCCTTTCATGTTCATGTATTGCACGCTGTAGCTGACGTCTTTATTCTTATTGGAATTTTTTGTCTGCAAAGTGTTTTCTTGATACAATTGTAATAAAAATGGAAATACTGGAAATACTTATAAATGAGAAAAAAAAGTCTTATGACTGATTTTTAAGGGTACTCAGTTATGGTTATTTTGCACCTAATGTTCCAACAATACTGTCCATTGCTTTCAGTCCTCTGGTTTTATATTCAGGGTAATTAGGATAGAATTTTTAGTTATTTGACATTTACCAGTTTGTGAGAATGACAGACCTGTTGTGTCCATGATGGAAAAATGTTTGGTATGCTAGAAAGACAGTATGGTGGTACTTTCTACTGATGACATGGCTCATGACATATTGCTGTCAGCTTTCCATAGAATGAAATTAAGCATAAAAAGAATGTGCAGAATGATATTGCACGTGAGCAACATCATCACTGTGGCTACAATTCAATAAGGGGAAATTAGGGGAGGCAGACTGCTGATATGTTCATAGTTGTTAGCCCTAATTACATTCATTTACAGCTCCCCTCTTTAATTTGAAGACCAAAATATACGTGTCTAGATTGGTGCTTGGAGAACACTTGTATCAATCATTAAGGCCATTTTGTAAAGTTGTCTATTAATCCAAACCTAGCTAGTGAAATTAATGAGGGCATTTGAGGACAAAGCAGTGAAAAAAAAACCCCAATTTGCCTCTGCAAACCATGTCAAAATAAAGCGATTCATCAATCTAGCTGCTTGCAGTGTGTGTGATCAAGAACTCCACCTTATATGAAACTTGTCTGCAGAAAACAAACCATGTTGAATTTGTTATGTCTGAGAGATTTCCATAGCTCTGTTGTACTGTCATATTTGTGACAAAGGAGAATGGAGATTGTGAGAGTTGAAACAGCAAAGTAATCCAGTTATTTTTAAAACTATGTTATAAACAAGGTTACAAAATAACTGCAAGCTGCCAGAAAATACACTGGTTATCATCAACCCTCATGAGAACATTTTTACAAGACTTAGATTGAATATAAAGGCTACACAAATGGGTATTATTATATTATGTCGCAGTGGTTATATACAGTAGGCTATTATCTCAAAAAAAAAAAAAAAAAAGACGGCAAAATCACTTTTGTTCCTTGTTCCCTGCTGACTTTGGTCTGAACAAAATAGAAAAAAATGACTTTGATTCCCTCTTCAGAGAAACAATAGAGTTCTATCTTGTAATTGGAACTTTGTTGGTGGTCATGATGCTGTGAAACCACTGGCAGGTTAGCGTGTCAGGCTCATCAGGCTGTCTGTTTAACAAGATTTCCAGTCAAGAACCTTTTCAGAAGACAAGTGTGTTTAACTTTATCTGGATGGAATGAACTGGCTGTTACTCTTATTTCATTATGGAAATAAAACAACATATCCTTATTACCTCAGAAAGAACTGGCAGTAATGGAATCACAGTGGTTTATAAATTGTGGAAGTCATAAGAAAAGCATTCTTGCACACAAAACACAGAGGCAGGAATTTGCATTAATATCTCACAGATATGTCACTAGAGTGCATCTCCTGCCGTTCCTTCAAAGACACAAAGAGGTAACAGGCAGCTTGACTGACACCACAGTTACCAAACTTGCCCTGCATTTTTGCTCTTTTTACAGCTTTGCTCTGATAACACAGTTACACTGGAAGGAGCCCACGATCTAACACATGCAGATATTGATGTCATTGTGCTGAAACTGTATGGATCCCTATCAGTTCTGACAGCAGTGACAGTGAATGTTCCTGTTTATTAAGCGTGGGGCAAAATATGAGACAACCTATGTGCTGCTGGTGTGCAGATACAGTGCTGACAGGAATTCATACAACAAAAATAGTTTTCTTTCTGTGACTGGATTTAATGCAAATCTTTTATTATATTTGACTAGTGATGCTTACAACTGTTATCTCTCTCCTTCTATGACAACTGTCAATTTTCAATTGCTTCCAGTAATCTTTACTTTAAATCTGCAATAACAGATTTGATGTTATTGACTAATAATAAAAGCCACTTGCAGGAAAAATATTAGCTTGTTTAACTGTTTGACAGCAACAATGACATATTATCACATGATAAAGTGTGTGTTTGCAAACTGTGATGTCTTTGGCTTTTTCCTACCTCTGTGTCATTTCAACCCTGTAGTACACATTCAGGTTAAGGCATTGCAGTCATTTGTTTCTTATCTGAAACATCAGCCTGTTCTCATTCCCAGGGCATCAAATACACATGCTCCGTCACACTCCTCAGCGTGTGCTATCGATGCCAAAGGCCCCCTGGGCCAGGCTTTCAACTAACTTAAAGGGAAACCATCTGCGACAATACTCGACACCAAGAGCAACTGATGCAGTGTAAAGAGTGGGAAAGTCCATGTGGGGAGGAAGAGAGGGGAGGTGGATGTTGGGGTCAAACAACACCAAAGTTTGGGGCGCCTACTAGTTCACCTGAGGGCGCATACTATGTTCAAAGGCCATGTGCATGCCGCAGTAGCCACAGATTTGATTCCAATCCTGTCATCCCCTCTCTCTCCCTCCTTCACTCTCTCTCCCTCCTTCACTCTAGAGCTTTCCCAATAAAGGTAAAATGCCAACAAAGTACCAAAAAAAAAAAACCAACAAAAAAAAGTTTCACCACCTTTCACCTAGAAGACCATAAAAGAACATGTCCTCTGTGCAACCAAAAGTCACAGTTGTTTTAGCGTAACTTTATGTAGGCCTAATTTACATACCATCACTGCACACTGAAGTCAGTCAGACTTTTTTGCACCCTCAGACTTTTTTGCACCCTCAAATTTATTGTTTTTTATGATGACAGGCGGCAGTCGTGCTCAAACACCAGCCGTTGCGGCACACGTGTTCCTAAATGTCTATTTTTCAGGGCTCAATCGCTGTGCCCCTGGTTAAACAGATTTCAACTTTTGGAATGCAGTAGTGTGCACCGCATGTCATGTGACAACAGACACATATCTTTACCTTCTTTTGTAAATGTTAGTGTGTGATAAACATGGAGAGGAAGTTGATCATTTTAGTTCAGGGCTGCCAGAGATTTACATCTGCCCGATGGAAAATAGGCCTACACACAAACAGCGCCTGAAAGATCAGCTCTGCACTCAGGATTTCAGGTAAACAGGCTGTGATATGGTGCTTGATAAGGTTGCTCAGCAACCTCAGATGCAACCTGCCACCATGCTCTTGAAAGCTCTCTCAGAAAAGGCAAAAGTAGCACCTACCGCCTGACCTCAAGTTTTCCAGACGCGGCATGTGTAATGCCCCTTACATAACAACTGTACTTCTGATGAAGTATGATCTTTTATTCAAATAGTTTATTTGCGTAAAACGAACTGTTTCATAAAATTAACCATGTTACAATGTGTTTTGGCTGTGCATAAATATGCTAAAGAGAGCCCAAGTGTCAGTATTTCATGACCCCAGAATGAAAACAGGTTTGAAACATAGATCATTTCCAGACATGATTAATTTTTTTCTCATTATTATTTTCTGATACTTTCTCTTGAAGCCCAGGCTGTGGAATTTGGTAGGGATGGTAGGGACATGTCTCTGCTGATATTAAGCGATTGCTGAGGTGTGCGTTGTATTCTCTGTGATCAAACATTTAAAGGGGCAATAAGCGAATTCATCATTTCTAGATTGAAAGAATTAAAAAATTGCTATGTGAAGAACTAGAGGTGTAATTTCATCTGGAGTATAGCATGACGTCACACACCCTCTCTCTGTGTTGATCTCCAGCCCATTGTTTACAAGCCGGTCTGGCTGCGTGTTCATGTACGTTCATATGAATCTGCTTGTAGTGAAACCGGGGCTAACCGGTGCTTCCTCCTCAGGTGAGTAGCATCCAGCTGCAGCCCCGGAGCTGAAGCCCCTGGCATGACGGAAGTGACGTGTTTTGCTGGATAGTATTGTCGCGGTCTTTGTGTGGAACTTAGCTTGCAGGACACAGCATCTCAACGCAGTAGGTGTCAAGTAAGCTAACTGGAATAAATTGGCAGAAAATAGCTAAGCTGTTTATTCTGTGACCATTAGAAGAGGATCCTAGTGAGTGGCGAGGGCAGGGCTCGAGACTTGGGATCCCCTCACCTATGGTCCCGCCTGGGCCTGACGTCCGCAGCCCTCTAGCCTGACCTCCGCGGCCTGGAGGGATGCTCAAACGTGGATGAGAGGAGCACGGAGGTCAGGCTGTGTAGTCAGGCTGTTACAACACTAAATTAAGCAGAGTGACGGACCCAAAGACTTCAATCTGGCTATAAGACAGCTGAAATGCGAAACAAAAAAAATACAGTGGTGAAGTTGGGATTTGTTTCTTGAAGTTACGTGCTCATCATCTTTTCTGTCTCTTGCAGGCTGCCAGGAGAAGCGGACTGGCCATCAGATATTGTTTGTGGAAACTTGAAAATAAAGTTTGTCAAATTGACTTTTGTTTCTTCATTGTGCACACTTACACACAAAATAGGGTAACAGTCAGCTATTTTTGAATGTTAGCACTGATTTCTCACATTGAATGGTGAAATATTTGTAGTTTGAAAGGTCCGACCTAAATGAATACAGGTCGTAGTTAACGAAGCATATGAATATTAATATAGAAGGAGCGCCCACTGAGCGCAGCTTCTTTTATTCATGGTTCGAACGTCATGATGTGGTCAAAAACAAAGTTGACTTGTATGATTAAATAAAGGTAAAATAAATGGACAACTCATCAATTCATAAACACTGTTATGCAATTTTACTTAAAAAAGTTGTTAAAAAAAAGAGAGAAGTCACTTCCGTCATGCCAGGGGCTTGTGTCACATCAGGGGCTTCTGCTCCGGGGTTGCAGCTGGATACTATTGCATCAGGCTCCACTTCACTCAGCTGCCAGCACAGCCAGTCAGCCTCCACTAGCTTCCCAGCTAACGTTAGCCCCGGCTCTCCGTTGGGATCCAACCGGAGCACCAATCCCCGGTTTGTTATTCAGGTTAATGTGGGAAGAAGCAGCAGGTGTATCGGGCAGCTGAGTGAAGTGGAGCCTGCGGAAGAAACTCCGTGGAGATGCTGCAGTGCTCGGCTGCACAGACGAGGCGAGTGGGGTGGGGGGTGGAGAGCAGAGGTAGAGGGAGGAGTGGCTCATGATACACTTTGTTTTGGTCTACAGGCAGCGCACAACAGCAAACCTAGTGGTGGAACGATTTTGCTTTTTGCCCCTTTAAATATAACCACTGTTGTCTCAGGACTCTGTCAGCTAGATGAAGACTACTGAAGTCTACAGTTATTTTGACTTGTTAAAAGTTTAGACTGCAGTGTGGTGTCTTTACTCTGACCAGTGGCTCCGTGTCACTGTCTCTGTGTCCCCCTTATAGACACCTTCGCTCTATTTGGGACTGTCTGCCTGCAACAGGATGCTTTCCACGGAAAAGCTTAGGGAAGCAGCTGTGAGCTGCACTTCATCGAAGGTGGTGAAGTTAAAATTTGTTTGCAGAATAACCTACACAAAGGTGAGATTCAGGCCTTATCGGGGGTGTTTTCAGTTATTTTTAGTTTTCCACCTCCGATGACGAGCAGTACACAGTCGCTTCAACTTTGCCTCACCCAGAAAGAGTGCAAAACAGGGTTCTGTCACTGTCTCACAGTCTGGAGGGGATACTACAGTGTCAGCACATCAATATCATCATGCACAGCTATGGGATAGAAAGATTTCTTCTTGAAATTCTATGACTTTATTCTCATTAAATTATTATTAATCTCTATTATTAAATACTTACGCTATTAGGACTTTTTCTAAGTTAAATGACCTTATTCCTGACTTCTCAGATAACACAGATATATGGAATATGTTTTGAATGTGCAGACAGTTTTGAACATGAGCAGAAATCTTCCTGAAATGAGCTATTAAAGTCCAGGTGTTTGTAAATGAATTAAAATGAATTTGTGTATCAATGACATGAATGGTGGCACATGCATATTTAAAGGTGTTACTTCACTAAACAAAAGACACAACGGAGAATGTAAATCCTCCCTACATGTGTGTTGATTCAGTAAAGATAAAAGAGAAAAATTGATCTACTGGATAAGAAAGAAACACAGAATGCCTGGAAGCCTTACTGCATTATATTCTGTTATGTATTCTGTAACTCTCTATTATCAGGTAGCTCTATTAAGTCCTTAAAAACTCTCCAGCTAATTCAGAATGCAGCAGCACGTGTACTAACAGGAACTAAGAAACGAGATCATATGTCTTCTGTTTTAGCTTCTCTGCACTGGCTCCCTGTAAAATCCAGAATTGAATTTAAAATCCTACTGTTAACTTATAAAGCTCCAAATGGTCAAGCTCCGTCATATCTTAGAGAGCTCATAGTGCCATATTATCCCACCAGAACTCTGCGCTCTGAGAATGCAGGGTTACTCGTGGTCCCTAAAGTCTCCAAAAGTAGATCAGGAGCCAGAGCCTTCAGCTATCAGGCTCCTCTCCTGTGGAATCATCTTCCTGTTACGGTCCGGGAGGCAGACACCGTCTCCACATTTAAGACTAGACTTAAGACTTTCCTCTTTGATAAAGCTTATAGTTAGGGCTGGCTCAGGCTTGCCCTGTACCAGCCCCTAGTTAGGATGACTTAGGCCTAGTCTGCCAGAGGACCCCCTATAATACACCGGGCACCCTCCCTCTCTCTCTCTCTCTCTCTCTCTCTCTCTCTCTCTCTCTCTCTCTCTCTCTCTCTCTCGTGTCCTATTACTGCATCTTGCTAACTCGGCCATTCTGGATGTCACTAACTCGGCTTCTTCTCCAGAGGCTTTGTGCTCCACTGTCTCTCAGGTTAACTCGTATTGCAGTGGTGCCTGGATAGTGTGACGTGTGTGGTTGTGCTGCTGCCGTGGTCCTGCCAGATGCCTCCTGCTGCTGCTGCTACTGCTGCCATCATTAGTCATTAGTAATACTTCTACTGTTATTATACACATATGATTATTATCACACATGTACACTGCCAGATATTAATAGCTACTTTCAACATATTGTACCACAGTAGCCAGAACTATAACAATAATATTTTTACTTTCATGAATGTTGTTGTAAGCTACTGTCATTACCGTCTGTCCTGCATCTCTCTCTCTCTCTGTCTGTCTCTCTCATCGTGTCATACACAATGAGAGAGACAATGTTAATTTATTATGCTGATCTGTTCTGTACGACATCTATTGCACATCAGTCCGTCCTGGAAGAGGGATCCCTCCTCAGTTGTTCTTCCTGAGGTTTCTAACATTTTTTTTCCCCCGTTAAAGGGTTTTTTTTGGGGGGAGTTTTTCCTTGTCAGCTGTGAGGGACCAAAGGACAGAGGGATGTCATATGCTGTGAAGCCCTGTGAGGCAAATTGTGATATGTGATATATTGGGCTTTATAAATAAAATTGATTGAACTGATTGATTGATATTCTAAACTAGCTGGCACAGAAGATAGAGCCGACACGTAAAGTCAACAGTCAGAGAATTAAAACGTTAAACATTAGGTGAAATTATTAGTTTCATTTTAACTTATTTGTTATCCAACACCCATGATATGACCGACACATTCTTTGTTTAACTCAGAACCGAACCCATAAATTAAAATTAGACAAAATACTACTCGCAAATCATCCTTTTTGAGGGTCACCTTCTGGGTACCCACATATACCCAACCTGTTGCAGGACTCTGACTACTGTCAGATTCACTGTCCCATTTATCACCAATTTTGAATCCCATCTTCAAGGAGCAGTGGGTAACATCTCCTATGAAGACCACATCAATGATTTAATCTAAGTCTATTCATAGTGAATTATAATGCTCTGGATGGATGCGGTGGGCTCCTGTGCGGTGAGCCCAGGCTCCCAGAGAGGGATAAAATAAGTCAGTGTGAAGAAGGGGACCGGCTGAGCTCCAGCCGCCCTCCCTTCTGCCCGTGTGACAGTTAGGGGGGGAGGGTTCAAGCCACCATCAGCACAGTGAAAAGCCCTCTCTCCTCTCCCCGCACCGAGGGACAATCTTCACTCCGCCCCCTCAAGTTGGCAACACTGGACAATTGTTCCAGTGGCTTCTGAGTATGTTCTGCTTGGTTCCGCCCTATTTCGCTGTGATTAGCTCATACTACTGCCCTGTGATTGGCTAGTACTTGTTCCCTCCAGTTTTCCAAATCAGTTGATTGAACTGTTTAAATTTGCATATTTAGCAACATTTGTCCAAAGATACTGGATTACTACAAGATGTCCCACCTACAATATACTCCCATTGTATGAAATGTTATACATTTCAAAAAATATTTTTCCAGCGGATGTCTTAGTTACAACATGATTGAGCTAACTGGAGTAGTTTCATGTCATATCCGACAACAGGAGGCTTTTAACAGATGATGTTACCTTTGCTGCTGCTGTTAGCTGTCCCTGTTAGCTGCAGCCACTGATGCTTTCTAGACATCGTGATTTCCCATAACTGAATAAATACCACACATAGCAACACAAAACTGCTTTGCTAGCTCAATCATGTTGTAACTAAGACATCCGCTGGAAAAAATATGATTTTAATCTAGTATCTTTGATGAAACTACACTGATTGCAGCACCAGAGAGGAGCTGTATGTTGCCAGATCTCACGAGAGTGTGTTCTTGAGACAGAGACAGGTCTTGAACAGAGTCAATTTTGTCTGTCTGAAATTTGCCATTTTGGTGTTGGAATATTCTGGAGATACGTGGCTTGTGATAAATGGGTCCAATATTTGTTTCCGTGACTATGGGGCGAAAGAATCGGCCATAATCTGTAATCACGGTCATGTCTCCCACTGAAGTCAATGGACCTGCCGATAGTCCTCTAAAAAGACGTGGTGGTTGTGAACCCCACGTGACACTGATACAGGAAACTGACTCGCAGTGGACCGTCTTGGTTTATCCACCGTCTTTGATTTGTCTTATGCTTGGTTCACTAGATATCAGCCTGATAGAGTTAATGCATCGCGCCATCATTTCAAACTCAACCCTTTCTGTATCTGTTTCAAATTAAAAGCCCCTTAAAACTTGAGAAAATCCCTTCATTTTATTGTAAACATTTGCAGTTGTGGAGGATAAAGAGGAGTTGTGAACAGGAGTGATGATGCGTCCTCACATTTGTAAGGGCATGTCTAAAGATAGACTGGAGAATGAAAGAAATTACTGCAGCCTCCAAAATCCCCAGTAAGTACATGCTATAGCAAGCTAATCACTGCAGGGCTACTTGCAAGCAAATATTAGCTACTGGAATGTTTACTACTAGCCTGTGCGCTAACTGTACATTTCAGCTGAAGCCTGCTAGCTTCAAAATTACATTGTGTAACCGTTCATATGACTAAAGTATGAACTCTTCAGTTGAAATGTACAGATAGCTTGTGGGTTGTTGCTAATATTCCAGTACTTAATGTTAGCTTACAAGCAGCCTTGCAAGCTGGCAAGCTACAGCATATAGCAAACTCCTGGGGATTTTGAGGGCTGCAACAATGTATGTCTAATTTTTTTTTCTATGTTTAAGCTAACAATCTTGCAAATAGTGACTCTGCAAGATCCCCAGTATTTGCAAAATCTTATTTTGTGACTAAAAGCTTTGACTCATGACACATTTTCTAGATATGAGAGGGTGTCAGACTTTAAAGTATTTTCAAAGCATTCTAGTGTATGATAGACATTAATAACTTATGATGCCTCATAAATTCTTTGAAATACATGACAACACAACTCACTTTACTTAGCACCAACAATAAAATATTATGAAGAAGCATGCATTATTTTAAAAGCTTCAGTAAGTACTTCACTTAACACCTACAATGATAATTTATCATACCGTTGGCCTGTTATAACATACTATGAGTCCTTACTACAGTTTATTGTTGAGGTGTGTACAGGTGGATGAGGACCCGCTTCCCATGTAGATAAACAGTAGCTCATTCTAAGGTAAATAATAAAAGGTGATTTTTAGTTTCAGGGGATTTTCCACACAAGAAAACATACAACACTTATTATATTATATTATATTACATTATATTATATTATATTTCTGCCATTTATTTCCCTAAATCCTACACACTGGACCTTTAAGACTCGCCTTTTTCAACTGCATTTGAGTCTACAAAATTATTATTCTTAACTACATGATTGTATAAATTTTGTCTGTTGTGGGGCAGTACGGTGGTGTGGTTAGCACTGTCGCCTCACAGCAAGGGTTCCCGGTTTGATCCCGGGTGTGGGAGCCCCCCTGTGCGGTGTTTGCATATTCTCCCAGTGTCAGCGTGGGTTCTCTCCAGGCACTCCGGCTTCCTCCCACAGGAATAGGTTAATTGGTGACTCTAAAATTGTCCGTAGGTGTGAATGTCTCTATGTGTCAGCGCTGCGATAGTCTGGCGACCTGTCCAGGGTGTACCCTGCCTCTCACCCGATGTCAGCCCCCCCGCGACCCTCAAGAGGATGAAGCGTTTAGAAGATGGATGGATAGTCTGTTGTGGTCATTTATTTTATTGTATTTTTAATTTCTCTGTAATCTCTTTAAGTATTTATTACTTTTTAATGTGTCCTCTTTAAATAAATTAAATTCAATTGACTTAACTGTTTTACAGTCTGACAAAAATGAAGCAGCATTATCCTTTATTTGGAGTTGTTCTCCTGGCCACACATCAAAGTCCAATAATCACTCTGTTTCTAGCTCTGTTTTGGTCTCCATCAAGTTTTTTAAAAACAAAACAGTAAAGCTGCAGGTTGTAAAATCATGACAATGAGCTATAAAGGCTAAAAAGCTCTGCAAATCTGAGGGCAACTTCAAAGTTGGCAATAATTGTCTCTGGCTTTGTCACTAAAGCCCCTTTCACACTGCACAAAACACCCATGACACCCACTACCATCAGGCTTTTTAATATAAGGGGAAACGGTACAATCAGCAATTGCGATCAGGTCAAACGATTCCGCAGTAGTCATGGGTATTTACTGGCTAAGCCTCTGATCAGCATTGATGGAAACACAATGCCTGATTGAACACACTAATTTAAGCCCCTTTACTGGAAATATGCAGTGACGGGCCGCCGCAAAATACCATCCCACTCCACCCACGCAGTGCTAAGAATTAAAAAAGGAGTAACCCCAAGTTTTACAGGGCTTCATGCTGCTTTCTGCTGTATACTAACCTGTTTTCTGGCCTGTCCTATACATTGACTGTAACAAACCCCTTCAAACCTTACAAACACACACACACACACACACACACACACACACACACACACACACACACACACACACCTTTTAAAACTGTGTAATGCGCTATTTTTCATGGAACAGGGCAATACATTTTCACTATGTAGTACTTTGATCTATTGTTGATATAAAAATGTCGCCTAGTGCAGCTTTAAATTAAAAAGTAAGGAGCTAAAGAATGACAGTAATGTGTGGCAACATAGTCAAACAAATGATTGGCAACTTGAATTCACATTTAACCAGTTTATGAACATTTTTGCAATCTCTCAATCAAATGATACGATGACTATATACCATATAATAGTGACTATCCTATGCTGAACCTCTAGTTAGGTCAGAAAACATATCAAACAGGTCAACAATGCAGCCGTCAATGAGATCTTACATTGTAAAATCAACTGTTTGAAAAAAAAGAAAGAAAAAACATTGTAAATGACAAGTGAATTGTGAATACTGCAAACTTTAAATGCCCATTATGCATTCAGGATTATAATGTGAAATGCATAAATCTAAAATCCTTCGACCATTAAATAAAAATCTTAACAGTTCACTGTTGTTCATGGTGCCATATGCAAAAATACACCTTAAGTAAGTTCCAGTATCAGTTCTCTTTTAATGCGGATTTTAAACAAACTGATTCAAGCTTATTGACATCAATACTTATCATGTTAATCTATCTGGGATGGAAAGGGTTACAGTGACCCTTAGCTTTAGTTTTGCAGGTATCTGAATCTCACCTGTCTGTGTTTTTGCAAACCCCTTAAAAACGTGAAATCACATCCTGTGACAGTCTGCAGCTGACTGGTTCACCACCATTACAAGCACATAACTTAACATGTGAGTACAACAAAAGCATTCCCACATACATCGATCTCATCCCTGTTGTTTTGTCTTCAACACACTTCTTACTCATAGGTATGCACAGGAGTGAACTGGACAATAGCAGAACATCACATTATCAATCACTTGTGCTTTAACTATATTCTCATCACTGGAAATTTCTGTCTGAGGCAGACTTAAAAAAAATGTCCCTTGAAAATGCATCCACCGACTACAGAGCACAACAATCACTTCTGCAGTCTTGAAAACAGCGTCTGCTGTTTATCTCAGGGCAAACCAGGTTAAAAGCACACATTCATAACACCTGAAAAAAGCTTCATAGCAGCTTCGCGGATCATTCATCATCATTCAAGTTGACTTTACTATCTTGACGTTCAGGAAATAATAGAGCTTGAGTCATCTGTGGATTGGACGTGGACTGAAGCTATGTGCCAGCTTTGTAGTTGAAAATGTGAAAAACACCCCGGCCTCCACAGGTGTGTTTAAGTTGAAGGAGTTTTAAATCAAGTTTATCCAGCTTCTCCATCTCTTCATAATCAAATACTAGGTTGACAAATATGATAAAACTTCAGTCCTCTCTTTTGATAGAGCAGGTTTGAGTATACAGCTTGATTGTAATGTTACTGAATATGTGAAGAAGCTAACTGAAGGAACACAGCACTGTTTTTGTTCATATGCTGAACTCAATTTACAGACTTTTGCTTGAGATACAGGTATGTAATTCATCCCAGTACACACAATGTATGTTTTTATTGTTGTCAAAGTTGTTATTGTAGAGTGGTCATGTAAGGCAGTGGTTCTCAACCAGGGGTCCTTGAGGGAGTTCTAGGCGGTGTCCAGAAAAAAAATGGGGAATAGTTTAATTTCACTATTTAATTCATTTTAGAAGTGAGCCCAATGTGAGTAGAGGCCCAGATACACCAAACCAGTTTCAGAGAATTAGTGGCGACGAAGGACCCCTGCTGCATCATCTGATGTCGCTGTGTCTTGGCCAAAAAAGTTGCACATGTACACAAGCGCAAAGACTACAGCTGATGGTCAACCAGTTAGTATATTCTCCACCTGCGTGAGAGGAAATCACTGCTGCTTAGATGCTTGATGCTAGTTAGCCAGTTAGCACATGCACAATACGATCCAATGTTGAAAGAACATATTTTTTTCAGAGCATTATTTACCATACGCCAGTCAACAATAACACAAACCATCAAGAAATGGTTCTGCTACAGAGCTCAATGGCTAAAGAAAAACAATATCAACAAACAACAACAAACAACTATACCTCATAACAAGTTTGTTTTGGTCTCACTCCCTCTTGACTGAAACTTTTTTTTCCCCTTCTTCACTTCCATTTCTGTTGTGCACTGCTGAACTGTGAATCAGACAGATTTAATTCACTGATGGGCTAGTCGAGGCTGATTCAACATGCTGAATTGCCCGAACAAAAGCTGACAAGCCCTGACGAGAGGCAACATTGTCGGACACACCGTATCAACTAAGGTGACAGACACTCACCGATAGTTGACAGCGACCAACAGCCAACCACTGGCTTGGCGTGTCAGGGCCTTAAGGGACAGAAAAGTGGCTATTCTGATCATGGGTTTTACTTCCTCCACAGTTATCTCCTAAATTGTCAATAATAGGGTTGCAACGAACATTTTCTTTTATTTTCTATTAATATGCCCTTTATTTTCTCGATTATTGATTTTGTCAATAAAATGTCAGAAAATAGAAAAAAAATGTCCTGTGTAACTTCTGAGAGCCCAACGTGATGTCTTTAAATGGTATGTTTTTTCCAGCCAATGGTCCAGGAATCCAGAGCAATTCCGTTTATTATCATGAATGACAAAGAAAAGCATCAAACTCTCTCATGAAACATGAAACCCGCTTTTTTACTTCAAAACTGACTAAAACGATTATTCGATTATTAAAACAGTTAATTTTCTGTTGATCTAATCATCGATAAATCAACTATCATTGCAGCTGAAGTCATCAAGTTCTGGTCTTAATCAAACCAACAACCAAAATCTTTTCAGATGGGGCGTCAGTGGCTTAGTGGATACAGCAGGTGTTCCATGTACAAGGCTGTTGCAGCAGCAAGCGAGTCCAGCTTGTGGACCTTTGCTGTATGTCAACCCCCCCCTTTCACACTTGGCTGTCCTTACCATTAAAGGCAAAAGGCCCAAAAAAAAAATCTTAAAAAAACCCCACAACTTTTCAGATGGACACTCCTGAAGCAAAATTTTATCTAATCCGGGTCCGTGACCTATGTGTATCAATTTAGGAGTCCTTGACACAAAAAAGGTTGAGAACCGCTGATGTACTGTGAGGCAAACTTTTGATTTGCATTACCACACAGATAACTAATCTTCAACAACAATAAAAGCAGATGTGGTGTTTAATGAGTAAAGCAAATTCCCAGTCACTGCATTTACTTTTGATATCAATCACACATGAAATCAAATTTAAAAACCTAAAAATCTGGTATGTTTGTAGGAAAAAAGATCAGACTTTCAAAAACAATAGCATGGTCCTTTAGGTTGCTCTATTTGTTCCCATTTTTCCTCTTAGGCCCCAATCACACAGAAAGCATTTTGCAGGTTGCAAAATGTGAGGCGCACCACACTGCCTTTATGTATTTATTTATCTTTTTATTGAATGCCTTTAGTAAATGGACTAAAATGTATGGGTACATGAGACCCTAAAAAGAGGGTGGATCACAGGGAGTACCATCTGTTGGTCCAGGAGCTTCTCCTCGATGATGGCTGTTTCAAGTATTGCATTTAAAATGCTTCTAGCCTGCTGTTTTCTATTAAGATGGTGGGAACAGCAATGTGTAAAGTTGTATAGCTCTGGGCATTCAGCAACAGCTGCCACCAGTTTCTCCTCCATTGTTTACCAACTGTAAACTTGTTGTCGTGACCACCACAGAAGGCCTGCCTCTTAAATCATCCGATTGGAAAATGGGGAAAAAAGTGGAGATGACCTAGGGCACTTTTTTAGGCCACCTCCAGATGTCAAAACACTTTCTGTGTGATCAGGGCCTTATACCCATTCTCCACCATCATGGAACCAGATCCAATCCAGGTTGTTCCACTAATTTGAACTGTATACAGCATTTGGACCAAAGTACAAATTGGTTCGGAACATGACAATCTGGTTTCCTGCTAGAACCAAAAAAAACAAGAGCAGGTTTTTAGTGACTTGCAGTTCAAACTGTGATGATATTAGTGGGCATGTTCTACAAATTGGAAAGAGAGGATGGAGTCTTGCATATAATAGTGTTCTTATCATTAGTACTCTGTCAGTGTTTGTTGTTTGGAGAAAAACAAATATATGTAATAACAGGACAAAAGTTCACAGGTAATCAGCGTGATCTGCCATCCTAACCCTAACCTGTTTACTCCCATTATACATTATGCAACACCCTCCATTGATGACACATCCTTGGTTGTAATACCTCTGCTAAAAACTGGAGGGAACATGGGCCGGTTCACTAAATAGCACCAAGGTTCCAAGAAACCTGAACTGAGCTGGTTTCAGAACCAGAGCTAGTTTGGTGGAAAACAGGTATGAGTGTCTGTGTGCATTTTCAGAGATATTAAAGAACAATTTAAAAAAAAAAAAAACAAGATTTAGTAAATATTATTTTCCAATTGTAGATGAACGGAAATATAAACACATGAATTGTGATAACTCGTTTGGCTCTGTGAATCCAAATAAAAAGCCTCAATTGCATAAAAGCCCACTGGTCAACCAAGGGAACCTGAGAACCACTGTGGCTGCCTGAGAAACTTAAAGGCTATTTATTAAACATGTGTAAAGCATACTACTTGCAACTTTAAAACAAGCTTTTAAAAGGCAATTCTAACGTAACAGGGGGTTTGAAAGTTTTATTTTACAAATTAAATTTAGTTGCCCAACTTAACAGCTGCACTGAGTGAGATGTCTGATCAGCGCTATGTTGCTAATTAGACTCCCCACCAACCTGATGCTTTAATGACGGCACCAGCACTACCTGTTTAGCAAGTTACATCTCTGATCATTTCATTCAATCTGTCACTTTAGAGAACAAAGTGGCGCACTGACCAAAACGTCTGTCCTAAATGACACTTCACATAAACAATCAAATTTCAGATTTTCAGTGCCTAGTGTGAATATGCCGTGAAGCTGCTATGACGCTGTGATTAGGTGTTTCATCTGATAAGTGTATGCATTTTGAAGAAAAAAAAAATACAGTGCAGGAATTGTCTGTACACATTTGTACATTTTCTACACACACTACGAAGGAAATAAAAATTTGGATGCACTATGCAGTAGGACTTTGCCTGAGAAATCATGGTGTACTATTTATTATTCTGAACTGTTTATCATGAAGGATCTTTTACTCAGATTTGCATACAACTGTAAAAATACAGTAAAATTCAACAATCACATTGCATTTTTTCCTTTTTTGTCATTTACTTAAAAAAGCTTAATGGTATTGTACAGATATTGAACAGGACATGACACAATAATAATAATCTGAATGTACACTTCAATATTGGGCAATAAACAGTCAACTATCAACAAGTTACATGTATTTTTCTTCTTTTTCCCTTTTCACATACAAAAAGGTTTGGGGAGACACAAACTCGGTAGTTCTACCATCATCAAATTAGTGCATGATTCAAATTTTTCCCTTCCTTGGATTGACGCCGCTCACTCTTGGCGAGCCAACAGAGAACAGACTCTGATGCAAAGCCAGAAAGAAAAAGAAAGAAAACTAAGGGTGAACCACTGGCACTCTTAAATTTCCATTCTTCTTAAAGGACTAATAGTCTGTTCTTGCTGCTCAATGCTGAGAGAAGCTTGGAGGTTGTCACATTTCACATCAGAACTTCATCAAGTACAGTAAGGTTACAGTCAGCAGGAGGCATACGGAGCAACGGGGCAACACAGCGGCCCCATTCACATCGTGCATCGCACCGGGACCTGCAGGAGAACAACACAACACTTTACTGCATCATAAGCGTTGGCAGGTTTTACAGTTCAAATCAGCACTGGAACCACAGCTCTGCTTAAGCATGAACTGTGATTAACTGGAATTCAGATGTTCATAAGGGCGTGGCTTATTTTCTCAGCCAAGTAAGAACTTTACATTGGTGCTGCAATTGCCATGGAAACTAGTGAAAAGTTGAAATGAAAAGGTAAATCAGTGAAGAAGAGGCAGTTGGTGACCTTCATGTCAGGATTGTTTTTTTTCTGTGTGAGTAGCAGCTGGCATGCAAAGAAATGGCCACCGAAAATAGTTCACTTAAAAAATAAATTACAATAATTCAAACATAATTAAACCGTTACTGTGGTTTTTAGATATTTAGCATCTGTATTCTTACCGTAAAGGATTATGCTGGCATTAGTGATTCCCATGTTGTTCATGGCAACACAAGTGTAGTTCCCATAGTCTTCTTCTGAGACGTTGAAAAAGACAAGCATCGACTGTCTGCCTTGATTCTCTATCTTAACCCCATTAAGACCATTGAAGAGCCTGGAAGACAGAGGGGAGTGGTCAAGGCTTCTGCTGTAATTGTGCTTTCTTGAGTCCTTTGAGGCCGTATGTTTACTGAGGTGTTTTGTTGGATCTCAAGCACATGTACTCAAAATTTAGAAGGACATTGGAATGAGAAATACATTTACACCCGTGGGCTGTTAAAGGCAGCATTTTTCAAACGAGGACTAAAACTGAAGGCAGCTCACTGCCTTATTGAAGTAACTATTCATTTGTGCACTTGATCTCTGAGGGCACCACAACCCTCCTTCTGTTTCACTCATTGAATTTAAGGTTCTTGTGAGATTTCAAGCACAGTTAAGATTTACATGAAATTAGGGATACATTTACACCTGGCATAGATGGATTACTGAACCATCCTACTGGGAGCAGGCCCAGGGGCCCTAAGTGTCCCATGGCCTTCATCTAAAAAATGACCGGGAAAAGACACAGAAAGACCACAGCGAGATAAACAGGAAGTGCACAGAGACACAAAATAACTATAAAGAGACAAATACAACCAAAAGGATACAAAGTGACCTCAAAGAGACACAAAGTGATCTCAGGAAGACACAAAATCAACTCAAAAGACAAACAATGACCAAAAAGAAACACTATGTGACCTCAAAGAGACACAATACACTGTAAAAGGACACAAAATGACCATAAAAAGACACAAAATTACCCTAAAGAGACACTATATGACCTCAGAGAGACCACAAAATTACCAAAAAAATAAACAAAATAACCTCAAAGCAAGACAAGACGCCCCTTAAAGAGACACAAAATCACTATAAAAAGACACAAAATGACCTAAAAACGACACAATATTACTATAGAAGCACACAAAATTACCGTAAAAAGACACAAAATTACCTAAAAGAGACACAATATGACCTCAAAGAGACGCAAATTTATCATGAAGACACAAAATGACTTCAATAAGACAGAGAATGACCTCAAAGAGATACAAAATTACTACAAAAAAACCCCAAAACATGTCAGAGATAACATGATCTCAATGAGACACAAAATGACCTCAATGAGATAAAAAATGACCTCAAAGAGACAAAATTAGACTAAAGAGACACAAAAGAACGACACAGAGACGGAACAACAACAACAACAAAAACGGCAAAAACCACCACAAGGTGTGTGTATATTCCTCCTTAATAGGAGAGGTGGTGGGGCCTTTGCACATCTGTACCCAGGGGCCAATTGTCTCATAATCCGCCCATGCCTGTAGGGCTGTAAGAGGCCAACATTTTTCATACTAGGGCTTACACTCTGAATGCAGCTCACTGCCTTATCGGAGTAACTGTATGTATTTGTGCACTTCATCCTTCAGTGCACGACAACCTTCCCTCTGTTTCACTTATTGCATTTCCTGTTTCATTGCCTTATTTCATGTTTGTGGATGCCATTTATTTTATCAGCGTCCTCCATCTTTTTTATCTTGAGGACTGATTTTGTCTTTTGGGGACTGCTGTCACTGTCAGGGACCATTTAACAGTGCAACATAGCCTGTGTTTACATCAGCTTAGCAGCTCTGGGGCTGCTCATAAACATCTTTCCAGTCTCCAGCTTTCAGTCGGAAAAAATATTATACTATTATATCCTCCAAACCTCAGAGCCCCACACTACATTGACGTAAACCAATTACACTGTAAGAAAATAATAGTTGCCTTTGGTGTCTATGCCTGTTTTGCAAATAATTTGGCTGATTTTTAGAAAAAAAAAAAGTAAAATTATGAATTTTCAGAACATGATTATCAGGGTAGGAAAAATGCAGGATTATCTCATTACATCAAAAGCACTATCTTATTGCTCATTTTAAACAAGGACAAGGAGATCAACAAAGATCATGCAGCCTGGCTTTTTTTCAAGCAAGGTAAGTCCACAACTGACAGCAGAATGGGTGTTTTTGTGTATCTTTTAACTTCAAACAATTCCAAGCCAGAAATCACAGAGCTCAGAAAAGAAACTTGCCTGCGGTCTTCTTTGTACCACTCAAAATCTGCCCTCGGGACGGCAGAGGCTTCGCATTGCAGAACTCCTTTTTGTCCAACTGCAGTACCCGTACTCCTTGCTTTAGAAATGAAGGGAGGGTCTATAAAATAAAATGAAATACATTTAACAATGGCGGCAAATAGAACACATACGAAAATAATTTAGTGTTTTGGGCTTCATATGCCTATTTCTTTAAACATGCGGTGACCAGGATATAGATAATGAGTCTGTTATTTGTTGTTTATTTGTTACTATACACCTTCTGAAGACATAAAGCCCTAGAAAACATTTCATAACAGCAATAAAAGAAAAGAAAATGGTAAAAAAAATAAAAATAAACAAACAAAAAACAATAGGCTTAATTTAAGGAGATATCTGCCCTGATCATTATATTGTCACCATGAATGGGATAGCTTAGGTTCTTACAGTTGACTGTGACTTGCACTGTCCTGCGATCAGAGTCTGAGATGTCATTAGAAGCAATGCATTCATACGATCCTGACTGCTCTTTGGTAATGGCTGTCAGCACCAGATGTTCCGATTCCGTCACAAATTTATGAGTGCCTATGGAGAAGGAAAGACACAGAAGAAGAAATGTATTAGTAAATACTGTAAGTCCTGTGCTGACCTTGATAGAATTTTCACTTCCTGAATACATAGCATATAGCATCATATATGGTACTGTATGTGGACCAGACCAGCCATCACTCTGGATGGTTTGTTCAGCCTGCAGATGCTTTATAGTACAGTAATTCATAGGGCAGTGCCAGGTAGAGGACGACACTGGGACCGGGCTCCCATGGGTCCCAACACAAATCTCGAGGGAATGGGCAGTTTTATCTTTGCCATGGCTGGGAGCGGGTGGTAAGAAGGGAACGTGCGTGTCCTGGAGATTAATTATCATGAGAGATACTGATGTCAGCAAGAAAAGTGGAAAATAAGAGATAAAAACAGGACATTACAATCCAAAAGAAAAGCGAGGCACGTTGATATTTGGAGGAATTTCTCAGTAATATTATAGCTAACAATAATAACGCTAAATTCCAGAATTACCAGAATAATTGCCATTAATTATGAATGTCATTATGAAGTGGAATGTAATTCTACTACCCATAACCCATAGGTATGCTTATCTTTCTTAATAGCATTGTACTTTCCCTGTAGAACAGGAGAAGACTCAAGCTATTGATAATGTTTTTCTGTGCATGTATGGTCAGAATGTTTGCGCTTTGACACTCCTAATGAATTAGGGCTGTAGTCTCCTGGTCGACTAGTCAATTATTTGGTCAATATGCTCTTGTCCGACCAAATTCTCATTGGTCAAATAATCACCGTGTTACTTTAATAAGGAGAAAAGTGCTACATCAACAGCTTTCCAGGATTAATCCATTATTTCCTGCGGCAGGCGGACAGGCTTACTGTCTTATTGTTAAGACTGTAAAGCCTCCACTAAAATAGCATTTTAAGTTGTGTGTGTGTGATTTATCCTTCAGGGATTTATACTTTGGGATTCATCCCGGTTTCATATGAGCAGAGGGAATCTCTGCTCGCCGCTAGGCTAATGTATACCATGTAAAATGCCATAGGCTGGTGCTAATAACTTTAGCATGTTGTATTTGCTTGGAAAACGTGTTTAGTATAAGACAGTTGTTTTGTCGGTTAATCTTGTGAGTTGTAATGGAGCCAAATTATGTGCCGTTACCTTTGTTACATGCTGCTGTTGTCCCTGGTTTTATATGAGAAGAGGGAAAGATCGCTAGGCTATTTTATACAATGTAAAATGCCATAGACTTGTGCTAATAACGTTAGCATGTTGTATTGATGGGGGAAATGTGTCCAGATAAAGTGTTTGTCTATCAGTTCTGTGATTTACAGTAAAGCCAATTTGCAGACTTGTGTTTGAAAGTGTCTCTCTGAGTTTAATGTGAGTTTTAAATCAACTATATATACAAAATCTGATTTGAACTAAACTTTACAGCACTTAACACAGTCCTCCACTGCCAGCTAGTGTTTTGGAGGTGTAACTGCAGAGTGACACACACACCACCACAGAAGTAAAAATAACATGCAGATTATTTTTTTTCCCCCACGGCTAATCGATTAGTTGAAGATTATGTACGACTTCAGTCGACCAAGATTTTCTTTGGTTGACTACAGCCCTGCTGCCTCAGATACTACCAGCTCTCTAAAGATGCTAATAATTTCACTGTATCTGCATGTGGCTATTATTATCTGACTGTTTTCACATTAAGGCTTATATGTATAGAAAGAGGCCAATTTTGTGCCAAATGTATGCATTATACTTGATTTAAATATGTGCAAATGGCACAAAAGCACTGAGATGTTATTTGCTTGGCAGACCAGTCAGGGGTGCCTTTGAGATTACACGGTTTCTTATTGTGTTATTTGTGCTGGTCTGGATAATGCAAAAGCCTCATGAGGAGCTCAAGTATCTCGGGGTCTTATTCACATGTGAGGTAATATGGAGCAAGAGATGTATAGGTGGTTTGGCGCAGTATCCACAGTGATGCAGACATTGCACCAGACTGTTGTGGTAAAAGGGGAGGTGAGCCACAGGGTAAAGCTTTCAATTTACTGGTCCATCTACGTTCCAACCCTCACCTATGGTCATGAGCTTTGGGTAGTGACCAAAAGAATGCGATTGCAGATACAAGCGTCCAAAATGAGTTTTCTCTGGAGGGTGGCTAGCCTCTGCCTAAAAGATAGGACAAGGAGCTAAGACATCCGGAGGGGGTTCGAGGTAGAGCCACTGCTCCTTTGGGGCCAGGTGAGGTGGTTTGAGCATCTGATCGGGATGCCTTCTGGGTACCTCCTTTAAGAGGTGTTCCAGGCACGTCCAGCTGGTAGGAAGCCTTGGGGCAGATCCAAAACATGCTTGAGGGATTATATATCTCATCTGAGGCCTGTTCACCTCCTGGGCACTGCCGAGGTGCCCTTGAGCAAGACACCAAACCCCCCCAACTGCATGTGTGTGTGTGTTCGGACCTGTGTGGAATTGACAGCAAGAGTGAAAAAATTTAATTTCCCCTCGTGAATTAATAAAGTATATCAAAAAACAAACAAAAAAAGGGGACATGATAACAACTGTTTTAAACGGGCTAACTAGTAATCTACATGACTAGATTGACCTCAGCATATAGCAGCAATAGGCTTTAAGCAGTGCATACACCTGTACGATCAGTGTTTCATTAATTAACTTTAAACAGAAAGTAAAAGCATTTATCCTGTGGTATTTGGTGCTTTCCTACCAGTGGGATTAGAGGAGAAGAGGAAGATGGAAAAATAAAAACAACAGATGCCTTTTATAAATAGAAACCCACAAGACTGTACTGGCTGACTGAATAAGACATTATTGATACGCCATAAAATTATGGGATACACTGTTAACAAAGTAATAATTTTGCACAAACCAGTGGATGCAATGATAACACATCACTCTTCTTTTAATGTGATGATATGTAAACTTAAACGGATGAGGACAATCTTGTGATTATCTGTGTCAACAGTCTTAATTTAAGAAGATAAATAAATTTAACAGACTGCAGTGGCAGTCTGTCTCTAAATTTGGGACTTTCTCTGTTTTCAAATGTCTCCGGAGGGCAGACAGCTCAGGGCATGCACTCATTACACAAAGAAAATAAACTAATTGCATCGAAACAAGCCCACTTGAGTAACAGCACAAATTACCCCTGACACCAGCAATGTTAAAAGCATGTTCTGGTGACAGAGAGACCTTAAGCTATTGCTGCGTGGGTGGGAAAATGGATAGGAGCACTAATCCCAATCAGCAGAAATGTCAATCCAGCAATATCTCTACATTAGCATAATATCATTATGTTTTCCAAATCCTCAGCTGCAGACACTGTTGCAGCTGGCAGGGGATTCACTGAAAAGGTTGTGGGCTAGGGATAATCAGCTTGTTGCATGTAACCAGGGGAGCTGCTAGCACAGGTATGGAACATTCTCATCATGGATAACTATATTAGGCAGACTGTGGGGGACAGCATGCTGTTGAGTTACTAGCTGGTTCTGTGCAACTGCTTTAATGATGGCTAAGAGTGGAAGGAAGTTTACTGTCAAATTCTAATCTGATTACATCATTATGGCTCATTACTTTCTCGATTGCATAAACAGTATATTCAAGGGCAGACTGGCCATTGGGAAGTTTGGGAAGTCTCCCGAACTGGCTGGTCCATTCCAGGCCAAACCAGCTAGTGGTCATAGAGTTTTCATTTTTTAATTTCTGATGTCAGTAGTTATGGTCCTCAGCCTGCTGCCTGGCCCTCGCAGTCACAAACAACACAGAGCAGAACACTGCCTGTCAGACTGGGCCAATCTAAAACTTTCAATATTGGGGGGGAATATGAGCATCCCCACCCAATTTGGACACATTCTTGTTTTTTGTTGAGATCTGAATGGTTCAATCTTTTTCATCTTGAAGAGTTTCCATCTGTCTGAAGTTTTTGTGGCAAACATAATTAGCAACTAGAATCACCACCTAATGGTTGTTTGCCTCCACACAAACCCGTTGCGTCGCAATTACAGTTTACATCCATGTCTGTGAAACAATGGATGCTTCAAACACATCTTTCCCCCACCAGTGTGACCACCAAAATCTAATCAGTCAGATCAGTCAATCAGAGTCCAAGGGGACATTTGTGCCAAATTTGAACAAATTACCAAAAGGTGATCTTAAGATATAGCATCCATGATAATGGGATGATCAGACAACCTGAAAACACGATGTCTCTGGCCACGACTCCAGCTGGCCCAGAGCCATGCTAGATGGAAGACTGAATGAACGAGAGATGGGTGCAAGACGCAACTTAATGCACCAAACTGACTGATCTTTTCCGTGGTGGAAGGGCCAAGGCTTCTGTGGCCACTGTTAGCCAGGCCACTGATGACTGCTGGACTGTTTTAACACTTGCTGGTGATTTGAAGTTGGACAGTGTTTGTTTTGGGGTTTTGAAAAGGTATAGCCCCCATACCTTGGATGTTGTTGCTTCTGTCTCTATATATTTGCCATGATAAGCTGTTTGTTTTTATTTCCTATAATCACACACACACACACACACACTTTATTTGCTCTATTTTTATGGGATTGCTATGTAGTTTTTGAAAATATATATTGAAAAACATTGAGCATCTGAGTGTGCATGTATAAGAATTTGTTACCATTTTGGTTTGCCTAGCTTGGTCCAGTTTTTAATTCAGTGCAGTGGTGACGTTTTACACAAACTGAAGAAGCAGACGTCAACAAGACATCCTAAAGTGTCTTGAAGTTCTTCAGCATCATCGGATTGTCTTCTTACCACAAAGACTGTATTGCTGTTAAAATTACTGCCAAAAAATGTTCTGCTGGATCCCTAAGGCCACTTGCACTAAAGCCTTCTTGATCTCAAAATCCTGGGCTGAATTTCAGTCCCACTGCATCCCCGAGTATATTACATTACTGTTTCTTAGGGATATTATGCCGCAAGAGATCCTACATAATAATATCATGTCTAAATTGATGGAATAACAACTAGTAAATGACTTAAATTCAGACTGCTGCACATTTTATTTAAACTTTAACAAATCTGTTAATTTCTGGAATCTCTCCAGCCTTACACCAACAGAAGCTTCAAAAGGTAATATGATGTTACATTTCAGTACTTTTTTTTTCCCCCCCAAAAATGTCATTTAATTCTCCAACTTGGGTCACAAAACAGATGCTGAGAAAACGCATTTTAGTTTGAAATGTTTATCTCCTGAATTTGTCAAACAATTGTCTCTTATTTCCTATAAAAAACTTTCAAAAGTGATTCAGAGTGTGACAGCCTGAAACTCTGCTAGTTTTGTCACAACATATGAAGGCAAGTATCGGTGTGTGGGTTTTTTTCCTTTCATCAACTTTCTGCTAGTTCTCACTCTACCCACTGCTGATATTCAGTGTGTGTGTGTGCTCATTATGACACTGTTAAAAGTAACGTGTTAGCATTCAAACAACAATTTGAGAAGAGAGCAGGAGTGAATAGAGTACAATCAAAACAGTATTGATTCCTGCTGAGAAACTTCAGTGCACAGCCAGAATACAGAGCAGAGGTGACAAAATGTAGAGATGACAAAAACTATAAGATGACACGGTTACAAATATTATGATATAAATGCCAATCTAAATTACGCAGATGAATGAATATAAAGAAGTCATAATCATCACATATTATTGTGGATGAATGAATATAAAAACAATCACCATCATCATCAACATCCACATCAGTGGTCTGCAGCGATGGCCATAATTCCAGCACAACATCAGTGTCAGTACAGCATGACTGGATGACTAATAAGAGAGCCATTAAAGTACCGGCTGGCAGCCGGCACAAATGAGTGTCTAAAAGCACTCGGCGGAGCACCTCAGCTATATCAGCCATTAGCTTAAGGAGCTCTTGCTGACTAGACGCCACTATGTGCAGCTTTGGTAGAAAGATTACTGCAGCCCAATTACAAGCATTACAATATAAAAGACAGCGATGGCAGGAAATGATTTGGTACCATGACAGAAAACAAGCAACAGGTCATCTTTAGAACAGATTGCCTATTGCCTCTATGACAACCAAAAATTGGTTTTGTTTAAAAATCAAAATGTTGATCTCAAATTGAAAGAAGCTGGAAGGCAAGGCACCAATTTTAACTCCACAGAAGATGGAAAGTAAAGGCATTTTATTTTCGTTACTGATAGTCTTTGCTGAGATGCACCCTTCAGTAGATAAGAAAAAGTATGTGGTCCATGTTTGGCTTCCAAGCTGGTACAATGGTGTGGTGCCTATTGAGATATGATTTCATTCCACAGGACCTGTGTCTGAGCCACATTGTTCACCCAGGGGCCTGTTTTACCAAATTTGCAACATAACAGCTAGGATGTTAAAGCTGCAATCATTTATAAACTCTGACGCTGCAATCATTTGTGACGTGTGTAGTGCTTATGTAAAATGGGCCCTGTGACTGTACGCACATGCTCCTTCAAAGACAAACTAGAATTACCACCCCGTGGTTGTATGCCTCTGCGCACCAGTCAAGTTGCACTTACAGTTTACATCCATGACTATGAAAACATGAATTGATTGAAGATAAGTGTCTGTATCTAACTGTGTGTCGCGCTGTCTGCTCCTGAGATATGACATTGAGTAATGGCCGCAAGTGATATTGCAGAACATTATTATATCAAAGTTGACCTTTGACCTTATGGATATAAAATGTCATTAATACATCATTTTATCACAAGACATTTGTGTATATTTTTGTCAATTTTAGCACATGAATACTTAAGTTATGGCCAAAAACATGTTTTGTGAGGTCACAGTGACCTTGACTTTTGACCGTCGACCACCAAATTCTAATCAGTTCATTCCTGAGTCCTAGCGGACGTTTGTGCCAAATTTGAGGAAACTCCCTCAAGACCTTCTTGAGATATTGTGTTCACGAGACTAAGACCAATGCAAGGTCATGGTGACCTTGGCCTTGGACCACAACATTGAATCAGATTGGCGATGAGTCCAAATGGACGTTGATGCCAATTTGAGGAAATTCTTTCAAGGTACTCCCAGAAATATTTCCTTCATAAGAATGAGGCAGATACAAGGTCATATTGACCTTGACCTTAATCCACCAAAATCAAATCAGTTCTTTGTGTAGTAAAGTGGCCGTTTGGTATCCTATCCCAGGTGTTAAATACTAGGGCACATAATGTAGGATAAATGGATATGAAAATAGATGCATAAATGTGTTCATGCTTCAGTTTTATTTCTTCCTCTTTTTTGTTATTTGACATAACCATGGGCCAGATTTACTATGAAAATAGCAAACAAACAAAGGGATCATCAGGCTCAGAAAATAAGTGATAACATGATGCTCATCCAAACATTTACTTTGACAGCACTTCAGAAACTGAACCTGAGAAAAAAACTACTCATGAATTAAAACAAAGCTTTAGGTTTAATTGTATTAATAATGTAACAGGGGTCAAACAAAACTTATGGCAAAAGACAAAAATAAAACACAAGCTACCACATGAGTTAACACGGCGAGCTAGCTACAGCAGGTAAGGTGCTGATACGGCTGATGTCTGACAAGAATGCAGAGGTACATGCAGCTTAACGTTCACAGAAGCACAAATGTCCTTTCAAAAGAAAGGACAAGTACAGGGCTTCAAAGATCTTACAATTTATTGATTGCCAAGTGCAAATTTAAGTTTAATAAACACAAACCACACAGAGTCCCCCGTTTGAGTGCTACAAAAGCTGATATTGTGTTCATTTATAATTGTTGCTCTGTATTATAGCTGAAGAATTAGGTTCTAGTTGTATTGGGTTATATATTGTATTAGCCACATGAGTGGCATGGCTCTGTGGATCGCAGTGCTGTAAGTTGGCCAGCCAGTCAGTCAGTTCAGACTGAAAATCTCACCATTTCTTAAATGGACTGCCATGAAATCTGACATTTGTGGTTCTCAGATGATGAACTCTAATGGCTTTTGTGATCCTCCGACTCTCCTCTAGTGTCATAATTTTTTGGTTTTGAGTGATTGCCATGGAATTTTCTAATGTATCCCTAGAGGATACATTCTACTGAACTTGCTGGTTCACTGACTTTACTAGCCAAATGGTAAAAAAATGATTGTGTCTAATTATTTGATTTATGGTACATAAATACCTGCAATCGTGCACTGTGTTTAATGCTAATTTACATATTTCAGCATACTTGCACTCTAAAGTGAGATGTTAAACACAGTAAATTCTACTTGATTATGTTAGCAGTGTCACTGTAAACATGTTAGCATGCTGATGACAGCATTTGGCTCAAAGTATTGCTGTGTTGACCTTAAATACAGCTTCACAGAGCCACTAACCTGGCTGCACAGGCAACTATGTAGTGGTAGTTGATGAGGTGGGTGTACATGGGTAGGTACCTGTGAAGGAAATGGGTATACTTACCTATTCCAATGGCTTTTTGGCTGATAAGTGGGTAAACGGCCACTAAAGAGGTGGATATACCCAATAAATGTGTATGTATATATATATATATATATATACATACCTTCCACTACACCACTAAACTCTTGGTATGACACAGTGCAGCTGTCTGGACACTCTCCCTTTTGGTTCATGTAAATCCCATTTTACATCTGCTTTTCAAATACTAAATACTGTAAGTTTATAATTGTCAATACATTATCTGAATTGACTGAATACATAATTAGTCTTATGTTAACACGTCTCCTCCCTCAAATACTTATGCAATGAGGAGAGAGAGACGCACCTGGGCCACACATTTTTTAAAAAGTCTCACAAACAAAGACTCCAGCCTGCTGCTTCATTTTGATAAATACACTGCATGTGGGGCAGAATGTGTCAAATCCCAAAAACAGGTGCAAAGGTATCCTGCATATTCTGCAGTGCAGTTCAGCAGGCACATTTTTCTGCCACGAGCAGGAAAAGAAAAAGTGCACCACAAAAGACACAGGCACAGAGATTTTGCCTGTGATCTGGGACTGGCACTATACAGGAGCAGCCATCTAAAATTACTGGCTAGGCTTTTATAGGGTCCAGGCTGAACTGACCGGGTCCCTGCTGGGTCCTTGGCTGGAATTGAATCCCCCTTGATAATGCAGTGAGCGTGGCATTGCCTCGTAACGCACCTAAGCACGATGTGTGGAAACCAGATGCAATGTTTTATCGATTCCACTATCAGCTGTTCTTATTGTATTTGATGTGATTGAGGCATAGACTGCATAAAAATTATGGACATAGCCACAGTGATGTCACCCACTGGTTTGCTGTTTGAAGCCATGGCTGCATCCCAATGTCCACCCTCTGGACTTGCAAACTGGGTCCACACAGACTTCAGTTGTACGTATTGTGACTTACTCACTGTCATATCTTAAAATCTATGAGGGCAGACTGCAAGCGGCTGATGGACAGCCCTCAATACTGTTTTACTGGTTGCCATGGAAGCATTCAGCTGTCACCGCTGTCATTTTCATATGTCTTATAAGTTGAAGAATAGTGCCTATTCATTTGTCCCTGCAGATAACAAGATAAATATCCTTTATATCCTTTCTTTGTGACTGAACAAAAATGTATTCATACATCTCTACATAACGTGTACACGTGTTCAAAACAGAGATGTTGTAAATAAGGACAGGACTATAACTCAGGGCTTGTCTATACAGTTCCGTATATTTTCTGAAAACTGGTATTTACCTTTGCGTTTGCACCCAGCATTTACACATAACCGCCATTTTTCCTCCACGAAAACAGATTTTCAAAAACAGCTTCCAAAGTGAAAGTTTTTAAAAATACAGAAACAGGATAGACAATGATGTTGCAACCAAGTTCGCACATGCCCAGTAGGCGCCCGAGAACCACAACAACAATGGTGGATATATGCTGGGTTGTTTACATTTTGTTAGCACTTTTGGGACTACTTATGAGCTTACAAATGAACTTAGCACTGCTGCATCAACATCAACGCTACATTGGCGCACAAAGACCTTTGCTGTGCCCAATATTAGTAAGTGCATAGCAGCTAACTATGCTACAAAGGGTTAAAATGTAGTTTATCATTGTTTTTCTCACTAGCGCCAAGAGGAAAACAAATAACTGTGCATGCGCTGTAGGTTGGCATGCTAATTGCAGCAAAAAGCTACCGTTTTTGCGTTTTCATGTAGAGGGAAATCGTTTTCATAATTGATCGTGTAAACCCGGAATTTTTTTTATACAGGATACATAAAAATCCATGTAAACAAGGCCTCAGTCAACTGGGTATTGTTTTTTGGCCATTTTTTAGCCAATTATGCTGCAATAATAAAATGCATTTTCAGTTCCTCTACAGGCTATACTTACACATATTTCTGTATCATGATGTGGCTGAATATTATTTCTTGCCTATGTAATTCAAGTAGCATTTTCAAAGGCCTTACTATTGATAACAATTTTACATATTCATACGTTTTTCTTTGGCAACTAAAAAAAACCCACAACATCACAATGAATGGCAATGAATTGTGGGTTATTAAATTGCTGAAGTCTGCTGAAGTCTGCACCCCAAGCGGACTCTTTGGAAGTCCGCAGAAAGTCCAGTTGAGGCCCTTTGTCGACTGGTTGAATTGTGATTTTGGACAGCCCTCAGCACTCCCAGACTTTCCGGGAACGCGCTCACCAAGTCTGCAAGTCTGCAAGTCCGGACATCTGGATATAGCCCATGAGTTTCGTATTTTGGCCTTCCCCATCTTTGATTTTTGGAGCCAGAGGTGACCAGATATGGATAAGATGATCTACTGTTGAGAAGTAAAGGGTGGATTTGACACTATCAGCAGACAGCCTGTCATTCAAAGCAGCCACGCCCTTAATTATGCTTAATTTTAAGCCTTAGATGTAAAAGGATGACTTAAATAAAAAAAATTCATCCTCCTTACAGTTGCCATAAACTAAACTGTAAACATGTTTATTTCTGCTGTAAAGTTTTTGACACTTCCACGTTGGCTTCCTTTTTCAGCCCACTTGGTTGAGGGAGTGTGCTTTCCACAGCAGATATTTTCATTGACGGACTTGTTATTATCATATCATAAGGTTATGAAAATATAATGCAGAATCTTTGTATAAAACACTGGTCCTGCAGATACTGGTTTTGGTTTCCATGCAATAGTAATGTAAGTGTCATGCAAGTATCAAAACATGCATTATTCAACAGAACTGCGTGAGGAATGAAAGCAATACAGGTGTGAAATGAATGATATACAGTAAGAAATAACAGAGTGTGTGATGGTGTGCACTGAATTCTGCTGTGAAGATCATTTTATCCACCATTTGCAAGGCAATATTTATCTTGACATGGAGTAAAGTACAAGCTGAAAAAGCAACAGGCCAACACAAACTGATATAATGTTTTTTTACACAAAAAAAGAAATAACGTTTGTACATTTGCCAAATTCCCAAGAAGGCACAAACAGTTAAGAATTCATCATAGATAGCATTCCACAAAATTTATAAAGTTAACTGTGTAAATTTTTAAGGGAGTCTGTGGACTTTCTCCCTAGGTGATAGAGGAGTATATTTTTAAGGTTTGATGTGACTGCAGTCAATACAACTTTCTATCCTGTCGTAAATTCACATATTTAGTGTAAATGGTCAAATCAGTTGTAACAGACAGTGCTTTCACAAACATCTGCTGCTTATCTTCAAACACATCCACACAGCAGCACAGCATACATATAGACAAACACAATATGAAAGGCCTAAATGCTCACAGTTACACTAATTCCACTCAGATTAGTGTTTTGTAGGCGATGCATCAGTCTTAGAAAAAACCTTGTTTTCCTAACTGCCTCACTAAATGGACCAAGTATTCTGAATTAACAGACGAATTTCTTTGCCAAGCCAGCATCATATGTCCAACAATCCTCCAGCACACAAATGAGGGGAAACGTCCCAACATCTTGAGAAAAAGCAGCAAAATAGTTCTCTTGGCTGCAAAAGTCAGGCATTATGTTGGTGTAATTTTGACAGACAGTCACATATCTGTAATTTCGTTTCTATCTGGCCACGTAGAGTACAGTATGATATCATGCCACCCACAGACCTTCTGCTGGTTCGAGGCTGAAATTCTGGGTAAGTGTGTGTGATGCACAAAACATCAGAATGATCTCCATTGATGGAATGGCGTAGCTATAAAACATCGAGTGTTTGTTTGGTTGTAAAAAAAACATACAGCCCAGAGTAACTTGAATAAACAGCTTGAACCACCTGATACACAATTTATAAGAAATATTTTTTTTCTGAACTTCAAAGACACTAACAAATAGTGTGAGGGTAAATCAGGGTTTATGCTGTCAATATGCATTAATATGTGGCTGGATAATATCTGGCAGCAAAACAGCTTTCAGCTGAAAGTGGCAATAAAAGATGGCCACTACTGCATATCATTTTATCTGACTACAAGCTAACTGATCAAACTCTGTATGAGCACATTTGTATGTGGAGCCTTATCCATTAGGAGGCTACTGGTCATAGACAAAACTCTGAAAAAGAGAAGGCAACCTTTAATTATTGTTAACTTGGGTATGATATTACACTGGCCTCTATTTTTTCACAATTGTTTGAGTTTGTTAGGAGGATGCATTAAGGTGTGACTGCAACTGTAATTTGTCCCTCAAAGAATTAAGTTAAGTGCTGGAAACAAAAAACATAGGGCCTTATCATACGTCCAGCACAAAATAGTGCACAGAGTAGTGCAACTGTCATGCTAGTTTCAGCTTGATGCCCTTGAGCCCATCTTTAAATGAGGTGTGGTCAGGCACGTTGTTTGCACATTGGTATTTTGAGGCAGCAGAGAAGGACTGCACAATCAGCCAATAAAAGCCCTCTTAAGTCAGAATAGTGGAGTTTTTTCCTGCTATTTAAAGGGCACATTATTCAGATGGCAAGATGTGCCTACATAGGTGGGTTCACAGTAAAGCATACACTTGTTACACACACATGTAGGCGTGGATGGGTTTTAGGTGGGTAAAATTATACATCATTAATGAGGCAAATATTTATGACATTCTCTAAAATGTGAACATAGGAGAGATCACAGAGGAGCTGCAGAGCTGATGTCCGACTCCACATTAAGACAGATGTTGTGCATAATTAGGCACAGCATAGTGCTGTTAAGTTTTGTTTCCTCTGTCAAGTTTATAACTGCCATTTTAAGTATTGCTGCTTTAACCATATTTGCTGCAATGAAATCACAGCCTTTAATGCATTACTCTTAACAGAAATTTGCCAAATACACTATGTAAACAGCAGTGCACCAGGTGCAGGCACGCCTGGATTTTCAAGGGAATGGGAGATGACGCTTTGCAGCTTTCCAGCAGAGTGGAGTTAAACAGGCTCGATCCCAATTGTGCCATGCACTAAATATTGTTTAAATAGGACCCATAGTCTCTCATAATGTAAGAATTGGTTCTTGCATTATGAGAAAACATAACAAAAGAATTATTTTGATTAACAAAATAATTGTAAGAATTTTCAATTTGGGTCATTCAGTATTCAGCCAGAGACATACAGTCGGCCAGGGACATATAATAACATGCTGAAGTTTAAATACCACCAGATGTACAGTAAGAATGAGTCACTGTAAATTCTGTATGGGGAGCTGTAAAGCTTTGACAAGCTGTGGCTGGTAAGGAAAACCACCCCTCCCTGTAGTCCATTAATCACACCATGTAATTGTCAGCATCAATATGGAGCAGCAGCATCCTCAAACACAGGCGCAGGCAAATAAATCTAAAGTGTCATTTCTGCATATGTAATAGTCTACCTATTTTAGTGCAAGAAACAGAGCTGAATACAGAATGGTGTGTGTGTGTGTGTGTGTGTGTGTGTGTGTGTGTGTGTGTGTGTGTGTGTGTGAATAGATGTGTGGGAGGTTATGATGTGAAGGGGGTAGGTTGTTTTTTTTTTTTTTTTTCACAGAGCAGGGATGTGGGACAGGAAGTCACTTGCCCCGAAAAAGACACTTGAGAACACTTGATGCGAAGCAGTGTGTCTGTGCTGACAGCAGCCAGCAGGTAATTCTAGAGTTTCATGGTTTCTAACCATTTCAGAGCCCCGTGGTCATTCTCTAAGCTGAATCCCGTAGCCAGCAGACGGTACTTGAAACAGTCTATGGTCCATTTGATGGCTAGACACTCCAGCTGCCCCGTCGAGCACGGTGTCTCCCTGAGGACTGGTTTCCTGCTGACACAGACTACTGGCCTTTTCTCTTCTCCCTCACCTTGCCGTCACGTCCCACCAATACCTCTGCCTGAGGCGTCAGTCTGGGTGTTGAAGGGCACACTAAAGTTTAGTTGCATCTGCCATCATCTTTATCTTTTTTTGATGACCTTCTTGGAGCACCTTCACTCTCCTTCCATTGCTTCCCGCGGGAGTGAAAACACTGCTACAATATGGAGGCCAGTGTGGCCATATCCTTTGGCACTGTTTGGTCTCGAAGGAGGCGGCTGGGCACAGGCAATCCTCTTACAGCCCCTTCCTCCTGCTCCTGCACTGGAAGCATTTTCCCTAGATTACACATTAGTTGTGATTTTTTTTTTTTATTCTTTCCAATAATGTCAGCGTTTAGAGCATTTCTCACACCAAATTTAGAGATTAAGTGTAAGAATAGTAATCACAGTGGCAGATGTGACAATGTCAGGAGAAAAGGCATTTCAGAGCACCATTGTACCTACAAATAAAGACGTTTCAGGTGGTGAAGACCTTTGGTCACTAACAAAAACTGCTCAAAAATAGTCTTTAAAAACAAATCAAAATAGCTTAAATGAAAATCTTTATCTCCAAGGAGATAAACACCCCTTTTCTCTTCCACCGAAAGAGTCACATAATTGGCAGCATTGATGTTGAACAGCAGCTTGTGCTGAGACGGTGGACGTGATCAGTCTAGGAGGTAGCACCTTAATGAAAAGGCAAGATGGCTTAAATTGTGCAGATGCTTTATGAAGCCTGTGCATTAGCTGGAAGCCATGTTTGCTCTTGTTTTTAGGTCTCTCCTTTCCCTTAGTCCCCTCCTGTGCATGAAACAGCGCATCGTGACTAATGCATGGACGACAGGACTGGGCACAACATCCCCGCCCATGTCCCATAAGGCTCTAACAATTACCACACTGCTTCAGAGCCGCTGTGATAGCACCAGTCCCATAGGGTTGAGTACATTACTGCTGTAGCCAGTTTTCTGCTGTTTAATTGTTAGATGCAGTTGTCGCAGGTGAATATTCCTGCAAGTCTGCATTCTTTTCTGAATCAAACTTGCAAAAGTAAAACTACTTTTCTTGGGAGTTGTGCTTTATTGGGGCCTTAAATATCTACTTCAAATGTTTTATGCAAATACGGGAAAGAATACAGGATAAGACCTTTGGTAAATGGGAGAATTTCTTAAAAACAGCAAGGGCTACCATTTTTCCTGTTAATTAACTGTGCTTTGGGGAGTTCCACATTGTTCCAACCCCGGCATTAGATCCATATTGGATGATTCTGCACCTGTGCCAGCCTTTGGTGCTAATGGAGGAAAAAGTGTGTCCTCATTGTAGCAAGGCAGAGAGTCAGGGTGTAGAGGTTGGGGTGGCTGATGGATGTGTAGCAAATCTGACTCTGAGACAAATTTTAACTATGACTTACAACTGTTGCACAAAGCTGTCCAGTTCTTGAATATCTTTTAAAGTAAAGAACTGCAGAAACTTTTTGTCCTGTCTACTAAAGCTGAGAGAATTCAGGACACACACACACACACACACACACACACACACACACACTCAAATTACCACCTCATACTGTATGCCTCTGTAAACCCGTCAAGTGGCAGTTGCGGTTTATATGCATGTCTGTGAAAACATGGATACTATACACACACCTTTACCCCAGCAGGGCAGAAGATCTATACAATCAGCACAGTTTCAAGGTGGACGCCCAAGATTATTATCATTACAGTATCTGACCAAATGTTTCTCTCTTTTGACGTTGAGTAATGGCCAGAAAAGTGTTTTTACAGAACATTATAATGTCACAGTGAAATTGATGTTTGACCTTTTGGACTTAAAATGTCATCACTACATCACTATAGCCAAGACATTTGTGTGAAATTTGTTCATTATGGGAGCATGAATTTCTGAGTTATGGCCAAAAACATGTTTTGTGAGGTCATTGTGACCCTGACCTTTTAGCTTTAATCACCAAATTCTAATAAGCTCATTCCAGAATCCAAGTGGACATTTGTGCCAAAATTTAAGAAATTTCCACAAAATTTTCTTGAGATACCACATTCATGAGAATACAACTGACCAGGTCACAGTGACCTTGACCTTTGGCCTCTGGCCATTAAATTCTATTCAGTTCATCCTTGACTGAATTTGGACATTTGTGCCCAATTTGAAGAAATTCCGTCAAGGTGTTCTTGAGATATCATGTTGACAAGAAAAAGACAGATGCAAGGTCATGGTGACTTAGACTCAGTGATGAATTGTTTAGATTTTGCTTGTCAAAGAAGATGTTTGTGCCTAATTTGAAAAAAAAAAAAAAAGATTTAAAAAATCCCTTGAGGTATTCTAGAGATATGCAATATGTGATGTAAAGGTATAAATAAAAATATGATTTGGTAAAAAAAAAAAGTCGGTAGTAAGTAGTATTAATGGAGAGGTGCATCACAGTCAGTCTCAGGGTAGTTTCTTTTGGCTTTGAAAATGACCTATGATGTCCTCACTGCTGTACATATCAAACACGTTAGTCTTTCTGTGTTGATTTGTCAAAATGAGCTTTTGTTCCCCCTCCCCCAAACTTTCAAAATTCATGAGCTATATTATATCAGACATTACTGATAAATAATTAAAATGATTCATTTGTAGACAAATTCATAAGCTAAACATGCATTTAATGAAATCATGGTAAGGCAAGCCAGACTCACCTCCCTAGTAGAGGGCCCCAGGAATGAGTCAAAACCCAAAATCATTAAGCATTTTTGCCTCTCAGTTCCGTTGTCTTGAAATCAATGTGTTTTTTGAATGAGCTTTTGGTCAGATGTCTGAAATAAGGTCTGTGGTTAACACAAGCTTAAGATACTTTCACGTAGCTGCTGTAAGTGGCTAAATGATACTACAGAGCATCATCATATAGACCACGGCTTTGCAGTCTCATTGCAGCACAACATTAGCTTTTTATTCCTTGTGGTTGCATTTAGGCTTTAAACATTATGAGTGGTGTTCACTTGTGAAGATTGTCTCGCTGAACAAAATGTGTAAGAATGAAAAATGTTTGTTTGCCACGGAGCTCATTTTCAACAATAATACAAAATCCAATGGAAAATTCCCATTGGCTTTTTGATGAGGGAACCAGAGCGATGCTGAATTCCACATCAGCCTACACAAAAACGTCATTGCTTGAGCTCTCAGTGTCCCCCTCAGCAAAATCAAATTTGACAGCGATGCCTGACTGGCTCAACAAAACACGTCATCGTTATCAATGACTGTTCACATGCATTTCTTTTTCAATGAAGCTAGCTAACAAAGTTTAACAAAACGATCATAAGAAAATGGCTCAAAACCCCATCTGCACCACCTGTGGCAAACAAACATTTTCCAGTATCAAATACATGGACTCCTTCAGACTCAGGACCACCAGTTTCCATATCCCAGGCCATTTTTCCCAAAATCAACAATGTTTTTCTCCCTGCTACACAGCAAGAGCCCAGCTAACCTTAGTAGCAACTCCACTGCAACAGCTTCATCAGCTAGCCCACACAATAGCAGCTCAACATCTGGACCGGAGCCTCCACAACCACCAACTACTCTACCTGAGAATATTGGTTGTGGAAGTCAACTCAGGTAAAATGGGACAAGTATCCAAGCCACATTTATCATGGGAAATTTGTTAGTTGCTGGTACCATGGGAGAGAGTGGTTGGAGTTCTCTATAAAGGTAGATGCAGCTCTCTATTTCCCTTTTAGGAAATTCCGTTCAGCATGTGCCAGTGTTGATTCAAGCACCATAAAAGGATATTGCAATTGAAAGCATGTGATTGGATATTACAAAGGCTTTAATAAACTTGCTTCTTCTGAAGAACATCTAATGTGTGAGGCCATCTGGAGGGAATGAGGGACACGTAAGTAAAAAAAAAAATAGTTAAAAAGTTAAATTAAGAGTAGGGTCTGCCATCAGTACTCTTTTGCTTTACAATAATCTGTCAGCTTCTGAAGGTGCATTCCTATATTTAACGGGTGAATGCCAAAGTTTTCATCCCATTTTATCTCCTTAGTGACAACACAGCCATTAGTGTTATCCAAATACATCATTCGCTTTTAATTGGAAATCATCTGTTCATCTTTCATTACATTTATTCATTAAGGTACATGTTTATTTAGTAGTACACAATAAATCTATCATTCATAAAGACCTGATTGTGTGTTTTGTGTACGTGTCTTGTGCATGCTGTCACCACAATGTAATGACAAATGCAATTTAATAATATATAGTCTCTATATACAGACTCTACATTCAGTGAATGTAGAGTCTGTAGGCTCCTCCAGAAGAGGAGCGTTTGTGGTCCGCATGATACTGACCAATCACATTTGAGCAGGCTGCAGTTGTTCCCAGGTTAAACGGTCTGTGCGCTGAACTAATGAGGCGGAACATAATTGGCGTCACTGCAAACTCTGAATCCATAGCAATGGTTCAGCATATTTACTTATATATAAACGGAAGTCAGAAACAGAAATTCACCTCCTCCACCCAAATCAAATGCCAAATGCCAAAAAATCGGGGGTCTGCACCCAGAGGCTGTATCGCCGTCTGCCGGAAGTCAGACGCCGAATACAGCTGATGGGTTCCGAGAATGAATAATGTACAGACGCAATTTCTAGGACACAGGGTTAAAGATTTGGTAAACTGCTCCTGTTGAGTGAAATATTTTTTGTGCCACTTGGTTTTGCTATCATGGTAAAGAGTCGCTTAATTTAAAAAATAACATTGCAAATTATTTCAATTATGCATAACACAAATCATTCTTGAGCCCAGTACTATTTAACAGAATCAAAATATAAAAAAACAGAATGTTGTGAGCACTGTGAGAAAGATGAAGACCATCACTACTTATTAAATGTATAATCATATATTTTTGGAAAAGATGTGCTGTCAAAGGGAATATTTCTCCCTTCTGCCCTGCTCTCATTTGTGCCAGTCTGCTCTTATTACATACAGGAGCCTGTCATTAGGAAACAAAATCACAGATATCTCTGCAGTTAAATGTCTCAACAAGAAGTGTCATAAATAATAGTTAGAAAAGCTCTCTACTAGTCTTAGAAACCGCTGTCGAGCAAACCTTACACTTTGGACAGGATGAGTAAAATATAACAGCTGTCAAAGCATTGCTGCCAAATGTTCACTCATATCACATCACAATTCAAATGGAAAAAATAGTTGTATCTATTAGGGGAAAAAGACAGACATACTTTGCTTTTAAACCTCATAACACACACACACACACACACACACACACATACATATATATATATATATATATATATATATTTGTATTATTTCCTTAGATCAAAACGTGTAAACCACTGTTTTCTTACTCAGGAAAATCCTTTGTCTGGCCTTATGTGAAAATTTGCTTTTTCGCATTGCTAATGCTTTGTGATATATTCAATATGAGTATGTGATACATATACTCACATGATCAGGATGGTCTTACCAGACTAGCAGAAAGTTGCCTCAATATAGTTATCATTCACATACAGTATTTGTTTAATACATTATGCTGCTTTTTAACAAACTATCTTTTATGAATTTCATTTGGTAACAGAAGTGACTGTGAGGTGTAGATATGCATAGATTCAGAATGCTGATTTGCGTAAGACACTAAAAGGGACATTGACCAATGACAAAAAGAAACTGACCTTATGTTATCAGGAAATCAATTTACCAATGAGACTGCATCAGTGCTGCTTCGACAATCAAAAAAGGCCTGCATGTTACTGCCAGGAATTATTTGTTTGGGTTGAATTTTGCAGGACAAAGGAAAGTCTTATTTTTTCCAAATATTCAGGCAAGACATGAATTCCCCTCTGCAACAATACATTGCAGTACAAAGCACATTTGCATAGTACGTAATTGTCCTATAGGAACAAATGGAGCAATAACCTGTGTTCCTATTTTTGCTGCTCAACAGATATTTTCAATGATAAACATGTCCTTGATTGAGAATCAAGAAATCATCTGATGCAGGCAAAAAATGACGCACAGTCCTTCTTAATCCACAGTGGAAAATGGTCTTGTTCATGCACATTCACACACCTTAAATAAATTCATAATCAGTTAATAGTAATGGGGCTCCTTGGGGATATACACATGAAGGGGTACTTGTTCTGCAACAGTGTTATGATGAGTAGTGCACATCAAAGGGTGTCCACATGAATGCCAGGACCCAAGGATTCTCAGCAGAATATCGCATTGTAATGAGATGATCAGTGTTATTCACCTCACCTGTCAGGCAGAATGAGTAGTAAGAGTGTGCAGAACATTTTGACTTAACATTTTTATTTGACTTTCAAAGAGAGCAGAATCCTGCAGTCTGATTGTACACAGCTATAGTGTGAGACCAACAAAAGTAGGGCAGTGAATAAAGTAGAGCACTGTTAGACTCTCTTCTGTCTTCAACAAAACATCTACATTACTGATACCAACCAAAACTAGTGAAATCATTTGATCCAAATCACATTTGCGTGGCAAATCTGTAAGGTTTTTAATATTATGGTCATATTATGTTCTACTTGACCAAATTATGCTACATGTAAATGTAGTCCCTGCACACTTATGAATATTACAAGCCTCTTGTAAATGTGATATTAAATACTGCTCCTATAATTAGAGATCTTGTGAAGTATTCACGATATGTCAAGGTACATTATGTAAATATTTACTATGTGCCGATGCCTGTGTATTAAATGCTTAAAATGCACATTTACTGACAGCCCATTTACAGAGAGGATTCCTGTGAACTGAGTGTGAACTGAAGTCCCTAGATTATCACTCAGAAAGTCACAGTCTCAATATACTATTACATACTATGACAACTGAACCGAAAAACTGGCTTCAGTGTTAACTTTTTGATTAAGGAAAATGTGGGATTTTTTTGAGCTGGCTCATATTGACGTAATTATGCATATATGCTTATGCTTAGCCCCGCCTCTGTGTGATGGTTCATCAAGCTGTCAGAGTTAGCATGGAGCCCATTGTCACTTACTGCACTCCCTGAAGAAATATTACAATTTATTTTTAAGAGCAGAAAACTGATTTTAGAGAAAAACAGAATAGAAGGGGAATATCCAGGGTGTCAAACTGACTCAGCCTAGTGACTGTAGGAGCAACATTGTTCCTGTAAAGCAGGGTAGGTCTTTATTCACAGGCAGCAAGTCAGTCCCTCCAGGATTTTATGATGTTGGAATTGCAACAATTAACGCAAATTCAGCCAGTCCTAGTGAATTCTGCGTGACCTTGTAATTTTGTCCAATCACTGCAACTTCACTGCAAATTCTACTGTTTTAAAGGGGTAAAGCCTCATTTCATTGTAAAGCTGGGCACTGCATATTGATTTACTCAGCCCCTCCTTTCCCTGCTATCTTTCTCTCTCTGTTCATCACTGGAGTCACAGATGCACAGTGGCAGGGCTAACTGTTAGCATCGCATGGCTAACTCTACCCAAAGGTTATTTACTGGTCTAACGACAGCTGAGTTGTTTTGCTGTCAGTGTGAGATTAACAGCTCTGTGTCGGGTCTTAACCATTGCGGCAGAGCTTCTGCCCAAGCGGAGAGATATGATGAGTAGTGATGAGATCATGTTGTGCTGTGTTAGCTTGTGCTGTCTGGGCAGAGGGCAGGAGGAGAGCCTTTCGAGGGGTACAGTCCTCTGTTGAAACTAAAAGTACCCCTTTGTGGATGTATGCATCTGCGAACCAGTCAAGTTGCAGTTACAGTTAGATCCATGTCTGTCCATATATAGCCATGACACTACATAATGGCTCAATTATGAATATTGCTGCAAAGAAGCTAAAAAAGATTTCATGTTCAGGAGGATGAGTTGGACACAAGGTCACAGTGACCTTGAAAATTTGAAGAGATTCCCTCAGAGTGTTGTTGGGATACCATGTTCACTAGAATGAGGTGGACGTACAGATGGACAAAAAAAAACCCAAAACACAATGCCACAGCTGTTGCTGCTGTGGAGGAACAATAAAGTAATGTCATATGAGAAAATAAATACATGTTTGTTATTACTGCAGATGAGTAGATGCTAGTTTGATAACTATGTGGCTAGCTTGGTTGGCAAATTGGTTGCCCTATATGTGGATTTGCACACAGTTAGCAGAAATAGAAAACCTTGGTGACTAAATTTATCTAATATTGTCAAAAGTCATCGTGAAAGCTTTAGGGGGCTCCCATCACCCCAAAATAATTTCCTTTGCCAGTGTTGTGATTCCTGATATCTCTAGAACTGAGGTGGCAAGTGCATCATGACCCATAGTCAGAATCCATCCATTTTCAGCCGCTTATCCGAAGCTGGGTCATGGGGGCAGCAGGCTGAGGAGAACTGTGGGATCTTGGGGCGTTCCCAGGCCAGATGAGATATATAATCCTTCCAGTGTGTTCTGGGTCTCCCACCAGTTGGACATGCCTGGAAAACTTCTAGCAGGAGGCGCCCAGGAGGCATCTTGATCAGATGCCCAAACCACTTCAACTGACCCCTTTTGACGCAAAGAAGCAGTGGCTCTACTCCGAGCTTCCTCCAGATGTCCAAGCTCCATACCCTTATCTCTAAGGCTAAGCTCAGCCCCCCTTCAGAAAAGACTCATTTCGGCCACTTGTATCTGGGACCTCATTCTTTTGCTTATTACCCATAGCTCCTGACCATAGTTGAGATGGACCAGTAAATCGAAAGCTTTGCATTCCGATACAGCTTTCTCTTCAATATGATGGTCCTGCACAGCGCCAGCATCACACATCACTGCAGACGACTTGCCAATCTGCCAATCCATCTCACACTCCATTCTACCCTTACTCATGAATAAGACCTCAAGATACTTAAACCCCGTCGCTTGGAGCAGTAACTTACTCCCAGCCCGACGGAGGCATTGCACCATTTTCAGAGTGGACATGATAACTATGCTTTATCTGCTTTCACAAAGATGGTCAACAAACTTAATAATACTAAGACTGCTCTTTAAAGACATCAGCCTGAGGCATGTTTTGTCTTTTGATCCCTCTATCTGAGCCTCAGATTGATTCTTTGCTCTCTTTTTATGTCATATCATAAACTTTTTTCTAATATTACTTTACAGACTTACTTTTTTCATAAAGAACAGCAGCTGGCATTACAATATTTATATCATAGTGCCTATGTCCCATTTAGTAGGCAGCAGCATGATGAGTGCATACCTTATACATAAGCAATACATGTCATTTTAAAATAATGTCATCCCCTTTGACATCCATTATAATTCCTAAATTGAAATGTGTAAGTGCAGGCATTAACTACACTCTGTACCATCTTGAGAAGCTCCCACTGGGTAAACTAATAGTCAGCAAAGTTGTCACCTCTCCACCAGAACAATGTGCATCGTAATATATTATGCAAAGGCTGTTTTTGTCAGCTAAAAGGTGAAGAAGATGTCTGCCTTCTGTTCCCGCTAGCCATTTAATTCCTGTATGACTTGTGCCATATGCCCTTTAAAGCTCGAGTGGTCGTTTAGCATGCACCCTAAATATTAACCACCACGGCTTCACTCAATTACCATCTGTCCGTGTGTAAAGGGAGCGGCTCAGTTTCACCTGACTTTGGAAACAAAAAGTTATGTGATGGATAGTTTGAGGCTGTAATTTGAACACCTTTCAATGTCAGCAAAGGGATTCATAAACGTCAGAAGCATTTCATCTTTGCATTTGTTTGACAGATGGACAGCCATTTATAGATGCAAATTAGCTTAGAATATGAAGTCAATCATATTTTGTTTTTCTGTTAATTTAGCGCATTTTATGGATAAATAACAAAGGAAATACATGCAGGGAAACACTAATGAAAAATGAATTAGAATACTGAATGCAATTAGTCAATCAAGATGAAAAGTAATCATAATGAATAACTGAAAGTGCATTTTTTTAGTTGCAATTGTGAGCCAGTTTGATTTACTTGAAATAAACTTTCTTTGAACTAAAAGTCATTAACCTTGTTCTGTTTTTTCCTGCAGTGTTCCCATGGATGGGTTACTAAAATGGCCCACCAGACACAGGCCCATGGACCCAAAGTGTCAGGAGGCCTCCTGGCCAACACTTGCAAAATGTTAGTCAAATGAAAATGTACCAAATGAGCAGGAGGAGACTGAAAATGCCCACAAAGAGACAAAACAACCACAAGGAGGCACAAAATGACTTCAAAACAACACAGAGCGACAAGAAAATACAAAAAAAAATTACCTCAAAGAGACCCAAACAACTACAAAACAACACAAAACTACCACAAGGAGACACAAAATGACTACAAAGCGTACAAATAACCCCAGCTGAAATACACCACACATCACCTCAAAGAGACACAAAATTACCTCATAGAGCTCAAATTACTACAAAACAACATGAAACAAACACAAGGAGACACAAAATGACAACAAAGACTCACAGACTAAGAAAAAATACTTTAAAATGTCTCAAAATGACTAAAATAAACCAAAAAAAATCACCACAAAAATAAAAAAATACCTCATAGAGTCCTAAACAACTACAGAGAACAAACAGACATGAAATAACAACAAAGTGAAAGAAAAAAAATAAAAGAAAAACAAAAACATTACCTCAAAGAGATACAAAAAATACCTCACAGAGCCGAAATGACGACAATATGTCATGAAACAAACACAAGGAGACATAAATTAACTACAAAGTGATACAAAATAAACACAAGGAGGCAGAAAATGACATCAGTGAAACAAAATAACAAAAAAAAGACAAACCATTGCCTCAAAGAGACACAAAATTACCTCAAAGACACCCAAAAGACCATAAAATGGCACAAAACAACCACAGGGAAAGATACAAAAGAGTAACACACACAGATCCAAAAATATGGGCGTCATTGTAACTAAAAAAAAAAATGTAATTATATTTGAAAATGTAAATCCTTGTTGAATTACCCAGTCAATGTTCTGAGAGAAAATGGGATTAATTGAATGCATAAATATATATAAATGTTCACATCTATGCTAAGAGGTGATTGGTGGCTCATCACTTCAAAAACCAAATGGCAACAACCCCAATAAGCTATTTGATAAAATCACCCAGTGCAACCTACAGAAATCAATAATACCAGAGGCAGTAGATGTGTGTTATAACTGTTGCCACACATCATGTGACACCTGAACTCTCAGCATCTAGAACGGTTTCTATACTACTGACCCCAACTGGGGTTTTGCTTTAGTCTCAGAGGGTACCACTGCAGCCCCACCTGCCCTGACTGCACTCAGTGAGTAAACTGGTGGTGAATGTAGCGACAAATCCATGGCACTTGACCACAGGGTGCACTCTCACTCTGAGCTCCTCAGCCAGTGTGTTTCAGTTTCTCTCCATCCCCCCGTGTCCTCTTATTGCAGTGTAAGCTCGGCAGAGTAAACAGACCGCTGCTGTTCCCCACTGAATTTTCTTGTTTTTGCTATGTAGTCATATTTCTCTGGCTTTCCCACCTGCTCTAACATGCATACACTCAGTACTATTTACATTCCGCTTTGAACAACTTCATGACTTTTGCTGAAACTACACAGCACAGTTATTATTAATTCATTCACTGCAGTTAGGAAAAGTTATGTAAATAATCAGACTATACAATTTGTACAATTGATTGTCATTTCAGTTGTATTTATGCAGAACTGCTTGTCATCAGCCATCTAAAGTTAAGCATTTGCTGTGTGCAGCTGGATCTGAGGTATTTATTTGTGCAGGCCACATAAACATGAGTATGTCATCGTTTTTAGGTGGGAGATTGGTGAAGGATCATGACCTTGTCCCAGCACTAGTCACCCACTTAGGTTGGTATTAGTACCTGTATTAACAGGGTGGATTGTAGAGCAGACAGTGTGAGCCTCTGTCCATGTTACACCCTTTCAGTAAAGGTAATGACTGTCAGGTGAAAAAAAATAGCATCATGCTGGTGACATGATGCTTAATGAGGACTGGGAGTCTCCATCCTTCTCCAACCAAGTGTGGAGTTAGCTATGACAGGGACCACAGGGAATGCCCATTCAAAATTAGGGAGAGAAAAAAAATCCAGTCTTTATTTTCTAGAAATTTAGAACAAAAAAGAAACATTGCAAATAGTGATTATTATTGAGCATAACGTTAGTTCAGGCAGGACACAATGTCAAGCTCAGCTCACATCCCAACTACATCAGCTGATGTCAAGCAGCCCAATCAACTGATGGATCAGCTGATAGATCACACGATTCCTTTCTATGCAACCAATTGGCGAATCTCATTCAGGGTGCTCTATTTAATCTGCTTCAGCCTGCCTATTGTTGCCGCTTCCTCTGCAAGCCGCTTTGCAGCCTATCTCCACCCCAGCTCCTCCTTTTCATGTTGTGTCAACTTATAAATGTCATTTCTGATTGTCATTGATGCTGCTCTGTTCTGTTCCCCGTGGGGTCAGAGAGACGTGCTCCCTCTGCCGCAAGGCTTTCCACGTAGGCGTGTGGAAGGGTGGAGACGTGTGCTCTTTTGGCCTTAGGCTTTCTGTGTAGGCCTAGGAAAGGCAGAGAGGCCCCAGAACAGAGCCATACAGCCAAATATAATGGAAAAAAAAGATGCCTTTTTTTTTTAACAAAGACTGACTGAATAAATAAATATAAATATATTGTGTAGAATTTCAGAAAGTGTGTGATAAGTGGTTTTTATATGCTAAACAGCAGTAATCATTCTATACCACAACAGATTATCATGTATTTTTTTAGGGATTCATTTTTTTCAAATTCCTTTTTTGCATCTTAAAATAGTTTTGAAGTCAATATTTACAAGGTGAAACAATTCTTACCAGAGTGTCTTGATTGTGAATAAAAATAAATGCAAAGAAATTTGCTTTATGATCTCGACTTTTAGATTTATTTGTTTCAAATCAGTGCTGCACTGCCACAACAGTGTGATCTTGAAACCATGACAACATGCCAACCTAAGGAGGTCCCTTAGACATGAGTATTCCATGATGCTGACTGTTCTGCAGTTTTGGGTCTTTAGGTCTTTGCACTCTCCAAAATAGTGCCTTGCCAGCATTGGTGACAAAAGTCCACCAAGCTGCACCTGTATTCTTAGCTCGTAGGTGGTGACTCATACTCCTAGTACTTCAGTGATATTTTAATGCCATTTAACATTGTAATGGGTTTGATGTTTTTTAAATATCTTCGGATGCCAGCCTGAGTCGTGTCTGATAAATAATTATAAAATAGAAAGAAAATAGCTCTGTCAAACCATAGGCCACAAAACAATAAAGTGCACAGCACATAATGAAATATATCACCCAAAACCAGCATTGCACAAACAAATAGACCACAGCTCCTGCATCTCAAAAATCTTCCCACTCTCGAGTTCGGTGCACTGAGTCTGTTTTTTTGTTTTCCCCACAACCCTTCACAGTTCAGTCCCAGTCCAGTTTTCAACCACCAAAAGAAACTGAACTGAAAAGTCCACTCAGGGTTTCATCGCGGATCCCCATAAAACAAATCAGGAAATCAAATGCAAAATAGCATCTATATTTGGAGTTTAATGACAGGATTTTTTTTACAACATACACCTGGTACTCACATAAGGCTAGCCTGTTAGTCAGTCAGTCAGTCGGGTTTGCAGCGATGGCCTTAACTTTTTCAAGACTGCAACTCCTGGAGAAACTCAGAAAGGGAAATACACTTTTCATAAGCTGACTAAAGAGCGCGGTCTTACATCGCGCTCTGATACCGCTCTGATAAAGCTGGCATACTCTCCTTCACAGACCAACAGCAGTGGCAGCTCTGAAAGACACTAGTAGTTTTTTTCTCTGCAGGTGCATATTACTTTTGACTTGACAACTGAACCATCTGTGAGTTTTTTTAAATTGAAATGAGCCATTCAAAAGCAGAGTGGTGTTGTTATTTTGCATCACTGTGGCACCAGAAAGCAGGAAGTCACTGCAGTGGCTTGACTAAGGTGCATTGAAGGGACAAAGTAACAGCTAGGGATTAATACGATAACAAAAAGACAAACATTTAAAAAAATATGTTATGTTCAGTCCTTAATCACATCACAATTAATGCATTAATGACAGTCCTAATTTTTTTTATAACCTTTTTATAATCACATAATAGCCACTCTTAGATTTTTCATATCCACTCTCATATACTCATTGTCCTCTGTATTCACTGTGTCCTTGGACAATCCACAACACTCACAGTCACCTTTTCCATTTCTCCTTGAGAACTGTGAGACTCTTCTGGCCTTGTAAGGATTTTGAAGTTCAGCACTTGGTTGAAGGAAAGTTAAGAGACACCTTATAAGGAGATATTTTGCTGTTCTGATGTTCAAACTAATGCTGTATCTGGCAATGAGTGTTGGACATTAGGGGGGGTTCAGTCATCACAAGGTCTTTTTTGATTGCATCTCAAGTAGATATTGTTATACCAAAGACAGCTCACTCTTTGTTCGGAGTAGATTTGCTGATGTACACTGGGATGGGGGCGCCCATAGAGAGTGGACTCTCCAGCTGTTTGTTCGGTAGAAAACAGGCTCTTGTGAGTAATTTAGATTGAACCTTACAAATATGCCTGTGTTCAAAGAAAAACTCACATTTAATTAAAAATGGTGCCGTGTGCTTTATATGCCTTTGAAAAGGCAAGCTCATCTCCATCATGGTTTTCTGTTGTTGTTTTTAGCCAGAAGCAATCTATAACAAAATATGTAAAAAATATAAAATATATAAGTTAACTTTACATAAATTGTAAGACATGGAAAACTATCCAATTACACAAATAATTCCTTATTTTCTTTGATATTTTTTGTCATACATGGGATGACAATTCCTGGGTGATATGTATGTCGGTTTAATCCAGTGTCAAGTGTCTTGATTTAATTATATGGTAGCTAGTTTAGGTGCATAAAAAGTAACTAGCGTGTCTTAGGGCCCGTCATAATAGCACACACTGGGGCCCCTTGTAACTGCTTCACAATTATAGTAAAGGTAATGAAGCTAAGCTGACATAATTAAAATCGACTATTTGCTACAAAACAAAAATGTGTCTGATCATTCCTTGTTGTTAAATGATACATTTAATGTTATCCATTATATATATGCTGAAATAATGTCATAAGTAAGATTTTTTTTTACTGTCTATAGCCATGCTGCACCAAACAGTTGAATCGTCCCTTATTGGTAAAGCTAGTGTTGCTAAAATTATTAATTATTATTATTTCATTTATCAAAGTCTAGGATAAATGCATGGAAATAATACTGGTACTGGTCATACTACGGATTGTAGGGTAGCAATTGATGTATGTTTGTGATCTAACAAATTACAGGTACTGTAATAATACATAGGGCTGTGACGGTATGTATTTTTTCCTAGTCGTTTTAGAAGAAGTTTGATACATGAACTATAGTGTGCGCGTGTCCTGCACGGAGGGATACACCAGCAACAGCTGCAGCTGGCTCTTGGACAGGTACGCTAGGTCACTGGGTAAAAAGCAAACAAAGACACGACACAGATGATATTACTCACTCGACTGAAAGCTGTCCATCAGCTCCTGCAGGCCTGGGCGTTTTTTCCAGTTTAACTTAACGATTGCTGCAAAGTTTTCACTCCTTGTGATGCACTCTCTGTGGCGGTTTTCCTCCTGATGATATATCTCCCCAACAATGGTAGCACCAAATCCCATTCTATGTGGCAAAATGATTCCACCTCCATAGGAATATGGTAGCTAGCCCCGCAGCTACACCACCAGTCCTCCCCTGACCTCCGTCTCCCCTTGGCCCGTTGCTGCTCTGCCGCTCCGCAGGATTCCGCCTCTCTTCTCGCCCGCTCAGCATCCAACACATGGAGTTACTCATCTGTATGCTCCGGCTCAAACAGGTATGTCTCTGGATCTGTGTCTGCTACAAGAAACTCTTCAAAATCGCGTTCAAAGTCTGCCATTGCAGCTGCTAAAATCCAATCCAGATATCGCTAGGCTAAATAAACAGCTGAGTTTTGTTTACAAGCTACATCTGTGCCTGCTCACTGGTGTATCCCTCTGCAGATCACAGCGCAGGACGGACTAACCCCAGTGCTAACCGCTGAGACCCAGCCACTGGACGTACAGACACAAAAACGATATCCATCATGTTGTCTCAATATGAAAATGATAGAGAAAGGGCATAACTCCCAAATCGTCGGAGTATTCTTTTGACATTCTATTTTTTCTGATGTCTCAACCATTTGGTAGAGGCTTATATTAATATAAAAAAAAAAAAAAGGAAAAAAGAAATTACATTGAAGTTGTTCCTCTGCACATGTGTACATGAATTAATCAAGAATCCTCATCTGTTTCCTGATTGATTTATTTTCTTTGGATCTGAGATTCCACCTTTGACCTTCAGCATGGATTTGTAATGCTGCTTAACTCAATTGTACTTCTGTTAGTTATTGTGGCTCTCTTTATTTGCCTTAAGGTGAACTTTTAGGTGATCAACTGACTTAAATACACTAAACTTTGAATTAGTGTTTGGGCCTTTAGAGAATTAGGCCTTTATTTGCAGGTTTAGGCTTTATTTCTAATCTATTCAAACTCCCCATAGATAGATAGATAGATAGATAGATAGATAGATGATCAGCTCTAGCTGATTTACCAATTTGTCATAGCTAAAACTAGAATAATGAGGGATGTGCTGTACTTCCTGTGTGGATGGCATGAATGTAACTCGTCACAAAAACAAAGCAGAAAAGATTTTCAGGACTCCTCTGTGATTTGAGGTCATGTCTGTGCTTGACTGTGACATTGTGCCCACATCACTGTCCTCCGCCTCTGTTCCACGGTGGCTGTGCTTGTTCAGATAGTCAGGATTCTGTCTGTATCCTCTCCCTCACATAGCCCAACAGTTTATTGTTAATTAATGCTGACATGCTACAGGGTAACATTCAAGCAATTATTACATTCCCTGGTGCAAATGATTTCATAATAAACCACTGACCATCATTGTTGGCAACACCTCTAATTGCGATATGAAATCATCCCTGGATAAGATGCCCAGAATAGGCTTTCCTAAGACAATTGTGACTTCTCTGCAAGCAGACTAATTAAGAGACTGCTGACATTTGATAAGAAGCCAGCTATAGTGAAAATAATGGGAGTGCATGAGGGATGTTTACTGCCCTTATGTGCAAGAGGAGCTAAACATCCTCATCGCTGGATAGAAACTCTATACTAATATATTCAGAATATTTTGTGTGTGTGTTCAAACCTTCTTTTTTAACATATATAGTTGACATCAAGATATGATTTGTTTGCATTTAGAATGTTAAATATCAAGTGCTGAGTTAAAATATGTCATCAAACTCAAAATTGAATTGAAATATTATAAAAAATAAGGCTTAGTAAAATGTTTTAGGTTACCACAATATTTAATACTTTTAAATGTCCCATATGAGTATGATACTCATAGCACTTAAAAGATTGTGTTTGACACCTTGACTGATTTGGGGTGAAAATGGCTCAATGTAGAATATAATTTGCAGTGGCAATACTAACACCTTTAAGTAAAAGAGCATGTCATATTTCAGACACAATAATTGGTATTATTGTATTATATTATATTACATTATTATATTATAGATTACATATCAATATGAGGCATAAATCTGTTTAGCCAACTTGTAAATGATGTATTATTCCAATGTATGCTGCAAAAAACTTCTCTTTCTGCTATCCCCTGGATCTAATATGTTATGTTTTGGGCACTAGTATTGATATGATCCCTCTGCTATTCTTATGCAGTTACAGTAAACCATATCTTGTACATTGAGGCCCAGGTAATGCAAAAGTAAATATGTGTAATGAGTTTGTCACACCACAGAAGAATGTGTCACGAAGCACCCACCCAAATTTGAAGAAGTAAAAAATAATAATAATGATAAATTGCTGCAATACCTGACGACATCACACGGTGCGAATGGATCATGTGCAAATGTAGAGTTTCTGTCATGTATTGCTGTACGTTATTTTTAGGGGAATAACTACACGCACGTATGATATTTAATGTGCATATATTGAATCAATCAATGGAAAATGATTATGTTAAATGATTATGGGAATGACTGTGTGTTATAATGTTAACACAGGGAACAGAGGACTTCCAGCTTTCCCAACATAAAGAGCAGTTTGCACTTCGTTATTGAAAGCATTAAAGCACCGGCAAGCGAGCACCAGGAGCACCACACATCAAATGCAGCATAAAAGAGCAGTTTTGCAATTGATTTTCTTAACAACCAGGGGGCAAGATTCATTACAAGTGCCATCAGTAACACCTCTAAAGAGTACTGACTTTATTTAGCTTATTCAAGCCAACGCCACAGCCTCAAGAGCCTGTACACTTTGAACAGTGGGTATGCCTGCATGTAGTACAAATGCTACAACAGGTTTCCTGCAATCCCATGGTACATTTGTGACAATTTATGCGTGCATGCGTGCGTGCGTGCGAGAGAGAGAGAGAGAGAGAGAGAAATCAGCTTTGTGACTCACCATCAGCTGCCTTAAGAAAACAGTGCCATTAGGCTACTTGACCTTCTGAATAAAATTAGCAGCTGAGCCATTAGCACTAAGCACAGCTCAGAGCAAAATGGCAGGAATTCACTGAGTTACTGTTGTTTTCATACAGTGTCACAGTATGTCAATTTATTATCATCTCCATCTCAGCAGAATCAATACGAGATAGAAGACCAGGGCACTGGCACTGCATACAGCAAACTAAACAGCACACACAAATCCATCCCTACACCTGTGCATGTTTATTGAGCAAACATATATTAATATTTCAAAAATTTATCACACTCATCCTCAGTTTGCCATTTGTTAACCAAATACCACAGCAGTTTCGGTGTGTAAGGAACACACTGTGAAGTGGTATAGTCTGAACTGCGGACACTGCCATCACATTCTGAAATGCACTTAGTGATTCCAGATTATTTGACCCAGCTGCCTTTATCATCTTTTTCCACTGTTGTCATTGTGCTTTCACTGGTTTCATTTCCAACAAATACATGGAAATCCACCAGAACAATATGATGACAAATCAAAACCATCTTGTCACAGGCGTTAAAAGACTTCACAGATGTGGGTGAAAAACAGGAGTATTGAAGTGCCATCTCTAGTGCAAACATTCACTTGTTATTTATTCATTTTCTAAAATTACATCAAGTGACCCTGCTGGTCTCCATTTTTCCACCATTTATCTCTGCACTTTCTATTCCTACAGGTACATTTTGCAGCCCTGCTTTCTATGAATTATGTTTAAATTATTTGATTTAACTTTGTTTGATTGATTTTGGCAACATGTTCTCACCCCAACTCTTCAAATACACCGCTTTGTCAGTGGACCTACAAATCAAAATAAGATGTGCTGGGTACCCTCCTGCATCAGTGTTGGATGTTCAGGGATGGTGTGTCAATTTACACTTGTTACATGCATTGTGTCTTTTCAAAATACACCTCCATATATATATATATATATATATATATATATATATATATAGCCAGTCTCTTTCAAAATAAATGCACTACATCAGCACAAAACCGCAAAAATGTACTTTTTTTTTTCTTTAACAAAAACACACATGGTTACGTCTAGCCAACACACAACCATGGTTGGGTTTAGGATAAAATGACAGGGTTTGGCTTTACAATCTTATGGGAAGCAAATACTGGCCTCCCGGCTGAAAGCAGGTGGTTGTTGGACCCATACACTAACCCACCTGCCGACCCTACTGGTACTTTTGCTGCCTTAACTTTCATTGTTGCACTGCCATGTTTCTCCCTCTTCCCAGGCCCCCCTAAACAATAATGGTGACCAGCTGCGTATCATGCCGACGTGAAAGGACGGCTTTTTTACGTTGGTGTCTGACGACAGAAGTCACTGGCTAAGGGTCAGTTTTCGATGAGTTTGGAGTGACACAAGATTGCTGTGACTGCTGGAACTGCCATGAACTGGCGCAGCCTTACCATGTATTGTTATAGAGCCAAGATGGCGCTGCGGATGGCCGCCTCAGGACTTTGCTCTCTTGTACCTCTCCTGGTTTTGTCTGGTTTTTAAGCTTCCTGCTCCCTCTCTCTGGTCACCTCCACCAGAGCGGAACTCTTACACACTGGTCAGTCCTGCACTTAAAATTTCTTGCTGGTTTTGAAATGACCCAGTGAGTTTTGCAGAGATTTTGGTGAGGGGCACAGCGGCTCTCCTTGGGATTCGCCGTAGACTGAGATGGGGCAGGCGCGTGAGAGCGCTTGTCAGGCTACGGTAGTGGGGATTATGTGGTCAACTCCTGTCTATACACCTGGTGTATGTCCGCTCTCTGGCAAATAAGTTGCTGCTCCTAACTCATAAAAACTCGGACTTAACCCTATGGGCCCGAACTACGCATAGTGCATCCAAATTCACACCTGTTCTTCTCTGTGGATTTTCTCCGCGACCGTGCATCATAGCAGTTCCATAACAGTGGAACTGTAGTTTTCCGACAAGACCAAGCTCTTGTGGGTAGTCCAATGTTTTCACAGTGAAAAAAAAATGATAAAGTTACACTAAAATTATGGATAACAGAGCTTTTCATACAGCACACACATTACTCTTTGATGGATTACTCGCAGATGCAGGCTCGCACAGAAATGCCACGCATATCACATGAAAGCGCAGGAGCAGAGCTTTCCAGTGATACCATGCATCATTGTGCCGTCATCCCATCATGCTATAAATCCAGATCAATTGTCTACAAAATAAAAACCTGACAAATTTCTTTACAATCCATTATACAGTTCTTGTTATCAGTCACTTCATATAATGAGGAATATTGTATCGTCTTAGGCTTGCGCGTGTTTCTCCCTGTCTATCCACATTTGTGGTCCGGCTTTCAAGATGCAAATATCTCCATATTGTCCAAAGACCAGCCACTTCACCTTTGCGCACACGGACAACTGAGGCTGAATCATGCATGCTGACAGGGCAGTCACCTTATACATTGAGCAGGAATTATGGTTCCCTCTAGTGACCACCGTAGTGCCCCCCCCCAATGCCCCACATTTTTTTTTACTGCAAACAAAGTGGCAAATATTATCTTCTTATTATCTCTATTTTTTCTATTATCTTAGATGTAAATATTTCATGTTTCTTTCAGATAAAACACATTTTTGAATTGTGAATGAGTCAATGGAATTTCTTGCAATATTGAAAAAATACTGGCAATCATGTCCTCCTGGCACAAACCACATGTTTTGGACAGCTGTGAAGTGACAGAATGTCCCAGCATCATGGTTCTTATATTGCCAGTTGATCACTTTCTGTTCCATCTTATCCCGACCTACAGCCAGAAATCAAAAACTTCTAAGCCTGTAGTAAGGACTTTAAGGAAGTGGACTGAGGAGTCAAAACTGGAGCTACAAGCCTGCTTTGACTGCACAGATTTCAGTGTTTTTGAAGCTGCAGCAACAGGCCTCAATGAACTGACTGACACTGACATCTTACATCAGTTTTTGTGAGAATATGTGTGTGCAGACCAAGACCTTCTGCTCATATAACAACAACAAACCCTGGTTCACACCCAAACTCAGGCGGCTGCGCCAGGCCAAGGAGGAGGCCTACAGGAGCAAGGATCAGGCCCTGTACAAGCAGGCCAGAAACAAGCTGACAAAAGAGATCAAGGTAGCCAAGAGGGACTACAGTTAGAGGCTAAAAAACAGCTTCTCAGCCACTGACCCTGCTTCACTTTGGAGAGGCCTGCAGGACATTACCAACTACATGAGAGACCATCCCCCCACCCTATGGAAAACCTCCGACGAGCAGACGACCTGAACAGCTTCTACAGCAGGCCCTTTCCACACCTCTCAACCATACAAAGGGATTACCTGCACGCCCAGCAACGCCCTCTCCTCTGACCCTCGACCTGCACTAAAGGTCTGTGAAGAGTATGTGTGTCGGCTCTTCCAGAGACAGAAGACCAGGAAGGTTTCGGAACCTGATGGTGTGTCCCCCTCCTGCCTGAGAGTCTGCCCTGACCAGCTGGCCCCTATCTTCACTCGGATCTTCAACTGATCACTGGAGCTGTGTAAAGTACCCTCCTGCTTCAAACGCTCCACCATCATCCCCGTCCCCAAGAAGCCCTCCATCACAGGATTAAATGACTACAGGGTCATTGCCCTGACATCTGTGGTCATGAAATCCTTTGAAAGATTGCTGTTGCACCACCTGAAGGAAATCACAGACCCGCTGCTGGACCCCCTGCAGTTTTCCTACCAGGAAAACAGTTCGGCGAATGTTGCAGTCAACATGGAACTGCACTAAATCCTGCAGAACCTCGACTCCCCAGGGACTTACGCAAGGATCCTGTTTGTGGACATCAGCTCCGAGAAGCTCATCCAGCTCACGGTGCCAGCCTCCACCTGTCACTGCATTACCAGCTTCTTGACTGACAGGAGGCACCGTGTGAGGCTGGGGAGCATCACATCCAGCTCCTGGTCCATTAACACTGGGCCAACACGGGTGCGTCCTCCCCCCACTGCTCTTCTGCCTGTATACCAACGGTTGCATCTCAGGGGACCCTTCTATTAAACTTCTTAAGTTTGCGGACGACATCACGGTCATCGGTCTAATCTGGGACTGTGATGAGTCTGCATACAGGCAGGAGGTGGAGCAGCTGGTCATCTGTTGCGGTCAGAATCACCTGGAGCTGAACCTGCTCAAGACTGTGGAGATGACAGTGGACTTCAAGAGAAGCCCCCAGACACTGTCCTGCCTCACCATCCTCAACAGCACAGTGTCTACTGTGGACACCTTCAGGTTTCTGGGTACTGCAATCAATCGGGACCTGAAGTGGATCTCCCACGTAGACACTGTCTGAAAAAGGCCCAACAGAGGCTGTACTTCCTGCGACAGCTCAGGAAGCTCAACCTGCCTCAGGAACTGCTGATCACGTTCTACACAGCCATTATCCAGTCTGCTCTCTGCACATCCATTGCCATCTGGTTTGGATCTGCCACCAAGCTGGACAGGAACAGACTGAAATGGACTGCACAGGTATGCAAAGAGGATTATTGGCAATGATCTTCCCTCCATCGAGGACCTGTACCGCTCAAGGGTCAGGAAACAGGCAGGAAACATCACTATAGACCCCTCACACCCCAGACATGATCTGTTTAAACTTCTCCCCTCCAGTAGGCGCTACAGAGCACTGAGCACAGAGTGCTCTGATGAACCACTAACAGTCACCAAGTGGCAGGACAAACAACACTTGCATCCTTGTATATTGTATTTTTAAAAATGTTTTATTTGGTGTATATTTGTATATTTTTTTTGTATGTTGTGTATTTCTGTATATTACACTTCTTCTTAAATTTTGAGTACTTATGTCAATTCTGGTACACTGAGAGCAAGTCTTCTGGAGTCAAATTCCTTGTATGTACACACATGTTTGGTGAATAAAGCTGATTCTGATTCGGATTCTGATCAAACTGCCGTACAGGTGCCATCAGGCTAACCAGTGGTGTAAAATAAGACACTGGAAGGATTCGGGCCTGCCAAGTCACAAGCTGATGCTGCCCAGCAGCATATCATACCACTGCGAAAGGTGACTTTTGGCATTGGTATCTAACGTTGAAGTCATGGACAAAGCTACAGTATTTGACAACTTAGGAATGAGAACAGGCTGTATGTGCATATAGTATTTTTCAAAATAAACTTACAACGCAGGTAAAAGATTTTGGGTCTTATTCATGAAATGTTAGTAAATATGTGAGTAGATTTGCAAATAAAAATTCTTGGTAATACAAACCTACACCTGATTTATGAACATGCAGAAAACTCGGATAAGACTGTTGGCAAGTGTGTATGTTCATGAATGCCTATCAGTTGTAAACAGACAGCAAGCTCTTGCTAGTCAGCAATAAGTATAAATCCCTGTCCATGAATAAGCAGTGACCACCATGTATGGAGGTGATAATTACTATGGATAGGTGCATCTTATCGAACTGTGAACATGGAACAAACAAAGAAAGAGAGAGAGAGAGAGAAAGAAAAAAAATTCTGACACAGACTGAAGTTATTTCGAGTGAAGCGGAGCTGAGAAAAAACATTTTATTTTATTGTGTTAGAAGTGGTGTGACAGGGACAGGTAAATCAAATAGCTAGAGGGCAGCAAAAGGTGCCGTTAACTCGGTGTCCTCTGTAAGAACCATCCAAGTGGTACAAAAATGACTCGATATGAAACTTGATGCAAAAAAGCACATAATTACACAAAACAACAACAACAACAACAACAAAAATGCAAACACAACAGCCACAGGAGGAGGCTTTTGCCAGTCATAGCTGCAGATGGGCGCATTGCTTTCATCATAGAGATAGAGACTTCTCAGTCAGGAATTATCTCTGACAGAGACAGTGACATGCCCTCACTGGAGTACTCAATAGCAAACTTCTAAGGTATGTTGATGTACATGTTATATTAAGTGTTAAATGGCTGTACATTCTGACAGCCATCACTGATAGCTTAGTGTTCTCTCTCCTGATTGATTCAAGTTGGAACTGAATGCTGGAAATGTAGAAAACACACATCTTAAATCAATTTAAATAACAAATTCACATTTTTAAGAAACCTTATCTGAAGCATATATCTGCTAACTGCCAAATTATTTAGCTAAATGTGTTATATATCTAATCTTTTGTCATGTGTAATTTACGCATTCCAAAGGTATCTGCGTATTGTGAACATAACAGAGCACAGTGCGAATTAAAATTGTATTTTCTAATTATGTCAAGCAATAGTTACGTGCATTCCTTATTTATAGGAAGGAAAAAAAAAAAACGTGGTTTGGCTTAAAATTACCATGTCTGTTACTAACGTACGTATTACGTATGTAATATTACTTCAAGTGACGTATGTCACTCGCATAGCATGCTTCACAAACTGACACACTACATCTTTATTAAAATAATTCCACTGACTTTTGGTTTCACACGGGAAATGAACAGCAGGCCCCATGTGAAAAGCCAGAGTCTGTTTGACCCATACCGAAAACAGACGGATTCTTAAGGAAATGTTGTCAATTCCAGTTAAATCACTTTTTTTTATCAGCACAACAAACATTTAGTGTTGACCATGTGTGGAAAATGTTTGCTATAAATGTTTTTTTATTTGTCTTACCTCCATATTTGCTCACTGTAGGAGAAATGTTTTATGCTCAAGGTTAAGGAAAGATCACGGTCTTGGTGAAATACTGAAAAGGCTATAGTGCTTTTATCTTAAGTGCTTTACAATTTGCCTCTCACTCATCAATACACACACATTCACAGAGCCATGGTTCTGAAGCTAAAAGTCAGGGGGCAGTTGGGGGACACTTCAACATATGGGCAAAAGGAGCTGGGGATCAAACCACCAATCACCTGAGCCTGGGAACATTGAGGCTTTGACTGTGTGGTACCCCCAAAACAATCCATCTGAGAGGTTTTCTACAAGCATTTCTACAAAATTTCAACACAAATTTCCCAAAGCAGCACTTAAGAGTACACATACTGTGGAGAGCCTCTTAACGTCTGCTGTCAGTGGTGCTGAAGATGATGCTGAATACACTTTAAACTACTTTTGGGAAATGGAGCCCAGATATTTAATCCCTGAGTAAAAATCTGTTAAAACAATCTTCTCCTTTAAAGCGCAAAGTGAAAATCTAGTCATTTGATTTTTTCAACCTTAGTTTAAGTTTTGATATATTGTCCTTGAGTTTTGAGAGCACCCAGTAGCTCCCCCAGAGCCGCAGATTTCCCTTTTACAGCTAACTGTTGATTCACCACAGCTCGCATCTCAACACTACCCTGGAAATCCAGAGTTCTTGCGAGAGCACAATTTGAATTTGCTCAGCGAGTCACTCTGGTAATCAGTAATGATGCTCATTACTGATGCCCTTGGTGCTGAGCTGCACCAATCACATCGGTGTATATGATAGAGGCGGGCCGGAGGCGAGCTAAACAGATGACGACAGCGCTGCAACAATGAAGTCCAGAATCAGTCAGTAAACATGTAAGATGGCTACGGATGAACACCAGTTGTTTGAAACGGCTTTGGCTGCTACAATGAACGAGTTAGACTTTTTTTTTTTTTTTGCTCTGCACAAATGAAGTTCCTAACGGATAAATAAAGTTCTTTGAATTGAATTGAATTGAATTTTTCTCTAAAAGAGGAACAGAAGAAGGCACTCAAATCTTTCTTTTGCAAGAAGGATGTTTTTGCTGTTTTGCCCACCAGATTCAGCAAGAGTCTAATCTGGTAGGGCTCTGGATATGTCACCTCGTGTATTGTTCTGATTGGTCGTAGTGTTAACCAATTGTGTGCAGTGATATTTTCAAATGCATGCTCGGTGCCGCCCCTCGAGTTGGGGCATTACTCATAGCCAGACCCTACGGCTTTCTAGATTTGGGTCTGGATTTCCAGGCTATCTCAACACTAGTCTATGAGGAAATATATAGATTTGTCATCAATGTGGGCACTAAACTAAAAAAAAAAAAAAAAAAAAAATTACATTATTTCTTACAGCATAGGCTGAACTCACTGGGTCTCATTCATGAAACATGAGCAGAAGGAATTTGTGTGCCAACAGTTCACAGACGTAAATTTACTTGCATGTCCGCATTCATCAGTATTTTAGTAGCTCCGATCTTTTCGAAGCTTCTAACAAAAGCTACTCCTGCTCCTGACCACTCGTAGTGTTTGTGTAAATTTAGTATAGCACATAAATATTGCTTGTCACTATTGGAAATTACAATTTTAACTTGTGTTGCGCTGTTATGTAGACAATACACAGATGCCTTTAAAACACGTAATCTAAACATGACAGAATATTAAAAATATAACACATTTAGTTAAATTAGTTGGCAATTAGCAGGTTTAAGATCCAGATTAGGTTCATGATTGTGAATCATCTATGTAAATTGACTCAATAGATTACACGTTCTTTCTACATGTTGAATGTTGATAATAAAAATATCCGTAAGGACAGCGGATCACAGCTTCTTCAGCCTCGGTGCCTGGGTTCAGCAGGGGCAGCAGGAGCAGCAGGTGGTGGAGCTACGAAAGAGCACACGCCAGCTGAAAGAATTATTTGAGACAACACGTTTTTGTTTTTTTTGTGGCTTTTTGATCATTTGAATGAATAAATCTGATTTGAAAAATGTTTAATTTACGTTGTATAAAACAGAGCTTTAGGCTCTTAAGATTCAAACAGGCTAATTTGAAGACGATACAAACAAAACTGCTGTAGGCTATATGTTATCCATATCATTTGTTGAAATAAATGTTAAATAGCTCTACATTCCGACAGCCATCACTGATTTAGGTCATTGGCTATTCATGGGCGGGGATTTATGCTAATTGCTGATTACCGGGGGCGCGCTGTCACTTTACGATGGATTGATCATACACACGTGTTTACGATCAAATCTGAGATTCCCACAGCATTCCTGAATCTGGAGTAGGTTTTTAGTAGAGTAGGATCTACACACAGATTTACTCACTTTTCATGAATGAGACCCACTGTGTATAAAACACATTCTGACTGTCTTATAGGCATAAGCGGATAATGAGACAATAGGCCAATATGCAAAAGGCCCCACCAACTCTCCTCCACAGGAGCAAAATACACAGAGTTTGTGGAGGTTTTACATATCTGTGGAATCACTATGGATCTTTTTGTCTTTCTTTGCAGTCTTTCTGTGTCCTCTGGTGCTTGTTTTGTGTCTTTTGTAGTCATTTGGTTCTCTTCAAAGTAGTTTTGTGTCTTACTGAGGCAATTTTGTATCTCTTTGGTCTAATTTTGTGTCTTTTTTTTTTTCATTTTATCATTTTGTACTTATTTTGTTTATTGTGGTGGTTTTGTGTCTTTGTGGTTGTTTTGTATCTCTGTAGTGGACTGGGTGTCTTTGAGGTAATACTGTCTTCCTTTGGTCAATTCTCCACATGGTTGTTTTGCCCGATTTTGTAGCTTTTGTACTTCTTTGCAGTTTCGTTGCAACTCTTTGTGGCCTTTTTATGTCTCTTTGGGTCCCTGGGCTTTTAGCAGGTAGGCTCTTTCAGTAATCCATCCATGCTTTTACATCTTTCTCCCATTACAGCCCTTGACTACCATGGCTATATGAAATCTGTGCTGTGGCACAAAACGTGAAATAAGTCTGTACTGTACAGTACATGTAAATGACATATCACAACCTGCATAGGATGTGAATACAGGACACATCTGCCTCAAATATTACACAGTGAACATGTATTGCATCCACTGAATGACAGAATCAGGAGGAACTCTGGAAAATGGCTCCCCTGTCATGAAAATTACAAAGCTTTTTGGAGTGCAGAGACACTTTTGAGCTGACCCACTATATTTTGCGGTGGCTTGGTTTTACTTTGTCACATGCTATAGTCTTAGAGCGTCACTCTGTCAAAAATCTGCCTGCCCTTATCACCAGCCTGCACAGAGCGCTAAAATCTCAAGAAATTCAGTGTGACGGTGGAGTGTGAAATTCCCAAGCCTGTGTTGCATCAGCCTGATAATTCTACCTGATGATAATTAATAACGATCCACCAGTGAGGCATTCATGCACACCCTCTCAGTTGCACCCCTGTGGCACTTGACAAAGCCGGCATGGAGACAGTCCTTACACATGTGAGATGAAAGGAAACATGACGTGAACTGGGAATAAACATTACATTCAAGCTTCATCAGGTGTGCGACTGGCTTTATAATATGTTAAGAAATAAATAAAGCCTGCGCAAAATGCAGCTGAGGGTGGCTTGATAATGGTCTGATATAGGAGCTTTAGTTGGGAAGGTTTTAGGGAGCTCTCGGGAGACATCACAAGCCATTAGCCATTGCTTTAGGGACCAAAGAGCCTGAGTCTATTGAACAGTTCATTAATGTTTTTGCTCCTTTGAAACCAACAGGAAGAGTAGTGGAAATATGCTCAGGGGCATTAGTGAGCAGGTGGGTTAGATTAGAACAAAGGACATTTAGGCTAAAAATCAAGCGAGACAAGTGAGAGGGCTGCAGGATGGAAGGCAAGTATCCATTACTTCAGATATCTATGTATTTATGCAAAGCGCTGCAGATTGCATGATGAATTGCTCTCAGGACACAGCACCATTATGTTCACTCTGAACTAAAGATTAACCTCTTTGTCAAGACATTGATGTCACACAGCTTTAATGATGATAGGCAACTCTTGGCTTCACTCGACACAATTATGTTTACCTGGGCATAGACTGTTTGCTCTGTGATAACCACTATGGCTTAATTAAACATAGCATAATTAAACAGAAATCATTGGGATAAAAAGTCTTTCTGATGCCAAGAGGCAGCAGGATTCCACTCCAAAGGCCTGCGGAGGAACAGCCACACTTAATCATAACTTAGCCTTTGAGCCCAGCTTCAGACAGCCATGTCCACCTACGTGGATAAGTAACTGTCATCTGTTCTCTTGCAACCTAATGTGTGACAGCCACTTAGCATGTAGCATTTCTCACCTCTCTACAGATGACCTGTCATCCCTATAGGGTTAGAACAGCAATACCTGTCAGAGGCTCTGTCATAAAAGCTTCAGCTGAGCCGTGACAGAAATCCTGCATTAAAACACAGAATTAGCCACTTTGTCAAGGAATAGGAAGCTCACTGACAGAGTGCTGGTGTATAATTGAGTTTTTTTCTCTTTTTTTAAAAAAAAAAAAAAGCAAAAGCCTCTCTGTAGGAAAATTGCTAATGGCTCTTAAGACACATTTTATGCTTCAAATGATCCAGATTCTATCAAGACAAGTACATTTCCAGATGCTAAAAAAGAAGTCATGGGCTCACATTTATATATTTACTCACAGCTGACCTCTCAGTAGCCATGGCAATGTCATCAACTGTTAGGGAAGTAAGAAAGTAAACTTTATTTATAAAGCACATTGCAAAAGTTACAAGGTGCTGTGCAGTGCAAACAATAAAAAGTACACACAGGGCAAATAAAAACATCACAAACAAACACCCATTGCAGGAACGAACAAAAAACAATTTTTTTAAAGTGATCATTTTGCTATGTGAACAATAGTTTTTATTTTTGTCTTATATTGGTGATCTACAGTATTTGTACAACTATGTCTCCTAAAACAATGTGCTCATATGCTACACATTTGCTTTGTCAAATGTTAATTGTAATTCCTATCTGGATTTACTTGGGATATGTTTTCCAGTGACAGAGCTGCCATGTTTTTATACCACAAGTCAGGGTGAATGTTTAGGACACGGAAAGCCAGAGGTTTACATTTTGGCTGTCATGTGTCTTGGTTTGGCAACAGAAACTCTTTCTGCATAAAAAAACAACAACAAAAAGAGAAGAAAACAAAATGAGAAAGAAAAACATATGAACACGGCAGCTTTTATTATATTTATTTCATTACTTATTTTATTTTTATTCTTAGCAACATTTTTGAGTAACAATTCTGTCATTTTCCCATCTTATATATCATTTTTAAATTTTAATTGCTCTTACATGCTTTCCTATCTATAAAAGCAAAATATACACACTCATACAAAAAGCACACACATACAAACACACACAAAATGGCCATTTCCCCTCTTGACAAACCACACACACACACACACACACACACACACACACACACACACACACACACACACACACACACAAAACAGGAAAACAGGATTGCACCATATCATCCCCATCATCTTTGTAGTGTAACATGTATCCAAGGTAAATCACCTGTAATGTTTTATGTTTCTTAAAAAAAAAACACAAAAAACTGTGAGTAAGGTTAGGAAAATACTGATTTAAAAAAAAAATTAAAAAAAATCACATTCTCATTCAGACCTTGTCACATATTGACATTTGGTCATGGACTTGCCACATTAAGATAAGATGTGCAAGGTTCCCTGGTTGTGTTAAAATACACTTCAGTTTTCACAGGAAATGTACAGTTGGCATACAGTCTCTTTCAAAATAAATGCACAACTTTGGTACAATACCAATTTTTTTCCATTGGCAATAAATGCACATGGTTACATTTTGCCAACACACACACACACACACACACACACACACACACACACACACACACACACACACGTGGTTGGGTTGAGGAAAAAAGAAAAGGGTTTGGATTTACAATCTTACAGAAGTAAGCACCAACCTCCTGGGTGAAAGTAGGTGGTTGTTGACTCATCCACGACCCCTCCTGCCCGCCCTACCTCAGACTTCTGCCATCTTTAGTTCTTGTCCCGCTGCGTTGCCCCCTGATGCTGCCAGGCACTGTTAAACAATAATGGCAACCGACTGTGTATCATGCTGTCACTGACCAAGCGCCAGTTTTCAACAACTTTGGCGTGAGACCGGGTTGTTATAAGTCATTGTTGACATTTTCAATATGCATCAAAGATCATGATCTTTCCCCAAAACCATAGGATACATGGGCCTAACCTCTACCATGAAATATGCTCTGTGAATATGTCAGGTGTGAACATTTTGCAACTTCGCAGACATGGTCATTCAAAAGTCTCTTACTGTAACTGTGTTGATATAATTTAGGTGGCTCTTCTCTGAAACATATTTGCTATTATAATCACAAATATACACACATAAGTTCTGGGAGACAGGGGTGTATCGCTGAACTAAATAATGATAATAATAATAATAACCTTTATTTATATAGCACTTTCCAAAACATATGTTACAAAGTGCTTCACAGAACAATTAAAACTTACAGTACACAATTCCAATGCATGAAAACAATAAATGATAAAACTCAGATGAAATCAAAAAAGGTTTTCCGGTAAAAATGTGTTTTTAGAAGAGATTTAAAAGAGATCACTGAATCAACAGACCTTATTTCCTCAGGCAATTTGTTCCATAGTTTTGGGGCCCAGACTGAAAATGCTCTGTCCCCCTTAGTTTTCAGTCTGGACTCTGGGACACATAAAAGGCCTTTGCCCAAGGAATGTGAAGTGCGAGTCGGAGCATATGGTGTTAAAAAGTCGGTGATAACTAGGACTGAGACTGTTGAGACATTTGAAAATGATCAATAAAATCTTAAAATCAATTCTAAAATGTACTGGCAGCCAAAGTAAAGATGCTAAAATAGGTGTGATGTGATCGTGTTATTTAGTTCTGGTTAAAAGCCTCGCAGCAGAGTTCTGCACCATTTGTAGTCTGTCCAGGGATTTCTGACTTAGACAGGTATAAAGGCTGTTACAAAAATCGAGCCGTGATGAAATAAAAGCATGCAAAATGGTCTCAGTGTCTTGAACAGATCTTTGAAATATTTCTGAGCTGATAAAAACATGATTGCACTAATTTTGTGGTGTGATATTTGAAGGTAAGATTACCTTCACAGTAATCACAGTAGTCTTATTTCAGCTCTGTTTTTGGTGCCATTGTAGATAACATCGGGACGAGGGGGGGCTTACACTACCTGGGCCCCTGGTAATGCATCCAGTAATACATTGAATTAGTATGTAGGTAAAATACTGACTACATTTTGCCTAACGCTGATGAAGGAGGGAGAAAAAACTGAAGCAGTCCTAATTTTCTTGTAATTTATCCAAAGCATCAGCATTTAACGGAACTGGAATTAAATCTTTATTAATAACAATAGATGTGTGCTGCCCATCTTTGTTTCTTCCTGCTTTGATTGTCAGTACTTTGTAAACAAAGCCAGCAGACTGTGCTGTCATCTTTTCCCTCCCAGTTTTCATCATGTAAGAGGAGATTAATCAGCATCATCACAGTGACAGTATGGCATTGATCTCTATCACAAGTCTGAAGTTGTGTTGAGCACATTTAGCCCTGAGAGACAGCTTCAGATCTACATGCATGGGTTTACTTTACAGCAGATAACCTAACAAAGCTATGTAGTCATTATAACCCCATATGTTTTATCAAGAACTTATTACTTTTCAATGTCAATAAAATAATTATTTACTGGTCAGAACTCCTGAGACATGAAGTATGGAGGGATGACCTCACACTGCAAGAGGTGCCTCTTGAACGTGCCCTTTGAAATGATCTATCAGTACCTATATTGATATCTGTACAACCTTGGCTAAAAGCTTATCAAAGTCAATATACTATAATAATTGAAAAAAAAAAAACATATTGAAATTACGTCAGAATAAAATACAAAAATCAGACATGATTTTTCATCAGATTTTACGAAATGAACACACAAAACAAACTTATCAAAAAAATGTAGAAACATAACCCAAATATTTCTTAACATTCCATTACTTATTTGAACTATGTACATTATTTAGTTATTGAGATGTACTAATTTTTATGAGCAGAGTGCAAATGAGCAATTGTATTCATTAATGTAGTGTAATGACATCATCACAGACATACAACATGATGACACAACAGTCAGAAGCCTTAGCTTTCTGCTGTGAAAACAATGAATGTTAGCTGTTATGGTTTCTTTTACCTGCATAATTATGGCAAAATATTACATTTGCACTGTACTTACATTAAGGTAACATAAGGTAATGACATGACGTCACAAAGTCTTAGCTTTCTGCTGCTGAAGAAATGAATGCTCTAGCAATTGCAGTTTTTATTTAGATATATACAGGGTTATTCAAACAAGAATTTTGTGTGGCCACTATGGGGAACTAATGGCGCAATTATAGTGAAATATTATGTTTGCAATGCATGTAAGGTAACCTAAGGTAATGGCATGGTGATGAAGACAGAAGTCTTAGCTTGTCACTGAAAACAGAATGAATGCTTTAGCTATTTTAAAAAAAAATATATATATACAGGGTTATGCAACCAACAATATCCAAAGGCCATTACAAGGAAATACCGGCATAATTACAGCAAAATATTAAGTATGAACCGCATGTAAGGTAAGGAAATATAAGGTAATAATATGATGACGAGGAAGAAAGAGGCCTCAGCTTTCTGCTGCAAAAAGAATAAATGCTCTAGCTATTACAGTTTTTGTAATTTGACTGGACGAGAGGCATTCCGTCCGTGAGTGCTGATATAGAGTATAACATCACTGGGACTTATAACAGTAAAATCACTCCACTCACAGGTGTTATAAATATAAATACAACTGTTAATTAACCAAATGTCACACTCACTACATTGACCCAAACTGACACTATAGCGTTACACCAAGAAGATGGATATTTTCCCCAAAATCACAGTTGAATTGAATTATGAGTGGTCGTCAGGAGAGGACGAGGAAAAGGAAAGCCAGGACTCTTCAGGGCAGACCTCCAGGTGTGTTTGAATCCGGCCGTGCCAACATCCGAACTGGACGAAGTTACACAGTTGTAGATCAATGTAAATATAAAGTAGCTTGTGAGTTCCTGGCATGTGTGCTGCGTTGCCTGGCAACAGACTGGGGGAACTGTTTTTTTCACGGAGCTACATAACATACTTAAATAACTAATTTCATCATCTTTTGTTAACATTTCCTTACTTAGCATTGCTGTTTAAGCTGTTTTTAAACTGTTGTATAAAAGTAATATCACACTTGAGATCGTTACGTTGTACTGTATATATCGTCACGGCTGTAATTGTCGTGCCTATGACCAAATTACAGTCGTGATAATAAACAGTACAATGTAACAACCTCGAGTGTGATATTGCTTAATTTACACCTCACGTAAGATAAGGTCATGCGAGGTAAAAATGTGATGATAGAGACGCGAGAAGCCTTAGCTTTCTGTTGCAAACATAATGAATGTTATAGTTGTCATAGTTTTTATTTTAAATTGATATACACAGACTAATTCAAACAACAATCTCCTGGCATCATTACGAGGAAATAATGTAATTACGGTGAAATATTACATTTGCACTGCAGATAAGGTTAGCCAACCAAAGGTAATGATGTGAAGATGGGGAGGACAGAAGCCGCGGCTTTCCACTGCAAAGAAAATGAATGCTTTAGTTATCATGGTTCTTATTTTAAATCAATATATAAACCATATATAACAAGAACTGTGTGTGGCCATTATGGGGAAATAATGGCACAATTATAGCAAAATATTATGTTTGCACTGCATGTAAGGTAACCTAAGGTAATGACACGGTGATGACAGAAGTCTTAGCTTTTCACTGAAAACAGAATGAATGCTCTAGCTATTTTTGGGGATATATATACAGGCTTCAAACCATGACCCTCTGCTATCATTATGGGGAAATACCAGCATAATTACTGTGAAACATTATGTTTGCACCGCATGTAAGGTAAGGTAATGTAAGGTAATGATGTGATGATGAGGAAAACCAAAGCCTTAGCGTCAGCTGCGAAAAGAATGAACGCTGTAGCTATTAAGGTTCTTTACAGGATCATGAAAACAACAATCTCTCGAGGTCGTCTGCTCGCCTTTTTTCCCGCATGGAGGCCATTTTGCCAGGAAATTCAAAAACTGCATATATACTCCTCACTCCCTCACCAGAAGCCCATCCAGCTGGCTTCAGTTGAAATATATCAAAAATGTCCAACACTAGAACAAATGAGAGAGATTAATCATACAGTATCAATTCCTTCAGATGCCTTTAATTTCATGTGGATAGGCTCTCACTTGCTTGTGACCCACATTCTTCCTAAGCAAAAGACAGAAAAAAAAATCCATTCACAGCCAAGAAAGTACTTCCACTTTCTTGGCTCAGTTTCTCACATCTTGACAGAATGGGGACAGTCTAATTTGATATATGGCGATAAAATTTTTGCTTTCTCAGCAGAGCATAACAAATTATATATTGAAAAATGGTTACACTTTATTTCACAATGCCCTAATTATGGCAAGATGACGGCTTAATTATGAAAAAAAATGGCTTCACTTTGCCAGTATGTAGGTTGTTTAAACGTTTGACAAATAATGAAAAAAAAGAAAAAGAAAAAAAGTTGTGGGCAGAGTGAGACACTGTAAATACACTTGCAAACTTGCAAAGCAATGTGAGTATGCTTTGCATTTTTTTTTGTCATCTAGCAGTGCTGAGTGTGACTCGCTACCATATTATTGAACATATGGGGAAAATGTATTGCATATGACTCAGCAACCCACAGATCTCTGCAGGTTTTTATGTCTAAAATATACATACAGTACAGCAGAGATGAAAATGAAGTCCCCACTGATTCAGTCTTGGTCTCATTGAGACTGCGTATGTAATAAATGTGTGTGTGTGTGTGCTCAGGATATGTGGAAATATTGGAAATCCCTGCAATCTGTAAACCCGTCTTTGTCAGACCACCTGGCTCATGGTGCTGGAAAATCAATATCCGACTGACATGAGGCAGCCTAATGAGTGCTGTCATTACCATATTTATGAGTGACCACTATATGTCTTCATATTACAGAGAATCCCATATTTTAAAAGAGCACCATTGCAATAAGTTCCATTGTTTCACAGCCTTCCCCATTTCTCATTTGAACAAAAGGTTGCCATGTTGCCACTGCTCTGCAACAAACAGAATACCCTTTCATAGCTATCCACTCTTCCCATGTTTGAATTTCCTGACACCTCCTATAAACTGCTTGAAAAATTAGAAGTCCTCTTGTCAGCGTGAGCACCAATGCGTTCTGTACAAATTGTGAAGAGTAGTTAGGCCCCAGTGCACCTCTTTGTGTACCTTTGCATGCCGGCTTTTGTTTGTTCTATGTGCTCTGTGTGCGTTTGTTTGTCTCTTTTCTCTATCTGTGCTATTAAACGAGGCACAACAGCAGCCTGGAGTCATGATGCCCTCCCTTCCTCCCTCCACACCGCTCTGGCTCGACTGACAGCAGAATCATTTTTCCTTTTCTTCCGCGCGCCTTTGATGATGGGTCACGTTAACTCCCCTGAATGTGCTGTTTATTCCACTTGAAGCCTCTCCAGCCCCGCCTCCCGCTGCATCATAATTTAATTGCTGAGCATTCTCCCATTTCCCCCCCTCGTTTGCCTCATTCATTTCAAATGCATGACCTTTCCTGAGAACAATGATCAATCAATAGGTGTTTTCCCCCATCAGGCCCTTTCAAATTAAAACCACTGAGTGAATTAAAAGCCTTTTGGAGCCGAAGTTATGAAGTGCAAGTGCTGTAACTCAGGCTGGGAAGAAGGCCAGCCATCAGCGGTCTTTATGGTAGATTGATTCATAGGTGAGTTGCTGTATGCACTGTGCTGTAGCAGTGCTAAGAGTTGATGGATGAAAAAAAAAAAAAAAAAAGTGTCAATGTTGAGGTAGTATTCATCATTTTCCCCCAACTTACATTTACTCACAAGCACTGAGAGACATCTTCCAGCTGGGCTTGGAGAGGATCCGCAGAGGAACTGCTGCATTATTGATTAGATCTGTTAAAAACACCTGCTTCTGCATCTGGGACCAGTTAAAGTTCCAGCAAGGTGTGGCTAAAGTCTACTAACTGTTCAACCTTGCCTTCTGCGACGTTGTAGGCAATCTGTCGGCCATCACCAGAACAATATGTGCCAACACGTGTCCTGCCAAATTATCCAGTTTCAGAACTTTGAAACTCCACCTTACTTTCTTCATTTTAATAACAGCTCTTTCTGTTCTGTCAAGACTGAGACACTGTTGGGTTTAAAGGTCTCCACATGGTGCAGGGTTTCATTCATTGTAGAAAGTGTAAGAGGGGCTGAGAAAACAAGCTGTACTACTATTATCAATGTTGTGCAAGTAACAGAGGTGTGGACTTGAGTTACATAACTTGGACTTGAGTCAGACTTGAATCACAAACATGATGATTTAAGACTCAAACTGGCAAAATCAAAAAAAGACTCACAACAAAGCTTTGACTTCAACACCAGTGACATGTGACTTCACATGGACTTGGACTCACTTGGAGACTTGGATTGGATTAAACCAATCACTTCATTTCCGTTCATTTCCAGAATCAATTAATATTAATGCTACTCATTCCCAGCAAGACAATATCTAATTCCCCAGATCCACTTTGTTTGTACCAGTCCAACAGCATCCAATCAAGTTGCAGTAGAGAACTCTGAAGAACTAATAATATGTTAAGAAGCACCCGCTGGGAAAATAATATCAAAGACTATTTTGTTCACTGACAGAAACTATGTGGTGGTCAACAAAAACCAAAATGTAGTATGCAAAACATGCAGGTAAAGAAATGACAAAAGAGAAACTCAACAACCTTAATTAAACTTGTTTTAACAAATACCACAAAACTTCAATTAATAGCCCAGGCTATTTTGGCTTAAATCACTGAAATCAACACATTTTCACAAAACTGTGAAAATTAAGCTTCAAATATCTGAAAAAGTATTTCTAAGCTAGCTCTGAGATAGTGCTTTTTAGAGAGAGAGCGAGAGAGAACTGCACCTGGCATACCAACACAACACTTTACAATTAATTTAATGTGTTGCCACACTGAGCTAGTGAAAGGGACTGGGTGTTTAACGGGGACTAGGCTTTTAACTGAAGTCTTATGGTAAGTACACATCTTGAAAAGCAGTCATGATTTCTGATTTCTTAGAAGTGATTTCTGGTTTCTTTTATTACTCTGTTGTTGAAATGACATTACATGTCGTGAAGAGAGCATCATGACTTGTTTAAGACTTGGGACTTGACATGGGATTTGTCAGTTTTGACTTGGGACTTGAGACTCATCAGTTTTGACTTGAGTGCCAAGACTCAAGACTTACTTGTGACTTGCAAAAACAATGACTTGGTCCCACCTCTGGCAAATAACTGATATATAGTTAATTACAATTACTAGTTACTTCTCTCTAAAGTAAATGAACTACTGCATATAAAATGTTTGTGTTACTTTTAAATACCTGCCTAATTTTTGTTATTAAGGCACACACAGCTATATTATTTTAGTGTTGCTGTAGCACAGTATTCAACAAGAAATCTGCAAAATTGTATTTATGAGTGTACCCATTATCACTCTGATAAAAAGTGTTTTAGGTTAGGTTAGTTTATTAGTCTCCACCAGGGAGAAATTTGTCGTGGAGACAGGGAACATGTTGCATACATAAAACACATATAGTACAAAAAGAACATCAAGTTAAAAGACTGGTGGAGTAAAACAGGCCACTGGACAATCCTGCACATGCAGCAAGCCGACGTGAACGTCATTCACATGCATCCACACCGCTACTCTAACTATAATCATAAATACATTCATATCAGCATCACATAACCTCAAGCATACATTAATCCATTCACTCACATATGTCCATTCGTCCATTGTTTGACTCATAATACATTCATTTCCATATACACATAGCCTATATTCGTATACATATACAGAGACATCGCAATCATTTCCTGCTGTTGAGAAGCTTGGTTGATACAGGCACAAAGGAATGTTTGTATCGATTGTGCCTGCACAAAGGAAGCCTATATCTCTTTCCAGAGTTCAGGAGAGTATATTCACTATTCAGCACATGAGAACTATCTGTTAAAATGGCATTTGCCTGTCTGATCGTCGCCTGCTCAAAAAGGTCCTGTGGATTTAGGGGGGGTGTTATACCCATAATCTTGCCAGCAGTTTTGACCAGGCTTGAGATTTCAGCTCTAGATTTAACAGTTAGATTACCAAACCAGCTGGTGATACCATAGCGGAGTATTGATTCAATTGCTGCTCTATAAAAAATTAGCATAATATTTTTGCAAACTCCAAATACTCTGAGCCTACGAAGGAAATGGAGACGTTGGTGAATTTTGGCACAAACATTGGCCACCTGTATGCCCCAGCTCAAATCGCTGTCAACATGGACACCAAGGTACCATGGCCTATTTATTGTAGCCTGGACAGGCCTTCAAATCATGCAACACAAGTCAGCTTTTATTCTTTTAGCAGAATTAAATTAAATGTTTGTCAGAAATTTGGCAGTAATTTCTCATCATGACCTAGTGAAATAAAAGTGATATAAGTCATTTTCAAAAATACTAACACATTGAGGTTTATCATTTGTAACAAGGGTTGCTGACTTCCTGAAATGGAAATAAGGAACGGGGATATCGGGGTATTGATGTCACAAATTCCTCTGTGACTGATGGAGGAAATCTGGCGTCATACGGTTGGTCTTGTACACCTCCTCATTCATGCATCCCATTGCTAATCTTTTTTTCCATTCCCTTCTCTATTCCTTTAATCTCTTCTCGTTTTTGCCTTGGATACCACTTGTAGGTTGCTTCCTTTTTAAAAATCTTGCACTGCTGTCAGGGGTATCATAGCAACACTGTCACTCGTCACTTGTGAGTGAGTCACAACCAATGAGAAGTGCATGTTTGAGTAGTGGATCATAACGTGACAGACAGGCTGAGGAATGACAGATTAGGAGGGTTTCCTTCTATCACATACAAATCACCCCAACCTGTAAAATTTCTTTCCCATTTATTGGCGCTAAATTTATTAATTTATTCTCAGAATTACAGAACAAAACATGTCCCTAATCAGCTCAATGTGAAACAATATAACATGAATTCAAATTCTGACCATATTTGTCCTGGATTTCAAGGGGGGCGGGGGGTGGGGGGTGGGGGGGGGGGGGGATGTTGGTAATGTCCATATTTTCAGGAAAGCAAGCTCAAATGTTGCCTGAAATGTTGGCCATTGTGTGCAGTGACAGTGTAATGATGATTGATTGATTGACTGACTGACTGACTGACTGACTGACTAACTGACTAACTGATTGATTGATTGATTGATTGATTGATTGATTGATTGATTGATGCAGTTATTGTGCCGCCACAAGGTTAGGTGACTAGTGATGCTTGGGTCAACTGGTGGGCCCTGCAACGTTTGTTAAGTTATTAATAACTTACAGAAAAAAATGCTTGCAATAGTCCACCTTCCACCTTCTCCTCCCCTCTTAACAACCATCTACATCTGTCAAGATACATTTTTAGACTCAAGCCAAATCCCACATAAACATGATGACATCATCAGCAAACTGAGCTTCTATTGTCTCATCAGTAAGTTTGCATGGGAATATTTAATGTTTCTACTGGAACTGGGATGTATAAAAAGAGAAGTAGCAGATCTCTCTTTGGATTAAAGACACAAATCTTTTTCTGACTGAAAACTTTAGAAAAAGTACAACACGTTGAGTTATTTTAGAATAACTGATGCATTTTGTGCTGGAATATCCACTTTGATTCGTGCCTGCCTCACCAGAAAAAGAAGCATTAGTGAAGTGAAACAAACTGTTATGGAGGGGAAAGCAGGACACAAAAGGCATGGTGTCCTCTGAATTCTAAAGCAGCAGAGAACTCTAAGAGTATGCACAGCAACTGTTGATTAAAAACAGACACTGTAACAGGTTTAGGTTTCATTAAGAATCTTGTGTCCTTCATGCTTAAATTACTTGTTACCTCCACCTGAGTTTTCTTACTTCTCAGATGAGTAAGCAGGAGAGGAAAGATTCCAGTGATTCTGGTGGTGAAAAGTTGGGCGGTTTCTTGGTGGAGGATTAAAATACTGGCAGGCTACTACTGTGAAAGCAAATATTCAAGGTGTCATTTAAGGATAAAGTTTACTTGATGCACAAAATGCGTGCGCATGCAGTTTTGGTGCACATTTGGCTGCCACGCGTATTTTGTGGTCGTTTGGCACGTAGACTGCACACTTTGCTGCGAGGTCGCGTGACGCATCTCGCTCGTGTGAAGTATACCTAGAGACTGTGAACGTGAGGTCGGAGATGGACTGGTGAAAAGGATATAATGGAATGAAAGATGTAGGAGCAAGGTAGACCCAGAAGATGGCAGTAATGCAACGTAACGGATGCCAACTGCTGTAAAACTCCAAAGAAGAAGAATTCCCTGTGCTTTTCCTCATCGGTTGCTCACATGGGTAAAACAAGGGAAACAAACTCCCCATGTGATTGGTTAAGGGGTCGCATAATACCATCTCCCATAGTGGCGGAGACGACGCCATTTCCTCTGCCGAGATCTTAAAAGCAATAAAACTATAATCTCCTCTTATAATCTCCTCTGCAAACGTCTATGCTGCAGCAAGTAAACACATAGGTGCAGTACACCGTGTACGCGTACATGTGGCCAAGCAGCAAGTATACTTGCTAAACTTAAAATGGCTAGCAGTTATCAAGTTGAAAATAATAGTTTCTTTCCATATGAAATCATATATTGATGTCCTGTCAGGATAGAGTGCAGGCAACTGGAGGCAAAGACTACCAATGCTGTAAAAATGCCTATGATTTGTTCTGTTTATAGCTGCTCCATTTGCTCAAACTGGGGAAAAGGGCCACTTTAGATCCTGAAAAAAATAGCATGTAAATTTAAAAAGAAGAAGTTAAAAACTCAATGTGAAACAGCAGTAGATGTGGATCAAAAAGCTCTGTCTTCAGTGTGGAGGAGCTGACTCTACTAACGTCAAATGTTAACTTTAATGTTTTGTGTTTAGTTGGATGCAATTACGATCAGCTGTGACAACTTCTCTGTTTCATGTCGTTTCACCAACCTCTGGGAACAGTTGACCTAGTGGGTAGAAAATAGTAGCTAAAGTTAGCTAACGCTAGCTATTATCATTAGCCTGACAGCGATGAATCCATCTACAGAGTTGAAACATATAAAAGACAGTTATACTCAAGCACAAGTTTTTTACCCAGCCATAAACAAAACAACAGTCGTTTCAGTCGTGAACCCAACCACTCCTGCCTGCCTGCAAAACGTGACTGAAAAATTACATGACTTTTCTAGGTTTTCCATGATCATGGGAACCCAGGAGCAATCACTTTTCTTTGCATGCAGGTTTATCCGATTCTTTGATGTAGTCATGTTCCTTTAATTTCATTTCACACAGAATATGGATTTATCCCTTCCTGCCCTCCATCTGATTTTTGCCCGTCATGATAGTCATGTAGTTGCAAACAAGCTATTGCTTGTTTAAAATAAGCTCTTGGCATATTCTTGTTTTATGGCCCAAATGCAATAGAGTGATCTCATTATGGCGTTGTTTTTTTTGTTTTTGTTTTTTTTTTCCAAAATTTTATTCATTCATTTTTTACCTCTCTGAAAGTCTACTGTGGGCAGGGTTTTGTGTTTTTGAGTAGAGAAATGCACATCAATAGTAACTTATAATATCTGATCTTTAATGAGCAAGGTGCAAAGCTGCCATTGCTAAGCATCTCATTGAAAATGTCTTCAAACAACCAGGCATCTCATTCAAATGAATTCAACCAGAGTCCCCCTCCCTCCAGATAAAAGCCCTCTACAACATAGGTATTTCAACAACTCATTATGGTGATATATAGCAATTAATTAGGAAACATTATTCCTCCTAACCCTCAGTCACAAGATAAGACGGTACGAACCAATCCCTCCCCTTTACAACTCTTGAAAAGGAAAACAGATGTGAGTGCAAATGTCCACCTACTATGTGTTATTAATGATTTAGTTTCGAGGGGGAATTACTGGCATTGGTTTTGTGATTAATGATTGAGGACAGGAGAGCAGAAGCCATTCACTCGTAACAGTGTGCACCTGTCTGAGGCGTTCTGATGGCTTTTACCAGCAAAACGTTCTGGATAAGACACCGCTAAGAGCAAATTGGGAGCTCCTTGGTGCACTAATCTTTCCTTTAGCCCCCTGTGCCCCTCTGTTCCTCCTCAGCATTTTTTTCCCTCTCCATCTCTGTCTCACTCACAGACCGGCTGCACTAAGACCCTCTCCCTTTTTACTAACCCTCGCCTGTACTTTTTCTGAATGCTTTGCACTTCTTTCTCACAGCCTTTTGCGCCTTGTGTGGGTGGTGGGGTGAAACAGAAAGTTTGAGTGAGCCCTCCAGGTCCCCTGCAAAGCAAACACACACACACACACACACACACACACACACCTACATCAGCATGCTGTACTCACACAACAGCATACTACTTTTGCCACCTCTAACAGCCAAACAACACCCCACACTCCTACGCTGTGATTTTAGAAGTGCATTTGGCCAATAAATTTGAAAAGAAAGCTTGCTTGGAGACCTCCCAAAAGTACACAGGCCATAGAACAGGTTATTGGGAAATGCTTTCCTCTAATGTTATATGCTTTATTTTCACTAGCCAATGCTGTGTTTCGGCCTGGCTAGCTTACAATCAGCATCTCTAGACATATTCCCCAAACTAGACCCTGTCTGATTTATAGTAATTGGCTTACAGTACCAAAGTGATTTCTCTACAGACCTGATATCCGTCTGTATCTGCAGATTGCAACTTTGAGTTTAACTGTGGAGACTGAAAATGACCAGCAATCATTATTTTAATGATACTGCCAATTGTTCTAAAATAGGTTTCAAGGGGAAATTCACTTCCACAAGGCAGGAGCTCTGTTTCCTCTCCACTTGGCCTCTAAGGCATGCTGTATACATATTAATGGCTGGGATGCTGTCTGCCACAGAGCCACTGCTGTCTAAACCACTGTAAAGGCTGAATTTGGGATTTTAAAAAAAGCCCCCCTTAAGCGCATAAAATGGGTCACAAACTGTATTGTATTTTTCCTTGTTTTTGAACATTTAGTCCCTGGTGCTGAGGAACAGTAACACACATTGTGATCCCACACAAAAGTGCAAACCTAAAAAAAGATTCCACTCTAGTCACAAACTTTCTCTTGGGATTAAAGTGTCCATCAAATGCATTATACATTATGCATTTGTCCTCTTGTGTGTATTTTTGGGGGTAGTTTTGAGATGAGAGGAAGGATGTTTCCTGAAATGAGGAACCTGATTCTGAATCCCTATACTGGCTCCTGGGAGACTGTAGTGTAGCTGATGATCCTACATTATGACCTCAGTGATGAGTTACAAAGCAAATTATAATTAAGTATCTTAGTTCTAGCAGCAGTATATTTCAGGGACCACATTTACTAGACATCTTGCTCACAGCTACCTGTACTGAAGACTCTCTGGGGTTTTTGTGTCTGCACAGTGAGCTTGCATGTGTAGTTATTGTGTAAAGAAGGCTGGTTGGGTAGTTTCAGCCTGTTCTTATTCCAAAGTCATCAAATACTGCTGCTTTGTCAGTAATTTCAGCGTCAGACACAGATGCCAAAAACAACCTCTCGTCACAATATGATATGCCACCGGGCAGTGTCAGTTTGTAACGCGGCCGGATGGAACCCTTTGCTGTGTTACACTGCCTGTCAGCAAGACATTGCCTGTTGCTGCAATATAATATGCAGACAGGCAGCGCCAGGTCATGTTGTGGCTGGGTGGCACCTGTCGGGACTGTATGATATGTCGCTGAGTGGCATCAGTTTGGAATGCTGCCAGTAACAACATAATATAAGGAGCTGGGAAGTCCCTATAGGGCGGTAGGGAGGGGTGGTGGGGTCCAACAACCTGGGACTTTCACCTGGGAGCCTTGTGGTAGCCTCCAATGTTGAGCCAAACCATGTGTTGTTTTTTTTTTGCCTAAACCTAACCATGTGCTTTTGTTAATGTCCCTGCGTTAATTGCCGTGTCCTGGAATAAAAACAGGAGGTGGAGAGAAATATCTACCGTGCAATATGTAGACTTGGAAAAAAAAAAAAAAAAAAAGCTTGTTATGATGATATGCCAGCGCGTTCTCATTCTAACATGATCAAAAATCATTGCTTAGTTAGTGATTTTGGCATCAGACTCGAACAGCAAAAGCCACCTTTTACGGTGGTATAATATGACGTCGGATGGCCAGACAGATACATGGATGGGTGGTGTCAGGTTGAAATGCTGCTGTTGATGATGTAATATAAGGAGTTGGAAAGTCCATATAGGGCAGGTGGGAGGGGTGGTGGATTGGTCCAACAACCTGGGACTTCCACGTGGGAGCCCGGTGTTCACTTCCAATGTTGAGCCAAACTATGTGAGTTTTTTTCTAAATCTAACCACATGCTTTTGTTGGCATCCCGGCGCTGGTTGTGGCATTCTGGACCATCAACAGCAGACAGAAAACAATACCTAGTGCCGAATATGTAGACCTGAAAGTCCACTGACAAAGTGGTGATATTTGACAGCTTGGAATGAAAAGGTGTTGGTAGTTTCTACGGTGGCCCTGAGAGCTTAACATGCTGCAAATACAGAAAAGACAACCAAATACTGAAATGTGCTGCAAGTAGCACTACATGACAATGGAAACTGTTTCCAGGGGACACTAACAAGTGATGCACATAAGTGAAATTATTCAGGTGTTAGCATTTTGCTCAGTATTACTCGGCCAATTCACACAATATGACAAAATACACACAATTTATTGTAGAACAATAAATCAGATGACATTCTACCTAACAACTGAAGCTCATGCTAACTGTATGCTAACTTTGTTGGTCTAATGAGGACCACAGTTCTACCAACCAAAACAATATTTACTCCTCTTCCTGCACTGTGTATTTGGGTATGCTTGTTTTTGTTAGGTTGCTGCCTACAAAAAAGGTGAACTCACCATTCTCTGTCTGGTTTTCAGCCATGGATACCCCTGGCATAAAACATGGACTCCCAGTGAAGGCCAGCACTGTCATGCAGCGTAATAAAACATAGTCTCAAACTATAGTTAAAATTCTGTATCAACAGAAACATAATATGATGAGCTCCATAAGGATAGTACTTATTGCAGGACTATTGTATTGTATTGCATTAGATTGTAGACTGCCTTCTATTTCTCTGTTCACTGAGCTTGTTGTAATGTGAAAAGGTCTTAGGCCACCCTGAAAACACTTAGCCCTGCTGCCCCCTTTATCCAAGCAGTAAGTGTAACAGAGATTTAAATACAAAGAAATAATAGTACAACAACAACAACAAAAAAACTTAAAGAAGTATTTCACTGTTTGGAAAGTGTAGAGCTCTTTCCATAAAACTGGACTCTCTATGCAGTAGAAACGCTTTTTTTTAATTGGTACTACATGACAAGAGGGAAAAATAATAAAAAAGAGGAAAGGACTGTGATATTGGCTTTTGTTCAACAGGTAGAAAATCTAAAACTACCGGAACACATTGCACTGTATTGAACCAAAAAACAAATGCATTCCCACTGGTGGGTGATGTACTGTGAGCTTGGCTGTAGGTGTTTTTCAAAGTCAAGGATCCTTCCTTGGTAGTACGAGTCCTTCCAAGGAAGGATCCAGCAGAGGCAAGGCAAGAGTCCTCCCTTTGGTGAACACACATTGGAACAGGCTATCGTTATTAACCCTCGGCATACAGTGAAGGTTTCAGTTACTGTGATAATTTTGGCACTCTCTAATGTTGTACAATTTTAAACACATGTGTCTGTATTGTCAGAATCACGTGACTAGGAGACTGGCAGAATATATTTCTGGAAGTGGAGTAATGACGTAAAGACAGCAACTGAATAAGATCTAAATTATCATACACAGACTCACATGCCGAAATCACTTTCGCAGTTCCCCCAAAAAATACACCTATTGAAACTGACAGAATGAAAGCAGTTATCAAGTCGTTATCATGTGAATAATGGGGGGAAATTAATGATTTAAAAATGTTTCAAAAACTTAATCACCTTATTTCAAAAAATCTTACTTTGTGGCGGTGGACACATTGGAAAGTGTAAATTATGAGGTTTCTGTCAATCATTTTTTCACGCTTGTATGATCAATACTCAGGTGGAGACATCAATCCAAATAAATGACATTTTTATTTAAATCCTGCCGAGCTCTGCTGGCGCAGGTTTCATTGAAGAGGCCCCGCCCTCACTTCCAGCAAATCTTGTGCTGTGCAAAGCATTGTGGGGATTTTATACCCGTGGAGGATCCATACATGCATCCTTCGAATTTCTCTAAAGGAAGGAATTAGTCCTTCGTGAAACTCGGAAGGATCCTTGACATTGAAACAGTACTTCAGTGGGGGTTGATGACGTAGCATCCTTCAAATTCGGCCTTTTGAGGATCCGTTATTGACTTTGAGAGACACCCTGTTTTTCCACAGGAAACAATATGGCCGCTGGCTGATGCCATCATTCAGTTTATTTGAGCTGAAAAGCTGGTTGAAAATCATTTGTTCATCATAAATGTTTAGCTTACATTAGTTAGAATATTAAATTGTTTTAATTGGCTCTGTCCTACACATCACAACAATGTCATTTATTGTTTGTTTAATCCATATAAAAACTGAAGTGTAGTAACCCATTATGGCTAAAGATGACACAGGGCTAGTTCTTAGCCAGCTAAGCAAACAAATTTTGCAACTCTCTAAGTCTTACTCCACTTCATCCACTCATGTTTAACCCTCCCCCTCTATCATAGGTCATCCTAAGGCAGATGGTGGATGCAGCCATCGAGATGATCTGATCATACAGGGCCAGTCTCACAATAGTGTGGCAGCTGGGGGAACTGTTGTATGATCTGCTGGATCATGAACATTCCTTTAAAACACAGGCTCACCTTGATGAAGGGATTGAAATCAACTCAAATCTGTCCATAGGTAAGACACAAACTAACAGTTTGAAAGGGTCAGTTAAGTGGATTACAAAAGATAATATTTCCTCCTGTGATTAACCACAATATTTCTGTACTTTTAGATAGTTTGGGTTTTATCTGCAGAGGTTTTTAGATGTTTGTGACCAGAATTTCTGCACACACCCAATAAGATGAGTTTAATGCAATTTGTTTATGGTGCGGAACTCAGGGGATAATCCAGAGACAACAGTTCTCATGGGGACTACTTTCTGATGAGGAGGGTCTTTTTTCTAATGTAAAATGTTCTCAGTTAAATTGGATTACACATTGTCACAGAGATGCTGTTTGTAAAAGAGACATTGCTGGGGTTTTTTTAATGTCATGAGCTCTTTGAAATTCTAATCAATTGTTATATCTTGTTACAAATGAACCAAGAGATGAAACAGAGATAAAATAAAGATTAAACTGAGGGGAAATAAGGGCGAGACACTTTTGTGACTCCAATGAATTCATGTGTTTTGTGTTACTTTAACCACCCTCTTCAAATATGTTAACAGTCAAAAATCTTCATAAGCAATGCTTGTTTTCCAACAAATCAAAGAGCTGAATATAAACTTCTGATCTCCTGCTCCTTCTCTCTCTTTGTCTCCTTTTCTCACTTTCCAGACTGCCAACATTCCCTGCACATATTGCACATATGTCTGCGCAGAGACCCTGAGAGGCATCCCACCTTAGAGCAGCTACAGCTCCATCCCTGGCTCAGATAATCCATGCCACACCAACTGTTCATTCACAAAGCCTATATAACTATCATTATACAAATAAAGCTAATTTGACTTAACATGATCTTCACTCTCCCACCATTACAGCGGCAAAGGAAAGACGCTCCCAGCTCTCTCATCAATGACAGTCCTGTTGCACTGACATCACAAGGACATGAATGGCTATTTCCCTGGGAAACCCTGGGACCGGCTTAACCACTTTTCTAATGGTGGACTACCAGAGAAACCAAAGGCCCCCTGTCCTAGTTATCATCCCAGGAGTGGAAGCGAAGAGAACTCATACTCATAGTCCAAATCAATAATATGAGAAAAAATCAATCAATAAAAAAAAAGCCGGACTTACTTGTGGTTACTTCTGTCTTGTGTTTTCCCTCTGGGAATCAATAAAGACTTATGTTGCCTTTCTCTTGATTTATGTTTGAAACTAACAAAAAAAGTTGTACCACAACACCAAAGGGGCACCTCGAGATTTTACACATGTATTCGGTTTACTTTTCATGTGGGGCACTATTCATCCTGTAGACAGTACATTATGTTTTTCTACCTCTTGAGAGGTTTTTTAAAAATATGAGAAATAATTGTGATGTTGTCTGTTTGGGCTTGCACTGTAAAACATTGCAGTACCATTTAATTATGTCCACTTACATTTTCTCTTGAAGAGCTCTGACTAGTTTTGGATTTTGTAGTTTTTGTGGAGTTTTTAAATGCAAAAAATTGACTGTTGGCAGATCTGTTTGTGTTGACTGAACTTGAGTTTTTTTCAGTTAAACAAAAAGACCATTTGTGGTAAAAAGAAAAAACGTTACTGCCACCATAGTGCATCCGACAGAGGAAGTCTGCAACCTGCAGAGCAACTTAACCTTACCATCAGCAACCTCAGGGAGGGGAACAAGGATTTTTTTGCCAATAAGCTATTGCACCTAGAGATACATTTAAATTATGTCTTTAAGTTTATTTCCATTTACCCAGGGTGTAATACTAGTAACTTAAGGAGCACAACATAAACATTAATAGTCTGGAAAGGCTAAATTTGTGACTTTAAGCTAACGCCTACGGTGGACAAATTGTTATCAGTCTTGCTTTTGATAAAAGGTATACAATTTAAATGTCTAACAAACTGGTTTAGTTCTTTGTTTTAAAAAAAAATTCATGCGACGGGTTTTTCGCTGGACACTGCCCTCTTTACTCCCCAACCAAACACCAGTTAGCTAACGTTGGTTAGCTAGCGTCCAGTAACATTAGCTGGCTTGCCTGCTACAGGAGATTAGCTTTACTCTGGCTGATAATTCACACTCCAACTGCTGAGGCGCTGTACATACTTTACCTGGTCTTGGTATTTTATATTGACCAGTAAGTAGAAAAAATAACTTTTTAATCTTGTTTTGATAATGTTTTTTTATTGCGATACTTATTTGGATAATGTAGAGCGTGTTGCAAATGAAGAATGTAACTCAAAACTCGGTTATGAGCGAACATTTTGTTCGTCGCCATTTCCATTTCTCCCTCTCTGTTGCGTGACTGAATGACAGAGGGGCTGAGTTCCACGCAGACTCACAGAGCAGACAGCAGAGAGGCTGCAGAGTTTATTAAACAGACTTTGTGTTATAGTTTACTCCACTTGTACATTAAATTAATTTAAATCCACAGCAATACTCTCCTTTACAGACGGTACGAGGATTTTACTCAAGCATCAACGTCTTTGGTCGCCCCCTTTACAGCCAATTCATGAGTCCTCCAGTAAATGGAGCTTGCAAATTTTTGAATGAACTAACAATGAACATCAGTGTTAGGTAAAAAATAGCTGGTTTCATATAAATCATTGAGTATTACAATAGTATGTACAATTATTTATTTTAATGTTTAGACTTTACATACTTTATATATAAGGAGATATGAATTACAGGGTCTGTCATTAAATATACTGCATACAGGTTATTACAAACAATTCAACAGTAAAATGTGTAAAGTGACTGAGAACTTTGGAAAGCGCTTTATAAATAAAATGTATTATTATTATTATTATTATTATTATTATTATTATTATTCTAGTTGAAGGTTTTAGAGATTTACTTTAAACATTTTTAAGACGAGGTTTTGGTGCTTTTGAATTGGATCATAGTGAGAGGTGTTTCCTTATATTTTGTCTACAGTTTTTCATGTAATACTATTTAGCATTACAATCTACAGTCTCCAACATTAACAGCAAATCTGCTTATAAAACAGCAAAACCAAAACTGAATATTTTAACCATCATAAAGGTTGTAATTATTGTAGGTCTGTCTAATCCTAATAATCCTAGTCTAATCATTCATGCCCTTTTCTCTGTCCTTCTGTCATCTGATTCAGTGCTGAGATTGGTAGAATTGTCACCTGAGACCTGCTTAAGTCATTCGTGGATGAACTAGATGCCTTGATGCTCAGTCTTTTAGACAGCTGTTGTCTAAAGCACGAGACTGAACCTGAGTTTTCTGCATCACCTTCCAAAGGAGGTATGTACTGAACAGAAAAAAAAAAACGTTACTACTTAATGTAGGATTCTAGCTTTGGTATTGTATTCACCTTTTACTGCCTGTTTTTGTAGGACATAAACCAAAACAGAAGAACAGCTGTCCTTCTCGGTCTTCCACATTGTCTTTCAGAGGATTCCTCTGACATCGTCAGGATGTGTAATGTAAGATGTCATGGTTTGGGTTTTTGTTTTTTGTTTTCTGTTGTTCTCCTCCACCTTTCTCCCCTCCCTTACCTTCCTTTCAGTGTGTGGCTGGAGGCGTGGCTGACCCTCTCCCGCTCTGCAGCCGAGGCACACCGGAGGCTCATTCTTCAGTAATCACCTCTCCATAAAAGACCGGTCCTCACTTCACCACACTGCCAGATAATTCCGTCCTGTTCGGTAGTGCAACCTGAATTATACCCATATTCTGTTCTAGTAAGCTCGCTAGAAAACCTCAGTGTGTTTTTTCCTTGTGGCTCACCTGTTTTTCTTCTCTGGTTCTCTAGAGTGTGCCTCGCTGCCTCCTCACCTGCCGTGCTGTTAAAACTCGCCTTCTCCGTGACTTCGGGAGTTTTTCCTGCTTGCCACCAACTCGCCGCGGTCAGCCACCCTCCAGTCAACATTCATGTTCAGCGCTGGCATCGTTTCTGTTAATATCTGCCTGTCGCCACTTTTTTCTGAACATTAAACTGTACTTTAAGTCTTCTGTTGTCTCCGACTCCGCTACTGTGGTCCAAGCCTAACACAGACCCTGTCAGTAAGACACTTTATTTACACACTTTTTTTATTCTAGGGTTGATGAAGGTTCTCTAAAAATTAAAATTATGTGAGAAAAATACACAGCCCCAAACACACCATCTGTAAAACAACACACACAACACCAGACCTTGCTCTTTTTTGTATTATCCTCTTAATCATAAGATATTAACAAAAAATAGAAATTAGATCGAATGGCATGAAGGGTAGTGAAAATCAAAGATGTGTATGTCTTTATGTGTCTTTAGGCTGATGGAGAAACCCTTGATGTGATAATAAAAGGAATGCAGGTGGGATTGTTGACTGGACACCAAGGCCTTCTGCATGATGCTTTTTGGAAGTCCTCAGTGTAGTTTTGGTAATAGAGGAGAAGATCATCCTACATGAGCTCAAATATGTGCCCACAGCCATGTTAATGGGCGAAGTCTGCTGCCTCCATTATATGAAGCACTTCTTTGTGTTCCTTCAGAGGGTCATCATCTGCAAAAAAAGGCTAAATATTGCCTGTAAACAAATGGATGCACATCTCAAGCCCCTACAAGGAGGAAGTAGTTATTTGGACTCTTGCATTATTTCTCACACAAACATTCATATTCACATTCTGCCTCATTGTAGTTGTGCTCATCTGACCCTTTCTCTAGCACTCGCAGTTGTTAAGGGATAGTTCAGATGTCTTTGAAGTGGGGTTGTATAGGGTACTTACAGCACAAATAAATAGCATATAACATTCAGTAGATATCGGTCAGCATGGCCCCAGTTTGGAGAAGCAGGCTGGAGTCTAGAGTGCTCTAAACACTACACTAGGGTGGCTACAGCAAAAAAACGTAATTAAGCCACCTAAAAAAACGACAACAACAACAATAACAACAACAAAAAAACAGTTTAAGTTAGACTATTTTTAAAATATTTTCACTGCTTTACTTTAATGTCAGACAGTGATTTCCAAAGGGAAACTTACGTTGTTCCATTGCTCTCTTCAACGCCAGATTCTACTGAGAAAAATAAGGATTGTTCCATTAGTGTGTATGTTGATATTTACTGCAATTTATTTTGTAACTTAAATATGCAGGAGGCTCTGTGCAAGAGAGACAGCAGAGGGGAAAAGCTGAGGGAGGCGGCTAAGGGGAGTACAATTTTCCGAGCTGGATCCAGGCTACCAGTAGGTGAAGCATTATGATTAAAATGTCAAGTAACCATTTCCTATATAATTAACTGACTGAGAAGTAGGTCTATTTTCTCAGCAGCACTTTAAAAAGAAGTTGCAAGCAGGATAATAACTAGGCTAACTAAAAATTAATATTTCAGTTGATTAAAAATAAAAAAGGATATTATATCTGTGCATTGTAAATGAGCTTCATCTTAAACAAAATGTTAAAGGAAAGTATTATTCTTCAGATGGCCAGTTTATAAAGGATCAGAGAGCCTGGTGATCAAGTAATATAGTCATTATAGCTATTGTGAAGTATGTGATAGTAAGGTCAGAAAATATGTTCATGAAATCCTATGACATTTTAGTGCATATTTTTCATACTAAAGCAGATAAAGCCTACTCCTAGTTTGTGCTTTTGCTGTTTGTCATCAATATAATGGAAAATGACTTGCCTGATTTATATGAAACCTGGTGGAAGGGTGTAGCATAGGACAATAAAGAACCCATTCAATTTTTAGGGAGGATCCTAATCATGGGACGGATACACAAACTATTCTTTACTTTACAATACACAACATTTTTAGTCTGGGCCGGGATTGCACACAGCTCTCACCTCGGTCGTCACAAGCTAACATGGAGGTGGCTTTGCCAAAGTGGTGGTGGCTAATAGTGCAGTGCTAGAAATGACAACAATGCTAAAAGAGCTAATAGTGTTAATGGGGTTAGCTCACAGTCACTAGGGCAACCTGGGGGGTAACCAGAGGCTGGGCATTACGTCACAGTGACCGTCCCGCAATCTTCGATCAAGACAGCGTTATCACCAGTGCTAACAAAACGTGATATCATACAGTGGTGCACATAATGTACCGCATAATTACTGCTTTCCTGTGAATGCACAGACTGAGTAAAGAGCAATGTTGAGTGCCAGTATTAAGCTACCCAATGGGAACATGAATAGTAGTAGTTTGCTGCTAAATTAATGTTCTTAGTGTTGTTTAATGCATCTTCAACATTGTGAGATATGTCGTCTGGTCTTAGCAGAGGTCTGTACTCTCTGAGTGCCCTTCTAGTTTTTGACAGTTTTAGTGTTCATTGTACTGTACTCAGACATCAGTGAATGGATGGCTCCAAGTTTTGTACTGTCAAAGGACAAAACAGAGATTATCAGTGAGAAGTCCAAAAGACAGAACTTAATTTCATACCTTACTGCCTAGAGGGATTTTACTTTGGAGGCAATAATAAATAGAATCTCTTCGCTGGCTGCCTGCAAGCTATACAATTGATTTTAAGTTGATCACTCCCTGTAGACTTGAAAGGTGGCTGTAAAATGTTAAAGATTTGTCTTTCACAGAGCACTCAAACATCATAATCCACCTTTCCGCCATCCATCCATATGCTCTCCATGTTCCGCTCATATTTTCACATAAATAAGGCAACATATACAAATTCAATCCAAAAGCACAAACCTGTCAGCTTGATAGAAGACTTACAGTATGTGTTACAGGCTCAGAATGAATCCACAGAGCCTACCCTGTGTAAAACATATTGATAACAATAGACGCCACTGTTCATATGATAAAACAGTTAGTTGCCACCTCTGGATTTGGGGAGAGTCACTAGCCCAAGCGTAATAATTGAAGTATCTTGGGGTCTCGTTCTTGAGTGAAGGTAAAATGGAGCGTGAGATGGACAAGCGCTGTGGCGCAGCATCAGAGGTGAAACAGGCCTCGCACTGGATTGTTGTGGTGAAGAGGGAGCTGAGCCGGAAGGCAAAGCTCTCCATTTATTGCTGCACCTACGATCATGACCTTTGAGTAGCGACCAAAATAATGAGATTGAGGATACAAGCAGCTGAAATGATTTTCCTCAGGGTGGCTGGGCTCAGCCTTAGAGATGAAGGGCTTGGGGTAGAGCCACTGCTCTTTTGCGTAATAAGGGGTCTGCTGAGATGGTTCCAATCAGGATGCCTCCTGTTGGATGTTTTCCAAGCACATCCAACTGGTAGCAGGTCCCGGGGAGACCCAGAACCTGCTGGAAGGATTATCTATCTCATCTGGCTTGGGAGCACCTCGGGATCACTGAGGAAGAGGAGTTGGAAGGCATTGCTTGGGAGAGGGATGTCTGGAGTACCTTGCTCAGCTTGCTGCCCCAGATGAAAATGGATAGATGGAAGGATGTCCATATGATCTTTTGGAATTAACTTAACATATTTAAGTTCCGCTGTTCTTTTAGAATGTAAATGGGGCTGTAACAACTAAAAAGGCATGGGAGAGAGGCGATGACATGCCTCACAGGCTGGAGGCGGACCCGCGCCAATGCAGTAGGAACTTAGCGTTGAAACATGGTGCACCCACTCTACCAGATAAGTGACCCCCAGCTCTACCAAATGAGCTTTCTAACACCTAGTTGATTTATTATTTTAATGAGCAATACTCAGCAGTATGGAAAGTGCCAAATGATTTAAAGTTTTTAGTTTATATTGTGTTCTTTAGTATCACCTTGTTAGAACCATTAAAACTTTTAAAAATGTGACAGGGGTCTCTCCAAATCCTAATTTTGACAGTGAAAAATGTCATGAATATGCATGAAGCAGATAATTTTTTTAATCATTACAAGACTGATACAGCTCTGTTGTGTGAAGCACAGTTGAGTGTGTGTGCCAGTGAATTCTTTATTGGGTGGTAATCAGGCGCCAATTAGTTTGACCCAGTTTTATTTGAGAGAAGCAAGAGTAGCTGCATTTTTTTTAACAGTTATTTTATTTTTACTTGCAGTCGTGCTGTGTATTGTGGTACACAGATTCATACTGGTCAAACTCAGTTCTCTGACACAGGTTTGTAATGGTAAAGAACACACATTTAAATACAAAAAAATCACACCATCATGTCAGTGACCAAAGGGCTTGAACGTAGAAACTTTAAGCATTCATGAAACTTGGGAAAATTAGGTGCCACAGATGCTGGAAAAAAAGAGGCACTGTAATGATGTCTTAATCCTACGAGACTGTGTTTAGCTGCAGCAGGAGGTCTGATCGTGGAGGGAAGGGGCTTCCAAGTAGAGCTGATTCTCAACAGAATGTCCCATCAGACACTCTCAGGTGGCTTCAATTAAGATTTTGTATTGTTGTATAAAAATGACTGAAAATAATATTTTGTAATTTTAACTTTTTGTAGGATGTGTTCCATTACAATACGTAGTAATTTTACCATTATCCTTTTTTGGTAGTGGAAGTACTGTATTTGTTTGTGTGACTGCGCCCTCTATTGATTGTGAGTAGATGTACCGCAGTGAACTTGCGAGAGGAATGTATTTATAGTGGTGTGATTATAAACAGAGAATTTTAATTTCTGATGTTGATTTAAGTGCACAGAGCTGCTTATTAATGCATAATGGCAGATGATCTGACTACATTTCTGTTGGGAATTTTTCCTGTAAACTGAGCTCTGAGAGATTGAGTGAACTAGCTAAATCACCTCTCTCCTGCATAAGTGCTGGCGTCCGCCATTTTATCTTCACATAGGGTACATGTTTAAGCTTGTCTTTCTCATGTTAGGCGTGTTGTTGTGAGGACAGAATACACATAACAGCATTTTGCTATCTGTGGACTCATGACAGGTATGTGCATACTATGTGCTGTGCTCCCATTACTGTGTTCAGCAATGTTCCAGTGCTTCTATATTAAGTGGCTGTGAGAATAGTTTTCAAAATAGGTTATTGATTATGTATTTGTGTGTGTGTGTGCCTGTTTTACTTGACAGCAAATACATAAAGGTGATTTATTAATTAATGTTGTTAGTATGGGCCAAGCCTAAAATCAGTTGTGTAATCAGTATAAGTCAATGTCATGTTATTAGGGACATAAAGTAATAACATCTGTTATTCATTCAAGTCTCATTTTATTTATTTATGTATTTATTTATTTATTGTATCATTCAATTAAATTTAGATGTTTTGTGTTAGTTTTAAGTTTTTAGTCAGTCTGCAGTGAACTCGCTGTGAAAGGTGTGTTGTTGTGAAGATAGAGTATACATGAAAGCGTTTTGCTCTCTGTGGACTTGTGACAGCAATAAACCTGAGTTTGACAAGATGTGCCATTGTCCAGCGTTTGACTGTGCCCTGGAACACAACACAGTGTGGTCGGGATCTGCAGACAAGTCTGGCTACATAAGAAAGTGAGACATACTGAATCCTTTACATATTGTGTGGCATTTGTAAACGCCTGTGACAGCAACAGTTGCTTTGTGGAAACACTAGTTGTAGGGCGCCTGTCAGTCTCCCTTGTGTTTGTCCCTCCTCCTCCATATTCTACATCTCGGAGGCGACGAACTGGGATCTGACACAATACTGGAGGCAGAAGCAGGTCCGTGGAGCTGTGCGCCGGACGAAATAAACAAGCGCGTCGTACGGTGTCGCTTTGGGTTGTGAGCGCGCATGACACGCGTCTATATTGAAAGTAATGGGTTTGTGCGCGCAAAAGACGCTACATCTGGACGCTTCCCATGCACACACACACACACACACACACACACACACACGCTTTAAGCAAGGCAGCGGCCAAAATCACCCAGGCAGCTCGCCTTTGTCTTAGCTAGGCAGGAAAACCCTGTGTTTGGGTACAAGCTGCTCGAGTAGATTTGGTGGCTTGGTGTTTGTGCTTGTCTCCTCCATGTAGGCAGCGTCAGCCTCGCTTTGAGTGAATGCAGACTGGATGCAGGGGGCGGAATCACGTGACTTACACGGTGTAGGGGTTTTTTTTTTTTTGTCCCCAAGGGGACAGCACGGGGAAAGTGCCGAAATCACCAATGGGTGAGATTACGTCGGTTAGAGGGTCTGAACGTTTGTTTCGGTATATTTTCGGTTAATGGCCCAGCCCTAATTTCAGTACTACATAAAACTTAAACTGAGGGATGCAGAAAATGATGGTAAAAGTGGGTGGGTCCAATATTATTGGACCTAAAAACTGAGTGGGACTTGTCCCGCCCACTTACAATGGCTCTGACGCCCATGATTTGATGAGATGTTAAGCATAAGATCCATCATGTGAGATTTGAAATGTAGCTGATAAAAGTTAATGGCTAACTCAAAGAAGGAGAAGAACAGAGGATGAAAATGTCTGGAAATTGGGAAAACAATATGATTGAGGAGCTCCTAGGGTAAAATCGACCCTATAGCATGATCTCTGTGTAAAAAGGGCTATAGATAGATAGATAGATAGATAGATAGTCTGTTATAGTTCTTACATTAACTTTAGACTAGTCTTTGAAGTCCCTCAGTCTTTGGAGACAACAGACAATATGATCTAATTCAATTTTCCAAGCACTGAATTGATTCTACTGTACCGAAGGATCATCTCACTTCAATCAGGTTTTATTATTCTGGTTACATAATGTTTCAGTCTGACTGACGCTGTCCTCACCTTGGCTTATTCAAGCACTAAATAAAGTGTACATGTATTTGCGTCTTTTGTTCTTTCCGTTTGCATCTCTCAACACTCAGGAACCAATGAAAACAGGCTGCAGAGTTTCTGAACAACTCCACAGAGGCTGTTATGAAATGACTCTTTGGCGATGTCAGCCATCATGAGATTTAAAGTGTTTGCTCCACAGGGAACAAACACATGAGGGTTTTCCTCCAGTACTCAGGCTGGCATGCCTTTATTTTTGCCTTTCATCTTTGTTCTCTTATTCTGTTATATGATTGTCCTGAAAGGGTACATCAAGCTCCCCCAGCCTCTCATGGATAATGGTAGGCAACTCGAACTCTATTGATTGAGGGACTAATACAGCCCAGAAACTGCTCCCTGAGAATCGAGGGTTTGTCCTTGGTGACATTTTATATGATAGCTGGCATTTGCAGCTGCTGACATCTTGGTTGCGGTACAAAAGCACAGCACAACACTTGGCTCTATTTTTGAGAGGAATAGCTTTATAAGATATGTTGTTCTGCAAAGATTTCATTGCAGTTGTATAGCTCTATTTCCTTGATGACAATGCTTTTCCTTTGTACAGTGTGTGGTAAGATGAGTAATTCTGTTTCTTTAAATATGCATACAGTGGCTCTCTAACACGGTCTAGCTCCACCTCACTTTTGTATACCCCACTTTTCAAAATCCTATTTCTGTCTAAAATCTCTCATAACATTGTCCTCTTACTGCCCAGCCACCATAGCCCAGCCTAGCTTGCCTGACATTTCTTTCCCTGGGTTTTGCCTCTGAGGCTGCCTACAGGCTGCCCTATCCTACTAGTGAAGGCATGGATCTTTAAAGAGAACTGGATCCAGCATTGGTGGCTAGGCCTTGTACATTCCTATGGAAATTGTTCAGTGGCACATGAAGCCAAAACCTTTCAACTGCTGTATATAATATTACCGTAATATTTGGCACAGCTTCAGCATTATTGGGCCCATAGAACAACCTGAGTAGTGTTGTGATTGGATGTTACCATTTCAGAGTTACACATGGTATGGGATAAAAGCCTGGTGCACTTCCTGGGGGCCTTAGTGAACGCTGTTGAGTGCAATCAGCTGAAAAACTTTATGTGTAAACGCTACTGAGGGCTGAAAACATGAGTTTATGGCCAATTTAATTTTTCATGCTGAAAAAAGAGAAATTCTTTATATCATTAAAAGTTAAGTAATATCATGGACATTATTGATACAGAGAGGCAACCAAGGCCTTCCCAATATTCTGAAAGTGAATTCCTCCACAAAACACCCACACCTATACTCTACTCGAAAACATATGTTTATTTTGACCTTTTCAAATTAGCGTGTTGTGACCACTTATGATCATAATGGCTGCTGCTAAGCAAATCCTACATAGGTTTATTTTAAACGCTGTTTTGTGCTAATACATGGGTGTACAATTCTTTTGCACCTAAGTCTTCAAATATTTAAAACAGGCTATCTTTGCATCACAACCATTTGAAGTATGTTTAGTTTCATGGCAGTTCCTTTTATGTGGTCCACATGATTAAACTCCAAATGTCGATAATTTTAAGTGGCTTGTCCATGTTGGTAAATTAAAGAGCTAAAAAAGCTGAATCAGACCTTGACCTTACTTATGATATACATAACATACACATATTCAAATATGCTCAAAATGTCCCCTACAATATATTAACTTGATTAAAAAAAATGTTTCATACAACACTGGAAAGAGAAGATTCTTGGCTTTCTAATGATATCAGTGTTGTTTCTGTACCACAAATATTAAAAATAGATCACATTACATTATGACTGTTCCAGAGCAATGATTCTGAGAAAAAGGCCTTCAGAGTTTGCAATATGGTGGCCGCAAAAATACGTACATGACAAAGCCCATTCTTCTTCTAAACTGGGAGCTCATGCTTACTCCAGGGACTGTCTTGGGAATGAATAACACACCAAAAACTTCAGGGACACTTTTATTTTGAAGTTAGCAAGGTACTAAAAACAAGTATCACCATCAACTGACAAATTTTTACTCCAACTTATCAAATATCACAGCTTGGTCAGTGGACTTTCACATCCACGTATGACATGCCAGATATCCTGCTGTGTCTTCTGTCAACATTCTGGGACGCTGTGTCAATTTATGCTTGTTATATGCATTGTGTCTTTCCAAAATACACTTCTGTTTTCATAGGAAACAAACTTACAGTCAATAAAACACCTTGTATTTATGTTTCTCCTCATGCAACAAAAGCACATGATTAGGTTTAGAAAAAAACATCATGGTTTGACCTGAACAGCTGCCTCCCAGGTGAAAGTCAAGGGTTTGTTGGACCTATCTACCACCCCTTTCTTCCACCCTATATGGACTTTCCAGCTCTGTACTGAGTTGTTACTGTCGATGCTCAGACTGATGCTGTCCAGCTGTGTTATAAACTGCTGCACCTTTTGTGGCATAATGATACGCCACCAGTTACATAACACCACAAAAGGTACCATTTTTGTGTCTTTGTCTGACGCCATAATCATTGATAAAACGGTGGTATTTGATAGCTGGGAAAAAAAATGGACTGCAGCAAACCATTGTAGAAAAATGAGAAAATGCTGAACAGCAGTTTGTTTTATTTTGTTTGTTTGTTATTTTACATGAAAATCCCTTTTCATTCTTTTGATTGGTGGACCCTTACAGACTAAAGGAATATAAATAATCGAGGACGGAACATATTCGACTTTAGGATCACTTCAGAGGTAGGGAGTCGGCACATTTTCTTAATTTCTTTTCTGTACAATGCCAGTAAATCTGATTGAAAATTTTATTTGTGCTCATGGTTTCCTTAAATTAAAGTGAGCAACTGAATCTTAAAGTCTCGAATCAAGCTAATGAAGTGTAGCTCGTCCATATAGACAAAAAGTTCAGGTAACACAATAATATTTTGATGTGCTATGCTAAGCATCTCAGAAAAAGGCTAGGTCAGATGTTTTATTATTCTTAAAGGCAGCACTTTGTTTATTTGAAATCAGTCTAAAAGCAACTGTCCCAGACCCTGCCTTGTTAATGATAATGTAAAGCCTCTCACTCATTTTGACACAGAGGGAGGGAGGAAGAGTGGTTCTGAGTAGGATGAAAGTGCAGCTGACAAGTGTTAGCAGCTTGTCATCATGCCTTTACAAGCTTCGCATGTGTATTTGTCTGCTGAATTTGGAGAAAAAAAGCTTCATTTTCTGAAAGCCAAGACTTTGTTTATTTAAAATAAAATTTAAAAAAGTCCAAAATTACTAAAAATGGAGTGCTTGAATTATATACACACACTTGTGTTTAAAGTGTCAGCACTTTATGACAACTCAAGGTCCCAAAACATACAGTATGTTATAAGAGGCTTTATGAAAGCTTCGCACAGTCATTTGCCCATTAGTGGCCTGCATGTACATCTATAGAAAAAAAGAAAGAACTGCATAGTCAAACTTAAATAAGGTAGTTCATTTCATATTGTGATTAATATGTCGAGTGCATTGTGTGGACTTTCACAAGTGTCATAAATGGTTGTTGAGTGAGTTTCTATAAAGCATCAATATGTTCAATGTATCAATAAAGAGGCAGAGTAAATCCTGTCCAGTACTGTATGTTGCAGATGTATTATTTATTGTCTATCTCACGCAGGCTTTACCCTCTAACATGGCTGCACTGGCTTGACCATTCACTGAAATTTGTATTCACATTCTAAACCAATTAGAGCAAGACTTCTGAATCCTCTGGCCCTTTGCCCAGTGTCCACCATGTTCACATAAGCTGACAATTTTCTTGTTGAGGTGGTTGCTGTTGAAGGGCAGGGATAGAGAATGGTGGGTGGGGAGTTGAGGGTATGACTAAATTTGAATATCACAGCCTGCCTTGGATTAAGGTTTAATCATTTCCTTACCGACAGGGAGAGTGGGGAATATAGGACTGTTTTACCCACATCCAATACCTGGAAGTTTTAAGTACATTTTAAGATGCACTTTCTAGACTGGACTGCTCATGCTGTCTTGGCATTTGCATGATCAGGAGGCTCATCACCTCTGCCTGGACATGATAGTGCATGACAGTCCATTAATATAAAAAGGTAAAGGTAAGAACCCTCAGTACTCATATATACTCATTTGGGCCTTTGTTTTGTCTTTTCAATGGCATCAGGTGATGTTTTAACATTCAGGGCCTCCCTTCCTCCAGTTAGTGCACAAGGATGGAGCAAGTTCTCACAAAGGACACATCCTTGCTGCTTTTTCAGCAAACAGGACGTTTGACAAAGCCATCTCTGAAGGACAAAAAAATAATACTTGTTTAAAACTTAAAAAAAAACTTTAAAAAAAAGACCATTAACAAATTAAGCAACCGCTGAGGAACATTTTGCAAATATGCTCAGTACAAACATTTTGTGAACAGGACAGTACACTACGAAATGACAGACCCAGCAAGTTTTTCCATGAACAGCTACTGTTTTACTGGGGCAAGGATTATTGATGTCATGGTGCTAGGATTTCTAACTTTGATACAATACCTTGAGAAATAACAATATTCTGTACTTGTTTCAATACCATGGGGGAAATTGACATTGAGGGTTTTAAATTTCTTTTTTTTTTTTTTTAATTAAAAGATAACTTTAATAAGGCTATAACATATCAATGACAACTTTTCTTCCTTTAGTTAGTTGCAGAAAACAGCAAACACAAGAAATTGACATTCTGAGTAGTTTCCATATTCAGTGAGTATGAGGGTACAGAAAAACAGAAATTAACGTAAGAATATGGTCTGAAATGAATGCCCATGCAAGAATTTGGAAAGGGGATAGAATTACCCTTCTTTTTGCACTACACAGACTGTAGACATTAGCAATGATATGTCAATTTAACACTACATAGCTTGCACATTTATTTATTTTATTTATTTTGTTCGTTATAATACTTCCAAACATCACTCTTATGCCTGGCCAACGTATTGCCTGTAATGTCAGATTGAGTGATGCAGGACTGAAAATGCTGAAATCTGTGGTAACATTTTTTTTATTTTACAAAGCAAAAAAAATAATAAAAGATTACTCTATACTTGGGCATTAACAGAAAAGTCGATTTGTCGACGTGTCAACGTCAGTGGCACAAGTCGACGCCCCCCGACAAGTCGTGTTTTTTCCCTCTCTCTCTCTCTCTCTCTCTGTGTGCTATAAGCAGAGCAGACTCCGCAAGGAATGTCCGCAGTCATTCAGGCTTTCATAGTCGAGCGCACTTCCTCATTAGTTGCCTGTAAAAATGTCCGTGAAAAATCCCCCAATGTGAAAAATACATGGCGAGCAGTCACTGGTATGCGGAGCGGAGTCCACAGAGGTCTGCGCGGACTCAAAGCGGATGTCCGCAAGCCCTGTGCGCGCAAAGCTCAGATTTAACGACCGCACTGACTCCACTCCGCGCACCAGTGACTGCTCGCCATGTATTTTTCATGGACATTTTTACAGGAAACTAACGAGGAAGTGCGCTCAACTATGGAAGCCCGAATGACTGCGGACACTCCTGGCGGAGTACGCCCAAGAGTATGTTTGGGCCTTGAGCTTTGCTCGCATGGAGCTTGCAGACGTCTGCAGAGTCTCACATGAGTCACAGACACACATCACGTGTGGAGATACTTCACTTTCCTCCGCTGTGTCAATGTGATGACGTCATCAAACGACGTGTCGACTCGACTTCGACTTTATTGACAGATAAGTCGACGTGAAAAAAATCAAAGTTGTTAATGCCCTACTCTATATATTGAACGAATACTCATGCTCATTGCCATCTCTTGTAAACATTAACAATAAGAGAGAGCCAGGAAGTGCAACAGGTAATAGTGTATCCAACCTGGTCTCACTCCAAAGTCGTCAAAAACCAGTACTTGGTCAGTACATCCACAAAAAAAGCCATTATTGTTTAATGGCCCCCAGCGGTGTCAATGGAAAATGCAGCAGGACAGCAACAAAAGTGAAGACGCCAGCAATCTGAGTCTCACCTGGGAAGCCGGTGTTCACGTTCAGCAAGATTGCAAAGCCAAACCCTGCTCTTTTTCCTAAACCCAACCACATGCTTTTGTTGCCTAAACGTAACCACGGGTGTGTATAGACTAAATGTGACCATGTGCATTTGTTGTTAAAGGAAAAAATGTTAATTTGCGGTGTTGTACCAAAGTAGTATGTTCATTTTGAAAGAGACCATATGCAAACTGTATATTTCCTGTGAAAACAGGAATGTATTTTGAAAACAAACGTCAACAAGCAACACACCAGTACCTTGCATATCTTGACGTGGTAGGTCCATGAGGTCACAAGGTTGGAGTGAGAATATGTTGGTGTATCAGTGCTGCATAAAATGAGTACTGAAATAATTTCAAATAATCTTGATTGATATGCATAGATAAACTGATATTTTTGACAACACTAGCAAGGACTGTCGTCTGCTTTAGATCGGTGAGCATTAGGCGAACTGCCTTGGGACACCGTACATAGTTAAAAGTATCCGTAGATTCCTACAGCCATTTGAGCAAAACGTGTTGAAATTAGACTTGCTTTTCACCCAGCCAGCCTCCACTGTTGATGCTAGCACTTAACTGAGGTGTTGCAGTGTTATTACTGTGGACAGACAGGACAGAGTGAAACCCTCCTTCACTGCTTGAATGTCCTTAAAAGTTCTTCTCTGTAGCCATCTGGGAGACACTACAGTAGTCTCGAAGAGGAGGGGGGGTCACACCAAAGAGTTTGGAGCAGCTATGAGTAAGATGCAATGGCAGGAGAGGGTCTGCAGAGGTTAAAGCTCTTGCAAATGAGAAGTTTGGTGTTGCCCTGCTAGAAAGGCTTTAGAATGGTTGCAAAGAAGTGGTAAGATGGCTGAATGAAACAGATATTCCTGCATGCAAGGGGTTGTCAACAAAATACATACTAATATAAGAGGAAAAGGCTTGAAGCCATGTTTGCACTCTTTATTGCTTGCAAACCATGACAAGTTATACTTCATTGAGGCATTTTCTGCAGCACACTTTAGCATTTGTGAACACAGGTACTGGGTCACAACATCTTTGGGGAGTCGTGTCTCCTTTCATGACCTGACACTGAGGCCCAGTAGAGAGAGCAGGTCATGGAAAAGCAAAGATGCCACAGATTACTCTGTTAATGTCATAGGTTAGCCTCACAAGCTTATCAGCTGTGATTAGTAGGGGTGTCTTGATCAAGTATTATGCTCCCAATCCGAGTCAATTAATACTGAGTATCTGCCGATACCGAGTCCTGATCTGAAACCTCTATTTTCCAGAATAACACAGATGCACTGTGCACACTTCATGTACTTTAAAGTTTCTAAAATCAATCCAATGAATGTGCTTGAAATTGCAGTTTTTTTTTAAATGTATTTTTATTAATTGTTAAATAACAATCACTCTTTTAAATCCTTTTGGCCTTGTCACTGTCTCAAGGCAGTTTCTCTCTCCCTTTAAGAGAGTATTCTTCAGTGTTTGTTGCTTTGGTGCAGCCTTGTCTGATTTAGTCAAACAAACTGCGTCTGTTGGATGGTTATTGTCATCATCTGTTCTTTTGCACTGTTTACACTAAAAAATTACTCCTACTGGCTGTTTGCCCATGAGGCTTTTGTTGCGCTTGCAGTGGCATGGTAAATGTGGTCATCTTCTGCTCTCCACTGCTGTCTGTATCTCTTCCAATCAGCAGCAGGGCTCCACCCACAGTGAAACACGTGCCATCGATGACAGCAAAAAGCAAGAGAAACAAATGAAACATTTGTTCTATCTGGAAGCACCTGTAAACAAAGACTACAATATTTCATAAAGACCTGATGCCAACTGCACACCACTCCTTGCATGTGCATGTGTTCAATCAGGAGTCAGTAAGTCAAAGGCATGTATTATCTCCTGTACACACGGTGCATTCTGAATTTTATCCAGCTCTTTTTTCTATGTGATGGGTCTTGTCATGTAATGAAGAGTTTTGTAGGTAAACCATGCAGAGATGAGCCTATTTTCTTCTAAGAACTGTTACTGCCAGCTCCAATCCTCTTATTAGAGGCTTGTATTTCTGCATTGATGTTGGGATATTGAGGCTGTCTGTTTGAAACAGACTAGAAATCACTACTCCTCCAATTCTGATGAATATTGGAACTTCCAATCAAACAGGCCTGTGTCTTCTATGCCCCATCTAAAAAGACAGAATACATGTAAGGCTTTCTTCTCAGTGTGGGCGGCACGTTGTGAAGAGTCATGAAATGATAATTTTCAGAGGATCATTTCTGCATTTTCTGTGAGAAACACCTGCACACATGCTTTTTCTCCTCCCAGTGATAACTGCTTCACCAGTGTCAGCAGGCAGTGCCAGAGTATGGGTTTTATTAGAAGCCAACATCACTGCAAATAGCTTGCCATTCATTTCTGCTTTATAACTCTGTGAATGACACTCATCAGGAGACTAATCACAAGTTGACAACATCTGTCTGTGCTGCTGTGGTTACGTCAATCATGCTCAATTTTTCAAACGGCTGGCCATGACATGTCAGAAGCTTTTTGTCTCACAATTTACTTGTCAGGACTGAAAATCTGAAACTCTGAAAAAGTGTGAATAAATGAAAAGTTAAAAAATAAGCCAGCTCTGTAAGAAGTAATACACAAATAAAATTTCTAAGATGGAGGGTTGAAAGAGGAGCATGTCTTTCTTTAAAGGAACAGCGTGTAGGATTTAGAGCGATTTTGTAACATCTAGCACTGAGGATTGCAATTAGCTGAAACTTCTACAGTTTAGAATCCATCAGTGTTCACAGGGAGGTTTTTTACTGTGAGGCAAATTATCCGCAGAGGCCTCTACCTCTCCAAAACAAACAGATTATGTCATCAAAACGGGTGAAAACACTGTTTTGCATGTAGGAGATGGACCGCTATCCTAATGTGCTAATGTGTGGTCTCTGTTAACTTAAGATCCACATGTTCAAGAGGTTTTTACCTGGAGCTGAATTATCCGTTAAGGTCTCCTTCTCTCCAGAACAAACATACTGGGTTATTAAACTGATAAAAACACTGAATAAAGTAGTTTTACATTACAAATCAGTGTTCTCCAGTGCTGTTTGGTATGTCAAAAACCAACTGCTAGCCTAGCATATACTGATGTGTGCTCAGCTTTTTTCTCTGATAACTTAAGATCCAGATGTTCAAGAGGATTTTACCAGGAGCCAAATTACCTTCAGAGGTCTCTTCCTCTCCCAGCAAATGGAGCTGGTGATTTAAACTAGTAAAAACACTGAACAAAGCAGTTTACAACTAAAAAAAATAGTGTTTTACTGACACATTGATTGCAGAGGGGCTGCAAATGTTGGGAGCCAATGTGAAAATGCGAATGGCCCTATCAACAGCGAGAGTCTGGTAAGTCCATTCTGGGCAACAGTAGAAACATGGAGATGCAACATGGTGATCTCCGGAGTTGAGGGCCTGCACCCTCTGTAGATATGAATAGGGCTGGGTTAAAATAATCGATTCACCCAATTGGAACGACCCAATATCAATTCAGAAAATTCAAGATCTGTCTCTTAATATATGCTTTTTCCCATGGATGTGTAAAGCTTTAACCCTCTTAATCTCGCTGGTAGTAAACGGGCCCTGGTGCTAAATTATTTAGGACTGTAGTCTTGAGAAGCTCCAACATTACATTTGGTGTTATTTATTATCATGCTGCAGCAGCCTCTCCTCCTGCTGTCTGTGCGTCAGGACTACTTTTGTACTTTTGTGCCACTGTTACACACACACACACAGACACAAATATGGAGTAGGGATGCTGTGGTGGAGACAGTCCAGACAGCTTGAGCTGATGACAACTATGCTTGATATTGTAAGTGCAATAAAACCTCCACAAGAAAAAGTCAATACTGAATCAGTACACCTGTTCAACAACATGTAAACATATAGAAAATTAAGTTTGAATAATATTCAGTTTTAATCCTGTTCAAAATGTATTCTTTTTTAGTAAATCATTTCTTGGAAAATTTACAGTGCTCTAAGAATCTCTTTTACATTCTAGAAAAAAATGGTATTGTAACTAAAATATCCTCAATGGAATCAATATCAAATAGCTCCCTAAATCCTACACACTGGACCTTTAACATGAAACAATAAAAATCACTACAACTGGAGTTACATGGGTGTCACGTAACAATAACACTCAGTCACAGCACTTCTAAAGGACAGCACACATTACCGCCATCTTTTAATCTGCAGTATTGTGTTAAGGGAAGGCACAAACTGACATCTGAGAGATCGTACATTCACAACCTATCCGCTTTAATGAGTCGTAATGGGTCGAAGGGATCCATAATGCATTGTCCCCTGAATAAACTGTTTTCCCACACCATATATCTTCTAATCCTTTCAGTGGCCAGCAGCCAGAGATTCAGTGGACACTGCTGAATAATTTATGTAGTCCCCACTGAGTTGAAATGGGGACTAAGTCTCGCAGTGCACAAAATAAAGGTGAGACTTAAATTGACATTAAGTAAACGACCAGAGAGGCTACGCATTTATGGGCTGCTACTCTCCGCACAACTCTTACATTTGTCACCATCTGTGTTGGAGGATTTATTGGCATGTACTGTTGAGGCTTCAGAGTCTCCCTTCATTCAACAGTGCAGTGGAAACAAGATTCATATGAAACGATGACGTGGAATCTGAAAGTAACTCCGTTTAGATTTTGTTAACAAGCTTCAGGTTTAAATTAGGCAGAGTGACGATCTGATATTGTCTCTGCATTTCCATATTTCTTCCATGTTCGCCAAAGCCAATTTTCTCATGTCACTTGTCATTTTGATAGTGAAAGGTGAGGCATCTTTCTGCATCATCAGCTGTTACACTACATTTGCTCATGTTCCTGACACCATGCGAGTGTGAAAATTTGAAATGATACGCCATGAAGAAAAAAAACAACTATCACATGGCAAGGCAGTTACATTGCAGATTTGAGACTTTTTCTAGAAATGCAGTTTAACTCAGGGAGAAGACTGCTCCCTTTAGTGCTGTACTAACAGACACAAACACTATCCTCTGAGGGAACAGTCCATTATCGCTGGTGACAAACATGAAAAGCAAACGGTGAGGAGCAAGTCAGGAAAATGCCACTCTGCAGGAAAAACATTTAAGATTCTGACTGCCAGTGAGAATTTCTTCGGCTGCCCAAACATCTCCCCACATAGTCTCTCTTTTCATTAGTGCAACTCAGACAAATGTCAAGGAAGATAACCCATTATCTTCCCAGTTGACAATAACACGTACACACATACATAAATGCATCATACTGGGCTCCCTGGCAACGGATGCCTGTATATTACTTTCAAGTGCTATTCTATTGCCTCCTGTGCCAATGCTGTTGTTGCTGTGCCTTTACTCAGGGTTAGCAGTCAGGAGTGACTTTCCTTTTTTGGCATTTCCAACCTACATGACAACCTATTGACACATTTTAAAGTACTTTTATCCTGTAAAACAGAAAATAGAATTATCACAGTCATTTGTCTCCACAAACCAGTCAAGCAGTTACAGTTTACATGCATGTCTATGAAAACATGAATACTTTATACATCTTTCCCCAGCAGCACAGACAATCTACACAATCAGCACAGTTGCAAGGTGGACACAAATTAAGTATCTGACTAAATATTTCCCCCTCTGCTTCTGAGTTATGATGCTGAATAATGGCCAGAAAGTGTTGCAGAACATTCTGATGTCACTTTTAAGTTGACCTTAGACCTTTATGATATACGATGTCAGCTCTTCATTGTTTTATCCTATTAGACATTTTTTTGTGAAATACTGTCATAATTAGCATATGAATTTTTGAGTTATGGTCAAAAACCAGTTCTGTGAGGTCACAGTGACTCTGACTTTTGACCACCAAATTCTAATCAATTGAGTCCAAGTGGATGTTTGAAATTTGAATAAATAAATAAATCAGTATTTACTGAGATATTGCATTCATGAGAAGGAACAGCCGACAGACGAAAAGACATCCAGTAACCATAATGCCTCCAGCTGTGGCTATTGCTGGCGTAGAGGCATAAAAATGACAATGGAACAAGGTCTATAATATAATTATTAAGTATGTTTGTGTCTTTTCTTTATTTCAGAATGTCTATTCTCCAGTTTCTCTTCTTTTCTTACTTTGTGACCAAAATCTGAGCATACACTGAACAAGCTGAGCTTGCACTATACAAGAGGGTAACAGCATTACAAAGGCATTACGTAACCTGACTTTTGTCATCCTCTATTGGTGACACATTCACTGCTTGCAGTTACTTGTATTGGAGAGAAATATAACAGTATTATAGGGGGTAATATTAGCTTTTAAGTGCTAAACAAGTGCCAAATACTATGTATATCAAAAACATAAAATTGAACTCAGACCCCAGAGGGAGGTTACTAAGTATGCAGTCAGAGGAAATGGGACCATCTGGCTGGTGGTTTTGTGTCAGTCATTAAGGTTGTCCCTTTTGAATGTGATTACAATTCACACTTCAAACAAATGGGTTGTGGGGAAATCATGATATTCAGAGTAAATATTGGGGAACCAGTAAACGGAGGGCTGAAATGTTGTGGATGGCTGAGGCGTGGAGAGCCACTGAGCTGTGAGAACTAGATTCTGCTGGCTCTAGATAATGGGGAGTAAGAGGAACAGCTGGGCCGTAAGCATTCATGTCATGTTGGAGGCTGAACATCTGATCCTATAGAGAAGCAGCGCATGACTCACACTGCTGAATGCTCAGTGGGAAGCGTGGAGCCGACACAATTAGAACACAGAACACACATGCGTGCTCACACATACAGGCGCACAGAGCTTCTTGGCTCTCCTGCAGGCTGTGAGGTGCCAGCACAACAGAACCGACCAAAGCAGCTGTGGCCTCCAGCCAAATCATGGTTGATTGGAGTTGGGTCCTGTCAGGCCACAGGTTGTGCAGTTTCAACCCCTCCAATCCACCAAGTTGAAAAGAAAACAAGGCCTTAGTCAATAGATTAAAGCCAGGCATTATTCATCATAAATCCTCTTGTGGCTATGTTAACACAAAGGCTACAGATTGATATCCTGCTGGAAGTAAATGGCTGTTCTGCACGTAGGCGAAAAATACATGTGAAGCAAGTGTCAGAGGTGTGTGTTATGTGGGAATGTCGACATCAGCCCGTGTGCGTAGGAGGGCTGGTTCAGTCACCTTTACTCTGAGGTAAAGCTGTTGCAGCTTTGCCTGACACATTTGTTTTGTGCAATTTCTGAATTACCTTTGACAGTTGGAAAAGAAAATGATGAAAACTTTCTGACAAAATCCACATTAAAGAGTTACTGAGCTGAGACAAGGATTTAATAAATAGATGACATGACATATTTGTTAAAAATTTGAAAATAGATCTTAACATCTGATCCTCTACCTTCCCCATCAACTGCATTCAAGCTGCACACTTTGTAACAGTAACCAAAGACTGTTTTCACTTTGCCAAGTAATCCTGTTTCTTCTAACCAAGGGCACATACAAATCTCCATTTATGACTGGATTTTGCTCTTCATCCTAATCTTCTACCTGTATACACAGGAGTAGATTTTGCAGGGGACAGCAGGGTGCAGGGGACACGCCCCCTCAATATTTAAAACATGTGCAATTGTTGCGTGTACATTTATTAAATCAATGCAGAAAAGGCACAAAGTAGTGCATTAAAAGCCCCCAGAATGCAGGAAAGTGTTTGATGCTCAAAATTTTCCAGTGGAGGACCCCTAAACCAGCCATTCTGTATGTGTCCCCTTAATGTTAAAAAGAAACCTACACCCTTGCCTGTACAAGCGAAAGCCCCAGACTCTTTTGGATGGGACACTCTTCTCCATTAAATACATTTTACATGAAAGACAGCTTTTAAGACCCAGAAATACAAAAAATAAAGATAAAAAAATAACAATAAATAAACACCTTGTGGCTTACCTCTTGGCGAATGATGCTTCCAGATGATATTGGCTTCAGGACGACCAACAGCCAGACACATTAGATTGACGTTGCTGCCCTCGTTCACCGTGACGTCCTTTGATATGTTAGTGATCCTGGCGGGTACTGAGGGGAGAAAGAAAATCATGATTGATGTTTTTAGCTTAATTAATGACACGTGAGCTAAGGGCTCACTATTCCATGTGATCAGAACAGCGATGAGGTTAAAAATAACCCTGGGTTGGGGGACTCAATTAGCATGAAATTAGCTGACAAATTTGACAATTCTCTGGCTCGCTGTGGTGTTATACATGATTGATTTTCTTCATCATGTATCTTTGCCACACTGCTCATTAGACAGGCATCAGACTGATTTGGAGTAAGACATAATTTCATCTCTCTGACTGGACCTACTTGATCTGTATGCCTGTGTATGCATGTGTGTTTGTGTTTGTCGGGGCTCTTGATTAATTGTACCCTGTGAGATTCTAGCCTTGAATCAAGGGTCAGAAGATATCCTTTTTCAGTGAAATTTAACTCAGTCATGGTGACTTGGACGTAAAGATCATTAGTGCATGTGACAAGACAGGCTTTAATCGAGGAAAATTCACATATTACCCACCTCAGTGTAGTTTAACATCAAATTTTCCCATAGTTTTACTGTTTATGAGGACAGTTTAGCTTTTTTAAAAAACCTATTCTGTTGCATAATTTGAGGTACTGGTCTCTACTTTTTTAACCATGAAATCAATTAGCACCACTCTGACAGATGCTAAACATAAAAATAAACAAATAAACCCTAAAATTACCACCTCATGGTTGTGTGCCTCTGCAAACTGGTCAAGTTGCAAACACGTGGATGCTTAGAATAAATCTTCCCCCTGGCAGCACAGTCACAGTCACCACAGTTTCAAGGTGGGCACCAAGGATTAGTCAATCAATCAATCAATTTTATTTATAAAGCCCAATATCACAATCACAATTTGCCTTACAGGGCTTTACAGCATACGATATCTCTTAGGACCCTCACAGCGGATAAGGAAAAACTCAGTGTCACCAAGTCAGTATCTCACCAAATGTCTCCCCTTCTGTTCCTGAGTTATAATACTGATCAATGGCCAGAGAAGCGCTTTTGAAAAACAGTATGATGTCACAGTGACATTGACCTTTGACCTTTTGGATTTAAAATGTGATCACTTTATCATTTCATCCTATTAGACATTTTGTTTGTGAAATTTTGTCATAATTACAGACGTAATTATGAGGTCACAGTGAACTTGACCTTCAAGCACCAAAATCTAATTAGCTTATTCTTGAGTCTAAGTAGAAGTTTGTGCCAAATTTGACAAAAAAAATCCCTCAAGGTGTTCTTGAGATATCATGTTCACGGTAATGAGACAGATGCAAAGTTAAGGTGACCTTGACCTTTGACCCCTAAAATCTATCTATTTGGTTCCTCTGTGAGGTCAATTGCATCTTTGTGCAAAATCTGAAAAGAAAAAGAAGAAATCTCTCCAGGCATTCACGTGAATGACAATTACAGGTCCATCTCAGTGCACAGGACTAACATTTATGTTAGTCTGTTAGTTTATTGTAACTCAATTAATCAGTTGGACTTCATTTCTTTCAGAGCAGTTGTCATAGTTCCCCACAGGACTAATAAGCTATTGTTCTCTTGCTGTCAACTGGCCGCATAACTCTCTAATTACAATGTTAAAGTTTTAGCCTCAAATTTCACTTCACTCAATGTGATTAAGACAGCTTATTACTTCATTAAAATAATTAAAACACGATGGTAAAACACAGTAATATATTCAATGGAATACACCCAATACAATTAAACAACGATAGAAAATGGTACATTGGATTTTTTTCATATTTTAATATATTAAAAAGAAAATGGTACTGAATGGTCGTAATGTGTGGTCTGTGCCAGGGGATCAGAGCTGGAGTAGATATGCTACTGTGCATCCCATTGACCTTTGAATTTACTGATTTGATTAGCATGCATTGCTAAAGCCAGCTCAATTGGTTCATTTAGGACATTGTGTGTACAGCCTGGTTCTCGAAATGCCACCCAAAAACTGTTGAAATGAAACCAAGTTTACAGCATATTTCTAAGCAGTGTCACATTAATATGGTCCAGGTAAACAAATGAAGGTATTTTCAATGTTTTACACATCATGTTTTGTATTCGCTACCCACTGCAGCATCATAACTCTCTCTCTTTTTTTAAATCTCAAATTAAATGAGCTATGCAGTCTCCCTTTCGGTAATCACTTGTAACCAATGCTCCATTTCTCTTCAGACATTTGCACATTAAGGATGCACCCATTCACAAAACTGGACTACACAAACAGAACTGATGACAATATGAATTGTATTATGAGGAGGACAATTACATGCAACACTCATTCCACGAAATGACACAGATCAGTGCTGAGTTCCCCCATTAATGTTTACTGTCTTTAATGCTGGCTGACTATATTGCCTTTAGCTCAACAAATTAATCTGTTCAACAGACACAGATACATGGTTTTAGAAGAAACATCTCTTAGCCTATACTCATGTTGTACATATAGAGTATAATAGACTGACCAAACGTCCTCTTTTGCCCGGACATGTCCACTTTTCACGTCCAGGGCGTTCGGGGGGTTATTACTACAGGATATTTAACAGGCCGGGCGTGCGCCGTGGGTGCTCAGCCCGTGTTTGAGACGGGAGCGGGAGGTGGGAGGTCCGACGCTTCCAGCGAGAGGAGAGGGAGACATAAAACAAAATAAGATAAAATGGGAAAAACCTGTCTCCCTCTTTTATTTTATTTTCAGCGTTTAATCAAGGCGGAGGCGGGCGGTGGAAGGTCCGAGACTTCCAGCATGGGGAGAGGTAGAAAAAAACAGCCAGTGTGTGTCTGTGTGTGTTATGCTCAGGTGCTGCCACGTAAATAACAGTGCCCAAGCAATAAACAGGACAGACAATAGGATTTTATTTATTTTTACACTACATTTTCACTCAAAGCTGACCGAATCCGACCCCAGCCCGAATACAATTTATCGCTACATTTTTGACCAAACCCGGCCCGACCCGTTGGGTACCGTCGGGCTCGGATCACCACACACTAGTGTGTGTATGTGTCCCCTGTTGGGGCCTATCTGAATTTCTGTCTTTGAGAGATAATATTTTGTAATATAACTTAATTTTCTATCCATACATAGACATTTTAAATATATTAAAATGATCAGGCATCTTTGAGTAAACTGCGAGTATCATTTAAATAGGCTATGTTGTGGCCGGGCCAAGTGTCCTCTTTTTTGGAAATTAAAATATGGTCACTATATATGGTCAGTATAAAGTACACACACTCACAGAATGTGTATATACAACATAAATAGACCAAACTGTGATGTGGTTCTGTGGGTTTTAACAAAACTATTTTTTTCACTGCTGACATGAATACTTTTTTCTTTATTTTATTTGGAGCCTGATAGAAATTGTCCATTTGGAAATTGGGTAAAATTAAAGAGAAGATTTCAAAAACAAACCAAAATTATTATTTTTTTTTTTGTAAAATTTTTTCCTAACATATATGAGGCAGAGGCCACTTCCCAAAACCAAGAACAGTGGAAATGTGAGGCTGTTCTTAATATATTTTAATTTTAACTTGTGAAACTTGTTTAATAATGTCTTATTTAATGTACAGACTCTTTTATATATCACTAAACATTTTATTATAATAGGCTAAAACATACATGTGTAGGCTAACTGTTGATGGTCATTCTTGTATTTTTCAGAACTTTCATAGTCAAGCAGGTTTATAATAATTATGGTAAATAATTAGTATCTTTTTCTTAGCTTGTATACAAAAGTAAAACAACTAATATGAATTATATAGTGTAAGTATATATAGTATAAGATAGATCATAGCAAACTGATACAATAAGAAAATTAGCCCATCAGTTTACAGGCTTGTTGTAATCTCAAGAGACTAGCATGAAGTGACTGGATCAGTAACATGCATGATTACAGAGTTAGTATGAATGTGATATTTGGACAAAGCAACAATGTGTATTGCCATCTTCAGGTCCCTCAGCTTCATCATAATAAATAATGCTCTGACCTGAAACTAAACCCGTGCATGTATATGTGGTCACAGAACCATAGGATATTATTTAAAGAACTGATGAGGCCTTTTACAAAAAGGTAGGCTATTTTGAAATCATGGGGTGTAACTACGATAGAATAGAACTTTTAGTTTATAAAGATTACTAGCTGATGCATCATGGAACTATATCAGGACAAAATTATTGGACTGGAAAAACTAAAAGAAAAAAATGCTACTAATGTAGTAGTCTCTCAAAGTCATGACTTTAGCATGTTATTAGTGGTGCATCAGGTTTCAGATGTCCGTCCCGTCAGTCCTCAGAATTAGCTGCTGTGAGTACTTTAATACACTGAGCATTTGTTTTCACCTTTTAACTTCCACAAGTCTTTGGTTAGTTGCTGCTCGGTGTGCACAAGATAACACTGCAGACGTGAACCAAGCGCCATGGTCAGATTGCAGTCAAGTGTGTCCTGCCCAGTACATCGGCAGTTTAGTGACTTTGTGGACAAGCTTCTTTAGTACATGTGTGGTGTACTGGGGCACAGCGTGGGATAAAAAAGAACGCATTCCTGAAAACTGCAACTCCTACACCAACCAAATTCTGGTCTGAAGACATTCTGCTCTGTTTGTATTCATGCAAATAAAAGACCACCAAAAGTTTTCTAAAGCTCCAGCAATTTATCCAATGTAACCAACTGGAACTGGAGAGCAGCTGATGCCTGTGGTTAGCGGATGTTACTAGTGATCAGTTGGGTTCTAACAGTTGTTGTGTAGGCTTGAGCGGGGGATTCCAACAGCGATGTTATATCACATCAAATATTTTGTCCATATGCTGTTGTACATCAGTTTTTGTCCTCCAGCTATGTTGGACAACACCACTAGGACAGGGATAGAGACACAGAGATAAATTATAGAGGAGCAGAGGAGTTACTGGCTGTAGGATCTCTGCTGACAGTAGAGAGAAGTGGTGAGATATCAGGATGGAGACAACAGTGAACTGTTCCATGTCCTCTCCCCAAGGACAGTATTCAGGTGAGAATTCTTTAGGGTCCAAAACACCCCAGTTTTTTTCTTGGTGGTGGTGTGTTTACAGATTAAGAAGACTAAGAGGAAACTGGAGTCCGCCAACAGCTAAAGGGTCACCCAAAATGAACTGAATACAGTAACAGGAGTAATGTTGTGTAAAAACAGTTTCTAAAGAAATGCCTCAACCCCAAATTATTATTTGTATGCATATTAATTACTCACCACATATTACCTTGAATAAAACGTTTTTCTTGCATACCTCCTTTATTTGAAGAATCCAAAAACTGAGTATATTCTTCATGAATTGAAATCATGACAGTCCACTTTTAACAACAGCAAATCTGTATCAAAACATCGGTTTAAAAATCTCTCACACAACTCGTGCAGATAATTCAGTCATGTGCTCAGTACTTCCCAAACAGACAGCCCTTTCTGACAGCGAACTGAAAGGAAAGTAAAACCTATCTATGCTCTCTCTGAAGCCAGACTCCACTGACAAAAACAGTAATTTACATGGACTGAACATGGGAGCTACTGGTCCACAGCTGCTTCAATCAGTTAGATTGTTTTTGTTATTGTGTGACTTTGGTGTTTTGAAGAATTAATTTGGATATACCAAGGTCATACAATAACACATACTAACTCACTGATAAAAGCAGTGGTAGATCAGCAGCTCCCGTGTTAAGTGAAGTAAAATTAATGTTTTTGACATTGGAGTCTGGCTTTGAAGGGAGCAGATACGTTTGAGAAGTACTTAGCATACAGCTGGATAAATGAGTCTGATGTCATGGGGTCCTTGTTTAACAACAGTGAGACTATACCAAAACATCTGTTTATCAAGAATTTTTTCCGGTTTTGGATTCTTCTTTCACTGGAAGAATAGGAGATAAACAAAGTTTTCTCTATTCATTCATCATGGCCGGGTGAGTAATTGAGATACAAATGGTCCTTTAGGGGTTGAACTATTCCTTTAACAGTCTCTATGAACGAGGTCTTTCAGTGTAGCTGTTATGTGACCTGATAAATTTTCCACCAAACCTGCATGTTGGCAAAATGTAATGAAGAGGCTTCGGCAATCGTCTCCTTTTAACAGCAATTAGACTAATGCCACAGAACTAATGTGACAATGATTCACTGAGGGCAGAATGCAACATGTGGTGCCTTTAAGAGGCTCCAAATAGGGAAAGGGGAAGCACAGCGGTTTGAGGACACAGCAGGCACTACTTTCTCAGACACATTGACCTCCGGCAGAGATGAATGAACAAGCATCTGTGTGCAGAGTAGGTGACGGGTCCTCCAGCTTGATAATGCCAGTGGCCAGGTGATTAAAAACACAGCTCCCCTGCCACTGGGGCTGCTGGTGGATGTGACTGGAGGCCCAGGGACACGTCACTCTTCATGTCAGTACAGCCAAGGTGTTGCAGCCAGTAATTAATTAGAAAATAGATTCAAGAGGCTCCCCGAAGAGAAAGGGATGCTTTCTCTGGGTGTTTATTTAACATCAGGGTTTGACTGATGTGATTGTATTTCTTTGTAATAATAGTTTTTTTTCCCAATGTCAGCTGTCATTGTGCTGGTAAATATGCTGCATTCACAGAGCGAGGAGCAGATACAGGGCAGAAGTGCCACAATGCACCGTTATCTGCAGGGCACGAGAACACATTGGTATAGTACGCATTGTTACGATACCGCACATTGTTTTCTGTTAGAATATGAATTTTACATTTATGGCAATTCTCCAGTCAAACAATGCAATGGTGACATATGTGGGTAAAGAAAGAAATTGAGTTTGAAGGGTCAGAACAATTCAATACAATAAGTTTTCAAAGAAGGCTGAGCAACAGCAGTGTGCTTTTCTCCTGGGAGTCCTCTGCACCCATAGCCACTGGTGAAAGAGCGATTTAGATCCTATATTTAAAGGAGCAATAAGTGAAATTCATCATTTCTAGATTGAAGGAATTAAAAAATTGCTATGTGAAGAACTATAGGTGTAATTTCATCTGGAGTATAGCATGACCTCACACACCCTCTCTCTGTGTTGATCTCCAGCCCTTTGTTTACAAGCCGATCCGGCTGCACGTTCATGTGAATCCCTATCCCTTGCAATTACCATTGTAAATTGTAGCCCGGCGGCCTACTTCAATGATGATGGTACCTGTAATAAATGTAATATATCTGGTGAGATGGAGGCGAGGCTCAGTGACTAGAGGAGCTGGTAGAAGCACTCCATAGCTGTTAAGTTACTCCAGTAGCCGTAGTAGCTCTAGTGCTAACTCCAGGAGCTAACGCTAACATCCCTTCTCTTCTCTGTGAAGAGTTGTGGCAGGCTCACGGAGAAGAGTAGGAATGTTAGTGTGGCAGCTGACTAGTGCTAACGCTAACAGGAAAGCAGGGAAATAGCTAAACACAGCAGAGGCTGAGAGTGAGTGAAAGACATCGCTAACTGCTAAACTAAACCAAACTAATTTGGCTGTTTAGGTTTTATTTCCTCGCCCCAGTGGCGAGTGAATCTGCCTGTAGTGAAACCGGGGCTAACCGGTGCTTCCTCCTCAGGCTCCACTTCACTCAGCTGCCAGCACAGCCAGTTAGCCTCCGCTAGCTTCCCAGCTAACTTTAGCCCCGCTCTCCGTTTGGATCCAACCGGAGCACCGAGCCCCAGTTTGTTATTCAGGTTAATGTGGGAAGAAGCAGCGGGTGTATCGGGCAGCTGAGTGAAGTGGACCCTGCGGAAGAAACACCGGGACCATCTGGATGTAACCCCCAATTTCCACCAGATGTGTATTGGTTGCGTCTCCGCTCCAGCATGGCAGCGGAGCCGATTAGATTCAATTATAGTCAATGTGTGTGTTTCCACCGGCTCCGGCAGTGCTGCGTTCCGGCTCCGTCTCAGCTCCGGCAGTCCGGAGGCCTCCGCAGCAGATACGCAGCACTTCTATTTTTGCCGGACGCCGGAGCACAACGCAGCAATTCAGCACAGAGCAGATCGTGCGGGGCAGGAAGTCGTGCAGAGAAACACAATAAAACATCCGGTTAATTTTCAAAATAAGATACACAGTGTTCACGGCGGATCAGAGACGGGGGTGGAGAGCAGAGGTAGAGGGAGGTGTGACTCGTGATACACTTTGTTTTGTTTTTGTGTTTTGCTGCTTTACAGTTTCCACTTGTTATACTCCTAGTTCTGATTCCACTCGGCTGTTTTTACCAGTTGAATTAGGCAATAGTGCCATCCAGCCATCCATTACTTTCAATGCCTGTTTATGACTTAATAGGTGTAATTAGTGTGAATGCTAAAGGCATTCACACTATTGTTCTTCTGGAATTTTTTATTAGTGTGAATGCTAAAGGCATTCACACTATTGTTTATTATTCCTGATTCCGTACGTTTTTCGGCACCTATCTCCTCCTACAAATCTTGTGCTACAGAAACCATTCAAGTATCAAAATGTGCAGCTTCTTAAGGACATTACTGCTTGTATTTTTCTTTTGTCTACCTTTTATACTTTTGGAAATATTCAGCTTTTTCTGCAAAATTTCCCCCATTCATCCTTATGGGGAATTTGTCAAATTTCAATCTGCTATAACTTCGGCATACTTTCAGCTATTCAAACCATTCAACCATTGAAATGTTCAGCTTTTTCAGCTCTTTCAGCCTTCTGCTTTTCAGCTTTTCAACCTTTCAACTTTTTCAGCAATTCAGCTTTTTCTGCAAATAATTTAACATTGCCGCTTATGGGGAATTTTTCAAATTTCATTCTGCTATAACTTCTGCATACGTTCAGCTATTGAAACCGTTCTACCACTAAAATGTTCAGCTTTTTCAGCTCTTTCAGCCTTTTCAGCTTTTCGGCAGTACATTCAGCAGATTTCGCTTCAAAGTTTAAGGATCTGCTCCTGCTGCAGCATGTCTGCTCATTCAGCATTTTCAACTCCATCAAACATTCAGCTTCATGTTCAGCTACAGAAAGTGTTCAGCTATCAATATGTTCAATTTTGTAAGCTCTTCCAGCCTTGTGCTTTTCATCTTTTCTTTATATTTATTTTCATTTCTTTCAAACATTCAACTTCATGTTCAGCAATTAAAATGTTCAACTTTTTCGAGTCTTTCAGCCTCCTTCAACTTTCTGCCCTCTTAGCTTTTTAAAATATTAATCTTTCTGCCTTTTGAACTCCTTCAAACATTCAGCTTCATTTTCAGCTGCAGAAATTGTTCAGCTATCAATATGTTGATTCTTTTTTTCATTCATTCAACAGATTTCCGAAATCGCTTCAGCCTTTAGCATTCACACTGTATTTCCGCAGGAAATGCAATTTTTCTAGTTGTAGTTTGGTGGCCCTGGCCCCACACGGTAATACAGTATGAAAAGTTGGAGAATATTATGGTATGCATGAACTGCTGTGATGCCTTAAGAGGTATATATTGTCTTATTAAGTTAAAGTAATTTAGATTTGTTTTCACAGTTTTGCACAGTCTCTTTAAAAACTGACAAAGCGCTTCAGCACTTACTCTAAAATCATGCCTAAAAATTTAAACTCATGTACCTAATCTATCTTTTTCTCATCAATCTTTATTCTAAAGTTCTCAATTACTTTTTTTTTTTTTTTTTTTTTTTTTTTACTGACAAGCACATTGAGACTGTCTTGTTTTAGTTAAAGTCAAATGATTATTTTGAAGCCACTGTGACACACCAGACATTTCTTTTGAGAGCATTTCTGCTGCCACCTGAACTGTTTTTGCAGACACATATATAAGCTCACTGTGTTTGTGGTTTGTATCCACTGTGGTGTTTACATTGGTCTAACATTTTTGCGCTGATGTGCTGCAGTATCTATAGCTTTTTTTAAATGTATTGTTGGTTATTTATGTTTGTTTTGTATTTGACATATTACGAATGAGTGGTTAAATGTTATATTCTACTGAATGCAAAGGGTGCAAAGTGCCTCTCTATAGAACAAAAGGAAATAAAAGACTGGTTTGTACTGGGCCCAGAGATGAGGTTTGCATCTGAACCTGGTGAGATCCCCGCTAATGAAAGTAGGACATAACAGTATTTCCATCTGAAGTAATGTGCCTAGAAATTCTACTCTGCAACTGTAGTTTAGTAAAGGCACTTAGGTCATTTTAACTACTCCTTTTTTTACTGTATGCACAGTATGTGTAGGCGAGACAGAAACTATAGCAGTTTTTAAACCAGTGGTCAAAATCCAGAATGAGACCATTTAAAAAAAAAAAAAAAAAAAAAATGATTTAGGAATATATATACCACTGTAGTTTATCCTGTCTAATATCCCTGTGATAGTCATACGACTGACTTTCTAATCAGTCATGGGCAGATTTGCATGGGCCATTTGTAACATCTAACTTTACGTTAAATCATTCCCTCTTTATTTCTCCAACCGAGCATTGTTGGGAGCCATTCTGTTCATACTTTCTCATTGTATTGAGTCCCCCAATTACATTTGACTTGCAATGTAAATTTTTTCTTTTTGCTCTTGGGCACATTTTTGTAAATGAAACTCACAGCCAAAACCAAACGCACAGCGGAAGTGTTTACTTTGTATGGCAATTTTAGGGGTGTCAATTATGCCAATAATGAAATGTCATGCATGCACTTTTCTTTATGAACAGGTAGCTGAAATTTATACCAAGTTTTTGCAGTTAAGAGAGTTTCCGACTTGACACACTTGTAGAAAAAAAGAAAAAGTATTTAAGATAAAAATATGATCATGTTCTTGGTTGAGGTCCATTGTCTCTCTGTCATTTGGTGGTCAGGTAGTGTACTGTGGGTTCATTTGAGCTTTTTCGCTGCTAACAACTGTCTTCTGCTGTTGGAAATTAGGCTGATGAGAACTGTGAGACTGAACCAAACATCAAAATTGTGGGTTGTCTGTCGGGGCTGCAGAGCTGAGAGATAGTTCTCTGTGAGCATGTTTCTACCGGTAACACTGGTCACACTACACGGACATTGTCAGATGCATTGATCATTTTAACATGTTGATTAGGGGCTGATCATTATTTAAATAGGACCGGGGTATAGTTGGGACGTGATTATGATTTTATTTTTTCCTTAAACCCCCCCCAAAGCGTCCAAAAAAAACGTTTTGGCCCCCCCTGAGGGATTGGAGAAACATGTATGACCCCCCCCCCAAACCATAAACAACATTTTTGTATATAATCACACCAGCAGTAAAGAGGGCAATAATAATGACGATTTCCATCAATAAATAGCACCGTATGTGACTTCGCCATTAAAACCTTACTCTGCCAGGTGGGGTCAGTATTGAGTTCACAAAGCTACTGTGGAACTAAATCTGGAAACGTCTTTCATTTGATTCTGACACTGTAAAATAAAGACAGATTGGGAGCTATATTTTTCGTATTTAAAATAAACAGCTGTGAGTATAAAAGGTTTTATTATCAGCTTTCAGGCGTGAGTTTTTTTCTCTCCTACCTTCCCAGCTGTAGAACAGTGTTGTGTTTGTGGGATCATTTAGCACGAGCATCTGAGCACCGGTAGGCCGGCTGAATATTGCAACCGGTATGCCGTAGTCTTTGTCGAAGTAGAGCATCGCGGAACCAAATTCTTTCAGGCCAAACGACAAAGAAGGAGGAGAACAGTTCATACGCATACTCGTAGTCCAGCCATCCACAAGGTTTGCTCTCACTAGTGGCTGGGAGCAGCAGCTCACTCAGCAGCCGACTCAGAGCTAGAAGTTTGTCGCGCAAGTTCTTAAGGGCCGTCCACACCAAGAAAGATAACTGTAACATTAACTATAACGATAACAATGGCAGCATCCACACCAATGAACGATATCGTCGTGTTGCTAGGTTACGCCAAACACACACTGCTCGGTGCGGTCGGCAGGGGAGCAGAGTGATGGATAAAATGGATATTGATGACCTGTTATTGCTGTATGTTGCGAGAAAGAAAAAGAAAACCAATTTGCCGCTTGCTCCACCTGTCTGTCTGTCTGTCAGCTCCATCTGTCATGAGACAAACATGAATGAAGACGTGCAGTTTATTGTGTTTCACCGGCGACGAGCTGTCATTACGCGCGACAATTGCGCACGGCTGCGCACTCTTTATAACTCACTGTGTGAACCTATATTGCATAATAAAGATTTGCCCCCCTCAGTAACTTCATCCTGGCTCCTGAATTTTATGAATGGAGGGGAAAAGAGGAGACGCATTCCCCCTGCAAAATGTATTTTATTGCAGTTATTTACCCGGTATTTGCAAAACAAAATCACTGAAGTTAAGATTCTGTAACAAAACTATATTGTTACGGATCTTTGCACATTTTTAAGTGGGTGTATGGAAATCCTGGAGCTTTCTTAGTGGGTACACGTGATGTGATGAACGTCTCAGATGGATTTTGATTGGCTGTCAGTGTTTCTATCGTTCATCAAATCGCTCTGAAAGTGATCCAAACGATATCGTCCACCACTATCGTTGTCGTTATAGTTGTAGTGTGGACGCTGCCAAACACTTGAGTTTAGAACGATTTTTAAAACTGTATTTTTATAGTTATATTTATAGTTATAGTTCTTGGTGTGGACGGCCCTTTATTCTCTGTCGACTCTGTAATAAAATTAAATTTGTTCAGTGTCTCATCCGCTTTTAAGGTCTGCAAAGACACTCTCAAGTTAGCATGAAGGAAACTTTCCTTTCGATACACTGATTTCCTCACAGCAGCCATTATGCTTGAATTGTTTGTGTTCCGCGGTCGTCTTCTTCTGCTACTCTATTGGGTTTTCCGGTCAGTGACGTGTGCATTGAAAGTGACGTGTGCGCAAGTGGGAAATACCATTGTGGACCATGCAGGGTAACTTTATATAGCAGAGTATAAACCAAAACCTCTGAGTAAAATACGAATGGAAAACAAACAAAAAATCATACAAAACTTAACAAATTAAAGTTGCATGACCCCCCCTGAAGCCAAAATAAAAACCATATGCCCCCCCCCCCCAGTGCTCAAAAAAAAGTTCGGGAACCCCCCCCTGTTTTGGACCAGCTCCATTTGCATATAAATATCGATCAGCCCCTTAGTGCAGCTTTGCCTTTGCTGCATTTTTTAGTCACAGATACTTGTAGAAAATATTCGCAGGCACTGTAAGTCAACCCTCATTGGACACATCAATTTATCATTGGAGCATGTTCTGGGTGTACCAACGCTGGGGTACGCGGTTTTATTTTGGCATCAGTTGGCAAAAATCCAATCATAAACTTTTAGCATATTGTAATTTGAATGTTAGGGAAAAAAACAGACACCTGCACCTCCTTTGGGCTCTGTTTTCAGACTTAAGAAAATCTAGCCCAAGACTGATGGCTTTAGCCATAACAGGTCATCTGAAAGAGTGGGCATTCCTACTAGCTATTCTCAAATGAAAATATGCATGTATGTTGTCCATTCAGGGGTGAAAGCCTAGTGTAAAGCATGCACACAGCATTAGCAACAACTACCTACACTGCAAAAACACCTAAAAAAGGGAGACGAGTAAAAGAGAGTCTGAAGACACAGAAAATAAAATGTGTCAGAATTGGTAAAGTGTTTCTGAGATGGACAGAAAAAAAAAGCTGTCAGACTGAACTGTCAGACACACAAAGCAAAGTATTGGACAAAAATAAATGTTTTACTTTTGATGACGCTTGATGTGGACCAAGGTTAACCAAGACCACACGTTAGCATCCAACAGTTTTTGAGACATTTTACGCTGAACCATAAATGTCAACCTGCTGGCGTCAGTGGAGGAAAAAGTCACTGGGGCACCAAAGTCAGTAATATTCATCCTTTTAGAGAGCATGAGTGCACAAATTTCCATGGCAATCCATCTCATACCCATTGCGAAATTTCAGTCTGTGGTGGATCAATCACTGACAGACTGTCAAACAGATTACAAGCATGGCTAAAAAACAATAAAACAAATGTCATACTGCTGAGAAGTGGTGGGGATGAACGTTAACACCTTCAAGTCTTAAGAAATGGTAATCTGAGGTGTGGTGCACACTTTGGAGAACCAAGACGAATAACTTCTGATTTGTTTTCATTTAGCTGGAGAAATGTTTGGGACATGTAGCGGTTCAATTAAGAAAGACAAGATAATAACCAATGACAAATGTCCTCTCCATTAGTTTTTAATGGGACATACATTTGTGTGTCATCTGCATAGCAACAGTGTTGAATTTTTTTGTGCATGATATATAAACTACTGGGCACTAAGGATGGAGCCTTGGGGAACACCAGGTCGAGGGACAACAATTGAGGAGGAATCACCGATCACTACTGAAAAACAAACCCCTGTTAATTAAAAAAGATTTAAGTCAGTCCAGAGCCGTATCCCTGATGCCAACCCACTTTTCAAAGTGTTCAAAATAACTGTGTCAAGTGCTGAGATGAGATTGTGAAGAATTAAAATAAAGCAATCTCCAGTATCAGCTGTAAATAAAAGCTCTTTTGTTACATTGATGAGGACAGTTTCAATGCTTTGGCCCCCTGATTGAAATTATTAAAGACATTATAATTATTCATTAAAAAAAAAAAAAAAAAAAAAAACACTGTAAGAACTCAACCTTTTGAAAACTTCTGATAAAAACTGTACTTTAGAAATTGCACTACAGCATGCTAAAGGCAGGAGGGAATGCAGTCTGAGGAAAGAGAGCTATTTACGATGGATAAAATAATGTGTTCAACACTGTTAATAACTTTTACAAATATGGCAGGCATAACATCTAAAGGGCATGAGAAAGCTTCAGTTTGGCAAGTGTGTCAAAGAAAGGGCCTCAAAATAATTGAGCAAGGCAGAGGGCTGGAGTGAAGAGTAGTGCTGAAGCTGGCTCTTAGACCATGTGCTGTCTGCTTTTTGATAAGTCAACAATAGTTCTTTCAGAATTTCATGTGAGACCACCGGACTGTCAGCTCCAGGACTGTTGTTAACCAAAGAGAGGAAGCGATCTGAGGTGGTGAGCCACATAGGCAAGGATTCATTCAGAGCCATACAGCAGCCAGTATTTCTTTTCATTCTAATAACCACTTCTGTCCATGTGAAATGAGGAAAAAGAGTGGAACTGGAGGCCTTAACCACCTGCTTGTCCCTCGCATGCTGGGGAGTTGGCTCCTTCAGACGGCAGACAACAGAGGTCAGGAGATGGTCGAATTACAGGCAGCCACCTCCTTACCTGAGAGGAACTTTTTCAGTGCATCTAGCTCGGATCGTAGAGCAGCCACCTGCCCAGTGTGCACCTGGCAGTCCTTGCATGGAGGTGGGTGGTTGGCAAACACCTCTTTACGGGCAGCGGGGGAGCAGGATATCCGCTTTCAACCGGGGTCAGGCAGAACAGATGACTCTATAATAAACAGTCTACAGTATTACACCCTGTCACTCAAGTGCAGACTGGACAACAGAGCAAACAAAGTTTAAATGTAAGTTATGTTATGATCACAGTCACTGTTGCTGTTGAAATCCAGAATTAATGACAATGGTTAAAATCTGTTAAAAAAACAAAGACACTACAAACTAAGGTCAGGTTGAGTTTTCAGGTGCAGATACTGATACAGTATGATTTTTTTTTTTTTTTTGCAGGGCAGCTGGGCTCACCCTTAGAGAAGGAGTTGCTCCTACACATTGAAAATGGTCAGCTGAAATGGTTCAGCATCTGATTTGGATGCCTCCTTGACACCTCTCTGTGGAGGTGTTCCAACCATGTCCCAATGGGAGGAGGCCCTGGGGCAGACCCATAACATGCTGAAGGGATAACATATCTGGGTTACCCTTTGGGTTAACTTTGCTTAGCCTGCTGCTACCCAGACCTAGATCATTGGTTGAAAATGTATGGACAGAAAGTCATTTCCATTTCTCATGCATATTACAACATTGTGAAAGTGTGTATGTATTTTTTTAATATGTATTTAAAAGTGTATCCCACACATCTTGTACAAGCTCTGGGCTTTTTTTTTCTCCAAAATGTGTCAAACTCTTCAAATACCTACGCTTAGTCAATGGCTCTTGGTATCAGTCACCAAATCACAGAGGCACCCTCAGCAGCAGCATGAGATGCACCAGGGGGCAGCAATCATGTTGTGAGCAAAGTACCACAGAGTAACGGGAGAGACAGTCCACATAGGGTGGGTGGTAGGGGGGGCGAGTATGGGTCAAAGAAGCTCCAGACTTTCAACCATGAGCTCGCTGTTCTTATCAAGTGTGAAAACACAAAGTCAATTGAGTTATTCTAATAACTGCTTTGTGTGCTAGTATTTGTGGCAGACTATGCTGGTGACAAATGTGGAGTAGGTTATGTGATGTTACATTATGTTAGTAACAACCATACTTACTTTTAGCCATACCATGATGATTTTTATCTACCCCTAACTGCTAAATCTAAGGATGTAAACGTAAAAAGTTTTTACCCATGTTCAAAGTTTATTTTGAAAAACACTGTATGCATTTAACCAGAAGAAACTATACATTTCCTGGGAAAACAGAAGTTTATCTTGAAAAGACACAATGCATGTAGCAAGCATTAATTGAATCATTGTCCAAAGGGGTCAAAACTGACATAGGATGGGCACTTAGCACATAATAGTTTGATGTGTAGAGCCACTGATCAAGCATCAGCATTTGGAGAGTTGGGAATGAGAATATATTGACCGTGACGGTAAAAACATTGCGCTGTTAAAATTTTGGAATCTTGCAATATTTAACGGGCCAACTAGTCCTCTCACATAGCTATTGCCACCAAGATAGCATACTCAGTGCATTTCCAAAGCAACACATTTTCATACATATCCCTTTAACTATTCATTCCACAGGCCTACATCCATAAATAGTCACTCAGCTTTGGAGTGGTTTTGCAACAGCTCCAGCATTATTGTGGTCACTGCCTTTATGTAACATGAAAAATGCCAAAAATAATTAGAGAAACAACAACAACAAAAACAGTTAAACCAAAAATGTGATTTTATTTATGATTGAGAGGAATGTGAAGAAACTGAAGGAAGAAAGAAGGCTTTGCTCAGAATTGTTTTAGGATGAGCATGAACCATTGACATCTCCCAACATCAAAGCCTCTGCTCCCGTGCCAGCATTCACCAAATCTATAATAGATGCTAACTCTTCTTTCATAACAAATTACTATGTGACTGAAACATCAAAGGAATCACTGTCAGTTAGTTTTCCAATCTGCCATCGCGTCTCGGAACAACAGACATCTGTGACAGATATCTCGGTAACATTCAGTGTTCCTGTCAGTGGTTATTGTTAATTCAGAGGCACACCCAGCTCCAAGAGAAGGAACAAGAAAGGGATCCAAACATTCCCGCTCGGAAGTGTGATAAAACACTTGGGGGGGCTGCTCATGCTTTGGTGAGGTGGAAGTAAACTAGGTTAGTTTTCCCACTGGCTGGTGGAAGGCACAAACAGTGACACCTGCCTTCAAACTTCCAAGCTTTCTCAGTTCAAAGGCAGCTTTTCATATGGGACCCATTGCATCTTATGTTCCAGGATTCAGTCCAAAGTAATGACAGCAGCACTGAAGCGAAACCAAATGGCAGGATATGATGCACTGCGTAAATATATTACCTTGTGATCAGCATGAGAAAAGCGCCACGCACATGCTGGCTGAGATGGGCCTTTAATTCCTTGTATTTATAAGTCCAGGCTGTCAGCCATGTGTTCATTATATTGATGAGCTGACTAGCGATTAGTAGCAGTGTTGGCCTCTCATACCTTTTTACAGTATATCCTGGCTTATGCAATTTCAACCTGAGAGTATATATTTTGTAGATCTATCTTTACTTTCTCTAAAACGACCATATGTTGTTAAATTGACCATAAAAAGGCTGTATATTTCACTTTCACAGATGCAGAGTATAAGTGCTGACAACTTCCCAGTAGGAGAGTCCTTCAGCATATTCTTCCCTTCTCTATCTTCCTCCACATGCAGCATTCATGCTAACCCAGCTCACTCGCTCAAGTATCTGAAAGCATTCAAAAATGTTTCTGTAGCCAGTCTTTGTGTGTGGCAGACGAATTAGTATGCTGATACCAGTCTTTAGAAGAGGAAATTAAACATGAAAATCCAACATTTTGTGGGGGTCAAAAATCATGACAGCCAAAATCCCATTTCAAATGAATGAATGAATATGCTTCTATCAAATTATTAGTATTTGCTGTGGTAAGATGGTGGTAGAGATATATAGGAATTATTGTAACTATGCCTGCATGTTTGTGTGTAGTATATTGCAATAAATGGTACAACTGACTGAATGTTAACGTTTGGATCAAATGAATAGAGCAAACCTGTGAGTTAAAGATGAAAGACAGACTGGTTTTTTCCCTGATCTTTTCCTATTTATCACAGTTAAACGGCACCTCTGAAGTGATAGGATTGAGAATTCTTTCAAAGACCTCCGCACCGTGGGAATCCCACAGAACTCATCCACCTATCCAAAATCACCTGTGGTCAGTGACAGTGTGCTTATGCTTGTGGGCTGAAAGGAAAGGCAGCAGCCGTTATTAATTTGGATAAAAGCCACTCACATCCCAATGTTGTACATGTCAATAATTTTTGTCACACATTCATTAACGAATTGATCAAACCATTGCTCAGTGCTAAGTGCAGAGCCAAGCTTTTTCGACCACAGCAACACTGAACTATCTCCCCCCACACTCACCCAAAGTATTTAGGATTTAGGTGGATTTGTTACTGTCTAGTGTGGGATTGCAGATTGGAACGAGCTAAAACTTCTCCCGGCTAGAATTCCTTCAGGTTTTTACTGGGAGCTGAATTATCATCCGGTCAAGGTCCAGCTGTTTATGGACCAGGTGATTAACTCAGTTAAAAACACTGAAAAAAACATTTTCACCTTACAAATAAGGATACCACTGACAATTTTTGGCATCTCGGAGACATGCCCACCACATGCTATTGTTTGCTCAACACTTTTCTCTGATAACTTAATGTGAGCTCACCTGTTACTGACCCAGTTGTTCAGGAGGATTTTACCGAAAGCTGAATTATTCATCTAGGTCTCCTCCTTTCAAAACAAAGGGACCCAGTGAGTAACACAGTTTCATGTTACAAATCAATGTATCTCTGATGTTGTTTGGCATGTCGCCGTCGGCAACTTGTCCATCAAATGCTAACATGTTGACACTTTTTTTCTCCGATAACCTAAGATCCAAACATTCAGGTGGTTTTCACTGGAAGCCAGAGGTCTCTCTGACCAGGTGAATAAGACCAATAGAAAAAGAAAGCACTATGATGTTTTAAATCCAATGCTGCCCCTTGCAGCATCAGATTCAGCTTCTAACTATACTTTTTTTTTTTTTTTTTTTTTTTTTTTAATAGCCCGTTCCTGGTGCCAGTGTATGATTTGTCCGTACTGGGCTACTGTAGAAACTTGATGGATTTCTTTTTTTTTTCATTTTTGCAAGTATATTCCCCTAAATTCTAACCACAGGAGGTTTACGTTGTGATACCAGATTCACTTGAGGCACCTTTTGTACATCAGTTTGCTTTTGCAAGTAGTTTGTTTGTGTGTGTGTGTGTGTGTGTGTGTGTGTGTGTGTGTGTGTGTGTGTGCGCGTGCGTGCGTGTGTGTATCAGCTGTATCACATCTGTCAGAACACCATGACACAGAGAACAAACTGCTTCAGATGGGAGGGAAAGAAGATTCTATTAGTCATGCCTGACCATACGTATTGATAAATTATTCTTTATTACCCCTTATAGATGTTTCTTAATCACAAATTACAGTCAAAACGTTACTAATACCCCTTTAGGACAGTCATTGGCTGGCTTGGCTTGGCTTGGCTTGGCTTGGTTTAGTTTGGCTTGGTTTGGTTTGGGCCATTAGCCCTATGTGGCAGGGATTTGTTTTTCCATTACAACAGGGCTACCTACTTGAAGGTGTGTCTTTCTGATGTTGTCTTCTCTTAGGTGATGATGTTTAAAAGCAGCGGGCTGATCCACGGCTGAAGTCATTTATTTTTGCTGCATGTGTTTCTCCACAGCAGGGAAGGTAAAAGTAGTTTACCTGTTGGAAGTGAGCTGTTTGCAGAGGTGCAGTAAGAGCCTATTGTCTGCAGCTCTTCATCAACATCTCACTGTGGCTGTTTCTGTGGTATCATTAGACTTGCCTTTATTGAAGAAAAACCACTAACAAAGTCCCACTAATTCAGTGATTAATACATTTCATTTCCTATAGATTCTTCAAAATTAAAGCCCTCTGTTTTTGTTTTTTTGTTTTTGTTTTTTTTTTAATGTAAAAACTTTTATTATGAAGCAGCAAAATAAGGAAATGTTGAGTTTTTGAGCAGGAACTTCACACAACTTCTAATACGGCTGATAGCGAACATAAACAGTAAAATAAAGTAGACATCCAAAGTAAAATCAGGACGCAGGAAAGAAACTAAAAGCCAAACCACAGAGATTCAGTAAGAAGCTACAAAAGTACTGACAGCTGAACACACAGAGACTTTTAATAATGCCTGTCTCTCTGGTCTCTTCCAGATTGATGTGAGTAGAATCTTGCAACACACATGGCTTGTTTCGGGGGGGGGGGGTCGTCGGGGGTCGGCTGCAGTTGGTGAAACGTCACCGCGAAGCCCGGCTTTTGGACCTACTCTGGAGAGGGTCCAACACTGGCGCAACTCGGCGTGGCACGGCGTGTCTAAACTGACAATGGGAATGCAAATTGGCACAGCGTGGCTTGATTCGGCGTGGCCAAATGTGACAGTGGAAAAGGTCTTTAACAGCAGGACACCACACCCTGAGCAACAGTGCCATGTGCCACTGACTGAAGGTGATGCTGTGCACCATTGATTTACAAAAGCAGAGCCTAGAGGCCCGAGTCCTATTAAAAAGCTAAACAAACAAATAAATGAATAAATGAAAAAAACTTGAAACAGCTCATGGAAATATATTTTGAATGTCAGAATTACTGCCCGTAGTCATCTAGTGTATACTGCGTCTGTTTTTGATGTTCTTTGTGAACATCTGTGCAGGATTATGTGGGGCTACATAACAAAAATACAGATTTGAAAACACAGTTTGCTCAACGTAGGGAATAAACCTTGATTTATGGATTAAAAATACAGATATAAACAACATGAACCGCACAAGGGCAGAGTGACCATTAGAGCAGGAGGTTTCTCCATGGGTGGCTCCACATATTGGGCCAATATTGTGAAAAACAACACAAAAAATATGAGAGAGAGAGGTTAGAGGTAGGGCTGTGCGGTGCCCCAATATGGCTCTGAGTGGCTTATTACATTTGGCTACCTGGCTGATTCCAGCAACCACCAACTTTCACCTAGAAGTGTTTGTGGCCTAAACCCAACATCATGTGCGTTTGCAAAACATACTTATGTGCTGTTGTTGTTCAAGGAAAACAACATCAGTTTTCGGGGTTGTACCGGTTGTTGAAAGAGCCTGTCTGCAAACTGTACATTTTCTGTGAAAACGGTAGTGTATTTTGCAAACAGACAATTTATGTAACAGGCTGAAGTTGACATGGCGTCCCAGAGCATCTACAACCAATGCCAAAGAGTACAACATGTAAAGTCCATGACCAAACGTCAATATGTTACGAGGGCAGAGTGTGCTGAAAAAGGAGTTTGTCATCAATCCTGGATGTTGTGGTTATCTTGGTGATAGCTCACCAGCGTACTATAACTTGCCCATTTTCTGACGAGTCGGATGCAGTCTTTTGTCACCACTGAGCATTCTAGCGAGCAGCTAGTTAGACTGTGAATGTAATGACTTTGTGCAGATGCCTTTGACCTTCTTGCAAGAATCAAGCAGTAGTGACAAAATCTGAACACAGGTGGTCAGTTGGAGATGCATAATAGACACAGGTGTGACAGGTGATGTGTATCAGCTGTTCACCTGCGTTCGGTTCACCAAAACATATGTTAATACTTGGTGTAAAGAGATTCTAAAATTATCATTATATAACACTGTACAAGAGTTTCTTTTTCATGCGTCAGTCTACAAATGATCTTAGATGGAATCTTTGTGACAATATGGCCATGTGGATGGTGGAGTACCTACGGCTGGGTTTTGGTGGGCCAGAAAGAGTATTAAGAATTTTATCCCTATTATGCCTTTGAAAAATATCTAATTATTAAGAGAAAATGTTTATACAGAACATTAAATGCATGAATCCATCAGTATGTAAATATTTTTTGTTTTTACTCATACTAAAAAAACTGTCATTTATGGTGATAAATAGGAAATCAAATGTAGCAAACCATTAAAACTTATGACTCATCAGCAAGATGCTGATGTAACAAATCACCACAGAATCAGCAGAAAACAACAAAAAACCCCAGCAAGATGTCATTTTTGCTCTATCAAGAGATACATATATGGTGGGATGCCTTTTCTGTTGATGTGATGTCATAGTAAGATAAGATGCATGTCAGGTGATCAAACATGTTGAAGTTTTTCAGTATAATACACATATTGATGTTCTCATGCTGTCTGAGAAACTGAAAGCTTTGATGTCACATGAATCTGATTAACAAGCATGAAAGGCGCTTTAACTGGGACAACAGTAAAAATATCTGTTTGACAGGAAATGCACTGCACAGTGTGTTCCTGGATGCATTCAAAAAATGTGGCTATATTCCCATATGGTGTGTTTGTCAATCAGAAATCTAATGTCATACTACAAAATGCCATCTAGAAACTAATCATGACTGGTAACTGGTAAAAGTAATATCAAGTTGATTTTACATGGAGAGGAGTGCATCATTTGAATCTCACGCAGTGTGGCTTATATTCACAACATGCCCAGTCAGCCTACAAATTAAATGAGTGGCAGTGTAATATGAATGTGCACTTAAGAAATGGAAAGAGGCAGTCTAACCACTATCAAGATAAAATTTTCTCTCATTTTCTCTTCCATTCCATGTCCACAGTCTCTTCCACTCCATATCCTTGTCTGTTGCTTTTCATGCCTGCAGTCATATTTTCACACAACAGATTTTAAGGTTTTTGCCAAATTAAAATGTAATGCGTCCTGCCGAGCACCAAGAGGTTATGTTGCAGAACATTTGAACATGGAATATATTCTGCACTTTCTTCAAGCAGGTGGAGGCACGGTGCAGAAACAACAATACAAAAAAAAAAAAAAAACCCTGTTGTTTCCAATCTTTATTCTGTCTTAACTGCACCCTTGACATTTGCATCCACAGTCTGTGCGGATGAATTTTGTGCCACAGACTGGAGTATGTGCTGATGGTTGTGTATTTTTGAGATAAAGTTTGGTCAGAGTCAGTAGAAAAATGTATTCTGGATGTGACCTTGTGTGCCTTCGATGTACAATGTCTGCTGCCTGCTGTATCTGTAACGACTTGGACAACCACTTCATGGAACTCAGTACAGCAGGTACAATAATTACACTGTGTGGCTAATAATGGCCAGGAGAAGAAGGACATTTTAGTGAGTGTACCATAAAAACACTGTAACTGGAAGGGCAAGAGAGGCAAATTAGAACATAATGAGGTTACAAACAAAACTTTAGAGAACCAAATGGTTCCTCTCAACTTTTAAGAACTGGAGGTTATTTAGAACAGAAAAGGGACCACAGTCCAGAACTTCTCAGCGCTGAAGCCATAGAAATAATATGAGAGTAGAACGGACATTACTATCCAAATCAACATAACAGGATGGTCAGAGCAGTGGCCATTTTTATGTGTACCACTGGAAAATGTATTCATCTTAGGATGGTGAGGGCATGACCAGCTCTACTCTACTTTACTCTGTCTGTGACTGGCTTATCCTGACATTCTTATCCTAACTCTTACTAATCTTCCACCAAACTTTGAGACAACTTCCTTTTTCATTCCCGTGAGCACATTGGTCAGATAATCACAGCCTTCCATTATACCGAGGTACTGAGCAAATTAGTGGCTAATGATTACATGGGATATGTATGAATTTTGGCACATTACTTTTGGTTGGAAAATGTAATAAAAGTTCATGAAAACAGTCGTAGCTCTTTCATACGGGAGTGCCTGCAATGCCATTTGCATATCTATTTTTAAATGCTGGTAGAATTGCAACCAAATAAGATAGAGCAATAATTCTTTTTGCAAATAAAACCAAAGGAGTTACACTAACATGTCATGCATTCATTGTGTCCTAGAGCACTATTTGCTTGCAATACTGGGTTTGTAGAAATCCAGTAAAAAGCGCACACAACAAAAGCATTATAATCCAGACTGCAGGTTTTCACAGCACTTCCTACATTGGAATAAGCACCATCACCTTGTGAGCATGAGCTAACTTTCTTGCATGTATTTAGAAAAGTATTTGTAAAAAAAGATTTTCTTTCTTTTTTTTGAAGTTTATTGCACATCTTAGCAATTTATTTAATTAGTATGGACATCAGTCCGTACATATTGCTAAAATTTGGGATATAAGGGTTGTATTGATGGATAGCATATTAAATTACTCCAAAAATGGCTCTACAGCATGTAAAAATATGCTCTGGCAGACTTGTTCTATGGTAGGGCATAAAGGTTTAAACAAACAACGGCAAAAAGTACTGGCCAATCAGAAGTAAAGTAGGGTACGTCATGCCTTCACTATCCTAGGAAAATATCATTTATGTATCATTGCTATTGCAACCATTGTTTTAGGCTTTGTGGTAATGACCAAACAAACAGCGGAGTAGTACATTTTCAGAAACATAATCCTTTACTTTGAAAATATTACCATACTTGTTATGTCTCTGTTTATTGTGTTGCCATCAATTGCATGTTTGTTGAAACCTGATGTAATGTCGCTGCCTCAGAAGAACAATGAAGGGCTGCTGCTCAGTGAACAGCTAAGATGCAGAGATTGCTGGGATAAACAGTGCATAGATCAATGTGTTTAAATATTTAACTCAGTAAAATTAAGGGTTTATTGCAATAAACCAGTGTTTGTGTTTGTTGGAACAGTGGTCCAGATTCTGTCTGACTAGCATGCCAGCACAAAGAACTTAAAAATATGTACTAAGAACTTTAAAATGCACTCTTCTTATAAGCTTTTGGCTGGGTAAATTTGATTTGACCAGATTCGACCAGCATTTGTCCTGAAAGTGGGATCATCTACCTCTCATTATGCCACAGGTGTTGTGGTCTGGTTAACAGAAAGTAAGTGGTTGAAGGATACGTGACATTGACGTAGTTCAGGCAAGAAAGAACCTGGATCACAGACGACTGCACAGCTATTTGAAGAATTTAAGAAAATGAACAGAAAAATGGATGATAGGAAGCACAATTTTAAAAAGCAGCTAATCAGAATGATGGATAATATACAGAGCGCATTTGAGACACAGATGAAAAGCAAAATTGACCACATTAACTCATCTCTGCAAAAATCCATCAAGGAGAACCACATAGTTGTGATGTCATTTCATTGTTACTGTTCTTTATATCATGATTTGCAACAAGTATTGTTTAGAAAGTTCATATGCCTGATTTAGATTTGATAGATATGGAGGATGGAGCTTTAACTGAATACCTTTTTTAATAGTGTTTTTGCATTCTCTGGGTATCTCCTCAGGGTGTGGGATAGGAGGAGACAAGTAACATATGAAGGATCCCTCTAACTCTGTTTTGTTTGGATTAGTGATCTGTGAACTGGATGAAATAGTTCTTGGCACTGATTCATGTAGATGTAGATTTTGTCTTTTTTGGATGTATGTATTATGTCTTGTACCCAGGGGACTGTGTTTGTGCTTTGTTTTTCCTTTTCGTTGTGGGAGATCTCTTGATGCATTATTTATGGAAGGTCTTTTTTAAAAATCTAATAATGTTTGTGTAGATGATATTTATGTATTGTGTATATTGTGGGTATATTTATGCATTGTGCTGTTGATGATGGTGGGGTGACATACCAGAGCGTTTGGTTTGTTATTTACTAATATGTCTGAATAATCCCATGAAGTCACATAAATGTCCAGACAGGAAAATAAAATATTCATTCATTCATTTATTCAGTATAACTAAACACATGACTAACAAGACTAACTAGGATGGTTTTGGTGAGTTTTACCTTGACTTTATAAAGTTTGAATAAAGTGTGTTTTACAATGACTTAACTAGGCCATTAGGCTAATATATGTCTTGGTTCAGCGAAAAAGAGAAACTTAGCTGTATGGGTGTATGTGTCCTGTTTAATAGGGAAAACAGGTGTAAGAAAAGGCCAAAACAGAGTCCACAAACTAGTGAATGTGAGACACTTTGTGGCCCATAACGACTAACTACAATCGCCATTTCGTCTGTACTAGTCAAATGACCACTGCAAACAGCTCAATGTCTTTTCTATTCAGTCTATTTCTATAATCACAGCAAAGACAAGGAGGCAATTCCCCTTGTAAAGTGTTTGATGTCATCAAAGTGTAAGGAGATACCCTTATTTTGTCTGTTATTTTGTTTGTTCTTTTGCATGCCTGAGCCTAGATGCAAAAAGTGCACCAGAAAGATCTACTCATTATCTCCCACGAGGAGGATATCACTGACAAGTCACAGAAGAAAGAAGGCCAGATCATACATTCATCCAACACAACAAGACTTCAAAAAATATCAGTATATTTCCAAGTATCAGGTTTAATCACCTACAAGGGATGACTTTGGATTCACTGATCAGTTGTTTGCTCTTGTAACATCTCATAAAGGTCACGCAAATGATCCCTTATGTAATACAAGCCTCCAATATTAGTATAACTGAGGTCCCAAAAATGGATTAAATCAATGGGTTGGGAATGGAATATATCTTATGATACTACTTTTACATTCCAGCAAAACAGGCTGCACAACCACATATATTTACAGTGGAATGTAAATCAAGTGATGGATCAACCTCTCAAGTAGCCAGAAATAAGAATTTGCAAATGCCAGGGCCTAATGTTAAGCCCTGGATGGATAAAAATAATGTCAGATTCTGGCTTCAGCAAGCGCTCCTCTCAATGGCTACAGGCAAACTTGAGGCAATAAGCAATGTGTCAAAACAGCAATGTGGCTCCCAGCTTCAGCTCATAACTCTATTCAATTTCAAAAATAAAGAAAGATATTTGAGATGAATTTGACCAGTCCCTCTGTGGTGCCACTTCTATATGTAAAGATATATAACCCTGACTCATCTTAACTGTGCAGGTTTAAAATTATTAGTGAATTGTCTTGAAATTGTTTTATTTATTTGGAAAATGTACAATATGAACAGTTCTAGTAAAATTTAATGCCGACGGGAAGATACAAGACATGGATTTCGAACAAGGAATATCAAACAAGCACAATGAGAATCCATTATCCAACCTAATCTGTAAACCACAGACACATTACATTTGCACATTATTGTGTAGCAGTAAGGTGAAACTAAACATTTAAATAATGTCTTGATATGTTGTTCAGGCAAAGAAGAATCACTTAGTTATAGTTAGGAAAAATGATGCTTGGCTTAAAATACCTGGTTTTGGGGGCACAAGGAAAAAAAAAGCAATGCATAGTCGCCAAAATCTGGTGCTTGGTCAGTGACGCCTGGTGTCAGACACTGACGAAAAAAGCAGTCCTTTCACATCGGCGTGATATGAGGATGCAGATGCTGTCATCGTTTAGTAGCACCCAGTGGTGTCAGGGGGAAACAGGGCCGGAAAACAACTAAAGTTAAGGCAGCAGACTGAGCATGGCAGGCGGGAGAGGTGGTGGGTGGGTCCAACAACCACTGACTTTCACCCGGTAGACTGGTGTTCACTTCCTGTTAGATTATAAAGCCAAACCTTGTCTTTTTTTCCTGAACTCAACCATGTGCTTTTGTTGCCTAACCCTAATCACAAGTGTGACGGCAAAATGTACCACATGCATTTGTTGTTGAAGGAAAAATTCAGTTTGTGGCACTGTACCTATGTAGTGTGTTTATTTTGAAAGAGACAGAGACTGGAGGTGATTTTTGAATACAAACAATGCATGTAACAGGCAGATGACACGGCTTCCCAGAATGTCAACAACCAACGCACCCACAGTACCTTGCATGTCATATCTACATGGAAAGTAAGTCTATGACCAAATGTCAATATGTGACAAGGTCGGGGTGAGATTTGGTGCTTTAAAAGCCTGTGGAAACACAGCAATGACTTTGTAAATCACAGCCAGCTTTGAACACTGGTTGCAGAGGTTTGGTGTACAGTGGCGCCTTGCCAAGGTGTCACACCCCCCCCATCCCCTTCACCTCCCTCTGACAAAGTCAGCTCATATAGTATGTCATCTTACAAACCTTGATATGATACATTTGAAACATGCAAATGTATTCATGTTTGTGATTTGCAAAAAAGTACAATACCAACCATTTCTTTTGGCGACTGGGCTGCATTATCCAGGGTTCGAAAAGAGGAATATGTTTGTAAGATTGTCCCAGAAATGTTTCCTAAGACTGCAGACTCCCTGCCACAGTGTTTGGATAAGATTCCACTTTAAGTAGGGTAAAATATAAAAACAAAGTTGCATTTCATAAAAGTCTAGCAAAGATTGGAGTGGATAGAGACCATCTGCTTTTCCATCCACATGTCCATGTGCATAGCAAGATGTGCATGACCAACAGTAATTCATTCCATATATTTATTTATAAGGACAACCCACATTAATCAACATCTATGTAAATGTGCCAGTGTTAGCCAGCTGGCTAATTTTCAATTGCAGTCCTTTGGCGAGATGTTTATGAGGTCAGATATGTATGTATTACATTTGGTTATAAATAAACTCGTTCAGGTAAAAACCTTCACTGTATTTTCTCCTTGAATCTGGTGCACATCCTTTTTGCTGCTCCTCCCTGCTGCAGTAAGTGCATCACTGATTTCACAGCAGGGTAAGACAAGTTCCATCCTGTTCGGTTTGATCTGATGATCTGTACCATGGCACCGCCTTCACTCTGAATCCACAGATACTTTGATACTTCCCATTGAGGATTTTAGTCTAACAGAACTTTGTCTGATGTGGACTGTTGATATTTAATTGAGGAGACAGTATGCATACCACTGATGTTTGCTAAGTTGGCAGTCCAGACCTATGCTAATGATGCAGCATGTGTAAAAAGAACAGGAATCTATCATCCAATCAATTCATTTTGTGTGTGGAAACTAGGTTGGCAAGAGATTTTAATATTCCCAGCCTCATTATTAGGGAGTTGGAGGAGTATTATTTGTGTCGGTGCAACCTTATGTATTTTAGCATCCACATGTACCGTCAGTGTGTTTACATGCTTTTAAGTAACCGGGTTACAGTAGGTTTTCTCCATAGAGCTGATTTCTTAAAAGTCATGTAAACCAGAAGCTCATTTTCTGTAATCAGGGCTGGGGAGGAAACCTGTGTTCCCTGGATAGATGTCTCCTGTAGTGCACCGATTTCGGGTAACCAGTTTTCTAATTGGCTTTTTTTACAGTACACATGTATGCATGTGTATAACAAAAGACTGCAGACAGCAGTGGTTGAAAGGAGAGATTGCATTACACAGAGTGATGTGATCTTGTACTTAATGGATCTCTATTCAAGGTCCAATTGAAACTGTATCTCTTTAGAAGTCTATATGTGTATTTCCATGGTGGAAATTCAATGCTGACACTTTCAAGCTCTGCTCTGTCTGTCTGTCTGTCTGTCTGTCTGTCCTGTCATTGCTCTAACACACAAACACACACAGTATCGTAACAACTACATTTATATAACTAATAGTTGAAGGTCCAGTGCATAGAATTTAGTGGCACCTAGTGGTGAGGTTGCAAGAACTCGTGGGTACCCATAGAACCCATTTTCATTCTTGAGGTGAGAGGTCAAGGAACCCCTGTGAAAATGGCCAGACCAGTCTTTACTTGCCACAATGTATCCTAATTTATTGTCATTTAGCCCTTTTCCCTACAAGCTCGTATTGTTGGTACCACAGGATGCCTTGGGTTGCCTAATTTCACATGATACCATCACTGCCTTTGTGCTAGTTCAAAAATGAGTGCGCCAGTCTTTTAAAGATAGTAATGTCTGCTGAGATTGCTGACCATCCTGCAGGTCTCTCACAGTTAATGAATTCATGTAATGCATTACTTAGATATGTTTTTCTAAAATGAACTTGTTCAAACTTAATTGCCTTCCTCTGGTTCAGTGAGTTTAAATGTACAACATATCAGTGGTATCATCAATCCAGACAACTGTATTTTATATGATTTGAATGCAGGATAGTGGGTAGTAAGTAACTCAGATAGGGCCAATGATCCCCATACCTAGTATGTGATTTGTTATTTTTCACAAACCAGTTTCACAAATGGGACAGGTAGAACAGGATTTGGGTTTGGACCCAGGGCATGGAGAGAGTGGTGTGGTGGCGGTGGTCCCCACTCAAATCACCTACTGAGTATAGCTCTCAGTTAGCATATGTTACTCATAGAAACTGGCAGCCTCTTATTTCCACATCCAACACACAAGCTTTATTGAATTACTCAGACATGCTGAATAAACATGCTCTACAAGTGGTGTTGTTTCTTAGATGGAAACAGCCCAAATTGCAAAATGTCATCCTAGCTGAGACAGTAGCTCCTGGCGGGACACACAGCCTCCAGACTCTCCTTTGATCTATCTCGGCACAAACATGACAATGAGGAGGCTTTGCCAACTTTAAATTAATGATGACTGGATATCCCAGTTTTAAACTGAACAATCTGTGTCTCTTGTCATGTTAAAGCTCCCCTCACTTAACAGCTGGTGAGCCATTAATTGAGGGATCTGGACAACCAATTGTCCTGACTCAGATGAGGCTGCCTCTAACAATTATTTTCATTACCCATTATTCTGGGGATTATTTTCTCCAATCATCAATCAGTCTATACGTCCTCAAAGTGTCAGAAAACAGTAAAAAAAAAAAAAAAAATACATACCCATTACACTTAACCAAAGATGACAATAGTCAAGATTACATATTCAAATTGTTTGGTTTGTCCAACCAATAGTTCAAAACCTAAAGTTTAATATCAAGCAACAACAAGCATATATTCATTTGGGAAGTCACAACCATAGAGTATTAGGGCATTTTTACTTGAAAACAAAACAACATTAAAACAAAAATATAATTAATTAATTGATTATCAAAATAGTTGCAAATGACTTTCCTAATAATCACCTTTGTGATTAATTTGAGTAACGTTTTAGCATTAGAAATAGTGTAGCTAGCTTCTCTCGATCTACTACACGCTCCACCCAGTGGAGTCTTGTGGTTGGTTTGCTTGCTCCACCTTACAACATCTTTCTTCAGATGGACATAACCCTTTACACACTTTACCCTGCAATGTTACTGCTTATATTCACAACACAGCCGTACCAGCATTTTGCCTGAAATGCTAAGATGTGTTGAGGAGGGAAACTAGCAGTAGAGATTTCCCAGAAATCGATCCCTGTTTCCATCCAGACGTGACCCCATGGAGGAAACGTTCCTTAACATTTCAGGAATAGACTACATGTGTGTACACTTCCATTTCAATAAACAGACTTGTCTACACAAACTAATTAACAGCCTGTGTTTCAATAGTTTTAGTGTTTCAAACAACTGCGACCTGAAGCGCCTTTTAGGATTCAAGTCTATTTGCTTCAGTTCTGCATTTGGAATACATTCTGTGTTATAACCACAGCATTTTTTAACTTACATCCACAGACAGTGTAGATGATTAGGTTTGACAGTTGTATACTGTGTGAGCTCGCTCACTATTTTTAAGTTTGTGCCACAAAGTGCAGAAAGTGCTGATGGTTGTATATTTTTCAGTCAGTAAAATATTGTATTCTGAATCTGACAATGTGCGCCTTCACTGTCTGCTGTCTGCAGGAGTGCTGTATCTGTAATGACTTGGGCAACCACTTCATAGAAGTCAGTATAGCAGGTACAATAATCGCTGTACACTGCATTGCTATGTAATGGCCAGGAGATGTAAGAACATTTCAAAGCACTGCACAAGATCGTGTGGTGGCAAAACAACTATTTAATGAACGGTTTAAAGAAAAAGTCTTCACATGTCGGCTGTCTTTCTTGAGTTTTAATAAACATTCATGAATGGAGTCACTCACACATACAACCTCTAAGGTGCAAACACGGTTCCTTATGTTCTAATTTTCCAAAATGATAATGTTTAAACCAAAGACTGCTGGAGAAATCCAAGAATACTACACCCTGTAGCCAAATGCCTTTCTTGCCTCCCTAATTACTAGATGTGAACTTCAGTGTATGAAATTTACATCCACTTCCTTCTCAGCTAGTAACTAAAACCCAAACCCACATGAGCATTTAGCAGTGTTGTGGATGGATTTAGGTTCAAATCCTGACATTTTATCTGGCTGCTTGGCTGATCTAGTGGCAGGTGATGGATATGGTAGCAGCTTTCATCACCAACCAACCACCCATCCTCCCCTGACTTCCACAACACAAAGGAGTGAATGAGCATGTCTTAGCCCCCCTTCCAGCCCTGCCCATGTTAATACTGTTTTACGTTCCAGAGGCATTTTTCAAATTTCCAGGGTAAAGGCACTTCAGCCAAAACACCTTGGTTTGATTACTCTTCAAAGGAACAATTTGACATTTTGGGAAATGCCCTTACTTGCTTTGTTGCTGAGACTTTTATTAGACCTGTCTCATTTTCTGCAAAGATCTTTTTTGAACTGGCTCTAGAGTGGTGCAGGAATAAGTCTTAAAACCCGGAAATTAGTTAGCATTTTAGCACTCCAGTATCCCTCATCTTGAAGTCAGTGTTTTGTTTTTTTTAAACTGATTTTTGGTTAGATGCCTGAAATATGGTCTGTGGTTAATACAAGCTTAAATGACTTTCAAGTTTTGTTCTACAACAGAAAAGACACCAGTAAATACCCCACATGTACAGACGACAGTAAACAAGGATGTACATTATGGAAGTAACGTCATTTGTGGAGCACAAATTCATAGGCTATCATATGAAGTGTTGTGCCTGCATCTTTGGTAGGATATCATACAAACTGTTCTATGAGAATACATTGGAATTTGGAAGTATTGTGCCTAAAAAAAGTTACAAATAACAAAGGCAGTTACAAATAAATGGGTAATGAGACAAAAGAGCATCATCATGCCAAATATGGCTTTACAGCCTTGTTGTAGTGGTGAAGTTGAAGTCAAGCAACTGTGGTGTAGTCCATTTTTAGCCTAACATTAGCTGTTTATTTGTGAAGACTGCATCAACCCTTTACAAATCATAAAAGTTGCTTTAATTTGTGAAGATTAACTTGCTTAACAAATTGTGTAAGTATCACAAACTTTTGTTTGCAACAGGGCTCATTTTCTGTCATTATCCATAATCCAATGAAAACATGTCATTGGATTTTTGTCAAGGGAACCAGGGTGATATTAACTTCCACATTAACCAACAAATAAAGGTCATCCCTGCAGCACATTATCAAATGGCATAAATTTGATTATCTACCTGTATGTTTGACTGCATGCTTACATAGATACTCTTTATAGCATCAAAGAAGTCCCAACAATGTAGTCTGTACGGACCAAAAACAGAAATATTGCTGGTTGGTCTGGTGAACCAGATTTGAACAGATGACCTCTTGGAGGTAGATCAATTACCAAACAAGATCATCAACGGTCCTAATGCTGGGATCCTTTGGTCTGAACAATACTGAATAATTAAAAAGGAAGCCAATCCTCTCTGCTTGCCAGTTCGTGTTCAAAAGATAGATGTGGTTTGAGCCGCTGCAATGGACTTCCGTCCTGTCCAGAGGGGTGTATGGCTAAGCTGCTTCATGCCTCAAAAACAGCAGATAATCTACTTAGCAATGGGCTACATCAGCTCAAACAGGGCTTACTTTTAAGACTAAACAGACTGACTACATATCAGATGAGTGTATCATTGTGCAGTTTTGACGTGTATTCATCTAATCAAAACACCTCAGTAAAATCAGGTGGAGTGATTAGGATGCCCAAAATTAGGCCTCGGGGTAATACAAACTGCAGGACGGAATGTAAAAATGTCTCAGAGCAAATAATTAATAGTACAAACAGTGCTGTTGCATATAAAACATCAAATAACTTATCTGAATGAAAGCCAAGGAAGCTGGTTTAACATCTCTGCATGTGCTCATCGTGTGAACGCGGCCATTGTACCAAACAGGAAAATGAAAAAGTGCATCCTGAGCCAAATGGCCATCGAATCGGTAGGTGAGAAATTGAAAGTAAAATCCCCACCAGCCTCAGGAAAGAACGAGCACTTTTAAATGCGTTACACAAGCAAAGCTTAAAGGGCTTACTCTCCAATTTCAGTTATCCTAATGTTGTGGAATATTTCAAATGGCTCATTACTTGCATTTTGAGAGAAAGGGAGAAGCCTCTCTCTACTCTATAATGAGCCCTGAAGCTTATTAGACCAGTGTGCATTGAATTGGAAGGACCGATGCTTTCTCCTTTCTTGTTCTCTTTATGGCAGAGAAAGGCTTGGGCCCTAATCAGAAAAACACAGAGCCACATCATTACACTTGACAAAACTAAAGAGGATAATCCTGTAGTCCGTTTAGGGTATTTTATAATTGAATTGAATTACTCTTGCTTTCTAACGTATCATGGTGCACTGGCATTCTCGTCAGGAGATGACATATCTTGTCAGAGTTTCTCTCAAATGGATGCCCTAAAATGGAAACATGAATCAAAGAGTTTTCCACTGGACCAAATGTGTGTCAGCTATGCAGAGGCTCCCCATGGTCTGGCCCCATGTTGGCAATGTGTTGCAGTACTACAGATAAGGCTAAACAGATTAACGCAGTCTCCATTCACTACCTCCTTCACCTGAACTTGCAGTAGAAACCTTATACAGTGTTAGTTTTATCAAAAGTATCTGGTACCAGAACTCTTTGTACCTTTGAAAATATACCTGTCAAATATGTAGCAGAATTTAACACAAGAATATGTTGATTTTAAGAAAATAACTCTTTAATTCAAAATGATGACAGGTTCATCAAGCCAGCAGCCTTGTTTCTTTGAGCACTCTAGCCAGCTTTATAAACAGTTCATCCTGTGAATTATGATTAGGATTCTAGGCATTAGGACACTAAAAGGGCATTAAACTGTACAACCACTATACTGTACGCGGCATGCATAATATATTGCAAGGACTCTTCTCTTTGCACTTAAACTTTACATGAACAAGTCCAAAGTGCTGACACTGAAACTGGAGTTTGAATGTTACAATCTGAATGCATGAGGAATCCAAACATGGTGTCAAGTTCTTTGAATGTGAAAGCTGCTCACCCAGTGCATATTCTTCTACACCCTCCTTTGAGTAAACGTGGAATGTGAGTGTGTGCTTTAGAGGTCTTTGTTCTTAGTTTTGAAGCTTTTCCTTTGGTAACAGATCAGGGAGAGATTTTCTGGGTCCCCGGATGTCACATGAAATTCACTTCCAACTGTGAATACTCTCATGCGTAAGATGCTGCACTATTCCAACTAGGGCTGCATACTGGTACTTGATAACAATCAAAATAATCCAGTAACTGTGAGATCGAAACATCTCAGGTCAAACTGTACCTTTAGTCAATCATTTATGCACCACTGGTCTGATCCTGTACAGTTACACACTTCCCACTCTATCAGCAGACTTTCTGTTGCTGCCTTCTCTGCAGCCGTTCTCCTCCAGTGGAACAGTCAGTTCAACGTGTGCATGGTTAGCATGAACCAACACAGTAGAGGTGGCAAACATCCAACTCCAAGCTGTTTAACATTCCCAACAACATCTGATCTGACCAACACCAAAATGGCTCAAATTTAATAACTATAAGTTAACTTTAAGCTGTGGGATGCTAACAGTTAGCCCTGTCACTGTGTGTGTGTGTGTGTGTGTGTGTGTGTGTGTGTGTGTGTGTGTGTGTTAAATCTACTGAACATATCAAAGATCTAGTAAAGCCGAACTATCATCATCAGGGAATCTGTGTGTCCACCACGACAAAGGACCCTGATTGACTAATTACTTTAGCATTAGTGACGAGTAGAGCAAAAACTGCTTTCAAAGATTGTTACAGTGTGTTACAGGGCACACAAGAGAGGATTCATGATTTATTATTATAATTTTTTATTACTATACCACAAGACTCTTCACTTGACATCGCTGTCTCCAGTGTCTGTTGTTTACAAACCTGGTAACCTGTAGAATTGAAGAGTGGAGCGAGAACAGGTGAGTGTGAGTGCGACACCTACTGACCGGGAAGTATGAATCCTATATCTATCACCTTTAAGTGTTCTGGTATTGGTACTGGTATTGTGATTTTTTTAAATAATGCCCTGCCGTAGTTCGAATGTCCAAGTGTTTTTAAATGGCCAATGTACTGGTTTACACATAACAGAAATGGGTTGGTAATAGACCCCACTCTATAGAGCTGGATTCCTACTCTTACCTTACTGGTACAAGTCACCATTTCTAAGAAATGCTATGGCAATGCTAAATATGGACTAACATTAAATTCATTCATGATGGGTGTATGTCCATATCAGTGGCACAGTTGTGGAGAAATCAATCCAGCATGCATTACATTTCAGGTTAAACTCAGACATCAGGATCTCAACCTCCAGGACTGACAACCCCATGTGTACTAACAAAAGGCTGATTATGACTGATTCTGTTTTTCTTTTTTTATTTTATTTTAGCCATTTGTATAGAATGCACTTGTCTGAATGTAGGTGGTAGTCATAATCTGCCACATTCAAAGAGGACATATTTACATGACAGACACTCAAAGTGACAAGTAGTCTATCATTATGTATTAGTCTGTGCTACTTCTGATAGTCTGAGTCTAAGACTTAATTTAATCAGTTAAAATTTTTACAACCAATTCTTTAACAGGAGTACAGTATGCCACATCAACAAGCTTAAAGTTGTTGCAAATGGTTTTCATCTACAACACACATGGTGGAATTATAATACTTTTCAACAGAAAACAGAGCGCAGCAGAGACTATAATTTATGTCATCAGGTGACACCTCCTGGAGTTGGTCCATTGAAAATCAATTAGTGACTATGTGGGTTTGAGATATTCATAAATGAATTAAAAAACACTGTGGGTGTTGTCATAATGTTGTAGGAGTTATTCCATTATTAACTGACTGAGGGACAGCACCAGACTTTCCTCTAATGTACCATTTGTGGAAACAACAAGTTTTAATAACAATTAAATTATATATATTAAAAGCACATTAAAACAGATCTTTCCAATATTAAATAAGCAGTATGTGTCAGATCTGTAACTGTTTAATGTGGCATTTCTTATAAGATCAGCAGACAGAGTTTTTTATACATTTTTTGAGAGACATTAGCAAACAGGGAGCATCAAGAGAGGGGGAGCATGATGACATGCCGTATATGGCCAGATTTATAATTGAGACCATGCATCATAGTGCACTGCAGTATTTACAGGTATATAGCGTGCAGTATGTATATTAAACCACTAGGTTACAAAGACATCCAAAATCAGTGGCTACAGTAGACACACTACACACTAGTGACAGACCTTTTCCACTAAGGTAGCTTTACACCCATAACTTCACATATAGCCATTGTCACAGATTCTGCTTTTCTTTTCTTGTTCTACTTTATCATCTTCAGCTAAACTGAAACAAAACTGATATTCGTCTTACTGGTCCTGATAACTTTGTGTCTGACATGATATCTTGCATTGGACCTCTGGTCACCAATGTTTAACCCTCCACAAGAAACCTGGGTGTAATCTTGGACAATAATCTCAACTCTGACCCTCAAATAAACAAGCTTGTGCAAACCTGCTTCCTCCAACTCCATAACATCACAAAAATCAAATCTATGCTGTCAACAAGAGAACTAGAGGTACTAATTCATACCCTTGTTTCCTCATGCCTAGACTACTGCAATGCTCTTTTCTTCTGTTTCAGTCAAGTTGTACTGTTGTGCCTGCAACTCATGCAAAACACTGCAGCCAGTCTATTATCTAATTCCAACTGTAGGTCCCACACCACACCAATACTTGCTTCACTGTACTCTGCCTACGCTTGAAACTACATTCAGGCACTGCTCAGTAGGTAATACTAAACCTAAGTTCCAGGTACTCTCAGCGGGATGGAATGCAGCAGCTCTTTGCAGGAGGCAGCACAGTGTTAATTAAGCAGGACCTAAGTTCAGCTAAGCACTACAAAAAAGTGTTAAGTATATTCAATTGAAAGAAATGGATTTCTAGTTCTGAATATTGAAAATGTGTGTTTTACTGTCTTGCTATGCATTGTCCATGTAAACTGTGGATCACTTGCACAGTGTCAGGGACTATAGTAAGGTTAGCTTAGCTTAGGTATTTTCAAAATCATTTCACATTTCCAGTAGCAAGATATTTTTTCAACTAAGTAGCAGGGTAATGAGGCAAAACGTAACATTACTATATTCCATTTCTCTTGAGGAAAAAAAAAGCAAAACAGAGATAAACGTGCTGCAGTACATTCTTTACCTGCAACTCCCTGTCTCTGGATTCAGGATAGAATCAAGCAACGGGCTGCTTTGATGGTACAAAACAGAAAGCTGCTGTTCATTCTCTGCTGCATTCTGTCAACCTGCTGTGGGTGTGGCCCTTCCATAAATGTATTCAATGAATTGCATGTAAACCAATCAATAATCACTATTATCGCCACGTATTCCATCTTTGTCTGTCCTATATTGCATATTCTTTGTATTGATTTTCAGTGACCTATATCCAACACCTTCTGGTCTGTATAAAAGAGTGAAAACACAAGTCAGAACCTACCACCAAAACCATTGGGTTCAAAACAGTTCATGTTATGAGGAGCTCTCGGTGATAAGTTGTTAAGTTCCTGCAATGCCTTAAAACACCTGAAGATATGTTTTCATTTCCCCATAACTACAGCAATACAGCAGGTATTAGTCATGCTCTGACCGGTTATAAACAAGCTGAATTTTCTACTCAAATAATCAAATGAAAGGATTTACCTACTGGTCTACAACTGGGAATTCCCCAGGGAAATTTGGTGCAGCTCATGAGGCTACCCACTGGCAAATATTCCAAGTATTTAAGCCTTGCAGAGATGGATACAAAGGATGCCTCCCTGGTGTGTCTCAGTGTGGTACAAGCAAAGCTGCCTCCACATTTCGCATTTCTAGTGAAAGTAGCGGTTGACTCTGCTAAGACTGATGACACACTTTTCCCTACAGCCAAAGCATCAAAAGATTCTGAGCCCAACAAAGTATTTGAGTCTACCTTCAACCAAAGTGATTCTTCCCTCGAAGCCGCTGGCACCCAGACCTGTCCTGTCTTCCTTTAGAGGGATTTCATAGAACTATCATGTGTTAAACATGAGCCCAAGGAACATATTGGGCATTGGCATATAGTTAGACATGGACACAGTCTGAATAGTGTGAACGGGCATGTGCAATGTGCATTATCTCAGTCACTTGCATGTGATCTGGTGACTGTTATTCTTCATTTTCTTTGTCCACAAGCTGAATCAGCCTCATCGTCAGAAGCAAATGTTGGCACCTTACATTTCTGTAAACCATAAAAACATTACATTTGTATGTATAAAGTATATCATATTAACATTTTCAAAGTGATGTAGTATAGTATGTAGTGCTACTGGACTCGATGGGTAATATTTGCATAAACCTAGCCTCCCACTCAGGATGTGCCGACCCGAGTATGTGTGGATCCCACAGTACATAGGGCAGGTCAAGATGATGCATCTATTGTCTTAGCTGTGGAGTGTTGATGGCTGGAGAGGGGGCCGATCTCGATTGACGGTTCACTTTCTTCACAGAGGTGCATCACACCTAATGGCGCCTAATCTTGAGCAGCTCTAAGCAGGCTTCGCAGGGAGGTGGCTGCTGAACACTGGTCTGTACATGGTAGAAAGCTGATCAGTGAGCAATCACCTGAAGTGAAAGAGGGTGGCGGGCGTGTCGTGCACTGCCTTATATACTGTGGGGTCTGCACATATTTGGGTAGGCACATCCTGATTGGCCAGCTATGTTTATGCAAATCTCACTGGGTGAATGCGTGTTAGTGATTGATGTGATTGATGGAGAGGTGTGCCTATGGAGTCCAGTAGAGGGCTGAGCCTGCATGAGATTAAAGTGATTTTGTACGTCCATAGTTTCAACATATCCGCTACATAGCAACATGCAAATGTAACATATCCCCGGTTTGAAGAAAAGTACGATGCCAACATTTTCTGAGGTGATTGGGTTGGCTGGAAATATGATTCAATCTCAGGTTTTTTACCCTGCAATATACCCCAAATAGTGACACTACAATGGCCTACATACAACCTGTAAATGTTTCTTTCTCGTCCTCTTTACTTTCTCCCCACTGAAGTGAAGTGAATGCCAATAAAGCTACCTTGATATGAACAGGACTTAACATACTGTACCTTCAGAGCCAGGCCCATTGGGAGCAGTTCTGGTGGCCTGGCCAGCCGATTGGTCAATTTTATGCAAAATTAGATGGCTAAATCAAAGTAAAAGCAATACGGGGCAGCTACAGTCACTCAGTTCTGTAGACTGTTAGACTGCAGTTTTGCAGCATTTGGAAGTTTTTTCTTCTATAACATACTCTCTCTCACATTTAAAGAGATAATTGCCAGCAAGGGGCATGGCAAAACATTCCAGCAGGGCCACCCTGTGCATAAAATATGACCACTGTCCTTTCAGGGTTGATTCTGTATTTAATCAGTGGCATAATTATAGTGTAGACAGAAGGAGAGTTGACTTGTATGTTTTGTTCTGTTTGGTGGAAGTACCCCCAGTTACTCAGAGTGGGATCTGCCCATTGGTCTGACAGCCCATTGGTCCGACCATATTAAACCCATTGTTCTGAAGTCCCGTTGTTTCGAAATCATCATGATGCCCTGTGGTTAAGGTCTGGTTAGGTTTAGGCACAGAAACCACTTGGTTAGGGTCAGGAAAAGATCATGGTGTGGGTTAAAATGAAAAAGAAAGTGACAAACACATAAGCCATGAGCCTGCTTCGCCTCAAGCCTTTCCCAGCTGACCCCGTTCACGGTGCACCATCAAGGCAGAAATACGCCCTCTGGGAGCCGTTCAGCACCGCGGAGAGCTCCCCACACAACCCCGACCCCAGAGTTAATAACAGGAGGTTATGGTGTTTCATTCTCTCCTATCTATGACACTTGTATCTCGACCAGTAGCCTACTTTTGTTGCGTTTGCTGATCCTCTATGGTACACAAATACAGTATAGCCTAGTATAATCACATATCGGAACAACGGGACGTTGGACTAATGAGAGGTCGGAACAATAAGAGGTTGGAACAATGCTATGGCACCCTCAGAGCTTCATGATGATCGAAAAGTCCAGTCATAGGTCTGAGGAAATGGTTGGTAGAAAGCAAACACTCCAAAAGTGCACAATCATTATATATACAGTATGTAAATATTTACTCATGTAGCCTTAGTAATGAAAGTGTAATTGACTACCTCTTGAACCATTTTGGAGGTTTTTTTCCCTTTGAACCAGTATATAGTAATAAAACTAAAAGATACTGGCATAAACAATGAGCATAAAAAAGAGTTATTATCCCAGTCCAGTTGCATTTTTGTATTGACAGTCTACAAACATGGTCAGAAATGTCTGAACAGACTTAACTGTTTTTCATGACAAACGAATACAGAAGTACAGCTTCAGAGAAATCCTGACTCTGTGTGAGAAGATGAGAGAGAAGAGAGGAGAAAGGAGACGAGTGTGTCAAATCACAGAAAATGAACACGCATATTTGTGTACGTTTCCATGCAGAACTTCAATCACACAAATCGTCAGGCTGGTTTATTTCATATGACTGCATGCCATTAGATATTGCAACTATCAAGAAGATGAGGTGTGAGATAAAATAAATGCATTCCATAAATTCCATGGAGTGAAACAACGATTGATGAAATTAGTTATTTTATTTCATCAGCATTTAAGTACTGAAATGCTTCTGGTGATGCTGCTATAATATTTCACAGAGTCAAGTAATGGATATGCTTTTAGAAATGAATACAAGTTTTCATACATGAAAACACAGACAGTGACATAGTTGCTATTTTTCTCGTTGTGCATCAGATAACTGTAGATGCTCACACTAGTTTTCATACTTGCTTAGCTGATGAATGCATTCCAATAAGTGTATGCAAAGTCAAGTATTGGATTTCATGTATTATTCCTTTTAGTTTTAACTGTAAATATGTGCTGTGGATAGACTCCCACAGAGTGAAATTTCTGGTGTTAATGAGAGCCTCACAAACCTCTCTCTGTAGAGTTAATGTAACTCTGGTTTGTTTTATCTCTCTTGTTAAGTTGTACCTTTTATAACTCCAGTGATAAGAAAATTTTCATAACTAAGATACTGGCTTATGCTGTCTACTTTCACGTGGTGTTTCCCACACTAAATATTCTAACAGAAAGTTAACCAGCTGTAAATTAACCCTAATGCATACAAGGAAGATGGCTTGAGTTTGCAGCATTCTCAGTCTTTAGGCATGTGTTCACTATTTGCTGTACAATATGTATTTTTTTCAACGGATCCTCATACAACAGTTTGTTGATATCCTATAAATTAGTGCCTTATGTAAGTTATGTAATGAACTTTAAGTTACAGATTTCTGTGGTAAGGTTTAGTAAAAGAAGCATGGTGAGGATGGACCTTAAAATGACTGTGTCTGTTGGAAAGTCCTGGGGTAAATCCTATGACTAAGCCCTATGCCCTATGTAAGTCCTGTGTTGGTGCTGCTTAGTTTACAGCAGGCATTTCCAGGTCCAGGTCAGGCTAATTAGGGGGCTAATTGTGGTCAGTGGACCAATTTTAAACTGCCTTCATAAAATATACTACATGTGGCCTGCCACAAAATATTGGTTAATCAAGAAAGTTCATTTTTCATTTTTTCCCTTCAAATAATTTAATGTCAATGTCACCAACAGCACAAAAATCAACAGCGTTTGTATTTGTTTATTCATATTTCCCACCCACTGTGGCGAGCGAGGGGAATCTGAAACTCGCAGACAGAGTGGGGTTTTATCAATTAATAAATATACGGCTAATAAAATAAAAACACATTAACAACTGGATATTTGTGAGATTTAAAACAGTTATCTGTGCAGATTACACTTCACTGAATGCGACAGAAGTAAACACAGGGTGTCTCTGGTTACCCTGAAGACGAATGAAACCTTTCGCCAAAGCATAAATTGAAAACGTCACATGACTATTTAATTTCTGCTGAGGGACACGCTTCAAAAGTGTTGAGCGACCTGCCATAAATCAGTCTTCAGCAGTCAGAAACAGCTGATAAGCCACTGTCATTCTCTTCAAACACGCTACGTCAGCCTTTGAAGATGCCCTCTCCCCACTGAAGGCACGGACTGCAGTGTCTTCAAGCTAGGTTAGATATGTCATCTGAACATCTGTTTGGAGGTAAATTTAAATCTTTTATATACCTTGGATGCTTCTTAATAATAATAACAACAACAACAACAACAACAACAATACTGATTTAATGGTTCTAATAATTGGGGTAGGTCGTCATTATTACAGGCAGAATCAATAGAAACAATTAATACCACAACACAATTGTTACATTTCAATATGGACATTTTCATATACTCCACTGTAAGAACTCTTTGTCATACTCAAATATTTAATAATGACAAGAACTGAGGATGACAGGGCATCCAAAAGTCCATGCAGTGGTACATTAACGTTTCTCAATATTGCTGTCTATGAAAACCTTTTTAATGAATGCAGTTTTAATATGCTATGGAATTAGTTAAAAGGTGTGTTTGCATTTTCTAAGACAGCCGGGCCTTCATCATTTGTGCAGTACACATGGTCTAAGGCAGTTCTAAAGTTGTTAGCAGAGCACAAACAAATTCAAGGAAGAAAATATTAATTTTTGTAAAAAGCATTTGTGCGCAGAGTCAAAGTACAGATTTGTGTGTACACACTGTTTGTGAATGAGGCTCAGTGTGAAGCAGTTCATTGTTAATGTTGAGAATAGCTAACACTGGTTACTGTTGAGAACTGTTACGTTTAAGCATAAATCATGTAAAAATACCAACAGTTAAAAAGAGTTACAGAGTTAACGGTCTGTGGTGTGGAACCATATAGACACTTTGAAAGTTCTGAAATGTACTCATCTGTGTTTGCTGATTTTGCTGTGATGAGTAAACATTGTTATATTTGTTGGTCATAAGCCTCCACGAGCGAACCATCCAACAACGGTAATCACTGAAAGAGTGAGGCTAATGATCCAGTCTGGAAATGATCATCCTGTGAATGCCAGGCTTTTCATGTCTTTTTGAGAGCACTGTTGATTAGTTTAGATAGACTGTCTTTATTGTCCCAGAGGGAGGTTTGTGTTCACAGCCAGTAAACAGTAACATACTGATACATACAATACATCATATACAAATCTAAACGTGGTCATATGTACACATATCCCTTCATGCCCATACATGTGTATGACACACACAGATAAGTCAGCAGTAATGTGAAGCATGGATTTGGGGTGTGGTCAGTGCCATTTGTTATTATTATATTATTTCAGCCGTTTGATGGTTCAATCATGTCTGAAGGACTGGGTGTAAAAGTTTCATGAAACTTTCATGTCATATTGCTCCCAGGTTCCACACTTGCCTTCTTGTGTGAATAATTCAGCTACATTATTAACATTATTGCAAAAGGCTTCTAGGAATATGCCAGAAATGAGAGAGAAGTAAAAATGACTGCTGACAGTGACCTTTATCAACACCACTTAACTTAACTGCCACTTACTGTATGCTGCAGAGTATTTAAGCAATATCACATGTAAGGAAGTGCTGTTGTGCTGAAAATCATCATGGCTGTGATTCAGTCGAAGGCATGAGGCTGCAGGCTGAGTGCCGAAGATGATCAAAAGAGGGCTGGGGGTGGTACATGACTTCTACAGTCATGTAAACCACTGTGAAATTTCAGGATGGTATGAAGTAGGGATGCACTATATTGGATTTACTTCCTTTATATGCCAATATGCCAATATATAACAACTCATTTGACCAATAACCGATACCAATATCGATACATCCACTTTTTTCCCATCGAATTTTATTGAACACCAAATCTCTGTTGCAGTGGAATTAACATCACATAATACAACCTTAACATAACACACACACACACACACACACACCAAACACTATAAAAATGGGACCTATTGCCTCCCTGCTTGGCACTCAGCATCAAGGGTGTGAATTGGGGGGGTTAGATCACCACATGATTCCCGCTGCTGCTCACCGCTCCCTCAGGGGATGGGTTAAATGTGGAGAACAAATTTCACATACTCAGGTGTGTGACAATCAGTGGGACTTTAACTTTAACTTTAACTCCCCTGAAAGAAACAAAGTATTTTATTTATGTTATATATCTAGTTTATGTGCATTTGTTTCATTTTGGCTCAGGGCTTTTTCTGTGTTTTCCTGTCGCTCGTCACAGGAGTAGAGAGAAAGAAGGAGAGAGAAACGCAACCAACACAGGTGATGTTACTTGAGCTAACAACCTCTTGTTAGGTTACATTTGTGTGACTGAAACAAAGTCTTCCAAACAAGTGTATTTTATTATTGTAACCCGCCTCAAACCAAAGATAGACACACGTTGAGCCCAACTGGTCGAGCTGAAGCTCACAGGCTCCTCCCCCTCCAAAAAGCATGTGTTTGGTTGTCCTCATGTCCGTGCAACAGCATGCAGGTTTTATTTCTAGTTTCTCTCCTATGTTGCTGTTTGTACTTTTAGGTTTCAGCCATATTGTACCATTTCATGTTCACTTAAAAAAAAAAGTAAAATGTAGATGAAAACCTGACATTTGCTGTTTTGGCTGCTTCACAATAAAAGCTATTAAATAACAAAAAAACAAGGGGCTTGTGTTGTAAAGAATTTACAGGAAATTAAATGACTAGCTGCTTAACTTCTAGACTAACAGACGAAAAGAGACTTAAGGGTTTTTTTTGTGGTTACAACTTAAAAGTTAAAGTCCAGCACTTTAATATATTTTTATGTGTCAAGCACTGTGATCTGTCTATGTTAATATCATCTGTTTAAAGTCCTATCTAGACAGCAAGCACCTCAGACGTGCTTTTTCACTTGAGTATTCAATTGGAAATTGATGCTGACAGTGCTCAGCCAAACCTCTCTGTCTCTCCCATAAACATAAACATTAGACAGGTCAGACTCGGATCTTAAGTGGGCTATCCATGTACACTGTCTAAAGGGAAGTAGAATAATGCAGCACAGTAACAAGTGACAATTACATGATATTAAAGATTAATTTATGATTTCATTATGGAATCCTTCTAAACCATATGTTATCTGTTAAACAGCCGAGGCCCTGCGTGTCCTCACTAACATCTGAACTCAGTCTCAACCTCCAGTTAATTGTCAGCTGGTTATCATGGCTTAGAGTCATAGAAACACATGCTATGAATTACAATTCCTGTGATTCAAATTATTACATACAAATACTGTTACTTTCTGGATATCTAGCCAATATGCTGGCTCAGATTTTTTTTTTGAGTCAAAGATCTGGGACTTTCTGATATACACAGTTAAAAACATTTTTGGATGGCTGATAAAAGTACATACATAGCACTTTGCATTGCATTTCAAGACATCTATAGCAGAATTCATCACATCTCATGTCCCTACACATCTGTCTACTGGGTGTGCAATAGATTAGGGCTGTTCCCAACTCACAATTATGTCGGTCAAATCAGATTTTGCTGTTCATTATGCATAATCAACAATTTGTTTTCATTTTTACGTATTTTAATGGGGTTCAGCAGGTTGACCGTGATGTTTACATAATATAATAAACAAGCCAAGTTAGCCCACCGAGCTATTGCTGCTAACTATACCAGCAACAGATTTGGAAATGTGCCACAACAATTTTTGGCATCACTAGATATCAAATAGAAGCTAGAGACTGTGTCGTTGCAGGACCCTAGTAACGGACATTCTTGTACTACTACAGACCTTGTGATTGTTTTCCAGTTAAGAAGAGAGTTTTACAGGTCTGCATAATATCACTGTCTGTGCTGAGCTCAACTGTTCAGTGTGTAAAGAATTACTGATTAAAATGGACAACTGGCTTAGCCCCTTCTCAGACATCTGCCTGCTAAATTAAAGACTTGGTTCCATGACAATGGACTCAGGAACTATGCTTTTAGGTCTTTTACACCTTGGATAAACGAACAACAACATAGACTTACATTTACTTGACCAGTTCATGAATGGACACCCATACTGGGAGCACCAAGGACCAGTTACAACATACACCAGCTTGCCTCTGTTTTAAACAAATAACAGCCTAAGGTTAACACATGCTGCAAACAACACTCAGGTAATACCCCAGTCTGCGTCCAGGAGCAATTGCTCAAGAACTAATTTCACCTGTCTCCACTGATTGATATTGACTGAAGGTGCAAGATCAAGATTGGCACCAGTGACAGTCTTTTCCCAAAGCAGATAATGTAGGAGGGTATACAATGTAACCATGGTGTTAAAAATAAAGATGTTGCACAAAAGCGGTATTTATTTAGAAAATCCATACCTTTATCATCACTATTAAAAGACATGATTCTGATTAATACATCTGTCTATCTGTCATCATTGAACAATCTCATTGACTCTTTCCAATCACACCTGGCAGTTTTAATGTTCTTTCCATTGGCAGCAGCTCTGCTAAACAAAGGACAAAGAGTGGATTGATGCTCTGCTTAACTTTGTTAACTTTGCTTAACAAATCACATTATGTGTCCGCTGAGTTGATGATCCAGCTTTTATTAGCCACTCAGTGCTCAAACCAGACTTCCCTTTTCCCATGTGCTAAAACACACCAAATTGAATACAACAAGAAAATGCACACAGCTCAATGGATAGTTTTCTTTTCAGTGCAGACTATTCAATTCATTTCATACAATTCTATATCATAACTTCCTGCTGAAGCTTGTGCACTAAGCAACCATAAGGTCAGATCATATCCAAATGCACCTGCTGTTTTGGTACCTATAGGCACAGCACACTATTTGCAACAAGGTTAGATAACGTGGAATACTGATCAAAAGAGTGAGGCAATTCATTATGTTCTTCTCAGCAGCAACTCACAATATTGGATGTATCTGGATGTCTTATAAAAAGCTGTGCCAGTCAGTGTGCATAATGAAAATGGCTCATCAAGTAGACAGCAGAGCCCAAAACATCTTCTTTATAAAGGAAAATACTGCTGTTTTTTTAGGGATTCTTACCCTACTCCAGTGCATAGGGTTATGTATGATTTTCAAGTCAAAAATCCACACAAATACCTGGAGCACTGACACTTTATATGGTGCTTTTTTCCAAAGAATGTGGCAGGAGAACGTTAAGGTCACCCTTAACGACTCTGAAACTAAGAGCTAATTTAGAACTGAAGAAGCTTCTTGGATGAGAAGCGAAACGTCTTCAAGAAACGCAAGCTTGTCCAGTTGTCTACGATATTAGCACTTAGGATTACCATGACCTGGTTGACTGAGAATCTTCACCGACAACTATTATGGAGCTAACTAGGGGCATCCCTTTTTTTTGTGTGTTTTGCTATAGCAGCTTTGGGACTTTAAGATTCTGAAGCAACTTTAAGATTTTGAAGCAATCTGTACATTATTCTTCATACTGTCATTTTGTCCACCATATTTTTATGGGTTGCATCTCCAACACAAAGCAATGCATACTAAATTAAGTACCCCTCCATACATGTTTTTTAAGTATGTAAAAAACGTATACTAATACTAATGTCTAGTTTAACGTGTTTTTCCCACATAATATTAAAAACAAACAAACAAAAAACAACAACAACTCAGATCTACTCTTTCTCTCTCATCGAGAAATTATGGAGTTCGCCTCCACCCTGCCACCCACAGCTGCTTGTGGTAGGTTTCACTCCCCACTCTCTGCCAATATCATCCGCCTGCAGAGCTGGACAGCCACCATTTTGGACAAACACATGCAAGAGCCGAGACCATGGGGTATCTCCCAATCTCCCAATTTTCCCATGTGGCCCCAGACTTGTTCCTCTGGACCATCCCTTCTTGCACTTATCCAAGTCAAAGTATCAACAAACTGCAACATTTTTAATCAAAATTTAAAAGTGGAAATGGACAACTTTTCAGTTACGTAACGCTGGCAGCCAGAAACAAATATCTAGTCTCTGCATTGGAGGTTTCCTTTTTCTTTGCTGGTTTTATGTCGAAGTATCTTCCCTTGTTGAATCAGGCCCCCAGGAAGAGTGCTTCACTTGAAGCCAATTTTTATAGTGGCCAAAGATTGGAATTACATTTGTCATGTGATGACATGTGGCCAAAAAAGAGATGTCTGTAAATCAGTGGATAATTCTATTTGAGCATCACAACCACTACAAAATGACTTTCAGGATTTGTTCCATTCAGTCCAATAACATTTGGAATGTCTAGAAGGTCTAGGAATTAATAATTTCATCCCCCTTCAAGTAAACAGTCAGCTAAACCTGAAGTAGCCTGGCAGAAGTCTCTGGTGCACCTGCTTGGAAGAAGGCGATTATTTGAATAATTTTATCCGCAGCAGTTTAACTTTTTTGGCATCATGTATTACCAATCAACCAGCTCCGCCTTCAACGCTGTATCCAGTTCTCTTTATACACCCATGATCAATATTTGTTTCCAGTATTGGACAGTGATTGCCATTTAGGATAGTGACATACTTAATCTATTTTGCCTGGTGTACGTTTGAATCTCACATATCAGGGAAGTTCACAGCCATCACTCCTTCAGTGGAGCAATGTGAAAACACCTCTCTAGTGATAAATTTCGCACAGATACATGTCAGTATAGTCAAGGTCAGACATTTTAGGGGACACAAACATAAAGGAATAACACATTGTGGAGTTGAGGATTGACTGTAATGAGGAACTAAACATTGCCACACGACCCGACCAGCATGTAATTAGACTGTGAGAGATCAGACACAGGAGCAGCTTTTTGTCTGCTCTGATGCAATGTTGCAAAGCACAGAGCTAGTCTAGCATTTCTGGTTGAAAAAAGCTGTCCTGAACAATATCAGATGGTTTCGTACAGACAAGCCACAAGAGGAGGACCCAGTATTTTGCCTTCACTTGGGATAAATCCACAACTGAAGGCAAAATCCTGGGTCCTTCTCTAGTGGCCTGCTCCGTTTCTCATCATGAAAACATTACAGCCCGCTGGATGAGACAGAGACACAGAGCAGACTGCATGGGGCGAACACCATGTGCACTTGCTGTGCTGAGACTTTGAACCAGCGTGCAGTGAAGGGAGGGGGACAAGTTCAGTGGCTACAGGCCAGCTGGCAGGGGGCCAAAATAAAATGACAAGCAAAATTACTTTGTCTGTTGGTTAAAGATGTTGACTGTTGCTGTTGACATCTCAGTGGATTTCGACAAGATATTTCTAGCTATCACTGTGAAAATAAAGACTTATACAGCCAGTTAATACGGCAATAGCTTTACACAATTAAACCAATCAACTCAATTGTTTTTTTTTTTACCATGTGTAGACAGTTTGTTGGCTATGAACATTATTAAAATCAAGTACCAGGCTCACCAGTGAGCACCTATACATGTGCATGGGAATGGCACTAACTCCATTCAAGCCAAGATTCAAAGAGCAGTCACAGGCTCATTTCTCTCAGTAGATAAGGAGGTTGAAAAAAAAATGAGGAGCTGCTCAAAGCTCATGTTTTTGTTGCATAAACCCAGTCATGTGCCTGTGTTGGCAAAATGTAACCTAATGCAATTGTTGTATACATCTGGTTAAAACAAAGGTGCATTTTGAAAACAGACAATGCATGTAACAGGCTGAAGTTGACATGGCGTCCCAGAATATGCACAACCAACGCACCCAGGGTACCTTGTGCATCATATGTCGACGCGGAAAGTCCAAACATTGATGTGACGAGGTTGGACTGAGAATGCGTTGGTTTAATCAGTATTCAGAGGGTTACTTTTGCAATGTATTAGGTTACAGATTACTAGTTACCCTGTTAAAAATGTAATGAGTAATGTAACAATTTTGAGTATTTTAATAAAAGTAATGCAACTAATTACTTTTTGATCACTTTTGTAACAAATGATTTTTACTGAGCAATAAAGCTTAACTCTGCAAATAGGCTATGCCAAAATAAGGCATTCCTGTACTTCAATTACACTGTATGCATCACGCTGCTGTGTGTACGTCCTCGACACTCACTTTGCCAAACAATGCTCTCTACATTGAACCACCACATTTAGAGTGTAGGCTCCCTGCCCATTTGCCTGTAGGCTGGGGAGATGCACTCACAAAGCCATCTTGCAAGGTGTTTCTTGGATAGGGCCTTACTGGCCACACCATCACCAAAGCACACTATCAGCTGCATCTGATGTGGTTGTGGGTTCAACATAATATGCCAATGCACAAAGTGGACAGAACAGATGGAATTTGGCCTTACTGTTCCCCTCATGGGTTAGAGGACAGAAAGCATCTGACTGTATAACTCTTGACCTAAAAGAAGAGTTTCCGGGAACAAAGGAGGGATTTGGTGTGAGAGAGGCCCCACTGCGGTCACCACAAAGCAGGAAGCAACTGGGGTGCACTGACAGGGCGGTTAGTTCACATACTCTTAGCTGAGGTCAATGCAATGCTGTCTTGAATAATAACGCCATTAGAGAGGAGCGCTCCAGAGACTTGAAGTGATCCTTCACCAAGGCTTTGAGCCAGGTTGTGGGGGCAGCAGGCTGAGCAAAGTATTCTTGATGTCCCTCTCCTCAGCGATGATTTCCAGCTCCTCCTTGGGATCTGAGACACTCCCAGGCCAGAAGAGATATATAATTACTCTAGCGTGCTCTGGGTCTACCACCGGGCCTCCTATCAGTTGGACGTACCCAGAAAACCTCTAACAGGTGGTGCCCAGGAGGCATCCTGAGCATGACTGCCTGAACACCACCCTAAAGAGGAAACTCATTTCGGCTGCTTGTATCCGCAATCCCATTCTTTTCGTCACTACCGTAAGCTCATGACCATGGGAGGGGGTCAGAACATAGATGGACTATTAAATCAAGAGCTTCCTTCCAGCTCAACTACCTCTTGACCACAACAGTCCGGCACACCGCCTACATCACTGCTGACGCTGCGCCAAACCACCTGTCCTTCTCACATTCACTCATTGAACAAAATCCCAAGATACTTAAACTCCTTTGCTCTAGCACATGCTAGAGGTTACGGTCTGATGAAGCCAAAAGGACCACAACATCTGCAAAGAGTGAGCATATCACAGAGAGAATCACTGACAAGGCACCACCCTGACGGAAGTGCACACCCACTAATAATGTGTTTGCACAGTGTATATGGACACAGCTTTCACTATGGTTATACAAGAACCAGATGGCTTGCAGGAACAACCCTGGTGCCCCATATTCCCAGATGACTTCCCTGGGGAGGCAGTCGCCAGCCTTCTTCAAGTCCACAAAACACATGTCGACCTGATGAACAAACTCCCATGACCCCCCCCAGCAGCCCTACAAGGGTAAAGAGCTGGTCCACTGTTGCATGGCAGGGACAGAATTTGCATTGCTCCTCCTGTATCCAAGGTGGGAGCCTCCCCTCCAGCACCCTGGAATAAACTTCACCATTAAACATCATATATTAAATAAGGTTGAATGTGTGACCAAGGATTCACCAAGGAGGTCCTAATATAATACAACCGTTTACATAATAGGTTTGCTGAAAGAAAGTCACCACATATTACATTACAGGGAAAGTCACCTCAATGTAACACACTGACAAATCCTTATATTTTAACCTTCATAAAAACTTTATGGCTTCATATTATCAGTGGATTAAAACAATGCCATGAATCGTATGCTAGACATGTGCTGATGCTGGAGGCTTCAGAGCGGACAGTGGGTCCAGAACAGTGTTGTTCTCTCTTTAGTATGCAGATTAAATGTAAACCACGCTCTCCTTTCCCCGTCCCCCTCAAAGCCCTCCCATCCACACCAAAATGGTGACAGAAACAGCATTAAAAAAAAACTGTCACTGAGAAAAGAGTGACATGAATAAAACATTAGCAGATTGTCATCATAAAACACATCAAAGTGCAAAATAATATCAACATAATGTAAAATTATTTTTAGGTCCAGTGTTGAGGATTTAGGGCCATCTACTGGCAAAAACTGAACATAATATCTGTAACTATGTTCTTATTAGTTCATAATGTTTCACATGTGAAACTAAGAATTGTATTTTTGTTACGCAGAAATAAGTCGTTTATATCTACATACAGAGAAGGTCCTCTTCCACGGATGCCGCCATGTTCATGGGTGGGGATTTGCACATTATAAGTAATGCACAATTTAAAAAAATCAGAATTCCAAGGTACTCTTCATGTTCCTTTTTTTAAACTCTACTTCTACTCTTTACTCGAGTAAATGTTTGAACTTCTTTTCTACTTTTTACTTCACTACATTTGCCATTTATACCTTTGTTACTATAGAGGATCAGCAACGCAACAAAAGTAGGCTACTGGTCGAGATACAAGTGTCATAGAGAGAAGAGAATGAAACACCATAACCTCCTGTTATTAACTCTGGGGTCCGGGTTATGTGGGGAGCTCTCCGCGGTGCTGAACGGCTCCTGGAGGGTGTATTTCTGCCTACATTCTGCATTTTAACCCACACCATGATCTTTTACTGACCCTAACCAAGTGGTTTTTGTGCCTAAACCCAACCAGACCTTAACCACAGGGCATCATGATGATTTCGGAATAACGGGACTTCGGAACAATGGGTTTAATATGGTCGGAACAATGGGATGTTGGACCAATGGGCAGACCCCCGGGATGTAACAGATACATCTACATACATATTTGTAAAGCCTCTCAATTAATGTAGGAACTTGGTGCTCATGCATTAGCATTTCCACTCCATATTTATTCATAAATTGACGAATATGCCCTGAACCAGCTTTCATATCAATTTGCCGCTTGCTCCTCCTGTCTGTCTGTCTGTCTGTCTGTCAGCTCCATCTGTCATGAGACAAACATGAAAGAAGACGTGCAGTTTATTGTGTTTCACCAGCTACGAGCTGTCATTACGGGCAACAATTACGCACGGCTGCACGCTCTTTATAACTCACTGTGAACCTATGTTGCATGATAAAGATTTGCCCCCCTGGTAATTTTTAACTGCCCCCTCAGTAACTTCACCCTGGCGCCGGGCTTGCCTTAACCTCAATCACTGCATGATTAGTATATAAAGGTAGAAAAATAAATAAATAAGAGGAGAATAGAATATGAAACAGCCTTTATTTCATTACAAACTAAATGAAAACAACAAAATAGGAGCGCTATTCCTGACCAGTGCGTCAAAAGATTGCAGGCCAGGGAAACGAAACAAACAACCCCATAAATCTCTTTATTAATAGCCTATAAAATGACGTGTTTTCTCCTGCGGGACGGGAGAAGACACAAAATCAGTGCGTCTCTATTACTGTGCAGGCATAAATTCTCAGAGTGTTGCGGGAGCAGGCGGGAGTGTAACACACATGTTGCAGTTGCGGGCGGTAACGGCCAGAAATTCAGCGGGAGCAAGCAGGAGGGGGATGAGGATAACAGTCCCGCGCAGGGTTCTACTTGCCACCTGGTCAAACAATTTTTCTGGGGGAAACCCCACAAATAAGTTGCACAAACTGCAGGTGAAAATGTTGAAATGAAATGTTGTTTTTAATTTGCGTCACTAGTATCTGATGTTAATAGAGAAAGGGGCAGAGAGAGAGTGGGAGATTTTTCATATCTCAGTTGTATAGACTACCCTTATTTGTTTTATTAGCCAACCTGCTCATCAAAACAAGTGTTTTTTTCTTCTTCTATTTTTTCATTTTTAATTGATTAGGTTTCTAAAATGGAAATTTTCACTTTTACTGTGTCATTGTCATGGAGGTATTTGGACTTTTACTTGATAACAGATTTTCGGCACTCTACCCACCACTGGCCATGTTGTTTTTCTACAGTAGCCCAGAATAGACAAATTTAACACCGGCTCTAGATACGGCCATTTTCATTTTTGCATCTGCAACTGTAGTTCTACACATTTGGCACATGAGAAAAATTTCAGATCGGCAACCTCATCGCTAGATGCCTCAAGTCCTACACACTAGAGCTTTTATTTTTTAGTGGAACTGTGGGCAGTGCCGTTACTTGTCTTAATAATACAGCTTTTTTCAATATAAATGTTTCAGTGCCAATTCTTCCTTTTTTTAGTTCAAGTTTTTTCAATGCCAAATTTTAGCTTCATTGTTTTCCTCATTAAATACTGTCATTTTTTTTTCTTTCAAAAGTTACAGAAGTGTTGCTTGAAGCCAACAACTGTACTCTACCTCTACCTACCTTTTCTGACATAATTTCTAAGTGTCCAAACTCTAAGACTAAGGCTACTGTGGTGTTTCAGGGTTAGTCAATAAAAGGGAAACAACAAGGCTCTTTGCTCATTATATAAACACAACTGAGGTTCCTAAAGTTGGGATCACAGTGTAACTACCACTGGATGCTGATTCAGAGTCCTTGGTGGCCTCTCAGCCACTTCTAGTCCTTGAAATACTTAGGCTATGCATTACAAAGCACTCCAAGATATTATTCTTTCTTGTAGTGTGGCTTAACTGCAGTCAGTCCACTCCCTGTGTGCAGTCACCATGGAAGCAGATGCCCTATATTCCTGAGGGTATCAGCTGACAAGGTCACTGGGCTGATTGATGTTAGCCTCCAGAGTCCTTCTATGTGTACAGGTTCAACACCAATCTCCATTTCTGAGGTACTAGAGAGGAGAGTGCCTGTGGGGACGAAAGGCACCACTAACATCCCCCATGGACTTCCTGATCTGTTTTTGCTATAAAGGTGACAGTATGTATTGTATTCATTCATTTGCAACTCCAGGGTGTGTGTGCCCCTCCCTAAAAAATCTTCAACCAACACAAAATTAAACAAAGTTTAACAAGTGGCAGCAATAGCATTTTTCATGTGTGTAATTAGGCCAAAGCAGCATTACACCACTGTACGGCCTAAAACCAGTGCCAGCATGGGAGAAATACTGGGCCACGTCCGTTCTTCTATCTAAACAAACAACAGAACTGCCTACATAAATATATCAAAGTCTACTTCACTACTGCCATGGCAACTATCATTATGTATCACACTCAAATGCAGAAGCCATACAGAAATATAACACAAAAGGCAGTATAAAAAAATTATTATACTAAGCCTTTCCGTCTTCACACATCCTCCCCTCTTTACCATGTAACTTCAGAAAAACAAGTGTAACAAAAAATTTAGGGGGAGATCTGTGACAACATCTTCTTCACTTGCATTGTAAAAAAAATAAAAAATAATATAAAATAATAAAAAAAAAAATATCTCCTTAAATCGTAGCATCAATGTTCTTCTGCCCAGAGACACTCGATCTCAAACTCCAGCCAAAGAACATTTAATCATGAGAAAGATGAAGTACATTTTACAGCTGACTTTTCTGAAAATATATCTTGACAAATATCCATTCAATCTTAATCCTTTTCTTAAGTTTTACAGCAAAAACGATCGCTGTGTCTCCATTCAATTGTAAAGGACATTTTGAGCACATTTTTAAATAGTTTGCAAAAAAGAACATTGGATTAGGCACATTTTGGTTGGAGTGAATAAACTAGCCAAAGTGTAGGTTCATCAAAAGTTGGCAGTGTAGGCTACGAGTTATGCATGGCTGTAAACCACCAGTAAACAGAATAGAAAAAAAGGTTTCAAACCAGAAACAAAACAACTCGGCTTGGCCAACTAACCCATCTACAAGAGAAAAATGAAAAGATGTCTTCAGGAGTTTGTTTCAGTTTGGTAAGTTTTAACTGTTTTTTTTTGTTTTTTTTTGTAATGTCAGCTAGTATTGGCCATAATAAATGTTGTCCAGGACAAAGATAAACTGATGCAATGATTCTACTACAGGGGAACAGACCAACAGCGGAAACAGCCAATCAGTCACATGAATAAAATGCTCACTATGTTAGAACTTACTTGGCAATGGCTTTTCCATTTCCTATTTATCGCATCAAAACATCACTAACCTTTCTGGAAATTTTACACTTTTCTTTGTTTAGGTTAAAATGTTATTAATAAGCTGATGGCACACTAAAATGTAAGTGAATTCCACCAGAAAAAAAACCTCATAATTATACCATTCTCATATGGTTCTAAGAAAATTCTGACCAATCATTGCATTCAGACAGGTCGCGAGTTTCTAACAGACATTAGAAACCGCTACAGAGATCTCACACTACAACCGAGAGAGCTCAAGATGCGTAGCAAGCTTGGCCTGCTACGTCGAGCTAGCGCCAAGATGACCGTGGTTTCACCTGGAGCTGTCCCGACAGGGAGATGCCGGCAGCACTGTGATGGGACGCGGGAGCGGGGGGGGAACGTGGAGGGGTTAGCTCTAAGAGCTCCCCATCAAACTAGCTGTTCCCAGTGGCCTTCCAGCGAATGTCTGCCTGCTGGACGCAAAATGGATCACATCGGTCTGTGGAGATCAACTCACTGAGGAGTGAGGGACTGTTGCGTCCTTGTGTCCACTGAGACATGGATGAATGGTAACATATCAGACGCCGGTGTTGAGCTAACCGGGCTAACACTACACAGAGCAGACAGGGAGGCTGCATCATCTGGTGTATACACAAACAATTCATGGTGCTGTGATGTGAAGAGGATCTAGTTCTGCTCTCAGGATGTGGAGTTTTTGACTGTGAAATGTCGACCCTTTTCATCTTACTATTGCACTATATATGTTGTACAAATTGTTTTGAAATGTTTTGTTTCTTTTTGCTTGGGGTATGTGAAATGTCAGTTCATTTTTGTGCAGTGCATAAAAATGACAAATAAAGAAGTTCAGTTCAGTTCAGTTCATAACGTTAGATGACAACACAGCATCCAGTTGCTAATGGCTAACATTAGCCTACTGTAACGTAGTCTCTGAGACATTAATGTTATCTTCCTTTTGTGTTTCTGCTTACTTGTAACGTTAACGCTACTATCTAACGTTTACAGCATACAACATCCATCTGTCCTTAGGGCCTGTGTCCACTTTTTTTTCTCAGCGTCAAAGTTTTTTCCAGTTGCTCTAAATAAGGAGAGAGTGATGAGTGGTGAAAACGCCACCGAGAGAAAAAGCACCTCGCACATAGTCTGGGGCTGTTTAGTGGCCTTTTTGGTAAGCAACCAGAACCAGGGCAAGAGAGACAGGATCCGGAATTTGATGGATGTGCCTTTCCATCAAAATAAAAGCACTAAGCTAATAAAAATGGGATGAAGCTTTTCAATTTAAAGAATATAATTTACAAGGAAAGCCCCAAGCCATTGAGTTAATCTTTTTCTTTTATTGTATTTAATTGTATTACAAGCGTTTGTCTATTTCAGTTGTCTGTTTTATTTAATAGGCACTTAATCCTAGTTTTGTACATTATACCTATAGTTATGCATTTTTTCGATAAAGTTTGGGGTGGTGGGGGCGGAATAGAGAGGAAAACTGCGTGATGCTCGCCATGTAGCATGCTCTATCAACCACAACAACCACAACAATAACAATATGGCATCGCCAACATCGCTGCCTGATAATGTTACACCTGTCAAAATGGTGAAAGAGGATGCGATGAGACAATGGTTAGCCAGAATTTAAAGTTTTACTTTGGTGAACACTTACTTTGGTGAATTTGGTGAATTCCGGATCCACTGTCTACGTGAAGAGTGCTCTGTTTTTTTTGTGTAGCTGCTCCAAGCGCTTAAAGTTGAAATCTTTGAACTTTTCAGAAAAGGCGCCGGCAACGTCACTTCCCCTTCTTCAGGTAGGCTACTGTCAACTATCAAAACAAAGACTGAAAAGCCTATTTTTTGGGAGTAGATCAGCCAGTGGACACTGAATACCACTGACGGTTGTGCTTTTATCCCCGTTTGCTTTGTAAGCTTGCTGTTAACTGTGTAGTCATCCCTCTGTTAATGTAGTGTCATGTTAGCTACCTAGCTAATGTTACTGTCGAGATACTGTTGTCATAGAATCATACCTGTGAGGAACATGCCATCGACAAAAGTGCTGGGGTTTTTTGTGTTGTTTTTGCTGGGATGAAGCACTGCCACTGTTCTTTGCTGAAGAAAACCACAGTGGACACACCCCCTCACTCTTATTCAACTAAGACAAATACAACCTCAAATACATATAAAAAATGTTTTGCACAGTTAAGGAGGTTTAAATTTCGGTTAAATAAGGTTCAAATTTTGCTGTCCATACAGATTTTCTACAATATTTTTTTTTTTTTCTAATGATTAATTGATCATTGATGTTAACATGACTAATAATGGGTTAAGTACATTAAATCACTCGAAATCTGCATCCATCCTTGACCTGGAAATCTGTGGCGGGAGGTGGCTTGTGGTTTGCAACCCTTGTACCACTGACAGACAGTTGCTGTCACACACTCAGTGATTGTTGGAGCAGGTGCAGCCCTCCTTTGGTGTAACAACAGAGCACCACCATCAGTGTTTTGTTGGTGTATCAAAGCCCAGCTTCATTCATTTTGTAGCTCTCATGGTCGCTTTTAGTTTCAAGTGTGAGCTTGCAGCATCCAGATGGTTGGGTAATTCAAGGTCAGGAAAAAGGACAGATACGAATCCATGGGAAAGTATAATTGGAGACATGTCTCCCTGTCTGTGCGAAAATATGCTCGTCTATTGTTTGATTAAAACCATGGCCTGACGCTTCTCGGCATCAATTAAGAGTTAATGAGATATCATCATGAATTATACAGTGTGAAAAATACCCAATGTTAATTATGATTGTATGAAAGTGAATACCATCAAGTTGAACCAGTTTTTGTGAAGATCATGTCAATTATTTTTTATAAGCACTCACTGCAATGTCAAAAGAAAAATCTGAATTTACCCTCAAAGAAAGTCTTTTCTCATTTGATATTTCATGAGGTGTCTGATACAACTACTGCATCTCATTTTTTTTTCATTATATGCCAGTTTAGTGCAGAGACATGGTCTAAACCTCAGACTCAGGGTGGTGGTGTTAATTGTCTGTGGAAACTTGCAGTGAAGGAAATTGATTTCAGCAAAAGAAAACAAAAGTCTGAATGCTGACAGGTGATTTAGTAGGACTTTGCAATGAAACTGAGCCAGGACATTTTTCAGCGTACTGTTCCCTAAATCAATATCTATCAGCAATCTGAAATTAAATCGAGATTGAATCCCGGTTTCATCACCTGGTCTGAAGCTCACTGAATTCCATCTAATCACACCATCTTAAAACAGAGGAGGAAGGATTTCTCATTTGATTTGACTGAAGACTCGCACTGGTCAAATCCAGACACGAACAACTTGAGTTTACAAATTGTCCGTCTATAAAAATGAAGACTCACACTGCAAAACAGCTTCACACAACACTGTTACAGCACTGATCTTGTTTGACACCTTTTGTTATTTGTTGAATGCAGTCACTGACATGGCTGGGGAGGTAACATCATCCTACCTTGAACGATGAGATGCACTTTTGTGGATTTTGGTTTCTTGTTTGTGAGGATGGAGCAGACATAGGGCCCTTCATCATGAACATCAACATTTTGGATCTTGATGCTGTACTCTGTGACAGCTGTGTTTTCCATCAGGATGACGCGAGGGTCAAGGGACCACTTCTCACTTCCTGCGAAGAGAATGGTGGTGCGATTGAGCCACGCCACTCGTGATACTTTGCTGTCCACATTGCATCTGGAAGAGAAGAAAAGACAGAAAATACAAAAACCCATGAGAGATTTAGGCTTTCAGCATTATACCTACTCTACGTTAAGTTCCATGAAACCTCAACCAGAGCGCCCACTTAAAGTTAAGGATGCACCAAAACGAAAATTTGTGGCTGAAAACGAAGCCGAATAACATTAAACGCTTGGCCGAATACCGAATACCCAGTGCCATTGTTTAGTTTTTCATTAGTTTTTGCAGATGAACCCCCTCCAGATTAGTGTTGTCACGGTACCAAAATTGGGACCCACGGTACGATGCCAGTTAAAGTATCACGGTTGTGAGTAGTATCACGATACCACAGCGAAAATGAGCCTTTTGTCATTTATAAAAAGATAAATCACTTTTCTATAATACATCAATGATATTTCAATGGAATAAATTACTTACTGACTTATTCATACTTCAAAAACAGCATCAGTAAGTGATTGCCTATAAATGGTAAAATCACTAAAATCTCATTATACTGTAAATAATTATCATATCATGAAATCACTTTAATTAGATACATTTGCCAATTCAAAGTCAGCTCTTGGATAAGTCTCGTGGTCTTCTTTCTGCAGTGATGGGCAGTCTGATTCTATTTATAGTTCTGCCTCCTTCAGGCTGATACATGTTAATGTATTGAACCTTTCAAAAGTTTAATACATTACGCAAAATATGGTGGCAGTGTCTCTGTGACACTCTGTTAGTAAACGCACATTCGACAGCTAGTGCTGCCTGCCCCACAAAACCTCCCCTCAGTGCAGTACCAGTCATGTATAAGTTTATGTCAATAAAACTAACATTCATTTTAATGCATTGCAGCATCCCATGTAGGACATATAAGGTTCTTTGAGGGCAAGTAGCGCTGAAGACATGTCAGTGACCTGTGCAGCCTTATGCTGCATTCCAGTGATGTTAGAAAAATCTGAAAAATGAGTCTCCCATCATTTTCATGGCTCACCTGACCGTTTCATTATCAATGTGTTGTTTGAACACTCTGACACTGACACTTTGTAGCATCCATGGATTTTCCATATTACACCTTAAACCTCATTAATGCACTGAATGAGGAGCACATGAATTCACCATTGCCCTTTGGCTGGTGGAGGTCTCGGAGTCTGATTTAAATGGTCCTCGTTTGTTTACAAATACCCTACTGTGCAGATTGTAGAATAAAGACAAGACGATACCTCTGTCACCTCACCAACCAGTACAACAACCAGTTTAACTCTGTCAACCATTAATGCAGCTGGCTCCTCAGGAACACCATCCTCCTCTATACCCGTGGCTTCTAGCTCCTCTACCTACAGCACAGGATTGTATCAGTGTATGCAGCTCGCAGAAAAAAATGAGAAAATGTGGTAAATTTGTATTCCTCCAACGAGATCTAGCAGGCTGATTAAGTGGCAAGTTGATCACTTTTATGCTATTTATGGAATATAGATTTTTTTATTTGGCTATTCCAAATAGCAGGGGGTGACTATTGATACAAAATAATGTGTTTTGGTGAAGGATAAAACATCTTTTGCTTAGCTATCTATGTGTTATATAATGTATTTAATAAGTAACGGGCCCATGCTGTATGTATCTAGGCCATGTGATATTACAGATGTTACAGAAATATGATCTAATCACATCGATATGTTGTTCCTCATGGGCAAGCAGAATACGTCCCACCTCGAAAGAACAGTTCACTCAGTCTCGCTCAGTGAGTGTAGCTGCCGGCTGCTGAACTGGGGCCAATGCAATTGAATCTCATTCACTCACAGACAATGTGAATCATACCCTACAGTAACCACAAGTAGGAGGAGGGATTCATGAGCACCTGGGCGTTTGACAGCCTGAACTGGTACATATTGGACACTTAAAAGAGTTGATCACTATCATTCTGATCAAAATAAAAACATTGCAAACTTTAAATAACAAACACAAAAGGCAAGTCACATGTGTCAGCACTGACCCTGGTCGTAAAGTTGCCATTATTCCTAATCCAACAGCTGATGCTTTACAGTATATTTTAAGGGATTAGATGTACCATTGTTTACTAATAAAAGGAATAAAAGATTTTCTATGTTAATACAATGTGCAGGTTTGAATAGGAGTTAACTAGCAAAGGTAAATACCAAAAGTAATGGCAAACATTTTTGGTAATTAATGCATATTTAAACTACTCCAATGTAAGTTAGTTAGTAGAATTTAGAATATTAAGTAGGACAAACTGCAATGTCTGACTTTATTAGCCATCATTTACAATACAACAGTCACTCTGTTTTAGCTTTGTTTGTGGTCTTGTGAGGGAAAAATCTGCTCTTTAGCTTCAACAACTCTTTAGCTGTAACAACAAAAATAATAATAATAATGATTATAATGTTAACAGTAGTAACAAAAATAATAGCAATAACAATCATAATGTTTACTGCTCCTTACAAAGCATAGTTATAAAGTGCTTTACAGCTTAAATTAAAACAGAATCCAATAAAGTGACGATGTATCAAAGTGTAATAAAAATAACACAAAAGTAATAGTAAGCTAAAATAAAGTATATGATAAGAGGATATTAGTGTGTTTTTACAGGATATGTAAAAGAGGACAAGGATGTGGTTTGCTTCATGTCCTCAGGTAAATCATTAAACAAAACGACAGGGCCCTGATAGCAAAGCCCGGTTACCCCTGGTTGTCAATCTAGACCTTGGAATCTCTAAAACGGACCCACTGGAGGATCTCAGGCAACACTGGGGATTAAACATTCATCAGTATACTCAGGGGTCAGTCCTGTCTGGACTTTAAAAGTGATTATTAAAATCTTAAAATTGATCTAAAAGGCACAGGTAAGACAGTGTAATGAAGCTGAAATTGAGGTTATATGTACTCTTTCATTAAGATTAGTGAGAAGTCTGGCAGAGGCATTAAGAATTAACTGAAGTCCAGAAAGCTTGTGTTTGCTTAAGCATGAGTAGAGCGAGTTACAGTAGTCGAGACAGGATGTGATGAATGCATGATTGACAATTTCCATGTTCTTGGGAGACAGAAAGGACTGAATCTTAGAGATTCTGCATCACTGGGTAAAACAAGACCAAACAAAGTATTTCAACATGCTGACTGAAATTAAGATTATTTTCAATAGTGATGCCAGGATTTGTGCCGTGACAAGTGATACCAGTGGAGAATGAACCAAGCTTTGGAAAAGATGTGATTACATATGGTGTCTGGGCTTATAATAATGACTTCAGATATGTCTGTATTCAGTTGAAGGAAATTATTTGACAGCAAGATTTGAACTTGACTTGGGCATGCCCTGAGAGTTATTCATGGATTGTTACTGGTGGGGTCAAAAGAGAAATAAAGTTGTGTGTCATCTGCAAATGAAAAGGAAAACTAATATTGTGTTTGCAGATTACATGTGTAAGTGGTAATATGTAAATAGAGAAAAGCAAGGGGGCAGAAACTAATTTCTGAGGTACTCCACAAAACAAAGAATCTGTGGAAGATCTGCAAAGACACTAAAAGTCCTATTTTGGAGATACAAATAAAACCAGTTTAAAACAGTGCCAGAGACGCCAACACAGTTTTTAAGATGCTCAATTAAAGTTCTATGATCTACAGTATCAAAGGCAGCAGTAAAATCTAAAAGCATTAAAATAGATGATTGGCCAAAGTCAGCTGAGAAAAGAGGTTCACTGAGCACTTTGAGGAGTGCAGTCTCTGTGCTATGTCTCACTCAAAAGCCTGACTGGGATTTTTTTGGACAAGAAACCATTTCTGTCATAAATGAAAATACCTGTTCTGGGACTAGTTTTTCTCGACTCTTGCCCAGGAATTAAAGTTTGAAGATGGAATGAGTTGATCAAGAGAGTGGGGTCCAGTGAGGGTTGCTTGAAAGAGGTTGGACTATTGCAGACTTAAAATCATATCAGGGACAGTGCCAAATGTGAGAGAGAAATTGATTATGATTGAAATTAACGGACAAAGTGCTCCACTGTGTTCACCATCTAGTCTCTAAAGTGGCTGCTGTTGCCAAAAAATGACACTATAGGACTGGTCAGTGTGAACCAAAACAGTAACGTTAGAGACCAGACAGCTAAACAATGAGCACAAACTCATTCTAAAGCTCCGTAAAACCGAGAGGAGCTGCAGATTCAGGTGATGATTCTCTTTAGTTTCATCACTACAAGCAAAAAAAAAAAAATTATAGGTGCTTTACTTTGCTTCTATTGGTTTCACATTTCCATTTGATAAATTATCATCAAACAAGAATATTGATTATAGTTGCTCTACAAAATTATGTTCAATTTAAAAGTTAAACTTTAAAGTTCCTCTCATAAAGGCCAGAGCTTCTGAAAACCCATTCTTCACCAGGTACCATCCCCTCAGAATATCACAAATGGGAAGTAAAACAGTTTTTCACAGCATATTTTGGCAAAACACTTAAGTCTAAATGCAGAACCATTAAGATGATGAGCTGAAAATATTGACATGAGATATATACATTAGCTGACTGATAACTGATTTTAAATTTAAGCAGTCCAACAGTGATTCCTGTTGGTTGAATAACCTTTGACTGAATACAGACACCAGCTTGCAGAAAACACCAGACAGAAGCCAACAGCTTCAATTTAGCAATTACATAATTTGTAAACCTTCAGTAAATCACTCAATTAGTAGTTTGAATAAATTCAAATATAAAGTAGTATGAAAATAGTCAAACAGCTTGTATAAAAAGATCAATAACAAAAGCTCATTTTAATGCTATTTGAGTTTCCTCATTAATACTTCTCATTTGATTTATTCAGCCAGTTTAAAGCAATAACATTGGCATTAACTGTATTATTCCAAATACACGTTTCTACAGGCAACAGAAGAATATAAATTTGACATAAAACAAATCTAGCAGGATTTGGCAGAATATTTATTGATGTATCAGTAAAAGAAAGGAAAAACAAGCTAGCTTTGTGTGCCAAATTCATGGATGATAATAAACTTTTCATGAGCTTGCTCAAACTGTAACCAGCCTTTAATGACTTCAAACAGAAGCTTTGGCTTGTTTTTCTTACTGTCCACAACATGGTACTTTAAGCTACTGTCAGCAGTTCCTCACCCTGGGGTATACAATGTGAAAAAAATGATGACATGCAATTTTAAAACCACTCAGTCTTTCAGTCATGTCAAGTAGCACCCTCATGCCCTGATTCTCTTCAGGTGCTTCCTTCCCCAGGGGGTTTCCCAGTGTACACCTGCATATTGCAGGCATAGCTGGACTGTGCATCACTGTTTTTTTTATATTTGATATTTGTCAGGTTAGTTTTCTAGCCTATGACTGTAAAAAGGGACAGCAACTACAAAACGCAACCAGAAATGTATCCACAGCCGCATGTGGTCTTGGATTGTAAAGAAAGGGTAATGAACCTTGAACCTACTCATTCCACGCATCCCATATCACTGTGACTTTGTCTCAAGGCATATGACTTTCCCCTTCCAGTGTCAGCATTCCCAAGACGTGGAGCCATTGCTTTGCATTTTGTCTTGGACACACTTGTCAAAATGAGCAAACCAATGTAGGCTTGCAAGTGGGTCAAATCTTCCCAACTGTCCCCATACAGTTCAACTGGGGAGAGGGAATATAATAATTTTTTATGTCTGGAAGGTAACATGACCACTTTTGGAGGCTGAATGAGAACAGAAGCTGCATGTGGTTGAGAGACAACAGTAGGGTCAATCCCAAGAGTCTCATTCTCAGCATTATTCCAAGCCTTACACATACATACATCCATTCATCTATCCACTGACATCCACTTATCCGAGCCAGGTTGCGGGGGCAGCAGGCTGAGAAAGCCACTCCAGACATCCCTCTACCTAGTAACGCTTTCCAGCTCATCCTGGGGGATCCTGAAGAATTCCCAGGCCAGATGAGACATATAATCCCTCCAGGGTATTCTGGATCTACCTTGGGGCCTCCTACCAGTTGGACAACTCATTTCAGCCGCTTGTATTCACAATCTCATTCTTTTCAAAGATAGTGGCCTAGCCCCAGACACATTCTCTTTGTTGTCACTTTGACTGCCAAAGAGCTGTGCCAAAAGCTCATTGGCACAAAACCTTTGCCTGGAGATAATTTTCAGATGATAGACAGCGAAAAGAGAGCACCAAGAGGAATTGTTTAGAAGGCTACCTCCCCCATGAAGTGGGACATATCAGGGGTTCTAACAGTACTATAGGTATGGTTATGACAGGTTAGGGCACTGAAGACAATAAAATTGCATGTGATAGTGACCTTAATATCAGCCAGAACAACCAAAACAAATGTCTAGTCAAGTCAAGTAAAATTTCATTTGCAGAGCACATTTAAAAACAACAACAGCTGACCAAAGTGCTGAGTAGGCACCAAATACTAAAACCGTTAACTACAGAAGCAAGAGAACAATACACGTAATAGTAGGGATGCACAATATTGATTTTTTTTTGCTGATATCTGATATGTCAATATGTAACAACTCATTTGACTGATAACCAATACTGATATCAATATATCCACTTGTATCCCCACCTAATTGTTGTAATTATTGTTTCTTCTGTAGTGGCATCAATATCATATTATGCATGCATATTCCCAGCATGATGGCCCACCAGGGCCCAGTATTTCAAAGTTATCTGATAGGATTATCCTGGCCAGATTGGATTAAATCCTGATCTGATCTGAAAACTGGGTATTTCAACACAGATCAAGAGGATCATGATCCTGAGGATCAGGATTCAGCTCTGGTAATCCAATCCTCCCTTTAATCCAGATAAAGACTGCATTTGGGTATTTCAAAAGTGAAGGCAGACATCTGGATCAATTTGATACCAAATTTCAGAATTATTTGGATCCCACCTCAGAGGTGGATTTGACAAAGTCTCAGCTCCACTTCTCCAAGATATTGTTACTCAAGATGTTCATTACCCTTAATCTAAATCAGTGTTTTAGTTCTAAGTAATTTCAAGCATAGAAAATATTGTTTGGCCATACTTCCTATACAGACCTATTTCTCAACGTCTAGTTCACCTAACATTGTAACTTGTTTGTACCAAAACACTCAACATATGTTTGTGGTCAGACAAAGGCAAGGAAATGCAATGCAAAGCAAATTTATTTGTATAGCACATTTTTTTTACATAGAGTGCAAGAAACAACACAGGGATGAACATAATAAGTCGCAATTTAAATCACATTTAAGTACTTTCAATGTATATTTTCATGCTTCTGAATGAAGACAAATCTTAATTCAGATACGTAAGCTTGAAAATGCACCTTTACAATGCCTGGGAAGTGCTTGACTGTGATTTTATAACATGCAGCAATGTATTTCAGGAAGTGTTTGTGTGTACAAACTGATTATTTTACTTCATCAAATCAGATGCTATAGTGCTATATGTTTAGTGGGAGCCTCTACAAAAGGGGATGCATGTCCAGGGATTTCCAGCACTCGACCTGTTGTCTTCATTAGCAGTGGCATTGCTGAGCGGTCCATGGGTGTGAGTGTACTCTGAAAGGAGAAGTAGAGGGTGTATGAGTATATCTTTATCATTGTCAGGAATCCACAATAGTCAGAGAAATTGTTCAAGTAACGTTACAGAAAAGCATATCATCAGCATTACTGTAGCATACCCAAACTCAATCCTCTGACACTTCTGAATGAACCGCAAAATTCATACTAGTACTGTGTATTTTTCCTACACTGAAGAAGTCTGCTCTGCACACATGTAAAACAAAAATTAAAAAAATCCGCTGTGTTGGCAATAACATAACACTAAACTCTGAACAGGTTGATGTTTAAAGAGTTCCTGTATGACGTACTTCAGATTTCTTCCCTTTTAAATTAAACCATACACCACAAAATAAATCAACAAAGCCAGCTACCTCGCTAGCCTGCTAACTACTTAACGTTAACACGCAAGTCAATGGAGCCGCGTTAGTTACCGTTAGCATGACCACGGCTCAATTAGATATCGGTACGCCCACGTTTTCAGTAGGTGACAATTCAAATAGCTGGCTCACATCAGATGGTGAGTGGCCTTCGTATGGTGTTAAAAACGCTACATATTAGATAACAGTATACTTACATTTTGATGCGAAAGCTGGGCTACCAACTGCTCCTTTCATGAAGTAGTCCACCATAGAGACAGAGCGCAACGGGTCATCATCTGAAAGCCACACCCCCAAAGGGGAAACAGATCCGGGGGCGGAGTCGAGATTTGGAAATCCGTATCCAGTCAGATTAGGATCGAAGTGATCCACCATGCCAGTGTTTTGAAATACCCAAATAAAGTCAGCAGGATCACCTTGATCCCTGACTGAGAAAAGGATTTCATTATCCGGATTATTCAGATCCAGATTACAAGTTTTGAAATACTGGGCCCAGGAGACATAAAATACAATACTTTTCAATGCATGTAATATTCCGTCATTGTGCAAATTAAGAAAAAGCATGTGTTGGCCTGTTCATTTTAAAACCAATCCTGGCCAATACCAATGACATGCTGATATATTGTACATCCCTACATAACAGAGAACAAAGTGCAGAGGATGAGGCGCACAGAAAATGAAATCAAGATGTCAAGCTCAAGTCAATCATATGCCAACAAGAAGAGGTGGGTATTCAGCAGTGACTTTGAGGTTTCTATAGGCAGAGCACTTTTTATGTGAATAGCTAAGCTGTTCCAGAGTTTAGAGGCAACCACCGCAAAGTAGGGATGTAACGATATGGAAAATTTGATATTTTGATTATAGTGACCAAATTATCACAGTAAACGATAATGTCGCAATATTTTTTAAGCGCTGTAAAATGTCCAAAAAATAAATACATTGGAATAACTTCACTAAATCTTGTAACTTCCTTATCCCAAAATCTTATATTAAAATGAAACTTTCACATTAAAGGGGCAAGGGATTGGCACAGCAACAAAAAAAATTATTTTAAATGAACAAAATATGTAAACAAATTACAGGGACAAAGCTTTCAGTCAGCAAAATATGTAAATGATTTATATATTATTTATTTATTAGCACGAGAGGAAGAATATATATTTAAAAAAAAACAATGCAAGAGTAGAACAAAAACATACAATATATGGAATAGACATCACAAATGTGCAGGAGAAACCAAAAAAACCCTAAGGGCAATTTACACATGCTACGGATTCACGCAGCGCCTGCATCGCGAGACTTGAATGAGGCTGTTATTACATATCCTGATAATCCACCGCTTTAATGCAATTAATTTAAACATAAACGGTAATTCTTACAGTGTAAAAATTAACCAAGATTTACCGTAATATTGGTAATTGTTACATTCCTACTGCAAAGGCTTGATCACCACTGTTTAATGTGTCTACATCTGGGAACATCCAGAAGCATAAGATTGGTGGAAATCAATACTACAAGAGTTTTGTTTGATAAGGTGATGCCAGACTGTTTTACACAAGCAATAAAATCTTAAAATCAATCCTAAAACAAACAGGAAGCCAGTGGAGTGAGGCCAGTACTGTGATCATGTGATCATGTCATGTGATCCTGATTCCTTTTTCCAGTCACAAGGTGAGCGGCTGCATTTGGCACTCACTACAGATGAAGCAGTTATAACTGCTCTATTCCAACAAACAAAGAATCACAATAGTCTACACTGTAAAATATTTGACTGTACATTTACAGGAAATGACTGGCAACTAGTTGCATCACTTTCACAGGAAATTAGTTTTACATTAAATTGTTGTGAAATGACAGCCGTATACTTTGATCTCACAGTAGTCATGCCTGCATATTACTGTGATTTAACAGTACGCTCCCATACAATTACTGCATTTCACCGTAACCTAACAGTTAAAACAATTACATCATTGATATATCAGTATGTTGCTGTAATTGACTGAATTTAACTGTAACTTGACAGTTAATGTACATCTGATTACTGTGATTTAGCAATATGCTTCTACAAAATTATTGTATTTCACTGTTATCTCACAGTACTTTAGAATTACTATATACTGCATGGATTTCACGAACTGATTAAATATTACAGTAAAACCCTGTGAAGTGATACTAATACAATTTATTGTGAAATATTACAGTTACATGTTGTAACTCCCTGGAAACAGGGAGGGAGAGGGAATAAAAGTATGAATTACCCTAATTAAAGACATTAAACACTGAATGGAGTCAAATTGACCCCAAGGATAGTAAGAGAGTTAAAATCCAAAATGCCCTGAAGTTTAAGTAAGCTCACAGATGTGCTGAATTCAGTGCAAAAAGCAGCAGCGTTTGGTTGATTAGTCTACAGGCACAAGTTGCCACACATAGTCCAATAAGAACATTAGCCAGGGAGCTTCACACACCCAGCAGTGTTTACTAAACCCAGTCACACACACAGCATTCACAGTAAATAGAGCAAAACAAGGAATTTGAGGTTCACAGATTAACACGTCCCAGCCAAAACTAATGTGTGCCGTCTGTGTGTGGGGCTGAACTCGGGGAAAATGAAGGTGTGAGGGGAATTTGAAGGAATGAGGCTGTAAATAGAAGGAAACTCACTATCAGCAACTAGAGTGACAGAAAAGAAAGCTAAAGGGAGCTTGTGAAAGGAGGTGGAATCAAATGGGAGAAGTGTCAGACATGTACCATGAAGATGGAGAGAGAAAAAAAGGGGAGATGTTCAAGGTTGTATTCAGGTAAAAACCACATTCACTAATCGCAGTGTTTAGAATCATGAATTCGCTGTACTGGCAAGCAATTTAAAATAATCGGATTCAGATTTTTATTTGCACACCACAAAGAATCAACATGTGTCAACAGTTATACAAGTACAAGACACAATTGTGTGGAGTGTCAGGTCTCCCATGAAGCTATTTAAAGCTTATGGTGGGAGCCTGATCAGGAAGATGAGTCAAGATGTATAGCAGTGACATGGTACAAGACATGTTACAAACACAAAACACATTACAGACACGAAACATTTTCACATCAGTGAAGGATGCTATACATATGAATTAAAGGAGCAATAAGCGAAATTGTTTCACCGTTAGGTTTGCTGTTGTGCACTGCCTGTAGACCAAAACAAAGTGTGTCATGAGCCACTCCTCCCTCTACCCCTGGAATCACACGCAGAGATGGAGATCAACACAGAGAGAGGGTGTGTGCGGTCATGCCATACTCCAGATGAAGTTACACCTCTAGTTCTTCACATAGCAATTTTTTAATTAGAAATGATGAATTTCGCTTATTGGAGAGTCTTGGATTCAAGTTATGGACAACTTGGTACAGCGCTGTCTGTCAATTTATAGACATGAAAGAAGAACTTTGAAGAGCTGCATTATTTGCTGAACTTATGCTATTACCACTTTGACTGCCTCACAACAAATATGGGAAAGAGCATTTATTTTTCAAAGGAACTGTATGTTTTGCTGATGTACACCATCCACATGGCTCTAAATGTTACCTTCAGCTTGAGGTGAGTTATTTGCAAAACCTGGAAGGAAGTCAGGACTTTCGTTCAGAGCCTCCCAAAGTAAGCTAGCACAAACATGCCTTCTTAACAAACCCTAAGGGTCTTAAAGGGGAAATTAAACATTAAAGGAACTACAGCCATTTTCAATTTTATATATTATTTCTATAGTCCAGAAATATTGCTAAACATGATAAACTCTCTCTAAAGCTAGAGAGCTAAAAATAAAATGTGTGATATCATCGGGTATAAGGTCTGGAGCTGCGTCACAAAAACTTGGGAAAAATATTGTAGATGACACTGAGAGCACCCTGGGGAATGTTCTGAGTATATGAGTACATTTTGTGTTTCAAAGCTGAGAACACTACAATAGAACAATACTTATTACAATACTCAACATTCAGTGGGTCCACAAAAATCAGGCTTCCATTCATTTTTTAAGGAGCAGCCCCAGACTTTATGACATAACAAGTTTGAAACTTAAGTTGAAAACACACTGGCAACGCAGCGCACGTTATTAGGCACGTCGAGTGCCGCCAGTACCAACTACCAACAGGAAGAGTTGCGCAACTTCTACTGAAACTTCTGTATAGACACTGATTAAACTCAGCCTAACACACACACGTACAGCAGCAGTTATAGCCTAAATATCAAAATTCTATTAAACTAGCAACAAAACATTTTTTTTTCCTACTATATCTAGATCATAAACCCATTGATATAAAAACGACTCATTGCAATCAGTTGAGAATTATAAACATTGACTGGCTTTTTATCAAGAAAGAATGCACCTCCATTGGTTACTTGTATTGTTTTACAGGCATGTCGTGCACTCTCCAGTATAAGTGCAGCATAGACTTACGATCCAGAAGCCAATGAGGCATCTACAATTCTATATCAACGCCCTGGGGTTTGCTGTGGTAAACCTGTCCAGCTGTGCGTCCATGTGTATTCCACTGGCTAGCTCATTGCTGTCACTTTGCACGACACTCATAAAGCGGTAACCTCTGATATCTTTATGATGACATCGCGAAAGCATAGCGCCCATATTCCAGTTTCCTCCTGGTTAACACTGTTAGCTTTGTCAACACTAGGGATGGGCACCGAAACCCGGTATTAAACAAGCCCTGTGGTAAATTACCAAAGATCATAGTATTGATAAGCTCTGAGGTTATTGTTGGGTTTTTTTATTGGTACTTTTTGTTTTAACTCATTATCATCCTGACTTGAATAACCTCCTCCACATATATCCAAACACACATGCACACACACAACCCTGAGTAATCTAACATTATGTTTTATATGAGGACAGCATGCCAGTTAGGCTAATAGTTAAGTGTTACAAATAAGCTAAAATGACAGCTGTCTGTTATGTAGTCTGTTTAGCTCAGTTTGACACTTACCTTGAAACTGGGCAAATACTTTTAAACTAAGCTCCAAGCTGACACAAACAGCCCCTCCTTCCTCTACCAGTGTTATTGTTACCTGCACCCAGTGAATCACATCAGCAAAGAGGGAGCAGGACAGAGGACAGGAGGAATGACTGATAAAAACTACACAGAGATATAAAGTAACTTTTCTGTTGTAAAACTTACCATTCCTGCTCTACAAACAATATTTAGTTATATTTCAAATATGCAATAATCCTGGTCTGAATTTATTCTTTTCAAATGAATATATATTTTCTAAAAAGCATTATTTAGGAATGAAAAGAACCGATAATAGTATCAATTATGTACAGAACTGATGAGGAGTATTAATAGGAGTAGTAGTATCAATAAATTCTGACAGACACCCCTCCGCAGTCAGCACTGTTGCCACTGTTTATGGAGTTAGGACTATAAGCCGACAACTCAGCCACCTCCATGTTGAGAAACGTGCAGACAACTCATACGCACTGGTGTTTGCATGGAGCCCCTTGAAAATCTGATTATAAATCCAATTGATACAAGTCCCATTTTTGATATTAAAAAAGGACATTCTGAATTTGGCAAATGTTTTGCAAAATAATCTCTCTGTGTATATGTGTATGTAGGCACACATCTGCAGTGGGTATGGCATAGAACGAGAGAATAAGGGCAGGTGCACCCCTACATGTACACACCAATGAGGATACTGGTTGTTTAACAAAAAAATGTCACTTGCATTGTTAAAACCAAACCTATGCCCTTGCACAGGATATAACTATTTTATTCATGTCTATCTCCACATTTCCTTGAAGAAATATACAGGAAGCAATTTTTCACAGGGTTATTCATTTTGGAGAGAAATGCTCCCTTAGCAAATCCTGCAACAAACAGATAAAAATATGAAGTTAATATTAAGGTAAGCACAACATACTTGAAAAGCACTGCACACACTAAAAAAAGCTGAAAAAGGAGCACTCAACTAAGTATTGCCTTAGTATATAAATATATTAGGTCATAAAATATAAATATAAAAGGTTATCTCCCTCTCCTGGTATTTCCCTGGCAGGACCTGCAGTGGTACTGTAGGTTTTAGTTGAATGCATGCCAAGTGGCTGCAAAGGAGAAAAGGCTGCTGGTGAAGGTACAACAGGAGAAAGCTTTTTATGTTCATTTTATTAGTTCTTCTCTGTAGTTACTCTGTGAAGATGGTGAAGGAAGTTTTTTTGAGTCCATGCTGTGTTCAGCATTGTCCTGCTTCATATTCATAATGGTGCACGCGTTCACACTGGGAGCTGTTCAGTTCAGACCTCCTCTGCTAGCTACTGAGTCACTCCTGTGGAGCTACCAGAGATTAAGTGCTCAAGGGCACCTTGTCAGCTACTCTGAAAAGCAGAGCATTAGTAATCCTTTTTTTTTTCCTGAGGAGAACCATCATTCCCAGCTGGTCCTTTGATTCAAACCACTGACCTTCCAATGTGTGTCTTAGACCTCTAAAGAGGAAATTGACCTGCTTACCTGGAGGGGTATCTCTTTCTTTATCCAGACAGCTTTAGTGTGATTTGTTAAAGTTATGGGATGTCTCCTGTTAACCCAAAAAATGGAGCTTGTTTTGATGCTCACGGGCAACAACAATGCATCTGAAACACTGAAGTAAACTGTATCATTCCTGAAATATTCCTGCAAATTGTTACATTGTTGTGTCACTTGCTTTATTCTTTGCAGAAACACACAGTTTGTGAGCGCCTCTGGTAGAAAAACACAGTTATCAGCAAAAACGTTCACAGCAAGGTCTGTATATCACAGTGAGTAACCATGTGAAGACTTCTGAAACATCGCTGTTAGAGTGCCAGTGTATGGGGGCGACAGCAAACATCTCTATGGCAGACGTCTCCCGACCTTAGTAAATTACTCTAGGACTTCTGGATGGATATACTGTTTGTGTACTTTGGGGAAAGTGCCCTTTAAAAAAGCGCATATGGTGTCCTACACCTCTTCACACTCCTGGGCCTATTTAGTTGTTTGTTTGGTTGGTTGTGTGGATAAAGCAAATATAGACAGTGACACATCCAGATACGTCCTGCTCAGCAGCACAGTTTAACAAATAGAGAATTCAGTCATAGAAAGAGAGATAAAAATGCATATGCTACATGGCCAGGGAATTGTTTTTATGTTTCTAATAATCATAATCCACTAAAGGTTGCCTTTATCTATTGTAGCAGAGTTGTTGTGAAGAAAAACAGTGGAGCACGCTTTTAAACAAGTGCCTTCATGTGAGGTATTTAGTTCATGTTTGTGACAGGGCTTTCCTCAACTACGACACCTTGTTGACAAGATGGCATATAGGTCTCAAATCTTAACATCAGACAGCAGACAGCTTTCAAATTGGCTGCACTTGTGAGCTCCAGTACTTGGAAAGAGGCCAACAATGGGTGAACTGTCAAAAACTGTCCTGCCGTTACACTCAGCTGACAGTCAGTATACTTTTCTCAATTGCACTTCATGCCAAAAAGTGGTTTGTGCTTGGTGTCTGTTGTGATGACACTTTAAGTTGTGTTTCAAATGAAATTGTCCATGCCCTCTTTAGAGCTCGACTCCGTCAGAATGGCAAGATAAAGTTGATTAAAGGACCATTTCAGCATTTTCATGGTCGTTGTTTTTTTTTTGTTTGTTTTTTTTTTTCCATTAGAAACGCTGGCACTGTGGCTCTGTGGATAGCAATGGTAGTGGTTGCTCCACGATGTATGTGTGGGTATATATATATATATATATATATATATATATAGAGAGAGAGAGAGAGAGAGAGAGAGAGAGAGAGAGAGAGAGATAGAGAGAGAGAGACAGAGAGAGAGAGAGAGAGATAGATATAGATATGCATATATAGATAGATACAGTATCATTGCTGTCCCGCCACCATCCAACACCCACCGAAGCTCCCACCTGCCCTCCTTGGATTTCTGCAGCCTTGTTTCGTGTGTGCATTCTCAGAAACATTACATAAGTATTTCTATGTCTATAAAGTTGCAGACACACACACACTTCTGCATCTCTGTACTTTATGGCAGATCCCCACATTTCCCTCTGGAAAATTATTTTCAACTCAATAGATGATGTTCTCGGCTGTTACTTTGCATTCTAATAATACACTGCGCAGGGAATTTCATAAACTGTAGGTGACTTTAAAATATCTCCTAAATTTGATGTGTTAAGCAAAGTTAAACCAGGCAGAAGGCGCCGCGCCAAAGATCCATTAATTTACTATCTGTGAGTTGTTATGAATTGCCATTTATCCTGTTTGTATTCAGAGTCCTATCCGTTTTTATGGCACACTGAAATATAAACTGGCCTGTCCCAAAGGGTGCACTCAGGTCTTTTCCTTCTCCTTCTCCTCCTAAAAACTTTATTTGTTGGTTTTATTTCATCTTTGTACCCTGACACCAGATGAAGCCTGTCAAATCTGCTGAAAACAATTAGCAACATTTACAGATAAAGTCCTTGTTATCAGGTTAAAAGTAGCAGTGACTGGTGTCAAATGGCGGTTTATATCCCCACTAGTCCAGTACTGTTGTCAACAGCAACATGGACCACATTGCACACTGGGAATATGACATGTCGACTGGAAAGTAGGACAAGAATGACAAATGGAATACATTCAGCTCATGCAGTTATGTTTAGAAAGCCTGATTTTCTCAGCCAAACTTTAGGAGCATGCTCTTCACAGGAATGTAAGTATCAACTGTGAGCTCTTGATATGCGGCAAAATCCCCAGAATGACAATCATGTGAAGACTGTCAACATTCTGCTCACCCAACCAACAGGTACTGTTCTTTCTACTATTATTTTCCAAACCTAGAGTCTTTTTTTTATTATGTGATATGCAGCACACTGCATTAATATTTCAGGTGCCAGACACAAAAACTGTAACTAGAAGCGTACCCAAGAAGCAGCTGCTTTCTCAGCAGCATTGGATAAAAAATGAAATAATACATGTCTACAGTATATGCCCGATGCTGCTATGAGGACTGTGTACGAAAAAAGACATTAAAACAGATACACGTACATCTGTGAGTCAGCTCTCCCCTCGTGGGCTGACAAGTATAGTTTAACACAGAGTCTCTGTATAGTAAATGGATAAAAATACTCAACGGTTGGTATGGTACTTGGCACCCCTGGCCCTTGCAGGCCAAAAAAGTAGTCACAAGAAAGTCAAATGTATTGTTTTGTGAAGTGCTGTGTTTGTGAGATATGAGGATTAAATAGAACGTTTCATTCCACAGTGTTCAAAAGTATGCTTAACAGCAATCGAAGAGCCAACAACTGCCAAACATAAAGTGAATGTACGCCGTAATGATCATCACGGTACACTGCCCAAAATGTCAGCACCTGTGAAAATTTCCATTCACCATGAATCTACGCCAAGTCCCCAATTTGCATATCTTTAGCATTCTCTTGAAAGCAGTTTGGAAAATGTGTCTGGAAAAAAACAGAGGTTACGACACGGCAAGCTCTCCTCCTGCAGAGTCCCCGGGACAGAACGGGTGACAAAGGATTCATATTAAAGACAGATTATTGTTTTCTCACCACACAATGCCTAGCCTTCAATCCAATGGACCACACTGGATGAATAGCATTACTCATACTGTCATTTCCTACTGCCACTGCAGGGTCAGAGGAGACAGCCGTATGGGAATCCAGTTCTATCACAGTGCTCCATCAAAGTCGAGACGTGAATCAGAAATAGTGGAGAAATACTCCCCACAGGACGCCCAAGTGTGACAGACATTTTAAGTACAAAATATGTTACCAAGCCATTGCTGACCGACAGGCTTTAATCACAGATTATTTTTGTAGGTACTGCACAAAAATTGGCTTTGACAATTAAACACATATTTATTTATTTGAACAGTTGCTGGTCAACTTTTGGATACCACAAGCTATTTTGACCTGTCGCCAGATGTAAAAGTAATAAAATGATTTCCCTTATGCCAAGAAATGGTAGCAGTGGACACCTTAGATCAAGTCAGAGACAATACTTCTAACACGATCACTGTGCAAAGTAAATGAAACTGATAAACAAACATTTGCTTTTGCTACATATGCAGTTATCTCTTGCATCGAACTTTTTTAACAGTCATGGCAACACATTACACCGGTGCTAATAGAACTGAGCCATTGGCTCTGAAAAGTAAAGTTTTTGGTAAAAAGCATGTCTTGGAATGAGTATAACCAGCTAAATCAGAAAAAAGCTGTTTCATCAACTCAACTCAGAGGTGATGAGAATAGTCAAAAACTGCTTGTTCACTGCCTTGAAACACTCACTCAAGACATCAAGCATAGACAATATTTACAGCCTGAGTCCTTAGCAGGGGTCCTGCAGCGCCATGAGGGGTCCTCTGAGTTAAAACGAGTTTAAAAAAACAATAAAAAAAATACAAATTAACATGAATCCGGCATATTTTGCCTTCTGCAACAACTTATCTTTTATCTTTGTGAAAGTGGATTTTCCTCTCTCACCTACCTGAAAAGCAAACACAGGTAGAGCCTGATATAGCTGATATGGCCTTCTGCCTGACAGCCTCTATCCATCTGACTTCATTTGTAGCAGTTTTATACAATATATGTAGTAGGGGATCCATGCTCTGTCAGTCTTCAGCTAATGGGTCCTTGGCCTAAAACATGTTAAGGACCCTTGATTGACAGTAAAGCACACAAACTTGTAAAAACAAATCTACCATGTTTGTGCCCAAAGACCAGCACATATTAAATACATAATATGAAGAATAACATAATGAAACAAATATGAGGAAAACCATTGCCATTGACTAGGCCTATAAAGTTCAGGTTGTTTTTTTGATTGTCTGGCCGACATGCTCTTGGCCAACCTAATTCTCATTAGTTGGACAGTCGCTGGTGTTACTATAATGCGACAGTGTGTCCACCAAAGCTTTTCTTTACCCAGCTGAAAAACAACGGCTGATGTTGTTCAGCACTTCTATTTGTCCTCTGTGATGGTTGGTCTTTGTGGTATTTTTCTCGCCCCTCCTTCACTATGACTGGGCAGCTGGTGACAGTCACAAGTGCACCATTTTACCCAAAGTTAAGTATTGTTCAACTCTGTTATACTGATATTCAGTGTCAAATTTCTTATCATGGATTTATTATTACAAATCTCCCAAAAGACACTGCACTTTTGGTCCCTAAAAGACACTGGAAACAGCAACAACAGCAACACTTTTCTTCTTTTTTTGGTTAGTCTGGAACAGTGATCTGCAGCATGGCAGGCATCCCCTCCACCTCCAGATGTTAAAGTCAGCTCATAAAGCAAACGTGATATATATGAAGCTTGTGTAATAAATACTAAGCTTGTGCTATATGTAATATATTAGTGGTTTGCAGAAATGTACAATGCCAATATTTTCTTCTGGTGACTGGGCTGAAATAAGTGCTAATGAATAAATGATTATCCTCATTACTTCAAACACACGGTTAACTGTCAAAAACCAGCTTGTGTCCCCTCTGGCATAGATAAAACTAATCAAAACAAAGCTATATTTTAAACACGTATTAGAAACTGATAGTCTGTAAACTGACTGAATTGCCGTTTTAGTTTTAGTTTTACTTTTGCGAAAAACTTCAGGTGCTTTGCTTTATGGAAGAATACATTTAAGAAGAAAAAATCAACATAATTAAAAAAGCCAACAAGGAGCACATTAGAGAGAATAAAATTAGCATCTGCCACATTTTATGGCAAACGCATCAAAATTTACCATCCAGTTTTAAACAATAATCCAGCCACTCTGTGTTTTAAATAAGAGCTAATATTAGCTGCCACTGCAAAGTTATGAATTTGAGTAAACATCTCCCCCCCCCCCCCCACACACACACACATCAGCACTTTGCTCTGACCGTCCTGTTGAAAACACATTAGTTCCTATGCAGGGGTTTAGTACAAAAACTGCCACACATGATGAACAGTTAAGATTCAGGGCTTTGTGTTACCTATCTTTTCATGTTCTACTTTGTCACAACGGTTATAGTAGTCCAGTTTTACTCAGTTTGCCCCTCTGGCCCTGTCTCCAGACACACTCCCTACAGGCCTCCTACACTACTAAGCAGCTCCCAACTTGCTTTTCTCCATCTATCCACCAGATGCCCTAAGACTGACCTGACGCCTGTATAGAGCAGCTCACCTGTTCCTCATTCCCAAAGTGCAACCCCCACAGTATTTATAACAGCCCATCTCCACCTGCTCTTTACCAGCTTGTCAATTACTTCATGCTTTTGCTGCCTAACCTCTGAAACCAAAAACCTGAAACGATAGTTTAAATGTTAGTTTGTTTCCAGCTTACAGTGAAATAAATGATACACAAATAAATGATCACATTTAAGGGTGCCACAACCATCATGTTTATTGGTGCTAGAGAGCTGTTGGTTTGTTTTCAGCTCACAATGAATAAATCTTCATGTTTAAAGGCGCAGCAGTAGGCTAACCGTTTAACTTTCTGCTAACTGCTAACATCTAACTGTTGACAAGAGGTTTCAAGTTCACAGCAAAGACATCAACACTTCCAGCCTGAGACGAGCTATTTGCTTCAAAATAAAATGACCAGTGGCTCCTCTTTGATTGATTTAATTATAACAATACTTTATCTAACTTTATTGTAAGTGTAATTCATTTAATAATTCTGTATTTTAACAGTTTACAGTAATTTAGAGGAGATTTAAATATAACATAAAAAAAAAAATATTGTGTTATTCTTTTTTAACCATATCATCCAGCTCTAGACTCACTATGTGCAACACCTAGTCTCTAACTGTGTCTGGCTACTGTTTGTTGCTGAGCAGGTGATGTACAGTGGGTTTCCAGTGCTGAAACAATAGTATGAGAGCAGTAATCACTTTCCTATTGTCCCATTGTTCTCATTTTAACAATTATACTATTATAAAAATATTTATTATATACCCTCAAGGTAGGAATCTATCCACTACTGTGCTCCAAACTGATAAGAAGCAAGAAAAGCCGTTAAAATGGCTCAGAGTGAGAAACATTGCATTTTAACAAACTATTTAAACTATTTAAACTCAACACATCTACTCATGTGCTGCCTGCCATCTGCTTTTATTAAGTGTAATAAAATGTCACTTTTTGCTTCATGCTTCTGTCATACTCATGCAACTGAACCACTTTCCTCAGAGTCTGCATGGGCTTCGCTGTGCAACAGCACATTGTGTGACACTGTAAATTAGCTAAAACAACTGAAGCACTATCCTGCTGTCATGTCATGCATATTTGCACGGCTGACCTTGTTAATTTCCCTTCCCCTTCTTGAAAAACTTTGTTTGATTAAACTACTCACCAGAACAACCAGGACAGCTACATATGGTGGAAACACTTTATGTGCTAATGTTCTATGAACACTAGGCATTCAACAATACAACAAATTATTACCATACATTATTCATAATTATTCACTCAGTATTCATCTATTCAAGGTCATAGGCATTGGCTGGTGTATACACCAAATGGATGCTACTGCCTTGTCACAATTAATCATAAGAAACAGGGAACTGGTGGGCAGCCTCGAAGCTCATGTCAAAGATTCTTCATCATTACAATGGTGGGTGTAAGCACAGACAGCTTTAAGTGCATCATGGCAGTTTGATAATGGCCGGCACATGCAATCATTGCACCATTAGTGTCATTCCTTCTGAAAAACAGCTTGAAGCAAAAAAAAAAAAAAAAAAAAAAAACTTAAATGGTTTATGAGTAATGTCAGTTAGAAACAAACACATTTAACACAGACTGAAAGTAGGCAAATGGCACAGACGCGCAGGGTCTGAGACTAACAAGGACTTTTTTATCACTGTGTCTCCAGCCTCAAATACATTTCAAGCCAATTCATGAGCAAGCAATGCAGAACGGGGAATGGCATCAATTTAAGTGGGAGTGAATGACTCTGTCATTAAGTTATTGTAAAATCAGCTGGCACAGAGCAGCTGCTAGTGAACAGGACCAGGAAGTGTTACATCAGCCAGAGTCAGAATGAGTATAACACCTGACATCCAGGCATGAAAATCTGAACAATAGATGGTTAGCAGTATTTACACACATTCATAAAGACAGAAAAGCCTTTTATTGAGATGTTTTTGCATTAATAGCATGTTAACAGTGAGCCAACACAGGCCATCACAGCACTGGTGGGCAAAATGCCTAATTCTGAAGCTCAGAGTGCCAAATTAATCAAATATGCAACATGGATGTGAACAAAACAGATAACAATAACCAGATGTCATTTGCCATTGGATGGACTAAATGAAAAATAAAGCTGTTTGGATGTGTCACTGTACAACCCACACTTAATGCATTTTGTCTGTAACATTTCCTTTTAATTTAAATTAAATGATTAAAGGAAACTTTCATAATCTTTTCCCCTAACTGTTTGTTAAATAAACATTTAATCAATTACATTTTGAGTCATGGGTAATCCCAGCCAGTTCTCATTTCAAGTCATCATAGACCGCTGCTTGGCCAGTGATTTTGACATCAGACAACGCTGAAAAAAGGCTCTTTATGGTGTGATATACCACCGGGCAGCATCAGTTTATAACCTCGCTCAGTGGTATGATGTGCTGCTGGGTGTTGAAAGTTTATAATCTCATTGGTCAGCATCAGTTTGGATCACTGCCAGTAATGTAATAATAAGAAGCTGGAAAGCCTGTAGGCTGGGCAGGAGGGGTGGTGGATGGTTCCATCAAATCATGGACTTTCACCCGGGAGCTAGGTGTTTCCTTCTCATATGGTTGCTAAGCCAAAGGTGTGGGTGTGATGTTTGTTTCTAAACCTAATCATGTGCTTTTGTTCCCAAAACCTAACCACATACTTTGTTCCCTAAACCTCACCACATGCTTTTTTTCCCTAAACCTAACCACACGCTTTTGTTCCCTATACCTAACCATGTGCTTTTGTTGCCAGAACTTAACTGCATGCTTTTGTTTCCTTAACCTGACTAAATGCTTTTTTCCCTGAATATGACCACATGATTTTGTTCCCTAAAACTTACCATGTGCTTTCTTTCCCTAAACCTAACCACATACTTTTGTGCCCTTAACCTAACCACGTGCTTTTGTTCCCTCAACTTGACCACATGCTTTTTTTCTCTAAAAGTAATCGCATGCTTGTGTTCACTAAAACTTACCATGTGCTTGTGTCTCTTTAACTTGACCATGTGCTTTTAATCTCTAACCCTTAAGTAGTGCTTGTTCCTTCAAACTTACCAGAACAAAAATGTCAATCTCATGGTGGTGCTAGGTGAAAAGTCAGGAGATCACCAGAGTCATTAGGATTCATTCTCTGAGGACCATGAACTTCTACACCTGTCCATGTCAATCTATCAAGCACATGTTGGCCTCTAGTTTCGCAGACTGGATGAGGCAGACACGCAGCGCACCTGCGCTTCACCAACTGGGTGTGGCCAGGCAGATTTTGCAAGTTTGGCACACCATGCACGCTGGCGCATCTACTCCTCTTTCCCACCTCCATCCCTCCTACCTGCGCAAGTCAGAAAGAGGGAGGAGAGAAGGCGTGGAGTGTGTTTTACACACCTCACACCAATCAAATGAGCCCCTCTCCTCGCCCTTAAATGCACCGCGGGAAGGCGTAATGAGAGTTTACTCAATTCGCCATGGCAGAAGAGAGCAGCAGCATCAGACGGCCAAAGTCCTCCGAGGAGCAAACTGATGTTTTGGTCCAGGAGGTCCAAGCTCGCAGTGTCCGAATATACAGAACTGCGAGCAGACCTCCACGGGCTGATGATGCAAAGGTAGCCTGGGAGGAGGTCACCACAATCGTAAATCAATGTTGCGTTTCTCTTGTGCGCGCTGGCACTCTCTCTCTTTCACTCTCGCAGTCTCACTCTGTTTCTTTTCTTTTGACTTTTCTAAGATGACAGATGCTGAATATATACTCCCTATCTGATGCTGTGGCTGTTTGTGGTTGGCTGAGAGGGATGTGAACTCATTAGTTTGCAGCTGTGTTAATCAAATCAGGTTGGGTTTCCATTATGCGTGCCAAACGTGCCAAACGGTGCCAATCCCCTTTGATCTGACATCAGATGTGACGGGACAGTCCATATAGAGATACATTTATGTGCTGATTGCAGACAGTTGCATTGAATAGTGGTGTTTGTAGCTATATATTTAGACATTCTGGAAATCTGCCTGTGAGGTTCGGTGACGTGTGCGCACTGCGCCAGGAAACTAGAGGCCATTGTGTCAGTCTGGACTAAAGTGGTGGACCAATAGATTGACATTGCCTTTTATAAAAACATGTCATTAACATGGCTAAATATGATACATGCAGGGCTGATTTAAGCATTTTTGAAACCCTAGGCTATTTTTAGTATCTGTCGTATCTGTATCTATCTTAGTAAACCTGTTGCAGTGTGGGACAGGCAGCTCATTTTTACCCTGACAGGCCAATCAGAGCCATTCTAGAGAAAAAACAGCCATGACAATGAAGAAACATTTCGAGTCTCTGCATCTATTCATGTGCATAAAGGCATCTGGGACACAAACATTATTGTTTGATTATATTCAAATTCAGTATTCTCATTCAACAACACATTAGTATGTCCACATTTTATACCTAAGTTCACGACCCTTATTGAGGAAGTCATAGAAAAGTGCACACTGCTACACAAATAGTCTTAATATACATTTTTTGTTTTATTTTGTTTTATTTTTTCTAAATTAAGTATGTAAAAATAATGTTGTGAATATGTAACACTTATGTTTTCATTTGTAAGGTATGACAGACTGGATGGTCACTATGGGAATGTGCATAATTTTAAATACCCAATCTATAGCTATACTGTAACCATTGTTATAAAATGGTACAAAAATGTGGCAAACTGCTAAGGGAGACCTTCACCTCAGAAAATGGTAACAAAAGTTCTGGCTCCATCACAGCTCATTTGTAATGGTCAGGGAAGAGCAGCCACAGACGTGAGTGGAACCAACTTCTCCATTAACCTCTTGGAAGTTATACAGTGATGATTAATAAGTCATGTTTCTTTTTTTAATTCCTTCAGTAAATGTTATTTTGTAAAAGTGGACTTGCAGCAGTTTAAATGATTTACTTCTCCATTAGATAAAAGAAAGTACTGAATACACTTAAATTCTTGACACCGGTGGACAGATTCTTTTATGTACAAGATGGCAGCTGCTGTAGGGTCGATACACTCAGTGTTTAAAGTGTCATAGCCTAAGTGACATAGGACGACACATACGTTGCTCATTCTCTTCTTATCATTTGATAAACTGTATAAAAGAATGCCTTCAAGGACTTTATGGACTTCAAAGAGCATATCAAAGAAACTACGTCTGTGATCCAAAAACTATTTTTAAGAAGTGTTTGGTTGTTGTTTTTTTTCTTTCTTTTCTATACACCATTTCAAGGTATCTTTTGGTTGCTAGGAAACAACATCATTGTTTCACTTCAACTCCCGGTCCAGCCACTACTGCATGAACATAGCATATGCTGAACTTTAATGTCTCGGCTGAAATACACACTGTTGGAAATGGCAAAATTAGTTGTAAGACCTTGCCACTCAGTGGTAGGTAGTACCTTGGACAAGGTACAAACAGAAATAAAAGTCTACGCTTCTCTAAAGAAACCAACAAAGCATGGATTACAGCTCCAATCCCTGGCCACTCCGATTTTGTCATATATTGACATATGGTCATGGACTTTCCACGTCGACATATGACCTGGGACTCCGTGTCAACTTCTCCCTGTTACATGCATTGTCTGTTTTCAAAATTGCTTCAATTTTCAAAGGAAATGTATAGCTTGCATTCACTGTATTTCAAAATAAATGTACTACATTGGTACAACACCACAAACTGACTTTTTTTTCTTTCAACAACAAATGCACATGGTTACATTTAGGCAACACATGCACATGGATGGGCTTAGGCAACAAAAGCAAGTTGTTTTTGGTTTAGGGAAAAAAGAATACGGTTTGGCTCAAATGGGAAGCAAATACTGGCCTCCTGGGTGAAATTCAATGGTTGCTGGACCCATCCATCACCCCTCCCACCTGCCCTTATCAGACTTCCACCGCTTAAACTTTCGTTGTTGTGCTGGCGCTTCCCACTGACACTGCTGGGCGCTGTTAAACAATGACAGAGACCAGCCCATATCACGCAGGCGTGAGAGGAGGGCTTTTTCATCTGTGTCTGACACCAGAAGTCACTGCCCAAGTGCTGGTTTTCGACGACTTTGGAGTGAGACTGGGTTGGCAAGCCACACTCTGCACAACAACCTACTATTGAGCAGCAAGGTCCTATGACTAAGGGGCTGATCGATATTTATATGCAAATGGGGCTGGTCCAAAACAGGGGGGGGTTCCCGAACTTTTTTTTGAGCACTGGGGGGGGGGCATATGGTTTCTATTTTGGCTTCGGGGGGGTCATGCAACTTTAATTTGTTAAGTTTTGTATGATTTTTTGTTTGTTTTCCATTCGTATTTTACTCAGAGGTTTTGGTTTTGCTCCGCTATATAAAGTTACCCTGCATGGTCCACAATGGTATTTCCCACTTGCGCACACGTCACTTTCAATGCACACGTCACTGACCGGAAAACCCAATAGAGTAGCAGAAGAAGACGACCGCGGAACACAAACAATTCAAGCATAATGGCTGCTGTGAGGAAATCAGTGTATCGAAAGGAAAGTTTCCTTCATGCTAATTTGAGAGTGTCTTTGCAGACCTTAAAAGCGGATGAGACACTGGACAAATTTAATTTTATTACAGAGTCGACAAAGAATAAAGGGCCGTCCACACCAAGAACTATAACTATAACTATGAATATAACTATAAAAATACAGTTTTAAAAATCGTTCTAAACTCAAGTGTTTGGCAGCGTCCACACTACAACTATAACGACAACGATAGTGGTGGACGATATCGTTTGGATCACTTTCAGAGCGATTTGATGAACGATAGAAACACTGACAGCCAATCAAAATCCATCCGAAATGACAGGTCGAGACATTCATCACATCACGTATACCCACTAAGAAAGCTCCAGGATTTCCATACACCCACTTAAAACATGTGCAAAGATCCGTAACAATATAGTTTTGTGACAGAACCTTAACTTCAGTGATTTTGTTTTGCAAATACCGGGTAAATAACTGCAATAAAATACATTTTGCAGGGGAATGTGTCTCCTCTTTTCCCCTCCATTCATAAAATTCAGGAGCCAGGATGAAGTTACTGAGGGGGGGCAAATCTTTATTATGCAACATAGGTTCACACAGTGAGTTATAAACGTCTTCACGTCTTCATTCATGTTTGTCTCATGACAGATGGAGCTGACAGACAGACAGACAGGTGGAGCAAGCGGCAAATTGGTTTTCTTTTTCTGTCTCGCAACATACAGCAATAACAGGTCATCAATATCCATTTTATCCATCACCATGCTCCCCTGCCGACCGCACCGAGCAGTGTGTGTTTGGCGTAACCAACAACACAATGATATCGTTCATTGGTGTGGATGCTGCCATTGTTATCATTATAGTTAACATTACAGTTATCTTTCTTGGTGTGGTCGGCCCTTAAGAACTTGCGCGACAAACTTCTAGCTCTGAGTCGGCTGCTGAGTGAGCTGCTGCTCCCAGCCACTGGTGAGAGCAAACCTTGTGGATGGCTGGACTACAAGTATGCGTATGAACTGTTCTCCTCCTTCTTTGTCGTTTGGCCTGAAAGAATTTGGTTCCGCGATGCTCTACTCGACAAAGACTACGGCATACCGGTTGCAATATTCAGACAGCCTACCGGTGCTCAGATGCTCGTGCTAAATGATCCCACAAACCCAACACTGTTCTACAGCTGGGAAGGTAGGAGAGAAAAAAACTCACGCCTGAAAGCTGATAATGAAAGGGGTCATACATGTTTCTCCAATCCCTCAGGGGGGGCCAAAACGTTTTTTTTGGACGCTTGGGGGGGGGGTTTAAGGAAAAAATAAAATCATAATCACGTCCCAACTATACCCCGGTCCTATTTAAATAACAATCAGCCCCTAATTTCACCATTTCCTACAGTGTGTATTTTAATTCAGGAGGACTAAATTCCATTTATTTATATGCTGTTTTTGTGCAGTCGTAGCCGGACCGGCAGTCTCAGTGGAACAACAATTGGCCTCATTCACCAATAATTTCCTACATTTTTTTTTTTTTATCTGACAAAAGTCTACGTCAGATTCATGATGTTCTCAAATTGTTTGTACTTGTGTCAATCTATTTTCCTTACAAGGGGGAAGCATGTGCTATTTGATCCTAATAAGCATAGGTAAATGTCTTGCAAATCTCCAAAAAGGGGCATGAGACTGCAGTGCCATGTGCACACATGAAAATTAAATGAGAATAAGAAGTTGAGAGATTAAGTCAAAAAGAGGGTGGAGCACTGGTCCCCAAACATAGAAGAAAAACAACTGTTTTTTTTTTTTTGTTTTTTTTCAAAAACTGTTTTGAAGTGGAGGTACTTCTGCAGAAACTAAATGCCAAATAAGCTCTTATATTTGGTAACATCAGGAGTAGATATAAAATCACACAAAAATGATTTGAAAATATTTATAGTAGTGCAATTGTTAGGACTAAGGACAAAGACAAGCACCACAGCCCCCTCCAAGATGTGCATGTGAGTGTTGAGAGGTAGACAGAGAGTGGGGAGAGACAGAGGGAGAGAAGGTAAAGGTACAGGTCGTCAACGTTTCTGTAAGCTATTGCTTAACATGTAATGCTGCTTCGTTACTTTTGTCCCACCTGCACGGACCATGTAAAAGTATCAAAAAATTATATATATTTTTTATAAATCATAGAAATATAATTGGAATTTAAATCCTAAGTATCATACAACTATATTTGTCATGACAAAATGTGCTTAAGAGTGCTCTTACGTGTGCATAGTTTCTGTTCTTATCTGTCCAATGTTATATGTTATATGTTAAGTTATTGTACGACGTACATTTGCTTATCTACAGTGCTGGGGAAAAAAAAATGCAGCTGTATGGAGAATCTCGTCGTCATTTTGCTTACTTTCAAAAGATGACTTTTTACACATACCACTAATTAAGAATGGTTTCAAGCTTCAGTTATAGTAATAAAACATATGTTCAACCAAAAATAACCCTTCCATTTTCATTCCTGTAAGGGTTATTCTGGCTGATAAAAATAATAATTCCGTAATACCATGATACCACGAAATCGGGATATTATCTGAGACAGTTATCATCCTGTGAAGATTTTATACCATTGCTGTCCTAGTCAGGGTATTCTTGAAAATTGTGTAAGTTGGTTTTATGAATTAATTTCTTCGTAAGAACGGTTGGTGAATGAGGTCCAATGTCATTCCTAAGCGACCAAAAAATGCCCTGAAACCGTCTTTATGCCGTATATTTAGGTTGAATCAGTATGGAAGATTCAAGGAGAAAATATCTCAGTTATCTAAAACATCAGTTAGACAGACTTGCTTTTTCTCAAATGGAAACTCTTTTGCTCTACTGTACATCACTGATATTGATCTCCACTACTGCATGTTAAACATGATACCAATCAGTCAGCACATTCTGTTAATACTGCTGAAAGACATTCATAGAAATATAAGAAGTGGGGTAAAGGGGAATAACAAAAGTAAAGCAACATCAAACACAGATAAATAAACACTGAGGCCAGAGAAGTTTACATTAAGTAATAGCAATATCTATTTGTCAAAATACCAGCTGAGTCAAATAAAACTAGTCTAAATCATACTATACACTAGGGACGGGCAAGCGATCAAAATTCATTATTCGATCATCCAAAAAATTAACGATCAATTATTGATTAATTGATAAGCGAGTATTTCAAAAGAGAGAAAACAAAAGAGTGCAGTGCAGACTGTCGCTGCAAGAGAGCACAGCTGCCCCAGTTTTGAAATTCAACCCCCCCCGGCCAAAGAAGAAGAATGGCGCGCATGCGCAGTTCACCCCTGGGTGTTTACAACCATTGCTAGTCAGAGTACAGGCTTCAGTTTCCAGCAAAACCTCTGTCTTTCAATGGCGTAGTGCTTTCAGAGGCCTTAAGGGAAGCCGCCGAGGCTTTGGAGAGCGATGAGAGCCTGGCATAGGTCCGGCGGGGGTCTCGTAGGCCCGTCGAGCTGCGGAAAGGTCTCGTTTGCACGGCAGCTCGCTGGGCAGGGGGTCTTGTTGGCCCGATGAACCACTGTGCCAAAGAGGCCCCACTCGACCTATGCCAGGCATTGTAGGAGAAACACTGCGACTATTGATCAAAATTATTTGTGATTGATCAAAAGCCTTAACAATCAGTCATCGATAATCAAAAATTGATGCCCATCCCTACTATACACCCTGTCTAATAAATATATCTTATGTTCACACTCACTTCTGTAGCCACCAGTGTTGGACTTTTAACAGGTCCATTGAAGGGTCAGAAAACTGAAAACAGCCTTTCTCAGATCTGTGCACAGGCTTCCACTGTGTTGTAAGACTGATGTGAAACGACCGCTGCTGGTTGTTTATGAATGACTCTATGGTTCAGGGACAGAATACATCTCTGACATGCTCTCACAATAAAAAACCTCCAGAACTCTCAGATCATTGGAGAGCAGTGGGCTAACTGTCACAGCCTTAAAACAAAACAGGGTAAGACAAGCTTTAGTTTTATGCTGCATCTGAACAGAGCCTTCCAGAGGATCTGTGGCTCACCCTGACTCTGACTCCTTTAAATTAGTTTAAAAGTTTTTATTTTCTTCCTCTGTGTGCTATTAAAATTTCAAACCACTTAAAATTGCTCTTTGCCCTTTTCTTCATTTTTTGATTTTTCATTTCTCTCTTTTATCTTGTTTTCTTTATTCCTTTTGAATGCCTTAGAGCACTCTGCATTAAATGGGATGTATGAATGTTCTGTGTTTTTCCTTGTCTGTATTTCCAGTTAGCTGCATTGAATGTGTTAGTACACAGCACAGAGGTGGTGGCCCTGACTTTGTTCAAAAGCATTTGCAGTCCATGCTACAAATCATATTTCCCATGGGTGTTAATTAGATATGCTGCTAAATGTTATGTCGTGACTGCATTAATATTTATATTTCAGATTGAAATATATTGTTTATGTTCCTCTGTCCTTTGTGCCAGGAACTCTTGGAGATCCTCTGAGGCCTGCACAGGCCTGTACAGTGATTATACTTGTTTACAGTACATACACTATTTAGCCTTGATATAATTTATATGCAAAACTATACATTTTGTGCTTTCTTAGGTTTAAGCTCCTAATATTTGACTAAAGAATATGTAGTGAAATACATGTGCCTGCAGATGATCCTAATGACTTCCTTTAAGCTGCCTGTGTATATATTGGGCAGTCTTCCATCAGTTTTTAATGCCAGACAGGTCAGAAGACCACAACATTCAACAAGTTTTTATTCTCATTAAATACTTCCCAGTGGTTAGATTAGATTACATGAAACTTTAATGATCCCATGAGGGAAATTGATGGGACGTCACTCTGCAATTGTAGGAAAGTGGAATGGTTTCATACCTTGGGGAACTTGATAGAACTGTCTGAGGACAGCAGGTCAAAAAAATTGCCATGCATTAGCACATTCAAATACTTAATGATAATTATAAGCTCCCTAAACTCTGATGTTGCAGAGGGTCACAAGCTGGAAGGGGGTGGAATTAATATATTATGCTGTAGCTTTAAAATGTTGGATTCAGGATGAGGTAACTGGGATTCAGAATGAACTAAACCAGGTGTGGAAAAAGGTTTACTGGTTAAGCAAAGCATGCAGTGCTGAAAGTGTGATGGTGTGTGGCAGCTGTGGCTCAGAGGTAGAGCAGGTTGTCCACTAGATCGGTGGTTCAATCCCTGGCTCCTGCAGTACACCTGTCAAAGCATCCTTGGTCAAGACACTGAACCCCAAACTGCGCCTGATGGCTGTTCCATCAGTGTGTGAGTGCTTGTGAATGGTTACCGGGTTGCAGGTGGCAGCATGTATAGTAGCCAATGTGTGAATGTGTTTGAATGGGTGAATGTGATATTTAGCGTAAAAAGCACTTTGAAAGGTCAGAGGCCTACAAAGGCGCTATACAGTGCGGTCCATTTACTATTTACCCCCATATCCCACATCAAACAAGCAGTATAAAAATCATCAGTGGTTGATTAAAAAAAAAGGGGAAAATACATTGTTCATGTCTTTTCATGTCACCTGCCCCTCGTATTATTTGTAGTTCACCTACTTGACTGGCTCCTGGAGTCAATAGAGGGGAGCAGGGGAGGGGGTGGTATTGTGCACACGTGGCTTCCGTAGAGGACAAAATAACATCTCCAGGGGGCCGTGACCAAAAATTATTCACCCTCGATTTCACTAATTTTGAAATAGTTTGACCTCAAAATTGTAATCGCGATCACCAGACGATTAATTGCACAGCCTTAACAGAAAGTGTTTTTTCAGGTTGCAAAATGCGAGGTAGACGGCACTGCCTTCTTTAAAGAAAATATTGAAAGCCTTTTGTAAAAAAAAAAAAAAAAAAAAAACAGTACTTGCTGTGCCTTTTTATTGCTTGTTTTTATTGTTCATTACCTCCTAACCCGAACCTTTCTGTGTAATCAATCTACCGTTTATTTCTTTATTGTCTTTTTTTTTTGTTTTTTTAATTGTTTCATAGTAATTGGTAGCTAGTTCCTAAAATGCTAAGGCAGAGGGTACTTGGTCTAGCTCTGGTTGAGGGTGAGAGTCTGTGAGATTGTTTCACTGTGAACAATCTTTGCTGTGTGGGTACATGAGACCCTAAAAAAGAGGGCAGAATGTGGGGAGTACCACTAGTTGGTCCAGGAGCTTCGCCTCAATGATGGATGTTTCACATACTCCAATTATATGTTTTCATGCAAGCTGTTTTCCATTGAGATTGTGGTTACTGTGGCTTGTAAAGTTCTATAGCTCTGGGCATCCAGCAACTGCTACCACCAGTTTCTCCTCCATTGTTCACCAACTGTAAACTTGTTGTCGTGACCACTACAGAAGGCCCGCCTCTCAAATCAACTTATTGGGCAATTGGAAAACAGCGGAGACAACATGGGGCACTTTAACACTCTGAGTTGAAGTTGAGCTTAATTCTCCCTAAAAATAATTACAAAAAGTCACCTCCAGAAGCTAAAACACTTTCTGTAAAATCGGGCCATAGCCTTTATTTTCCTTCTGCATAGTGATTTTTATTTTTTTCATTTTTAAGGCTTTCAAGCAGCCAAGCTGCAGAGGAAAATGTTAGCACTGTGCATTTCTGCAAACCACAAATATTTGACATTTGCACGTTTCATGCGTCTCGCCTGCTTGAGACCAACAAACAACAAAAGCTGTAGTTATCTAGCAAATCCTTGCTGTGTTTCCAGCAGATTTTTTGGTACCAACATGGGTCTTTTTCCAGCCATCTGTACTGTACTGTAATTCCAAAAAAGTGGCTGTTTTTTTAACCAAGACATTATTGAACTTCCAGCAGGGATAAGCCCGCAAAACCAGGTAACTTAAGCCAAAACATTATCTTTCTCAACCATAACCAACAGGTTTTTGTGCCTAAACCTAGCAACATCTTAACCACAGCACCGTTGAAATGTAAAGTTTCAATGTATCTGCTAAATAATACTGTGCCAATTTAAAATATTTGTGGTTTGCAAAAACATACAATGCCAACTTTTTTTTGTTGTTGTATTAAGTGTTTCACTGAATCAAAACATAACAGTACTGGTCTCACTCTGAAGTCACCAAATACCAGCACTTTGTCAGTGACTTCCAGTGTCAGACACTGACAAAAAAAGATGTCCTTTCACATTGGTAAAATACGCATCCAGTAACAGTTATTGTTTAATGTGATGATCTGCAGATTTTCAACCAGGTCTGCCTTACCACTGGTTAGTGAGTGTGTGCAGATGATCGCATTTAAGGCGCCCCCGCCACCATCCAAAATCTGAATAAATGACACAAATGCTTCATCTGTGATGCAAAATGGCATGTTTTACGTCATGTGGTAGGTTTTTGTTCACAGCAAAAGTTGGGAGCTCTGAGAGCGGGAGATATGGGGGGCACCTTCACACCATTCATCTCCACACACTCATCACACATGGTGACACAGACCTGGTTGAAAATTGTCCAAATACCCCTTTAAGGTCAGTCTTCCTACCTGTTCAGTTGCTGAGGATCATTTTACATACAGTACATTGGTGTTTAAGATTTTTGTCTATTGTGCTGATGTTTAAATCATTTGATAATTCTTAGATTTGCATCATCCTTGCCATTCAAATGAATATAAAAACATGAATGCTGTGCAGCATTAATATGATGTATACTATCTATTATTAGTAATGCCTGCACACTCGATGGGTCACAACTCTGCATGATTTGAGGAATTCATGGAATTATTTAAGAACCATGCCTGTTGTATAATAATTAAAATATGTTTCATGTGCCTCATTTTCCTCAGCGTAGCTGCTTTCTACTTGACTACAACGCTGCAGGGCATTCAGAAAATTTTCTCTGTAGCTGTAATCAGACTGTTAGCCTTGCTGCTTGAATGTAAATAGATTGTCAGTGCTGAGTGCATGCAGTTCTGTAGTGGTAAATAAACTGGTGTAGCTTGTAATGGGGGGCTGGGATGTAAACAGTTCCACTTCGAATGACGTGCATTGTTGCCATAGAAGGCTGATTCAGTATGAAATTGCCAGTGCCCAATGTTGCAGTGTGCTTTCCGTTCACATTTTATTTTACAATGAAATTGATTTCCAAGTGCTGCTGCATTGCTCTCTAATATTTGGAGTATATTGGGAATGTTTCCCTTTCCTGCCCCTAAAATGTAGATTTCTTTATACATACCTTTGAGTTTTTTAGATGATCACTGAGCTCACTTTTACTGAAAGGGATAGTTTGGATTTTGTTAAGTGGGGTTGTATAATGTACTTATCCATTAGACAGTATATTACATACTGTAGATGTCAGGCGGCACGCCTTCAGTTTGGAGAGGCAGTCCTAGAGTCCAACATGGAAGCCAAGTAATGTACTACTGTGAAAAGGTCAGCAACAAAATGTATTTTAGCCACGTAAAAAAAGTGTCACCTAATAAAATGATAACTAATATGGGTGTACCCTATATTTAGGATATTTTCACTGATTTATCATAATGTCAAACAGTCATTTCTAACTGCAAAATGACACAGTTTTTCTTTGACTGAAAGTGGATGTTTGTGCCAAATTTAAAGTAATTACCTGAAGGTTTTCTTGAGATATCATGGTCACAGTGACCTTGACTCTTGACCACCAAACTCTTATCAGTTCATTGTTGTGTCCAAGTGAACATTTGTGCCAAATTTGAAGAAACTCCCTCATCGTGTTCACAAGAATAGGACATACATACATGCATACAGACAACCGACAACAGGCATCTGAAAGGCTTAGATCTGATTTACCAATTTCACACAATAAGACAACTAACTAACTAATCAAAGCAGTGTTCAGCGTGATAAAATTACTGTTTCTGTCAATGGTGTCTGTTGGCTTTGACAAGTGCGGGGAATAAAGGCATCTCTGTCAGAAAGGGCTATCTAACATTAAGGTGAAGCAGTAAAAATACTCTCAATATAGTTTTTTTTTTTTTTTAACATGGCTAAAATACTTTTGGTCCTGACCCTCATGCACAGCAGCACATTGCTTAGCTTACATGAGACTCCAGCCTGCTTCTCCAAACTGGGGTTTTGCCAACTGACATCTAATTTATATCATACACTGTCTATATAATCCTGATAGATATGAACCTTTAAACAACACTTCTTCAAAAATTCAAACTATTCCTTTAACACTTTTAACAAACAACCCTTTTTTTGCTTTGTCTTGTTTTGTTTTTCCTAAACAACTTATACTGAAATCACATTTCTGTGTTTTGGTACACTTTGATAGAACGATAAAATACATCCTGGATTGTTATCTCGAATATTACACCAATGAAGGGTAAATAAAGGTAGGTTTATCCTCTACAACATCCTTCAAATACCTGTAGAGAATACTGACTTAATACTTCATTGTTGTGTTTTTGCCATTGCTGCTGTCCTTGTGTGTCCCTAACTTGATACTCTACACAAACCGACAGATTTTCAAATACATCTATTTCATGATTTACATCTCAGACTGTCACCACATTTAACTCGCTAATACTGTTCTTCCACTGGAAATAAGATCCTAAAACCCCATAGCTTTCCCATTCCGACAGCATTATTCCGTATGTGTTTAAGTGCTAAGCAGGAGTGACAGAGGCATCAATTTGTATGCATTCGAATCATCGTAGTTACAAGAAAGTCATTTTAAACTGATTTGGTCATCTATAAATTGATTACACCATGCCAGTTTTAGACATGTACCCCGAGCCATATGCCACTGTAACCTTTACAAATGTTGTGTGCCAGCAGTGGTTGATTACTCTGCTGGGAAAAATAAAATGTTACAGATAGGAACAAAATGAGTAAATAGAATGGTAATTTGTTCTGTATCAATTTGTGATATCAGACAGACATGCACAGATATGCAATCAGCATCATTTAAGCTCAAACTGACATTCCTTATGAAAAAAAACTCCAAAACATGGCACACCTGGTGTCGCTAAAACAGACAACAAAGAAATATGCTCACAAATAATCTTTATTTATCTGTCCTTTGGGTAATAGGTAAAGTCAGCACTGTTGTGTTTATTCTAATGACTGTTTCCTATTTAGGATATAGAAGCACAGATACAATTATCTGCTCAGATATAACAAGGAACTTTTCTTGTTTTCAGATGATTACTTACATGATTACATGGTTCGTTTTTAAGCTTCAGGGCTCTTACAGGAGATAAGAAGCATTTACAGTTCTCATGATTTTAAGACACTGCAAAATGAAATTAATTATACTAGTGCTGTGCTGGTTCAAAACATGCCTCTTCCAAATGGGCCGATTGCTCGGCCTGTGTATTGCTGCTTGCAGCTTTCTTGAGAACCTCTCATTCAGAACTTCTCTGCCTTGGGTCCTGAGCAATACACTTTTCATGACATAGGTGGGTCACAAAGCCAAGTCATGACTTCTCACTGTCAAAAACATTGGTAAAATACACTCTAGCTTACGGGAAAAACATCTGGGGCAAAGTTCCGATTAGACAAAGTAGGCTACTGCCATGGACCCTAAACTAAAAGGGCCCCAAACAGGAACAGATTTATGATATAATGTTTAGATAGCTAAATTTTTGATTTACGTTGCTATTTTAAGTCATGGTACCCTGAAATGACTTACAAGAAGCCACTAATGCGTTTAAAAAAAACATGAAACTCAATGATATACTTATTTCTGTGTACTTTTACTTCTGAGGAAAACATTGCAATACTGCATTAACCTGACAGAGACATGTTACTGGTTATGTTGCAGATTCATATGATTAATAACAAAATATATCAATTAAAATGCAATGCATTATTATACATTAAACCATCCAGCATTATATTAGAATTGAAGGCTTCACCATGAGCAGACATTGTGCTGAAAATACTTCTCTTCCACTCTTTACTTTAAGTAAAAATTACACTAAAAAAAAAATAGAATACTACTTTTACCACTGCCAATACCAACATTCCCAGTTAGAGAAAGGGTGACTGTAAAGCAAGACAGCATTTGCCTGGCATCCCCAAATCACTAAATATGCCACTAAAAACACACATTAGTCGTAACCACTCGCGGTCAAAAACACTGGTGAAATACACTAAGCTGAGGTATTAATTTCAAAAAAGGCCTATTGGTTGTTGCTTTGACATAACCACTATGGCTTTAAAGGAGGACATAAATTTGACTAGCTGATTTTCCCGGCAGTATCTTTAGTTTTATAAGCTAGAGTTGCAATGACAGAGTGGCACTGTCCACTTGACCGTATTTGTTGACTGCAGGGATGTGAAGAAAAGCTTGATAGCATGTATCCAGCAGCAAAAGTGAACAGTTAATGAGCCACATGCGGCCCACTGTGAAAGGCATGCTGCTTGACTCTGCAGAGCCCTGTGCTTCATTGGGTCTGGGAACAAAAGCTTTCGTTCCTAAAGCTACACCCCTGATACTTGAAATGTTTGAGTTTGCAACAATTCAACATCTCCGATCTCTCTTTCTTTCATTTGTCGAATGTACCATAGCGAGCGAAAGATGCGGCCTCTTAAACTCAAGGAAGGATCCTTAAATGGCTGAATTTCAAGGGGACTACGTCATCAAACCCCGCCAAAGGACTGTTCAAATGTCAAGGATTTACCAGGGTCTCAGACCATGATTAGCTAGTTAGGGCTATGACTATGACAGTCATCGTTAAGGAAGGCCATGTGATGCAAATTTCAAAGCTTTATAAATACTCTGCCTCCTGAGATCTTGTCCCAACAATCAGCAGCCATGTGCTATTCTAAACAATTGCCTAGCACTTTGAAAACAAAAATAACTGATACCCACAAAGCAGGAAGAGGCTATAAAAAACAGTAAAAGGTTTTCAGATAGCTATTTCCTTCATATGTAATGTAATAAAGAAACAGCAGTTGACAGGAACAAGCCAGATATTTTTTTGGAAACAAGTCCTGTGGAGGGATGAAGTTAAAATATAACTTTTTGGACTCAATGAGCAAAGGTATGTTTGGAGAAAAAAGGGTACAGAATTTCATGAAAAGAACACCTGTCCAACTGTTAAACATGAAGGTGGATCGATCACACTTTGGGCTTGTGTTGCAGCCAGTGGCACGGGGAACATTTCACAGGTAGAGAGAAGCATGGATTCAATTAAATTCCAGTAAGAGGATGGCCTCTACAACAGGACAATGATCCTAAACACACCTCAAAATCCACAATGCTTTACCTCAAGAGGAGCAAGCTGAAGGTTTTGCCATGGCCCTCACAGTTCCCTGACCTAAACATCATCAGAAATCTGTGGATAGACCGCAAAAGAGCAGTGCATGCAAGACGGCCAAGAATCTAAAAGAACTTCAAACCGAAAATCCCCCAAACAAGAACTGAAAGACTTTTAGATGGCTACAAAAGTATTTTGAAGCTGTGATACTTGCCAAATGCGGGGCTACTAAGCACTGACCATGCAGGGTGCGCAAACTTTTGCTTCAGGCCTTTTTCTTTTATTGTTATTTTGAAACTGTAAAGGACTGAACTTAAAAAAGTAATCAAGCTTAAAATATTGAAGAAATATGTAATTATAAACTCATGCCTTGTACTTTTTTCTTTCACTTGCTTAGCTATTGACAGTAACAAAATTTTGCTCAGGAGTGACCTAACTTTTGCATGCCACTGTACATATATACATATAGACAGAGATTCCTTGTTTATATTAAGATGCATTTCTTAGGTGAATTCTGTGTAATACGATGCCTGATAACGCATTCAGGGTATATTTCACTCAAACATGCCTATAAGCTGATACACTAACATAAGCGTACACTACATAATGGTGCGTTTGTGGGCTCATGATTGCACAGTCAAAGCAAAGTGACAGTGCCCTTCTAAAATCACTTCATAGAATCAATTTTCTCCTCAGCACATTGAATATTGGAAAACGGTGTAATGCCTTACATCAGAGCCCAGAGCAGCAAAATCAAAGTGAAGCTTTGTTTTCCATTATCGGCCGGCCCAGGAAAAGAAAACAATAGTGCACTGTTGCAATATTAAGCAGCCACTTTCCTTTAAGTGTGCTCCAGTCATGTGTTGCAAGGCAGCTGGTTTGTCAAGGTGAAAGTAAACTGGTATGTCACTTGTTGGAAAAACACACACAAGCACACATTATGGTGTTTGTCTCTTGTCTGACCAAATATTATACTGCTGTGTGAGATATTGTCATATTATTCATTTTCACCATCTTGCATGTTGACAAATTCCTTGTATTCTAGTCAAAACTGCAACCAGCAATGTAAAATACATTCTTCCACTAGGTGGGATGTGGCACAACTTTTCGCATCACTTTTAAACTGTCTTTAATAATTTGTTAATTTCATAAAATATAGAGAATATATTTGTTAATTATTCAATTTAATTTTGTTTCTTGCAAAGCTGCAAACATGTCACTGTAAACAGCCAATCAATAACACATTAATTTCTGAGGGCTTGCAGCAAAGGGAACAGGGACAAATCACAGCTTTCCTGCGTAATGGTATTAAGTACTTTTTGTCTAAGTGGCATTATCTGATATTCTCTACATGGTCTTTGAATCTTCATTTTGCAGGAAGTTGCTGTGTTCAATGTGTATCTATGATTGCCTTTGTAATTATGTGCCTTTTACACAGAAAGCTCTAACATTTGTCTAGGAACAAATATTCCTTTGAGTTTCACAGCAGGTCTGGGGTTTCAAAGGGCAATTACAGCAACTGTGGCAAACAAATCCTAATTTATGTACAACAATATGTTTCATTTCTTCCTTCAATTCAGTTTACAGTTTTCAAATGCTCATCAAAATGACTCAGATAAATATTTTTTTTCAAATAGATATAAATTATTAACTGTTCTGTGGTGGAGTGTGGCACTGCTTTAAAAGGGTTTTGTTTCTCTAAATAGTTTCTAAAAAAGTAAAGGCAGTTTTGTATCATGAATGCAATCAATGGGCTTTAGAAGCTGAATAAAGCTATTCATTTTTTTTTTATTAATTTGCCCTTTCTGCAAAAACTGTACCAAACTCATTTTTAAGGACATACTAATACTCAGATGTTCTGTTTTGGTTAGATTAATACAGGTGCTACATTCTGCATGAGAACAGATTTCACATTATCTTCATTTAAGAACTGTTTTTTTTCCTTCATTTATTAGTCACACAAAATGTATATCATTCCTGTTATAGTACAAAACAAAAAAGGACTGACTTGTCAAAACTGAATCCTAGAAATTGAAGGAATCTGAAGAACATATTTGTTTGTAATAATAATTCTCTCTTTCGAACAAAAAAAGTACCGCTAAGTGTTTCTGTCAGAAGGAGAACAGAACACATTCTGTGAAAAAAAACAACAACAACACTTCACATTGTTATAGTATGTCATATTAACAATACTGCACACAATGGTAAAAAGAGACTACCTTTGCAAGCTTTTTTTTTTTTTTTTGTCAATGTGCCCATGTTTCACAACCTTGAATTCACAGATGTCACTAATGATGCATTCCTACTGTAAATTCCCCAGCCCAGCCGTAACCAAACACAACATGCAAGCATAACAGTAAAAACACTGTACCCAGACTGGCCCAAAAGAGCTGCAGTAAGTTTCAGATCCTGTGTTTGGCCTTGAATTTGGACAGGGAAGAGAGCCCTTCCTATGTCTCATGTGTCCACCAGTCACCCCGCTTGAGTATTCCATTATAATAACCAGCCCAACATCCTATGTTATGTTAATTTCATATGATTCCGCAACTCACAATTTACTCCAATGTTCAGCACCAAGTAGTGAGCTTTATGTTGCAATACTGAATGTAGGGGCGTGTCACGCAGGGGCTACATCAGTTGTGTGAGCAGTGGGTCAAGTCAAGTCAGGTCAATTTTATTTGCACAGCATACACAGGTAAACACAGTGTGCTTTACCCTAAAACAAATAAAGCAAACAATGAAATAGAAAACATATCAAATACTCAATAAATAAATGCTGTTTAAATGGTAGAAAGCTGTCTTGGTGATGGTCGTGATGTGATGCTGAAAGTTAAGATTAGCATCTATGCCACACCCAGGTTTCTGACATGCTCACTGGTTCAGAGAAAATGATAATAACATGGATACCATCTCCTGCCTTTGTTTTTTTGGACTTACGACCGGACTTAAGGCAGAGTGGGGCCAATAATAACAGGTTAGAACAGCCACATAGCAAGTGTGAGCAGCACTGCTCAGCTGCAGCTCATCAAGAGATTCATTGTGTCGTTCATTTTATTCTGCATGACACACACGGTTCTCAGCAAAACAATGAAAATGATTTTTTGACAGTCATGTTGACATCATACCAGCAACATTAAACTTCATGGAACAATAGTTCAGCAGTTTCAATGTCTGTAGAGTATGTCATAGACTCACAAGTCAGTCTTTGCTTAACTAAAGAATTATGTCTTTCTCCCTGATTTTGTGTTTAGATGGGCGGATACAATTTCAGAGTTTAAAAAAAACTCCCTATGTTGAACGGGCTACTGCTGTCTTAGGTAGACTATCCAGTCAGTTCATATTATTTTGTGTAATTAGTACTTTCCACCATACTGTGAGAGCTTTATATTCAATAACTGACACACTGGAGTGCAGAGATTATTTTATTTTGAAAGCCCCAGAGCTAATGTTGCAGTTAGGCTTCTCTCGTGTCTCGTGCTGCTGTTGGGATGATTAAGATCTCTAACGTCAGTTTTGACAAATCACAGCATGCATCAAAACCCTGGATCACTCTGAAATGACCTGACAAAAACAGTTCATAGGTTTCTGTGAGTTTCTCAACTTTATGAAAAGTGATAATTTATTTTTCAGCCACTGATGTACTTGGTCATGGCAACCAGTCTCTTTGACCCATTAAAGACTAAATGGAGTTTATGAATTCCTTGTTTTTGTCATGGACATGGTATGAACCAGCATACTCATGTTACTCATATATTTATAACTATTTTTATTACTTCAGTAAATGGTCTGATGTAGTTGAGAGGAGAGCAACAGCTGTATCTGACTGCTGAGTGTTATCAGCTTGGCTGCACATCAGGACAAATAGAGGTAAGAGAGGCAACAGGGAGCCCTACAACTGTTAACATAGTATATCTGCAAATATGGTTTAACACCCTGTGTTGCATGTCAAATGTCCCACTTTTTCACAAATCAAATGTGGCAACCCTTGTAGAAACACAGGGGCTGGCCACAGCACTACAGCTGTGCCGCAGCAGCAACACTGTTTGTGTGAGCACCACACACGTACAAGCTGCAGCAAACCAGCAAGGCAGCCATGACGCACAGGACAAGGTTAGTCAGGAGACTGTCCTCCCAAGAAGAACAACAGCAGCAGTCGTTTCAGCATGTGCCCCAAAACAACATCTGTTTACTTTCAAGTGTCAGTGCCCCTTTATTGCTGTGTGATTTACAACAGGAGCAAGACAAAAGTCACATGATGTTGTTATAGAGGCTGGGGGGATGGACTGACTTTAAGGTAATAATTCAGATTTTTCAGTGCAGCTGTAGGAGGTACTTATCTACAGTCAGTGTATTACATACAGATGGGACAAGCACCCCAGAGGCTCAGCAGTGCATGACTGTGAATGGGGGTATTCAGTAAAATGTATTTTAACCATTTAGAAAACTTCCAAAAAATAAAAACTTTGACGCTACATTTTCTCAACTGTATAACTTCCACATTCCTACACAAAAAAACTGTGGACTGTGTTTTGCTGCAGGTCAGCTGTTCAGGTCAGAAAGTGCTGTTTCACATTCAGACTGAAACAAAACTTCACTTCTCTAAAAGATGTGCATGCTCCTGTTTTTCCAGACAGTGGCTACTTACACTGAATATAGACTCTCCACCTGCAAGACTGAGACAATTTGCTGAGACGCCATTTGCTTAAGAGCACTGCTGTGCCAAACCATCAAGTGAAATTACGCTACATGACTAACAAAAAAAAAGAAAAAAAAAAGGAAACGACTCAGTAAAGTCTGAAGCGCTGCCATCTTCTGATTCTGAAAGTTCTTGAACTTGTGTTTTATCTAATAAGGGTCTTTCTTAAACCTAACTATATTGTTTAGGGGCTAAATCGAACCAAATCTAACCCATTAAACCAATAGTGTTTCAGTTGTCAAACTTTAACCCTCTCTGACATTCACCAAGAGTTCTATTTGTCTGAGTCAAAAACACTCTTGTTTCTATTATATGGAGCTTCTCTGAGGTCACATGGTAGCAAAAAAGATTTATGTGTTAATACTTGCAAACAGATTCATTAACTTTGCCATTGGCTTTGCAATCCTTACGCCGGGTTTCCCCTCTGCACATTCGCACTCTCAACTCATCAAATACCGACACTTGGTCAGTGGCCCTAGGTGTTACATTACATTAGTAATAAACATACTTATTTTAATCCAAAATCTCTTTCTGAAGCAGTACTTTTGTTGCCTAGGACTAAAAGACAATTAGACCCACTGGTTTGAGAATAACACAAAAAGACACTATGCATGTAACAAGCAAAAACCAACAGACCCTTTGTGAGCGTCCAAAACTGATGAGAGAGGGATACCTAAAGCATCATAGTTTGGTGCAGAGGACCACTGACCAAGCTCAGGGTTCTTACAGCTTAAGGCAAGTTAAATTTAAGACTTTTTAAGACTTTTTTAATGCCACTTAAAATGAAATTTAAGACTGACACAATCAACACAAATGAAAAAAAACTCCCTCATTTGATTTGTGGGATTTAGGGCAACAAAAATGCGAAGTTCTAAATTGCCTGGTACCGGTTTCAGCCATCCAGAAAAATCTTTGTTGGACAACCAATTTTCATTAAATTAAAACTTTCCCATGTGGTCCAACTGCTACATGAATGACGTGCATCTGCTCTGAGAGTCACGGCCGCAAACGCATCACTGTTTTGTTGGTTCCGCTCTCATGATTGCGTGATGTTACTGCCATTTGGCAAATTATTTTCGAAAAATAAATGTTACCTATTATTTTTAGATTTGAAACTAATTACAATCATGAAATTGATTTAAGACATTTTAATGCCAATTAAGGCCTTATTTTTAGATTAATGAATTCAATGCTTTTTAAGAGTTTTCAAGGATCCGCGGGAACCCTGATATTAATAACTGACCAGACATAATAATGATAGGCATTGGCATCTAAGCCAATGCTATCCAGTGATGTTAGGATCTCTATAAAATACAGTGGTGGGGAAAAAAGATGCTCCCCCTGTGCGCCTCAGCAGTCTGGCTTCCCTGGCTCAAATACAGTATCTTTAATCACTTAAAGTCAACCATCAATCATTCATGTCCCAAAACAAAATTACCAGACAGACATGCTTCAATGTGGGGGAGAGCAACCATTGCGCATCATGTAGTGCTGCGCCGCTGCATTTAATGAGCCGCAGCTCATTAGAGTTTAAATACTAACCTAGAAATCCAGATGCGATGCCCGCCCCTTGCAAATTTGAATTTGCTCTGCACGGGGATCTGGCCCCGACAAGCAGAGCCCATTGAATCGCCATCGGACCAATCAGATCAATCTATCTGACAGAGGTGGGCTCTGGGCGGGCGTAACATGATGACGACAGCGCTGCGTCGTAGCCGTAGAAAAGTAAATAGCCAAGATGGCACCTGTTAAGGACCGTGTCCATTCAATTTAGTTTTGGAAGAAACTTTAAGCCAACTACACTTATCTTTTTCCTCGAGAGAGGAACAGAAGACTGTCCTAGAAGCCTTTGCTTCCCGGAAGGACATTTTTGCCATTTTGCCAAGGGGATACGGCAAAAGCATAATATATCAGTTAGCCCCACTGGTTGGCAAACCAATGAGGCTAACTGCAATGAATACATCACCTTGTTTTTTCCTCTGATAGCCTATCGTGCTATCCAATTGCGGCGACATTAAATATGCCTCAGTTAGTGCCGCCCCTTGGATAGGAGGGGTGTATCAGTGAGGGCCAGACTACAATCTAGAAAGATCTTGGGTCTGGCCCTCACTGATACACCCCTCCTATCCAAGGGGCGGCACTAACTGAGAAGATTTTCTTTTATGGCCCACCAGCTCATGTAGTAGGGTAGATGCCCCATATTCAAAGGCTTTTGGCCCTTGGCTGCATGTAGTCCCCCCATTCCCTCCCTCCTTCACTCTGGATCTGTCTAATAAAGGCAAAACGGCAAAAAAGTATAACAAGAAAGATAAACTTTTTGTTATCATTTGAACTCACTTCTGTTAGACAACAAACTGTCACTGGATCTCTTGGAATGGAACCTTTCCCATTGCCTCGCCTGAACTGACTTCTGTGTTTACCATCAACTCTATTAATAAAACAGACAAATAATTCCCACAGTGATACTTCCAGCACCCTAATAGCCTATCTCACATCAGGTGAAATAGGAACATTTAGTTACACACTAGGGAGGCTTTTTGAGCCTTAAATTTATTCATATGATTATACAGAATTTTCATTTGAACCATTTTCTATGGTAAATAACAGACATAGATCATAAATCAACAGACAGAATGATAAAGGAGCTCTGTTAATACGATGGTTGTACTTTACAAAATAGGTCGCTACTTCAGGGGCAACATCAAATCTAAAGTTCTGTGTAAAACTAGATTACAAACAGTGTGCACAGATTGGGAATCCAAGGGTACGGATCACAAATCAGTTCGCACAGATTTACACATCAGGGTTTTTTCTACCGTGTGACCCCAGAGGGGCTCTGTACAATTCCGTTGGAAAGGTGAAAAAAAAGTATCTGAGGCCTGAGTTTAACAGAATCTTCACGCATCCTTGTGTAGTGACAGGGTTGTCTGAACAGATCACCTGTCTGTCAAGCTGCTCCTCATAAGCAATCAGACTCAGTATAGGCTGTACTGCATGAGGACATTTTTAGTTACTCTCTGCTACTGATTACAGGGTTTTTGCATTGCTGTGCATAATAAGGACGACTGTGGTTAATTTCAGATTTTCAGATTAGCAGTAATGTGCTGTACAGCCTGGTGTCACTGAACTTAACACACCCACAGGTTTAACCCTTTATTAAAGTATTCTTGATACTTGGAGCCATAAAACAATGTTGCAGTATTTTGAATGTCAAATGGCACATCAAAGGAATGCATAATAATTCTCACAACAGTGCCTGAAGCATGTTATCAGAAGAACGGAGTTTACATGGTAAGTCCCGCAGAATACATTTTTCACGAGTTTGTTGTCTCAAATGCAGTTTGTTTCAGGACCAGAAAGTATATCTTGTGTTACAAATAAATGTTTCATGAGATTTGTGACAAAAACTGTTACAAACACATGCACAGCTTCTCATGCAAATGTTGAAAACAGTTTGTGTACTGTTGTTTTGTATAAGCTGGAGCTGTGGATGCCTCAAAATTGCTCAGTCACAATATGAAGCAATCGTCATGTGATAACCCAGTTGCCAGAATAAATGTTCGTACATTTCTGCAAACCACAGGCCTATGAAACACCAGCATGTTTCATATGTTGAAACTTCACATTTCTTTAAGTAGCTTTGATCAATTTGTGGTAAAGTTTTGGAACAAAAGCAATTTGGTTATGGTCGGGAAAAGGTCATGCTTGGGCTTAAAAGGCCCAGTTTTGACACCACAATCACAGCTGGAAATGCTGTTATGTCTCCTGAAAATCACCCAATCCTATCTCATCTAGGCACCACCCTGCACTGGACTCTATAATACTCTCTTCTAATCACAAGCACACAGTCACCTGCTGAAATTTGCATTAACTTGGCACACCAACTATCTTAACATTTGTGGAGCCCACAGCATATAAGGCAACACCACCCCACCCCACCGCAACCCCATCTGCTATCTTACACAGTGAGTGATGTTGGAGTGACAGGGGTTCTGTTTAGCCTGTGCTACAGAACTAAGGTTACAATATTGTAACCTTAAATCCATCTCATACAGGCTCTGTCCTCTAATAGACTCTAAAGAGACAAAGTGCAACGCATCATACTCTGAAAACCACGCCCACTAGAGGGAGAAACAATTGGGCTAGCTAGTTTAAAACATTAGATTTCAGCATGTCAGAGTGCTATTTGGCACCTTATGTCTATCTCAATGTCCTTTGGGAGACACCTCCAAAGGTGGTTGAAAATTAATGAGCTACGATCCTGTGGGACCTCCAGATCCAGACTGACAAACTGGTGATGGCTAACCAACCGGACATAGTGTTGATCGACAAACAACAGAAGAAGGCAGTGGTGATAGATTTAGCAATCCTGAGCTACAGCAACATCAAGATGGAGGAACACGAAAAGCTAAAAAAAATTAAAAGTGCTGACAGAGGAGCTAGAAAGGATGTGGGAAGTAAAGGTGCCAGTGGTAATCGGAGCACTGGGCTGTGACCCACAAACTGGGAGAGTAGCTCCAGCAGATTCCAGGTACAACATCTAAGGTATCTGTCCAGAAGAGTGCATATATATTGCTGCAATGCATCGCAAGCTAACAGTGAATAGGCAGAAGTTGGAGCTGCTACCATAGATGTATAATAATAGCTGGATACCAAACCCGAGGTTAGCACCTATTCAGTCCAATGGAATTGCTTGCCTTGTGCATACACCAAAAAAGGTTTCTAGCTTTTGGGTTTACTTTAGCAGTATGCATACCACTGTGTATGTGCAGTAATGTTTCTCTACTGGTCCACCCACTCAGCTCATAGACTTTACATTGTGATGATATGGATTTTTAAATCACTTTTCTCAGCTTGAGAAAAGTTTTACAAATGTAAGATCTTATTGGATCAAAAATTCATAATAGAGTAACAACTGACCTTGTTGGCAGTTCAAGGTGTCCTCCCAAAAGTTTTACAGACATCTCTTTTGCAATTGTGGTCTATGGGGAAAATACTTTTTGGGCCGCAGGGGACCTTTTTTTACTGCATTACTGAGAGTGGCCACTGGGAAAAATTGGAAGAATTTATCTTGTTATAGACGAGATACATTTTTCCTTGGTGACATTATACCATCTACAAGCTGAAGAAAATTATCTCTTTTTTTGCCTCAACTTTTACTGGAGTTATACTCTTGAGACCTTCACAGGCTGAGCTCAGTTGCACAAGGTCATCCCAGGATGTATACTGCTCAATAGAATGTGCATTCAGATGCCCACTGAGTTTTGGATGTTGAAGACCTAATATAGTTTCAGATTTTTACACAAAGTCTAATGTTTAATGAGCAGCATGAGAGGAACCACCTGCATCTTCCATCTTTATACATGCAGTCATAAACACAGATGCTGTAGTCATAAATTTGAAGTGTTAATCAGCTCAAGACCGGGGCTACAATTAAACCCACTGTCGGATAAACACTTCCTTCTCCAGTAGTCCATGAGAGTATTTGATTATGCATCTCTATTTACAAATATGATACCTGCAAGTAAGAGTTATTGCCGTGTGTACTTGTTCACTGATGTACAGAGACCTGGCTCAGAGCAGTGAGTGGGAAGCGTGTTTAATTTGTGTTGTGGGACAGATAAGTTCTGGAGAAGCAGCGGATCAAAAGGAATTGACAGCTCATAAAACTCATTTGTGAGTTGGCAGAAAGTTTACGGGTACCAGGTCTGGCCACGGAACCTCGTGTCCGTGATGCGACCCAAAACGAAAGCCCCGCCAGATCAAGAGTTCAATTTAGCTGGACATCATTTCGAAAAATTTGTCATCTCTCACGGTTCTATCATTGCAGGAGTCTGTTGTTAGTCCTGCCAGCAATCATAGCCAAGTCTCCCCGGAGAAGTGGAGAGTTCCTGGCAAGTTTCATAAAAATAGCCTGGGACCGTTCTGTTATCTCTTGGATTTCTGCTGATTTAAGCTGTTCTGCTCCCGCTTCACCACGTATGCCGGGGGAGATTATATCTTGTACAAAGTCGGCTACCTTTCCCCTGGATGTTTCGCCACACAAATCGCTCAAAAAAGGTCATTGATACACACTTCAGCTGTCATCAGCACACTGCGTTTTTTTACTGATTACAAATGTGACTGAAATCTCCTTGAAGACTAAATGACAGAAGTGTAAAAAATTAGTTTAATAGCATCTCTTAAAGGACAATCTCTTTTGTTTCACGAAAGGGTTCACCACATTGTTTCAGTCCCACTCATCTCACCAGTAGCTATTCTCACATGGACACAGATTTAATAGCACAGCAGCTGTCCTTTTTCATCTTGATAAATTCAAAAATACTCTGTTTTAAATGCTGCAAGATCACCTTACAGTCCCATTGCTGCTTCTACTTTTAGCACTGTTGGCATTAATGCTAATTAAAATCTCTAAATATGGCAGTGTGCTGGCACCGTTGTAGTGGCAGTGTTGGTGTGATGCTCCACCCACTGAGCCATATGGAGCACATGGACTAAATAAAGTGATGACTGCCTTTTTAAATCTTCAATTTCAATCACTGTAGTCCTGAAGCTGTGCTCAGCACCACAGTATGTTTGATGTTTTGGAATATTTTATAACACTGATCCGTCATTGACAGAAATATCATTTTGCCTGTTTTTTTTTTTAATGTTCAAGTACTTGTGGATGTATTACTCTGTTGTAGTTTTACTGAAAAATGAAAGGATATCACATACAGGGTTCCCATGGAAAACTTGGAAAAGTCAGGGAACTTGACAAACACGTTTTCCAGGCCTGGAAAAGTAACGCAATTTGTAAAAAAACATTAAAAGTTTTATGAAAAGTTATAGTATTTTGTTTAATGTAATGAAACGGTTACAGTTATCTTCCACCGGTAATCTTCCAAGTAATGTAACAAAAATCAAGTTTATGTTCCGTAGCTGTTGACACAACGCAGCTCAAATACTCATGACGTTTTATTTACCATCACAACCATTTCTTCCCCAAAATCCCTCTTTCCCTCCATGTTTGCCAGCTTACTGAAATTATGTTTGAATGAAGTTTGAATGATATGTCTGATGTGTGGTAACCCTGCATATATGTGGATTCTACCTTATCCTCACATGACTGCCTGCCCTTGCTGCAACTAAAGGTTTATAGGAGTTGCCCAACATAACTGACCACAGCAGTGAATTGATGGCACAGGAAATAACAAAAAATAGCATATTAATCCAAAACCAACAAAAGAAATAGGGTGAAATTAGAATAACCGGTGAATGGCTGTGTGCCTCCCCCGGACCAGTCAAGTTGAAGTTAGAGTTTACATTCATGTCTGTCCAAACTCATACGTAGCCATGCCAGTTGACAATGCTTTGGTGATGGATGTTGTTGCACAGGAGCTACATATTCTAAAATATGGATGCTACAGCACATCTTCCCCTTGGCAGCACAGATGATCTATACAATCAGCACAGTTTCAAAGGGGGCACCCAAGTTTATTGTCACCAAGTCAGAATGCGACCAAATGTTTGCCTTCTGCTCCTGAGTTAAGGCCCATTTACAGTTTCTGCGTGTCTGCAAGGGTCATCTTTGGTCCATGTGACTGAAATCGTCATCCACTAATGTCCATGAGGGACTCCTATGAAGACAGGCCTCCTAAAAATATCATGTTCATGACAATAAGACAGACAGTCAAGCAGAAAACATAATGCCTGTGGCCACAGCTGTCACCTGCATGAGGCACACAAAAAGGACGGATTGTCCAATAGTGAGAGTGAGGCTGCATAATATCAGTACATCCACAGTTGCATTTATACAGAATTTACACTGGTTTCTAGCTTCCTGGTGGCTTTTCTCCTGCAGTGTTTTCTTATTTTGTTGAGTCTGTTTCCTCTTGTGTGCACGGAGCAGCAACTTACCCACCATCATCCTGTGGAGGTAAGGGGATAAAACCAAATGCTGTGCACAGACAAAGTACTGACAATTACTAATTCTAAGGACAGACAGAACGGACATCTACATATGAAACATTATGCAATAATAATATTGAATGTTGAATACAGTGCAAAGTAAAAGGTAATCATAGGTTTGTTTGTTTGTTTTTTTGTTTCTGGTTTTCCAGTTTCACTGTATGAACTGAGCCAGCAACAGTTGAACTTGTTGCAGGTTTAAATATCCTCCATCATATAGATCATACTGTATCCTGCTGTAATATTACAGCACAGGTCATTTTTAATTGAAAAAATGAATAATCATTATGCTGTCGCACGGATGAACATGTCCTGACAGCCACACTACTGAAAATATGTTCCTGTGTGTATGAATATAGGCTATTTTCCTTTATTGCAGTGTTACTGTAACATCGTCAGCCTGTGTGTCATAAAAGGACGTTGTACTGATGTCTTTTTGGGTCATCTTTTTTATTCCTAAACACTGCAATTACTCCTCACAACAGTCTATGTCAAGAGGCTCAAGACCTGCTAAGCTCTACTTGGAAATAAAATAAATGGTTATTTTCAGTGCGTAGGTACAAGCTGGAACACTGCAGAAGCAAAGGGTTTCTATGCACACTCACTAGGGTTAGGTACCATTCACATTTGGACTGATATCTGTAGGCTACTGGTTGTAGTATCTGGAACTTGTTACCACTTCCCAATAGAACCTTTTTCGATACTTTTCCTTCTCTGCAACAAAAAAAGTGACAAATTTTTTGAACAAGCTGCAGGAGTGCGCAGTACAATAAAATGCAACTCTGCTCCTCTGTCCTTTTCTAATCACACATAGACAGACAGACAGAGCTAATCATCTGTCTCTGTCTGTCTGTCTGCTTGTGTATGCCAGTATGTATGAGTGCTCGTCTAACAGTGATACTAAGCAATTACTAAAATAAAAAGGAAGACCAAACGTCAAAACTATCATGGCAGATCAAAGCTGCAGTGATAATTTTTACTTGGGAAGCGGATGAAGAGCAGTGAACGGAGCAGCCACTTTACGGTGCTTCTGCCATCTGTCTAAAGTTGACCCTGTGGCTCAACAGCTTCATAATGGCCTGTGACCTCTGCCATTTATTGTGACCATCCAAAGACACCCCTGTGTAGTAATGATGCTGTTTAATCAGCATCTTGATGTGCCACATCTGTCCTGTGGATCGACTATCTTGGAAAAGGAGAAGTGCTTAGTGAGATGGATGTAAACAAATTTGCAACTGAAATTTGAGAGAAATGCATCTATTGATCTACTATAATTATGTCCCAAGGATGCTCCAATGGATTTGGATGTCGGAAATTTGAAGGCCAGGTTGATGCCTCGAGCTCTTTGTCATGTTCCTCAGGCCACTCCTGAACAGATTTTGTGGTGTGGCAAGGCGTGTTGTCCTGCTGGGGGGCAGTCCCATGGGGGAATGCTATTGCCATGAGGGTGGAGGAACTTGGTCTGCAACAGTGTTTAGGTGGGTGGAGCACATCCAGTGGCATCCACAGGAAGACCAGGACCCATCTTCCCATCAGAACACTGCATTTTAACCTGATAATCAATGTAGTACACTTCATCCCACCAGTAGTTTTAATGTTTTGGCCGATAAAACCTGTTTTTGAGATTTTTCTCGCAGTGTTATCCCTGCAGAAGTGAATCCTGCAGAATCATATTTCTTAATGCCTGTTTGTACCAAATATAACAAATTTTCTCTCACACTTTGGGGCTGCCTGCTTTGCATATTTGCTTTTGTTAAATGCCATGCCATAAGTGATGTGTCATAATGTGTTTTGCCTGTGCTTTATCTTGATGTTTGTTTACAGCAAGCAATTTAGAAAAGGTGTAAGTGCTGTATTAACAAAACACTATTTTTATCACTCACACAGTAGATTCTGCTAAAACTTCCAGCCCGGCATGACAGCACACAAGTGGATGATTGACTTGTGGGGTGGGTGTAGGATAGAGATAAACTGCTGCATCTTCCTTTCACTCATCCTGTCAATGATGAGAACAAGAAAGAACCTTTCATTGAGAACGTGCATGTGTCAACAAATGATTATAACGCTTCCTTTGTGAAATGGGATGATTCGCCACATCATAGAATATCTACCATTTTGATAGAGACCTCCACAAGATATTTGATTTGTCTGTCTGTACAAATACCTGCCAGTCAAAACAACTCAGAGGGAAATCACAGGTGGATAGGAATGTGAAACAGCTGGTCCCTTATTCTACAGCACATGGAGGTATGAGCACCGTGTCAGTTTGTGGATGATGATGTGTTTTGAAGAAAAAGAAAACTGTGTCCTTTTCAGCACCTCGACACAAGCGTTTGAAATGCAGATGACAATGGTATTTTGAAAAATTGTGGTCTGCTGGGAGTGCTGGGCATCAGAGGAGCTCTAACCATGTTTTAGTCCAAGAAACTTGGAGGAAAACTTTTGCATAATGCATTAAAAAAAATATCATTTCATTTCATTATTTTCCCCTTATATAGGACTAAATGTTTCTCCCCTTTTCTCAGTCTATATCTGCATTTTTTGTGTAATATGTGTTTCTTAAGTGTTGTATATTGCACAGTTGCTCACCGCACAGTTTTTTGATTTTCTCTTTCATATTTTGGAGGTCACTGTCTCTTTCACAACCTCAGCCTGCAGTACTGATCCTGCCATGATTCTAACTGTTCTCATCCTGAGAGATCCGGCTGAAAACCAATGCGGCACATGTGCGTTTGATCCAATTTCACAGAGAAGACAAAAGCCTTTGTTTTCATTTTGGCTGATCACTTCTACAGTGACTGTTTCTCTATGCGGCTTTGGTTTATGTATGGTTTTCGTTATTATCTGGTTTGTCAGTTCGGTGATGGAACACTTTTTAATAATTCAGCAGCTTTCTGTATTTATCCTCTAGAGGCATCCATCCAGGTAGGGAAACACTTAACGCTTGTCTTGTCCAGTCTAGGTAGGTAAACGTGTTCCATATCCATAGTAATGGATCATAAAGAGAATACTGTATCTGCTAGATTAAGTCCAGAATACACATTCATGTTTTAACATACATTTTGTATACCTGTAAGCTCCAGCTGAGCAATATGAATGACCATTCAGGTCATCATTAGTGAAAAATGAATTATTATCGGTAGTCCATAAAGTATCCCCTGACTGCTCAGCAGCATGCATGTTGACTTAGATGTACATAAAGAGTTTTGAAGCATGTAGTAGTACTTGAGGCAAACTTTAAAACAAGCTGTTGATAGTTTGGCCTTGGTGCATTACGAACCATGTGGTAGCAAAAACACATTTCTCAGGGGAGGTGGAGACAATGAGATGGGAGAATGGAGATACAACTGCAAACCACAGGGCGCTGTCACAGAATATAATCTGCCACATACATGAAACTGCAATCTGATTCGCCCTGGAGGCCCCCTCAGCAGGATTTAATTCGACCTCGCACCTTGCAGGGAAAAAGAGGGCAAGAGAGGAGCCGACGGCATCATTGTTCAACATTGCAGCTTATACAAACAGAAGAAAATGTTGCTCCAAAGATGGAAAGAAATTAAAGATGATATGAGGAAATAGCCTTGTTTTTTAATGGTTGAAAAGCCACATGGCCCTTTCTAGCCTATCAGAAAAGTGTAACAATATCTTTCCAAGTTTTCCCCAGTGTAAATATTTTACTACTTAAGTCACCCATCACAGACCAGTAACCCCACAAGTGACTTCATCAAATGTATATGACTGGGTCCTACATGTTTTGTGTGTGTGTGTTTACATACTATTACATATGTTAATGGTTTTGTATGACTGTAATAGTGTGGGGCAGGAGCAGACCAGTCTCCAAAAGAAAATGTTGGCATTACGTATCATATCAACATTTGAAAGCGACATAATATATGCTGACTTTGTCAAGAGGATGTGGAAGCCATGGGTGATGCTGTGTCACCTACACACTGGACGAAACTGCAGTTCCTTGAATGGCCACTTGAGGCTGGCTCTAAAAGCGAGTCAGACCCCATAGATCCCTGTGTTTAAATGCCTGACCTGAATGACCTTTGACCTTTTGTATATTAAATGTCATCACTTCCTCATTTTATCCTATTAGACATTAGTAGGAATTTGTTGTCATAATTAGTATATCATTTCTTGAGTTATGGCCAAAAACATGTTTTGTGAGGTCTCAGTGACCTTGACCTTTGAACACCAAATTCTATTCCGTTCATTTTTAAGTCCAAGTGGATGTTTGTGCCAAATTTGAAGAAATTCCCTCAAGGTGTTCTCAAGATATCAGGTTCACAAGTTTGCGACGGACGAGGTCACAGTGACCTTGACAACCAAAACTAATCAGGTCATTAAATCAAAGTGGACATTTGTGTAAAAGTGAGGCACCTTGAGCTATTCTTGAGGCATTCTTGAGATATAACGTTTGTGAGAATGAAGCGTATGCATGTATGTATGGACAGACAACCCAAAAACGTAATGCTTTTGGCCGAGGCTATCGTTGGCATGGAGGTAAAAAAAAAAAAAAAAGGTTTTAATCTCCATAGCTATTTTCAATACATGACGTAGAGGGAGTAAATTCAATATAACTCATCTGTTAACAATTTATTAATTATTAATCAATAAGGGTGGGACCACTTGAGGGACAGGCTGTCTGTGAGGCGTTGCTTAAGTCTGTGAGTCAGATCTACCCCTCGCTCCTTCACAGCTCTACTCTCCTGCCTGAAGATGGTCACATCTGTCTCTAAAAAAAACAAGAAGGCAACGACTGACATGCCAAACTCGAAGCCTCAAAATGAGAGTCCACAAACTAATGGGTGCCATCATGGTAGCTACGTCCACTATTTTATACTGACAATGTTCAAGACCAGCAAACAACAAAACTGATCGATTTAGAAAACCTATCACTGATTTGCTACTGCTCTTTAGGCATGAAAAGCAGATGTTTTTGGTTTTTTTTTAACTGACACATCATTGCTTTTCCTCCTGGGATAGTGACCTAAAAAAAGGTCACCACCATATCTGTGGTTTGCAGAAATGTGAAATGCCAACATTCTTCGTGGCATCTGGGTTGTCAGGAGTGTTGATTCTCATCACCTGGGATAAATGTACGAAAACTTGACATTCCATTCTGAGGAGGATTTACTGTATAATACAATGTAGCAGACATATAAAGCCAAATATAAAGCCTAAGCAAACTTGTTTGTGGATCATTACCCCATGAATAAAATGTGTCTGATCTGCCTAAGTCAATAGAGTAAGTGCTCTAAATGATCTGATGCTATGGGATAACGACACTGGGATGATTACAGCCAGGATGTGTACTTGACTTCATGATAAACACAATTAATAGCTTCAGCCGTGTTGACTTGGCTGTTGGCAGCAAGTTGGTCATCCACACCAGTGCCAGCTACTTATTATTCATGACCTCTCTCAGCCAATGAGTTCAGATTTGCTTGAATGGACATATACTGTAAAAACAGGGACTCAACAAGACATTTCCTCATCAAGGACACATATTTACATGTCTATACGCTGAAATTACAGAGATAGCCACTCTGCAATGGTACAATAGACAGCACTATCTGTCAAGTCTGACGGTGTGACAGCCAATTGATGCTGTTTTTTCTGTCATCCAGAGACTACTCCAAATGTTCGAATAGAGAAGAAAAACCCAATGGAGTAAAAAAAAAAACATTTCTTGTCTGTGTGTGTGTGTGTGTGTGTGTGTGTGTGTGTGTGTGCGCGCGTGTATATTGTGATGTCATTTTTTGTTTTTTTGTTCCATATCCCTAAGATCCTTAAAACCAAGGCTAAAAGGTTATGTAAGTCAATAAAAACAAAAACACAAAAGATATTGGTCCAAAAGATTTTTTAAATGTAGAAAACATAAATCTTACTATTTTACATAACTTATTTGAACTATCTGAATTATTTAGTTTCTGAGATATGCTTATTTTCATGAGCAGAGTGCAAAGGTGTTCATTAGTCCCTCTGGCGCCACCAGACTTTTTCGCAGAGTTTTGCACCTACAATGAAATCACAAGCATAACAATGAAAATTACATGAAAGACCAAAGTTGTACCTTTGTGCTGCAAAAAGAATTAATGTTCTAATATTCTAGTTTTTAATTTAGATCGACATATACAGGATTATGCAAACAACCCTCTCCCGTGGCACAAGAGGCATAAATATAGATAGTGCAGGCAAGGCAGTTGCGCTGAAGCCGATGGGGTGAGAGGGTCCAAAGAGAGAGTGGGCCCTCCAACTATATGTTGGGCAGAAAAAAGCCCCTTGGGAGTAATTCAGATTGCTACCTTAGAAATATGCCTATGTTCAAAGAAAAACTCCATTTGCCATTTGCTATATATGCATATGAAAAGGCAAACCCATCTCCATCATGTTTTTCTTTTCTTTGTCACCTGAAAAAAGCCAGTAGCAATCTATACAAGAAATGTAATAAAATATATGCCTACTCTCTATAAACTGTAAATAAACTATAAAAAAATACAATTAAATGAACGATCCCGTATTTCCGTTGGTAATTTTGTCTTATGTATGCAATGTTGATTTCTGGGTAATATGTATGTTGGTGTCATCCAGTATAACTATATTTAATTATGTGACAATAAGATTATGTGGTAGCTGGTTGAGATGCATAACTAGTAACTAGTGAACTTTAGGGCCTGTCATAACATGGACTGTGGCCTATTGTAACTACCTTATGCCACTGCTTTGCACCATATATAAGGTAAGGTAACATCAGGTAATGACTTGATGAAAGGGATGACAGAAGCCTTATCTTGCTGCTAAAAGAATGAATCCTCTAGCTACCATGGTTCTTATTTTAGATCTTTGCAAAAATGATTGTTTTTCAAAGGGTTAATATCTGAATATCATGGATCAATATCCTAACAACCCAGACGCCTTACATACACACACAGTGCACACAGATTCATTCTGCCATATTTGCTCATGGAAGTGAAAATATACAGTCAGTACTATAAAATAAAGCTATAACTTGAAATAGTGTACCTTTCTACATGTCATTTATGGGATAACGCTGGTATTATTTCATCAGTTTTATTTTTATCAACAACTAAAGAGACCAAAATAATTTCAAGATACTTTATGAATTTATCCTATTAACAAGTACTGTATGCAGACACAGCCTTCTGTCTCTGTGCTACACAACTCTGTTATTTCCCTCTCAAACAATTAAAAACCCATAAAAAAAGCAATACTGTTGCACTGGGTGACATAATCCTTCATTACAATGAACATGGTCGGAGCAGTTTATTCTTAAACAACTCTGCAACTGTAGTTTCTATTTCTCAAGAGTAGCTCACTGTCAGGTGGACATCACTGAGCATACTCACAAGTGATGGTTACACCAGATTGATGAATTCATATATTACCCAGTGGAGACACATTGGCTCTTTGATGTGTTTTTAAATGTTTTAGGATGTTGACGACAAAAAATTTATAAGACTCTGGCCACACAGACAATGCATAAATTCATTTTTGGTTGAGGTCTTTCCTTGTAAGTGTTATTAATAAAATGTATCTATAAAAACAACTATAGGCCCAACCTTATTCAGGAGGCCAAATTCAAGCTTGGTATTTCATCTTACATCTGGAATAGTTCAATTTGTGAAACTATACTCACTTCCTACAACGTTAATTTACTGTCAGTTTTGTAATAGGGTCCCTGACCTAATACTGATACTTGTATGCAATTGCTGTTTCCAATTTTTATCCCTCCTACAAGAAAAGCCAGCCCAGCTTGTTGATGATTTGAGTTGGTTGGAATGGGTATTGCTGGTCCTTTATTGGTTTAAAATATTCTGGTACTGTTGGTTAGTTAGCAGAGAGCATTAACATAGTTCAAGAGGTGGAGCAGGTTGGTGGTTCAGTCCTCAGCTCCTCCTGTCCACATGTTAATTGCTCTCGATGGTTGCACTGCAGCTCACTGCCAACAGTGTGCGATTGTATGAATGAATGGGTGAATGAGAGGCAAATTATAAAGCGCTTTGGATAAAAGCTTCATGTAAATGCAGCCATTTGCTATTCACCAGGTACAATGAGCATGTGCTCAAAATATGTCTGAGCTGGTCACTGGCTAAACCTGTATTCATGGGCAGGGCATGAGCAGCATTTGGTTTCTTAATGGGAAACAAGTGAAACCGTCATAACCAGGTCAATGTGCTGCAGGGTATATGCATGTGTTACAGTTACTACCTTCAATCTACTGCATTTTAACATTAACACAGCTTGCTGCTCTTCAGTTTTGCAGTTATTTAAGTAACATAGTTGTTCTGTGTTGCAAGGGCACATGTTTTAATGTTGCTCTAATTGTATTGTTCAGGTTAATGTATAGTAAAACGCTTGGAAGGCTGTGCCTTGTCACAGCTGTTGATCTACGCTCTATGCATGCAAAAAGCTTAAAAAATATGTCTGCTTATTTCTGGGGCTCTTGTCAACTCAAGCAGCAACCGCTGAGGCTGAATGAAGTCTGCCTTGAAGTGCCAAAAACTGCAGTTCATCGAATGGCCACTTGAGGCTGGTTGCAAAACAAAGTCAATCCCCATAAACCTCCATGTTAAATTGGCCAACTTTATAGCAGAAATAAACATATTTACAGCCTGGTACAAAAAATGATTTTGGTCTCTATAGCTAATTTCCCCCTCCATGACAACTGTATGTGGTAAATTTTTAAATTACTCACCCGTTTACATTTTGTTAACTAAAATTATGCATGTTTCAGGGCAGGGCTGCTTGAGTCTATAGCTCTACCCTCTAACCAGAACATGGTCAATTTGGGCTTCAAAAACCAAGATAGGCAGCTGAAATGCTGCCTAGGACAAATACCACAAAGGCCAACAATCATGGTTAAAGCTGCAGTAGGTAGAAAGCCTGAAAACGGTTAATTTTTGAGTCTCATCTGAGTTAGGTTTTGTTCGTCTCCGCGCTGAGCCCCTCCTACCAGACGAGCATGCGAGTATTTTATCCTAATTGGTTCTATTTCTCCCTCTCTGGGAGCCTTGGCTCTCCCTCGCCATGCAGCAGCCCTCCCCTCCCTCCCTCATGGCCCTGCACATATACCCCCAAGGCTCGGCTCTCCCTCTCCGTGGAGAGCCCTCGGCTCGGCTCCCACGGCCGACCCTTGCGCCCTCTGGCCGGGCCCGGCCCCACCTCAGCCTTCCCCTCCCTCTGGGGCTCCGGGGAACCGAGTTCTTTCTTCCTTTTTTTGGGTTGTTTAGCTGTGTAGGCAGTTGTAGCCAATGCTGTAATAGCTATTTTAACTGGTGCACTGTTTGCCATTGCCGCTTGCTCTCCCCTTCTGCCGGCGGCACGGGAACGTGCATGTGCAGTATAACAGCCAATAGGAATGCAGTGGTCTGAGCTGACCTTTGATTGGTTGATGCATATAGGCACAAAACTGATTTTTTAGAGGCTGAACACAGAGCCATGGTGAGGTACAGAAACCTATTGTCTCAGACCACTTGATTTACAATATGCTTAGAATAAAATTTTTACTCAATTATACCATAACAATGTTGCCTACTGGAGCTTTAAGTGCTGAACAACAACGACAGCAATGGAAAAGAAATAAATACCACTGGCCAAACAGATCAGCAGGTCCATCCTCTCTCTCTATATGCTTCAGCCTTCCCTTCATCAAGAGCGAGGAAACTCATGTAAACATCTCCACTTCCGCTGATATTCAGTATCATAGCAACCAGATGCAACTAAAGCATCCAGATGAAAAAACTTGCGCATCTAAAGTGCTCTTAGCTGGGTGTTTTCAGAGGTGCGCCTGGTGATTTGGCAAATAAAAAAGGCTTTGGTGGACACACATCCACAACCAATGAGAATTTAGCTGGACAAGAGCATGCTGAGCAACCAACTGAAGGTGTCAGCCCTATATCATCCGTACTGTGCGGCTATGGAAAAAAAGACAAGATGATTATGCTTGTGCTTGCATAAAAACAGTATTAATTCATCAGGCAATATTTTTAGTTCAAGAAAAAAATCATACTGAGGTGACATCTTAAGTGGGGATGCTTAAAGAAATAGGCACTGTAAATATAAACAAATACTTATAATTCTTAATAAGACTAAATAAGACTAAGAGTGTTTGGAAATAATGGGGTTGTGCACAGCTGGCTTTTGATATGATATATGATGTATTCTTGCAAAACTATGCTTTCAAGCTGGTGCAGTGGTTTTGAAGGCATATTCATAAGATGGAGCAGACCTCTGTGTTGTTCAGACTTATATCAATTTTGTTATTTGGTCTGGAAATTTTCACATCATTTCACACATATCCTCGCTTGCATGGCGGAGCACTTGGAGTTTTAGCCCTCAGTTGACATCTCACTAACATGCGTGACGGAGGCAGAATAACTACCAGAGTCTGAAATAGAAGTCGCTCTGCGCCCACAATTGTCAATTCGGCTGGGTCGGAGATAGCCAGATTTATCCGTGATACAGCTGTCCATCATCCCGTACAATCAGTTTTCCTTATCTTTCATCAATCTGAATTACTACGGACAGCGTCTGATAACTTGCAGCAAATCCCAGCCCGGGGGTGTCCGGGTTCCAGGCTCCAACTTGAGCCACAGTTTTCATTTCCACAATCACTGGGAGAAAGTGACGGCGAGCCTGATATGTTCTGCACTGACTGCAGGACAACCATGATCCATCATGTGAAAGTCAGGCTGCTCATCTTGTTGTATCTTGGACTGTATACCAGATCCAGCATGCAGGTATTTCTCTCTGCAACAGACGCTGCTATCTGCATACTGCAGTGGCCCTGAACATTAATCAGGGGAGGGCTGATATACCTAGATGTCTCACCTAAACACTGGCAAGTGCACCTTCAGAGGTGATAATGAAAAAACGTTCTATCACCATATGCCACGAGTATGAGTAATTAATTTGAAATTAACAGGAGAGGGAGTAGTGCAGGCAGGTCTGGGGAGGGATTTGCAGACTGTCTGTTCACTGGTTAGACATTGGCAGCCTGTGCTCAGTTGGATGGTTTCTTGTCTGATTCATCTGCTTTTCTTGTGTTTCAAGTCCAACGTTTCACCAGATGCTTGTTTCATAAAGAAACAGCGGCTGCTGCCAATCAGGATCTTAACACTTCACTAATTTCTCAGCTCTCCATCTGAAGCCACAAACAACACAAAATAGCTTGCTTTGCCCCTTAATCTGATGTGTCACTTGTCTTTAAAAGGGAATTACGAGGACACTGAAAAGGTTGTAAAATGATTTTACCAGAGATAATGGCAGATCTAATACTTCAAAACTTAAAAAATTAAAGTAAGCATTTCTCATTCCCATGGTGATATTTCATGAATGGTATCGAGTTGATCTTTTCATTCTACGTTATTTTAGGAATAATGCAATCAAACAGTGTCACTCCATTTTAACAGAAGAAAATACAATATGTGTTGGCTTATAAGAACATCAAAACATTCAGTTGGTGGATTGGTAACAGGAGTTGAAAGATACACTTTGCGCTATATGGAAAGAAGCTTGTTTTTTCTCTTCTGTACATCAAGCAGCTACATTTGTGTTTTGGTGTAACAAGGGGAGAAGGGAAGTAACAAGATATTTCAGACGTACACATGCAGACACATACACACCAGGGGATGAGAAGCAGACAGCTAATAACCCATCAAAAGAATAACTGTGGCTGCCAAAGCATATGAGTTCAAGCAGAGAAGACGAACACCAGAAGACCACAGTATGTGCTCCTGGCTCCAGGCTCCGGGCCGAGACGTACCGACGCCTCACAACATGACCTCCATTTTACAGACAAATCAATCTATGAACGACGGGCTAATTGCCAGGAAACTCGCAGCGTGACCCATTAGGCTCCCTGTTCCGCCCACGCACACACAGAGTGACATGACAAGCCGACGAACGATGTGGAAGAGCTTGCGTTTTGCAAATAATAAAAATAAAATGAAACAGAATAACTTGTATCTTTAATTGGTGGCGCTGCCATATTGCACACAGATTTGTAGTTTCACTCTTTTCCTGGAAAAAGAAAACACCCTAATTGTGGACTTCAGACAGACAAGTCAGATTTAAGTTTTCAGATGAGTGATGTTTCCAAGTCTCATTATGTGAAGCTCCACCAAGTTGTGTGTGTACAGTCTTAGTTAAAGATAGCAGGCTGTGTCCAAATGACCTTGGGTGAGCTAACTCCAATTGACATTTGTTGTTCAAAAGTATGTCAAAACTTACTCTAATGGTCTGGTGGGCCAGGGGGGGGTCGGTAAATGTCTTTCCTCTAATAATGCTGGACTGAAATTGTTTGTTTCAGTTGATATTATGACTGTGATAGCAGTGCAATGTAACAATTGGCAACAATTCTCAACTAATTTAAGAACATTTGCTAAACAGGTCAAACTTTGAGATGTTAATTATGTCAGAACATCATGTCACTGTAGGCCCTGTGTCTGCTCAGTAGTAAAGCCTGAATCTCAAGCGTAACAGCTAGGCTTCCCTTCCAGTGGTTTTCAGGCAATGGGCAATGAGCTCATAGATGTCAGCTCATATCCAGTGTTGTGTTGTGTGGAGAAAGGCAGTTTCTAACTCATGCCTGAAACTTGACAATGCTCCGTTTTACAGCGTAAAATAAATAAGCAGAAGACAGCTGCATACCCCTGCGTTGAGCAAGCTTGCTGTCAAAGCACCCTTCTCATTTTCCCTACCGTTATCTCGCCTCCTTTCCACACATACACACGTCCACCGTAAACTGCAAAGTACACGCCACCCCCTCCACACGCAGCAAGACAGTTTTTAAACACTTGCTGAGCAGCTATCAAACACTTCCTTGATCAAGGACAACTCTGTGCAAACCAGGCCTTCCAGCTGTGGATAGACAATGTGAATCCACTCAGTGAACAAATCAAAAGTACACAGACCAGCAATCAATATAAGCCTTCTTTACTTTAACCCACACTGCTTGTATTTTGCTATAGGAACTACTGCACAATGATCTGACTGCTGCTCTAAAATAAAATATTAATGAAGACAAAAAACCTTAATATATGTATGTATGCCTTTTCAGGAGGACATATGACGCTTTCAAGGGTAGAATTAGAGAGGACATGATTAAACAAATGCAAATCACACATTTTGTCATGGCTTCCTAGAGATCTTCTCACTAGCTAACAAGGTGAGGTTGCACTCTGTGAAGCCAGAGCGCAATTAAAGATGCTGTTATATATATATATTTCAAACAACTTGGCACTTATTTGAGCATGTAGATAGCACACTAGAGACAAGACCTACTGGTGGTGTCTAGTGTTCTCTAAGGAGTCATGACTTGAAAGCTATCGTCATGATGATGTGTGAAAGTTTTGTGAAAATACACCTAAATCACCCCACCTATACTGTATCCCAAATCAAAGCTGCAATTGTGAAAAGCAACCAGCCCCCCACAAACGCAGATCCCAGGCACGGATTCAAGAGACATGTACAGACATTGCAAGGGGATGTTGCTCTGAACTGAAGAAAAGCCGATCAAACCAATTTATTAAAATTTCAAAGATTAATGACAATTAAATACTGTACACTGTTAAGGCGCTTGCACAAGACCAGAGTTAATAACCTCTTGATGCCTGCTGTGCCGTTGTTTTCCTATGGAAGGTGGCATTAACGCTTTCCGTCTAGAGCCAATGATTTTACAGTAGAACGTGGGCAGGGGGCAGGGGCGGAAACTTAAAAAATCCATCTGCAAGATGGAGGAGAGACTCATATTAACTAGGGATGTCCCCGATCCAATATTTGAATCAGTATCGGCTGCCAATATTAGCAAAAAAAAAAGTGCATCGGCATCAGATCGGACTGCATGGAAAAATGTCGATATAAGAACTCCAGTTTTTCACGGACTCCGACCCTGGTTTTCCGGCCAGCCCAGCGCTTTGCGATTCAAGCAGTCCATTCCAGTGATCTGCTCCAGCAATTACTATGAATCCACCAGGCCAGCATGCAGAGGGCAGACACACACAGAGGGGAAGGGCAGAAAGAGTAGCGGTCAATTTAGTTAACTGACTATTTGTTTTCTGCTCTGGTTTTTTGAGAGTGATATTTTTATTTGGTTTACACTCTTACTGTTTAAGTAAAGAGCACTGATGGCATTGTTTTGGGCACAATTAGTGAAATTGGAGCCATGGATGGACTATTGCTTGTTTAAATAGTTGTACAATATTGTGTGTGGTTTTTTTGTCCCCTCTGTTGGTCCCAGGAAACAGCAGCACTAGGCTGGCACTGACACTACTAAAACAATTGAAAAGGAAAGGCTGCATTGTTTGTTAAATGTCAACAATGTCTTGTGGTGTTAATCTATTTTTTATTTATTAGGGGGCCAAAGCACAAGTGTGTGGAGTCTTGCTGCTATTTTAATTTCAGTATTACACATTTTAAAGATTTCTTGTGTTGATATTTCTATTTATTAAGGGGCCAAAGCAGCCATACATATATATGTATATATATATATATATATATATATATATATATATATATATATATATATATATATATATATATATATATATATATATATATATTCATCCACCCATTTTCATAACTGCTTATACTCTTGAGGGTCGTGGAGGCTGGAGCCTATCCCAACTACCCAGCTGACATTGAGCAAGAGGCAGGGTAAGGAAGCCGGACACCCAAGAAGGATCCTTCTGAGGTTTCATGGTGGTGAAAGGACCATTCTACAATGTGTCACATCATGACATTTTTTTTGTTTCGTTTTTTATGGCTCTGTGTTACACAGTCTCTTTGTAGGCAAACCTATCAAAAAGTAATAAAAGTTTGGATGATATGGTGATTAAAATTTATGTATTGTATTTATGCAAAAACAACAGCATTTTTTTTAATTCTTCTGAGGGGCAGCTCAGCCAAAGAGGGCAAATGGACTGTTGCTCAGGCATGGCCTTGTGCAAGATCCCAAAACTCTATATCATTCATTATCTCAAAAAAAATCCAAACTGGACAGGTACATGGAAAGCCTTTGTCTAAACCACAGCAAGCTGGCTATCCAATGAGGACACCAGACTCTCTAACAAACAGAAGTTGTATTGAAAATAAGTTTTTCACAATCTCCCGACACCAACAACAAGTGTAACAACGAGTTACATGATTTGGGGGTAATTCAAATCTAAACAGTTGGCTCAAAGAAAGCCAAGTGCATCTTTAACATCAATTTTAACATTTAGATTTTCTGAGGCTAACAGAAGGAAACCATTTCTTCTGAGAAAATCCAAAAGCAGTTCCATCTGCAGCGAAAAAAGACTCATGCCTGTTGATCTGGATCAACTTTGTTAGACACAGAGAGACATGGGGCTGTGTTTGCAAATGTGTTCAGAAAGTTGCAGGTGGTCGGTCATTTGATGGATTCAAGACATTTCAGACACTGCACTGTAGTTGGCTGCTGCTGCTTAGATATGTTGTGTACTCATACAGTAGACTTACATCATTAACAGACCTTATATTGCAACTTGCAAATGGAGGCATACACTCTCCAGGGGCAGGAAATCATTTTCTTCTGCCACTTATCTTCTGCAAGTAGTTCCTGTTCCCACTATAATGACAACAATTAGCTGGATTACTCTAAAGACAAGATACATTTTCTGAATGTTCATCGCGCAAATTTTAGTATATGATCACGAAGTGAAATTCTGTCAATCTGTGCAGATTGACTGAATTTCAGATGAATGAGGTCACCATGACCTTGACCTTTGATCCCTAACAACGAATTTAGTTCATCCTTGACTCAGAATGGATGTCTGTGCCAAATTTGAAGAAATTATCTCAAGGTGTTCTTGAGATATCACTTTCATAAGAAACAAGACTGATGCAAGGTCACCATGACCTTGACCTTTAACTACCAAAACCTAATCAGTTCATGCTTACTTAAAGTGGATGTCTGGCAAAAGAAATTAAGCTCAAGCAAAAGTTTGATCAGGAAGACAATACTTTTCATGCTTAGTCTGTAACTTTCTTCCTCACCCCACTATTCACTCCTTGCATGCTCACTCTCTACCTGTGGCTGTCAATTAAGTCATCAGCTGTTCTGCAGCTGATCTACGAGCAACCAATAGCACAGGTACACACCTTCTCCATCTGCCTATTATCTCACTGCTCCTCATTTTGAACATGGTTCTTTTTCTGCCCGCAGTCCTTTCATGATGTCCATCACTACCTAGTCTCCTCGGATCCAGTCTTATTTCACCTCATCAACCAAGTCATCAGCCACCACCACCTCCAACAGTGTCTAGACTCCATGGGGGATTTATCTTGCTGCCACTCAGATGTCCCATGATCTCAAATAATCTCTGTGGTGTCTAAACACCAAAGATTTTGTCAGCACAATCATCGTCAGCATATCAGCACAATCATCTGTTCATCTGTTCATCTGTACACCTATATTTCTCATTAAATTTCATCTTTATTCCATTCTCCTGTCTCTCCTGATTAAAATTACCTCAAGGACTTCTGGACATGCTGTGATAATGTGAATGAGACAGACAGGGTCACAGTGACCTTAACCTTTTATAACAACCAAAAACAAGTCAGTCCATTGCAAAGTTCAAGTGGACATTTGTGTCAAATCTGAGGGAATTCTCTTGTGGTTTTCTTGAGATACCCCATTCACAAGAATGCGAAAGTTGAGTCACCATGACCTTAACCTTTATATCCTAGAATCTAATCAGTTCATTCTTGACTCAAGAGTGGATGTTAGTGCCAAATTTGAAGAAATTCCCTCAAGGTATTCTTGTGATATTGCATTCATGAGAATGGGATGGCTCGATAGATAACCTAAAAACATAATGCCTTCAGTCAAGGCTATTACCAGCATCAAGGCATAAAACTCACATATTGAAATTATTTTTTAAGGCTTATTTTCCCTTAAAACAGGTTTGATTAAATATGATTTTGATAGTCAAATGGCCTTGACACAAGCCGACACTGGGTTGTGTGTGACTAAAAATTCAGCCATTGAGCCAGTTTGAATGGACATCTGAGGCAGTTATATGAGACCAACTCTTCAGCCACTTTAATTAATGATTTAACAACATTTAGTGCAATTTCTCCTTTTTCTCCACTACTGCCCTTTGTTTTTATCTTCTTTAATCTTTTTTATCCTCAATTTGTATTCTAGGCACATGAAGAAAAATAATCAAATTCACAGTGTGGGAATAGTTGGCTGGTTTGTTTTGTTCATCTCATGACTCTTATATTTTTGTTTAATCACTGACAGTTGTCTTTGCGACGCGTTCACTTGCAAAACAGAAGACATGAGGCCACGCAGCTGTCGCTTTCTGTCGACGCAGGTCCTTTGAAGTCGACTTGGTGTGTCAGGGCTCTAAAGGGCAAAGCAGTGAGTAAACCAAATGACATTAAGGGAGGATGTGAAACACCCAGTGCACTGATGACTGAAAGTTGACCTTTTAAAAGTGATGCAATGCGATGTTAGAGTCAACCTCAGTGTGAATACTCTAGATTAGTATTACAGATGCTTCGCCAGCATGATACTGCAATAAAGTATTTATTATCTTTCCCACATAAGCTTTGTATCAAAGAGTGCTTTATAATTTCAACAGTGTTACTGGATTTGACTGAAGCTATAACAATGTGCTGAACTGAAGACTGGCACAAGGAATTTGTTACAAATAATATTCAGACTTTAGCAGCCGTCATATGCGAGATGGAAATTTAAATTTGGTTTGGAGCAAATGTTTTGATTTCATTGTGCTGATTTCAGACAGCTGAAAAACATTGAGCTGTTTTGACTTGAACAGTCCCATCTTTCCTTTTGTTCCACCATTCTTGTTTATAAAACCAGGACGTTTGGCAAGTTTGATCTTGACAACTCGAAACTCCAGGGCCATCAACCAAGGCTAAAATGTTCAGTTCTGCTGTCTGGGAAAAAATGTTGTGAAAAGATATGCACAATGGAGAATGTATTCCTAATGTGTTTTGTGAGCGCCTGTCTGCATGTCATGTCTATTTGCGATGCTTCCCGGCACCACAGAAAAAGCCTTTTCTCCGTCTGGCTATTGGAGTAAAACTGGCAGATTCTCTGCACAGTGAATGCGAACACATTGGCCTTCTAGTAGAATTTTCTCCAAAGCAGAACGACTTTGTAATTGTCAGCAATATGGAGCCAAAAACATAATCAACTTTTGAATACACCCTGGCACAGGCTGCGTCTCCCAGCACACAATGGTTCCCTCCCCATAGACTGGACGTAAACATGTGCACACAGAAATCCTTTAAACCACAGGCATAAGCACATCTTACACACACATACATGCATTCACCAGTCTCCCCTTTGCTCTTGCGCTGTTACATAGACACACATGCACACTGACCACACCTGCAAAAGTGCATTTAGGGAGGATTTCAGGGAGTCTGAGTCTGCAAACCAGCATCCAGTTTGCCTTTAATTACAAGCCAGGGTATAATAGGGGGATGGAGCAACTATTTCCTGTTCCCGTGGGCAATCTGGGAGGGTACAAATTGAAGATGATTCCTACACATGGCCTAGATTCAGCCTGCAGTCAAATTCCCCTCTGCCCTGTGTAACAGCTTATCATTGTGCAATAACAATGTCAGAGAAAATAGTGCACCTGAAACCCCCCACCACCTCCCCCCCAGATTCTTGTTATCTATCATCATGTTGTGCTCTCTCTCTCTCTTTCTCTCTCTCAGAGCAACAGCAAACACCTGGATTGTTGGGGTATGATTGAAATTCCTAGCCTTGTATTAGACATAAAATGTTACTCGCAGTGTAAAATTCTACACTAACATGTACAATGGTGGCTTGATAAAAGGATATACTTAACCCGTCTTTAAATGGAATAATAAGAAATCTGAAGCCATTCACTTCTCAGCAAGTCTATTCGGCTCTGCTGTGGGATTTCGGGAGCGGCTCCTCCTCTGGGCTCGGTTAAAGTTTGGATTAGGGGCTGCTGCTGAGTTCACCATGTGTGAGGCTCAGTCTGTTGAGCATCTGGCTGGAGACTGTCAGTCGCTTTAATTTATATACCCATTTCCCTTTCCTGAGGAAAAAGAAACTGTAAAAAGTCAGTTCTAACACCTCTTCCTAACATCCAGCGAGCGAGCGAACTCTGGTGGATGGAGCGCAAAAAATTATACAGATATGAGCAATGGCACGGCACGTGGAGGGGATAAGATTATCATTTTTTAGTGTCTCAGTAATTTATTCATAGCTAAAGGAATTCAGTTTAAGTATACTATGTACGATTTGTCAGCTGCTGTTTGTTAACAGTATTATCGTTGAAAGAGAAAGCCTACCCCAGATTTGCCCACTTGGCGTTTCACTGAGCTATATTTGTGTTTTTTCCATGCTGTGTCCGCATGCTGTTTACTGTTGTTACCTTTTTAAAAAGTTCTGACCTCAGCTGTGCCCTGTGCACAGGAGTGTCCTGAACATAGCAAAATAAGACCAAAATGAAAATAAATAAATAAATAAATACAGGCAGAGGGCAGAGTCTCTGGCAGAGTATATGAATATCAAGTATATGAATACACCATCACAATCTAAGAATGGCTAATAAGTGATGATTGAGAGGGATTGAGAGTATGATTTTACAGTTTTTTGTTTGTTTGTTTTGTTATGATTTTTTTTTAGAAAATACTGCACAGTAGCCTATACCTTTGAGTAATCATATCCGATCAGCCCCCTTCACTCCTTGGCCCAGAAGCAGAAGTCCTGTTAAAGAAGTTGGCGATAAGCCAGTAAAGTTAGAGAAGAGATGGTCAAGGTAAGGGTAGGGTTAATGTGAATGCTACATCTCGTTACTGATGCTAATGCAAAGCTAATAATTACCGATGAAGGTTTATGTCAAAAGAGAGACAGTTAAGGTTAGGGTAAGGTTAAAGGGAAGGATACATCTTGTCACATATGCTAATGCTAGTTTTATGTTAAAGACGAGGCTGTTAAGGTTGTGGTGAGGGTAATGAGAAGGCTACAACTTATTACCTATAAAGTGAATCATGACTTAGTGTATTATATATTAGGCTATAAAGTGAATTACTGCTAAATTTGGTGTCATAATTACTTACTATGGTGTAGCATTGTAGCAGGGTTCAGATAACTGTGCGTTGGAGAGTTTGTCTTGTACTCGTGGTTGGCGCAGTTTGTAGGGGTGTGTCACGTACGCTACAGGTAGAATGTGTCAAGTATACATGTCTACATCACTTGGCTGACACACGAAGCGGGTTAGGACATCCTCACCGGGAAAAATGAAACAATCTAATGGTCACTCGTTTGCATTGCATCCAGGTGAAAAAAGCTGCAATGCTGCACTTAAAACACTGGCGTTTTTAACGATGTACAGTTTACCATGCAATGTTTGCATGCCATGCTGCCTGACGCAATCACAGCTATTGCAGTATTCTTATAGCATGTTAAGTATCATAAATTATCCACACCTCTCCATTTTGAAAGCTTCTTACTGCACAAATCATTAGCCGGCTGATAAACTGTTGACTGACCCCATACTTGATCTTTGACGCAGACACAAGGAAGAATAAAACAGCTCTTAGCTACACAGACTTGTAAGCTGTCAAGACATCCCAAGCAAAACAGCATCAAAGAAAAGTGACAGTGGAGGAGAGAGAAACTGTGAAATCTGGGGAGGCAGTGAAGCTGAAGGCAAAAGGCCATCCTTCCCCGTGCCTGTGTATCCTGCCAGTCCGCCTCTGCCACCTCACCGACCTCTGGTCAATCAAAGACCCATTCAACCTCGGAGTATACGTTAATACCAGGCCTGGCACTTCAGCTTTTTGCAATCACACAGGTAAGACTGAGACTTGTCTGAAAGCGCTGTTTATTCTGTCACTGAGTGGACATCATGCCTGCTGTTCTATTTAAGCTGTCAAGCATCACAGCCTCAAAACAGGCCCAGCTGGCTCCCTATGAGCCTTCCACAGTAAGATTGATGAGGGGAAGCCTGGCAGAGTGAGGGCAACACAGGCGAGCCTTTGTGTGGTTCTGTATGTACACATCATTTTCTCTCATTCCACTGGAGGATCAGCAACAGCAGATTAAATGACAGAATGAATTTCCATCAGACCATACACATTCGTTCAAGTGAATTTGTGTAACCATTCAATGTAACCTCAAATTAATTATGCATACTTGTATTCCATCACTGTAATGCTATTGTAGACTAAAACATAATTGATATCTTCATGCATTAAAATCATATTCTATCATAATGTCAGATAGCAAGCATGTTATTTTTAAAATTGCAGTTTTGCACATACTGTGAATTAGATTTGATATGTTAACGGTAAATATGCAGTTTATTTACACTTAAATTTAATTAACCATTACAAATTGCTAGTGTAAAGTTAATAGTGATGTTTGCCAGTTACAATGGTATCTAGTAATGAGGTTGCAGCATTGCAACCTACTAAAACTTCTTCCATTGTCAAGCGTGTAGAACTACAGTCTATCTAGAGCCAGTGTTTGGTTTGTCAATGGGCTACAGAGGAACATGGCAGACTTCATGTAAGAGGACCTACTCCATATGTAGATATTAACAATTTATTTCAAGATAACAAAACTAATGAAAACATATTTATGAATATTACATTTCATTTCTTCCAATATATTAGGGGTGTACTGGTTCACAAAATTTACAATTCAACACAATACAATGGTGTCACGGTTTCATACATTTTCCATAAAGCAAAAAATGAGAAATGCCTGAGATATTTCCTTGATTTGTATCTTTTTTAATGTATTTATTTATTTATTTGTATTTGATGTTATTTAAATTAATTTACTTAATCAAACTAACATTATAAAATATGTTTTTTTTTACTTTGAACAATGATGAAGCCATACCTGACACATCGTCTGGGGTGGCTTCTTAGCAGCCTATCGAAAATAAAAACAGTTCCTTATAAATTGTAATATGAAGTAGAGCAAAATTCTGTTTCTGAATTGCCAGAGAAAATTCCTTGTTTTTGTATTTATTTATTTTTTTTTATCTTATTTCAAATGTATGAAACCTAATGGGTTTTTTTGTTTGTTTGTTTGTTTTGTTTTTGCACAAAGCAGGAATTACTGCAAAATTGGTGATATCTTTCTATTTTTGATGGTCTAAAATACTTGTTGAAAACATGTGAAAAGACAGGGAACTGTGAATACAGGCTGTGTATTTCATGAACATGCTCAGTGACCAACCCCGTCTCATTCTGAGGTCCTCGAATACTGGCATCAGACACCACAAAAAAACCCCAAAAAAAACGTCCTTTCACTTTGGCATGATACGCAGTCCATTGCTTTTATTTTGTAGTGGCGCCAGGCAGCGTAAGGGGGGGAAACAGTATAAGTTAAGGGAGTGGGAGAGGTGGTGGATGGGTCCAACAATCGCCAACATTTACCCAGGGTGCTGATGTCTGCTTCCTTTATGATCATAAAGCCAAACCTTGTTCTTTGTTCCCAACTGTGCATGTATGTTGGCTAAATGTAACCATGTGAGAAAAAATAAACGTCAATTTGCGGTGCTGTGCTGATGTAGTGCGTTTATTTTGAAAGAGTCTGTATGCAAACTGTGCATTTCCTGTGAAAATGGAAGTGTATTTTGAAAACAGACAATAGCAGGCCAGAACAACCACCAACAACTGATGCATCCAGGGTACCTTGCACATCACATGACCAAGCTCAATATGTGACCAAGTGTGAGTGAAAATGTGTTGGGATGATGCACTGGAGCCATCCTTAACATAACTCTCCCCCACTATACATATATATATATACATATATATATATATATATATATATATATATATATATATATATATATATATATACACATACATACATCTATACATATATATATAGATTATATCTATATCTATATCTATATATATAGATATAGATAGATATAGATATATACATATGCATATATATATGTATATATATATATATACACATACATACATCTATACATATATAGATATATATATAGATATAGATATAGATAGATATAGATATATACATATGCATATATATATGTATATATATATACAGTATCAGCATTGTTTCTTTCACCCAGTGCTTGTGCACGGTGGATTGTAACATCTATGTCAAATGCCACAACCCGCCGTAGCTAACATACTGTCTTTCTGGCTGAATCGGCTCCCCTGCCCACCATTGCTTGGCCAAAGTGCTGGAAGCCTTTTGTTTGTTTGGTTGTTTGTTTAAATATTTACTTTACAGTCTAGTCTGTTCTGTACCTTGCAACAGAAGCTCCTCCTCCACTGACTTTTCAAGATACTCACAGCCACTACCTTCATTTCCTGTTTTCACTCTTACCTACTCTCAGTGATGGAAGATAACAAGAGTAAGAAGTTTATGATATAAGGGTTACAATGGCTTGTTCTCAGCAAAAGAAAAAAAGAAAATTACAAAGCAGATTCTTTCTTTCCTTTTATACTGAGCATTGAGACATACACAGCACATTTATTTTAAAACTTTCATTTTTCAAGTTTGCAGTTTGCAGTTTCTACTCATAATCAGTTGAGTTCTTAAATTATTTAAAGCTCCTTCTAACACCCTGTCTACACCTGACATGTTTCAACTAGGTTTTTCAGTCATTTCATGCACGTCTGACAGAACAGGTGTGTTTAAATTTTAATCAATACAGATGTCTACATGGGCTGAGCAACAGCTAACACTTCACTAATTCTTTAAGTGCATAACTGTAACTCAAAGCGTTTTTTATGCTTCAAGCCTTCTGACTCAGGAACACAACTAGAGCAGTTGTGTATTTGGCTGTGGGTACTGTCAAAAACAGTGCGTGCTGCTGTGTGGTGGCTGAATACATTCAGTTGTAGACCCATGGCGACACAGCTGGTGTCCTGTTTTCACAACAGAGCCAGTGTGGACATGTCGTAAAATCAGCCCAAAATTAAGCTTTCAATGGGAGGAATTACACAAGCCTGGTCCACTGCCAGCCAAATTAAATCCTTCTACATGTTCTTCTTGAGTAGATAATGAGTTTATATATCAGGTTTTCTTGTAGAACTGTAATGTGACTATGTTTGCATCTTTTCACACTGTCAGTGGCCTTCTGCAGCTGCTTGTTCACAAACACTGTATGATGAAAATGGTTGAATACAGCATTACCTCTAAAACCCATAACAATATTTGGGCATTAGCCCAAATTATGCTTTACCCATCCATGCAGTTGACGGGGTATACTTGGCATAATGCTGACAAATTTGTGAGCACGTCCTTGTATGCAGGAGAAACAGAGCTGCATGCATGTCCTGTCATTTTTGGACTTGCTTTGGCCTTTTAGTTTTTTACTTCTTGCCAAAGGACTGCCGTTGAAATTTTTCCAGCTGGCTAACACTGGCACATTTACAGAAAACCTTGATAAATGTGTATCACACCTCTAAAAAAAGAAATGAGATGAACAGGTTTGTACCCCTGAATTTTATTTAATTTTATAATGCAAAATGAGGCATTATAGCATTATATTTCTGACTAACACAGCACTGCCTCAGAGGGGAAAAATATCAGGAACACATACAATCACACATACTGGGTATGCCTGAAAAACCTCCTTGATGACTGCTGTGTAAGATTCATATAAACCTTTCATTTAAATCTTTTTTCATCCAATTTGATTGCCTACCAATTGCATGTGTGTGGTTCATTATGCATCCTGCAGACACTCTTATCTGTGGCACCAGGGAAATAATATGAGCTATATTGACATTCTGAAGGGAGTCATGTATCTTCTTGCCATCATGCTGAACACCACTGAGCTAACAATCAGAAAGCTGAGAAATATTGTATTATAATAACAACAGATTCCCCTTGGATTCATTAGCAGGCTCCTGGTGTCATAAATGTCTATTCCAAATGAAGAAGTCAACACTTTGAGTGTCAGCAGTAACACTGTTAACTGAGCTGAAAACTACTGTGAGAGGTCAGCTGATGGGTGAAAATAAATAAATGAATAAAGCATCATCCCTGACATTTGTTTTGTTTAAACAAGAAATATGCAAGATTTGACTCTGAGCTGCTGTCTCCGTAACTCAAATAAATGCATTCATAACTGAGTTAAGCTATTAAAAATAATCTTATAAACCTCTGTACATGTATTGCAGATTATGAAGAAAAGTGGAAAATGAAATTTCATTATAACAAAGTTACACAGGAGCAAACAGTCAAATAAATATTAAATAGGTACACAGTGAGTACTCACTGTTAAAGGGTTACCTCGATAGTTTTTTAACCTAGACCCTGTTTTCTCATGTTTGTGTCTATCTGATAGATGGCAACAGCAGTTTTTGAAACTCCAAACATATATGTGCACTGACTCAACAATCTGAATAAAATAAAATCAATCAATCAATAAAATCACTGAGCCAATATAGCCAATTTTTTCTTGTACCAGTCCATTTAAATTTAAATATCTATTATATACTGTATATATATATATATATTTGTATATACAAAGAGAATATAAAATATTAAATAAATATATATAAATATATATATTTATTTAATATTTTTATATCCCCAATGTTGATGTAGCTTGGTTAAAGCTGAGGTCGTCCTATTTTTTGCTTTAAAAAAATGTATCAAATTTTTCAAAATCATTATGATAATACTGATGTTTACATACGTTAGCTTTGATGATCTCAGACGTGGTGACGTTGGGGCCCCATTGGGACTTCTCATTGGGAACTCTCCAGACCAAATATGGAACATGGACTGGTAGCTGGAGAGGTGCCCGTCGAGGTGTCCTTAAGCAAGGCACTGAACCCCCAACTGCTCAGGAGCCTGTCCATGGGCATCCCCCTCACTCTGACATCTCTCCATTTAATGCATGTATAGGTCCTGTTTATACGTGTGTGTATTTCCGGCCTGTGTGTATATGACAACAGAGTGAAGAGTTTGCAGGGGCCCATTGTCTAATAATCCACCCCTGTATATATTGCATTTTAACTGGATCTAGATATTATATTCACTTTATGAAAGCTTTTATGCTTTAATATTGTAAGTATGCTGTCCTAAACTGTCAGTGTATAGGCAAATCTTTGTTATGTCACATCTGTGGTTTGTTCAGAATGAAAAGAACAGCATCATTAGCAAGAGTGGAGATTGCCAACGTAACTGAACAGAACTGTTAAGTAATTATCGGGGAAAGCAGTACAAATACACCACAAAATCAATGCTTTAAATGAAAAAAGATGTTGAAATAATTAAAAAAAAAAAAAAAGGAAACGTTTTTGACATAATTATGAATGGCTGTTTTTAACTGACATATAGAAGAACACTAAAAGGTCTCAGTGAACATAATGTTCAGATACAGCACTGTAACAGATGGACACATGAAGACATTCTGGTGGTATGTCTCAGATATGACTCAGATGTGTGTCATAGTACACATGCTGAGAGTAATGTGGAGGAGGTCACATCACAGTGATGTGACACACTATTCCTGATGGATGTATGCTCTTTCCAATTTAATACATGAAGGTCATCATGATTATTACAACCAATTATTAATATCAAGGAACATGAAATGTGTGGTCACCTTATGTCGCCTGCATGACTTCTACTAATCCATTGCTTTTTATAAAAAATACTGGATTTCATACTGATTGTACTGTACTGACTGCTAAATGACTCAGGGAAATCAATATAAAGAATTGGAATAAAAATATTGGATGTGTGGGAAGACTAAGGGTGTGTGTGCTGTAACAGTTTACCACTTCCCACCGAACCAATCTACAGTTAGAACAGTTGTTAGTGTCGTATACCCCCTGGGTTTGGCATATTGTTTGTTGCTGTATTTTCATTTTCTTTTCTTTTTTTTTTTTTCCGATTTTTCTCTTTCACTGATTAACTTGCTGTTTACTGCCGAACAGGCACTCACATTCCCTCTGTAATGTGTTTTATAATGCTAACATTAGATCACAAAGTGTAAATGAATTACATTTATGTAGCTCTTTCATCCAAGCATTTTTAAAATTTGCATCCTGCTGACCCATTTACACACACACACACACACACACATCCACACAATGATGGCAGCGAGCTCCAGTTCAAGGCACTGGCCTGACCATCGGGAACAATTTGGGGTTCCTTTTTTTTGCTCAAGGACATTTCAGCGTGGAGACAGGAGGAGCCAAGGATCAAACTGCCATTACTTGACGACCCTTTCTGCACCACAGCCACCCCTTCAAGTGTAGATGCATATTTAAAAGTGTACTCCACAGATTTAGCACTCCTGTTAAACTGTCAGATTCAGGATAGACTGTTAAAGGGAAAGTTCATCCCAAAATAAAAGATACGCTTTCCTCTTACCCGCAGTGCTATTTATTAGTCAAGATTGTTTTGGTGTGAGTTGCCGAGTGTGCCTTCTCTCCAATACTATGGAACTAGAAGGCACTCGGCTTGTGATGCTCAAAGCACCAAAATGACACAATTACATTACAGAAATGTCTCTTTACTCAAGATAATCCAATTGTGAGCAGTTTCATGAAGGGACTATTTTCTTTCTACTCAACAACATCTGCCTAGCCTATCACTGCACAGAAGAAAGTGTGCATCTACTAATGGACAAGAGGCTCGTGCTCAAGACAGGGTGAGATATAAACACTATTGGCATTCTTGGCTGAGCTGTGACCTTAGCTCAGTGGTGCTAGGTGAGCAAGCAGTAGATGCATGTTTCTGTCTGTGTGATGATACTGTTGGCAGTTTTTTTGACACTGTGAGTACCAAAAGCCAAGTGCCATCTAGTTCCATTTCATTGGAGAGAGGGCAGCTCTACAGCTGACACCCCAACACTGTGCAGCTCACACCAAAACAGTCTAGACCAGGGGTATCCAGTTAGAGAAAATTTCCTAATGCAAAGGTCTGGAACATCATAATGTCTAACTTGTGATATGATTTAGTGTGATATATTCTGAAGAAGCCTGGGAGTTGTATCAACGTCTGCAAATAACCAACACCTGACTGTCAAATCAAATAAAGAAAGCACGATTCAAAAACATTTCGACAATATTAATTGTCACTTAACATTGAACTATACAGATATGTTTTTAAAAATAAAATGGAGAAAATAAATTTAATAGTTTTGGAAAAATTGTGCATCTCAAAAATAAATTGCTTAATTTTAGGAAAAAATAAAATAGTGTAGCAACAGCTTGAATTTTCCTTTTTCTTTGTTAACTGTTTCACATCTTGACGTAACAGTTTCAACCAATTTTACAATAAATAAATAACAATTGAACAGTTTTACAGTTTTATCTTTCTTTCCCTCTTTTCCCACTCTCCCCACTTTTTGATGTTAAGTGAGAGAACTGAGCTCAAGCTTGTCCTGCCAGGATTTTAAATCTGGGCTGGAATGGTGTCAGGGCCATTGTCATACATGCGCAGGTTCATTGTGGAGTTGCAGCAGTATGTGGAGCCAGGGACGGATCTAGAACAATATTTATGGGGTGGCAAGAAGATAAAATATATGATCACACTACGCAAGGGCACGGGCTGCCATTTACAAACTCATACAGACAAACTTAATCTCATGCAATCAATGTCTTGCATTTGAGGTTTCATGTGAAACAGTTCATATTAGGAATAAGTGTTGAAGGAGGTTCAACAAACCCTGAGTCTAACCCTGAACTCTGAGTTGATTTACCCTGAGATGGGAAACTCTGAGTTAGCGGTTCCAGAACAGCTGATTTGAGTTAGTTCAGTCAACTCTGAGTTAAGCCGACAATAAAAAGGCATCATCAATGGAGCTTCGACTCCATGATTCACCATGGCAACAGGTAAATAAAAGTCAGCACCTCCATTTTAATCCAGTGGATGTAGAGATATTAATGCATGTGTAGCAGACGGTGCATGTTTATCTTTAAAAGAAGAGCCTGAGTCAGAGCGAGGAAAGTGTAAATAAGTTAACCATAAAGTTAATAAGAAAGTTTTATTCAGTGTTGTCCATTTACTCATCAATTATCAGACTTACATTTCCTTAATGAAGATAAAGTGGTGGAATCTGACTGTGTATCAGGCTATAGATACATTTCATTATATTAATAATATATATATATTAATATATTTGTTCAGATTTAATCTGATGGGGAAAAATAGGAAGATTTAAAACATATAGGCCAGGCTATAGATCAAAGACATAAAGACATGACTGTAAACTCACAGTCTGACCCAGTAATAATATGTTTGCTGATTTGAACTTGAAAAGACGTTGAGGTTAAAATACAGTAGATTTTAAAATGTTGCACATCTATTTGTATCTTGACTCAACAGCATTCAGTGACTTTCTTTCAGCTACAAATGTAGTAAATTTAAAGACACTGAAATGCTGCATCATTGCTCACTCAGAAATATTAACATATAATCCCCAATATTAGGCTATAATAGAATTATGTTCCATCAAAGCGGCCGATGACATCAGTGATGGAGATCATTAGTCATTGATACTACGTGTCTAAAGCTTCATACCGATTTTTAAAACTTAAATAATTAGACCTACACATTATTTGCAATAAACATTTCGGAGCTGCTCTAACAGACTGACAGTCTGATCCTTGTGCACAGTGTTATAAAAAATAATATAAAAAGGACACAGGTTTGATTCTGAGCTGACGATGAATTCTCGCTGTGTAATATTTGAATTTAAAGACAAAAACTGATGTTCAAAGAAGTGATTTTTGTGTATAAATTCAGTAACTTAAGACAGTCCTGAGTAACAAACTAATATCCAGCAGGATTTAGACTGTGACAGACGGTAAATCTCCGCTAATGAATGCGCTTCGATACAAGCTTTGACACGGACTGAATGAATGAGGAAATGAAACAGCGTGCAAGAGGGAGGGGACAGAGAAAAACCTAACCAGTGAGCAGGTTAGGTTCACAGACTCAGTTGTCATGGTGATTGACTCAGTTTGATTTACCTCTCTTTCTGGAACTGTTTCCCTCATTTCAGGGTTAACATACTCAGAGTTTTCACTAAACCCGCTTTCTGGAATAGGCTACACCTCTGGCTCCACTCAGTTTTCCAAACAAAGCAGTCTCTTGACGCTCTGGCGTTATCTCATGCTGCATTCACTGCAGTTGGACATTGGAGATTCGCGCTCGTAAATGTCAAATTGGTCATGACGTTTCTTTGAATTTGTTGCTGCCAACTGGGGTGGCATTTGCCACCCCATGCCAACCCGGTAGATCCGCCCATGTGTGGAGCCAAACATGGTCAAAATGTGCAGGGCTACTTTCTTCAGACCTGGGAAAGCTTCCTCTGTTTCTCTTACTGTCTCTCGCTCACTCGCCTCTCTGTCTTCTCTCCCTGTCTTTCACTCATTCATTTCTTCCTGTGTTTCTCTCGGTCCCTTGCTCACTCACCTCTTCCTCTCCGTCATCTCTCCCTGTCTCCCACTCACTTGCCTCTCTATCTTCTCTCCCTGTATCACTTTCTTTCTTTTTATTTATTTCTATCTTTCTATTTTTCTATCATCTTTCCACTGGCTGGGTGGCATCACGTGGGATGGCTTAACTCGCATGCAACTGGTCTGTGTGTTTCCTGATGAGCTAAACTGGTGCTGTAAGGACTAGAAAAGTTGCATCAGTTAAAATAGAAGTGTCACATCAAAATTTAAAATCCCTTAGTAATTTACTGGTTATAGGTCCGGGTCCATGTAGGACAGCATCTGGGTCCGGACTCGGACTGTGGTCCGCCTGTTAGTGACCGAGGGTCTAGACTGATTAATTGATTAATTAATTTGATGCCAACCACCTGACTCCACTTATGACCAAGTACTGAACCTGGGGCGACAGAGCCTTGTGTGTATTTTATTGTAGTCCATTTTGTGATTGTTTTTAACCAACGTAAAGCGTCTTTGAGTACCTTAAAAAGTGCTCTTTAAATACAATGTATTATTATTATCATTATTATTAGTATTATTATTAATTGCACTACAGGTAAGAGGAAAAATATGTATTATTTTTGATTTGTGGGTGAACTTTCCCTTTAAAAAAAGGAGCTATGAAACAAAATTTGGGAAATCGGAATTACAGATATTGTCTTTTTCACTCCATGCATTTTTCGTCATTGTCAAAATCTGGCTCCAACACTACCCACAATGTAACTTGATTGCTGACAGTCTGTCAGAGATTTTGGTGTGTTATCCTTATACCTGCTAAAGGAATGCTGGCCCAAGTTCACTTCCTTCTAACACCTGACCCCCAGATTTTCAAACTTTTTTTGGTGTAGGCACTTCCTCATCAAAAACACTGATTATCAAAGATCCAATGTATCTTTAAAGATGAGACAAACAAAGAAGCAGGTATTAAAAAACAAAACACATATGCACATGTGCAAGGGTGCCCTGCTGCCACTGTAAAAATTTTGACAAAGAGACACATCTTTTGCTGACTTTGTCGACGTCAGCAGTTGTGTACCTGTGCTGTAGATTTGTCCACAGTGCACACTAGAGCATCAGAGAGCAACTCCCACATGGAGAAGAGTGTGACTCGCAGATTTGTACACATGAGGAGGGGATGGCTTGCAGTTTGGTTTGGGGACCATGTTGATGCTGAAAAGGACTGACTTTCTCCGACTGGGGCAGTTCTGCAGCACCTCTTTCTACATCTACCGATGATATCACAGTGTGTTAAAAAAAAAAAAGAACTTCAAAATCCCTGCTGCAATGTTTAAATCCGAAGTTATGTTCTTTAGAGAGTAACTGCGGATGTCAAATAACTGACAGAGTGTTTATACTGTTTATGTTTCTACATTCCTAAATGTTTTGGCTTAATGTGTTTCATGTTTTCATTTTGTAAAATCTGATGAAAAAAAACATGTCTTATCTTTGTTTTTGTTTTTAAATAACAGAGTTACAATGCTTACATCAACTATGGTTTATGCACTTACCTAACATTTCATCTTAGTTTGAACAAATTTTAGGGATATGAAGCATTTGAAGATAGACATGAAGAAATGACATCACAGTAAGCAAAATACCGACTGAGCTCTGGCGGACCATTTCTGTGCAGAGTTTAAAGAGTTAAGGGGGCAAAAACGGAGTGTTTGTCCCTCCTCCCAGAAAAGACACAGAGGCTTTTTCTTATCTGTGCCTCAAAGCCTTCGTTGCTCTATAACAATGTCACTTGACTTCCTCTGCTGCAGTCATAGTTACTAGAGGGCTTTGAATTGTGTGAAACAATGTATACTGTCCGTGGGAGGACTGTCTCCTTTGACTTTGTGTGTAATTAAATGTGTCGTGGCGGGCACATCGGCTGTCTTATCAATGCAGTGGTTTAAAAACAGAAAAGTTAAAAGAAAAAAGCAATTACTCCCATGTATAAGTTATAATGAGTAGATGTTGTCTTCTTCCAGCAATGCATTCTTAACACTTTTATTTATCCTATGATTTTGATTCTTTCTCTCCTGCTCATGCAAACTTGCCTACATCGTATTTCTTTTGTTTTGAATACAAGTGCATCTCTACAGTCAACACATTCTTAAAGGGCTACTCACAGGTAAGAAATAAGTGCCCCTCCTTCCATTAACGTGCTAGGAAAACAAATCAATGCCCCTACCGGCCTCTGCTCCCCTGCCTTCCTACTGTATGCCACTACTGTAGGTGGTTCTCTGTGTTTGGTTCTCAATAAAAGCCTTTCGATACTGCTGGAAGATGTCGGAGACATGCTATGCTTCAGTGCTTATGGAGATGTGTTCTCAGTTGAAAGTTGGCTCGCTAACAAAAGGTAATTGTGTAATGCAGAAAAATGGAGTCTAAATTAGGACAGTCCACTTTTTATGGGTAAAACCTACTTAGTAGTCCATAAGACAGACTTTTACCACAACTGTCATTACTTCACAAAGCGAAGCCACCCTTTTCTATCTCGAGGCGCGTTGTTTAAAAGGCTGCATGACAGCACAGATATTGAGATCTTGCAGCTAATATCGTGCCTCCCATCATCCATTAACTTTGACATCTCCACATGCTACAGTAGCATCACTCTGTGTATCTCTATTCACTGTCACTTTGTTGCCAGACCCGCTGCAGCCAAATTGGCTGGCTACTCTGGGGCTCCTTTAATGAGGAGATCTCTAACTGAAAGCTGACTGCCTCCCAGTAAATGGCTTCTTAAATTATTCTGGAGCTTGTTAATCCAGAGGATCTACTGTGTGTAGGAGGAAGAGCTCTCAGAGCTCTACATTCTCTGTCGAGTGGCACATATATAAGCACAACATTTCAGTCCAAGTCAAGAATCTTAAAGAGACCCTTTTGTCTGATTCTAACAGCATCAATACAACTATTGTTAAAGTTAATGATAGAGCCTTTTGTGAAGTGTGAATGAAAGTGCTAAAATGGTGTCTCGAGACAAGCCTGACAGCATTGTAAGTATTTTGTCCCACCTGAAAGACGCACAAGTATGCCAATCAAAAAAATACAACTGCAACAACAACAAAAGTTGTGGCATTATATAATTATATTCATTTTGTTGAGGAGGCAGCAGTATTTGACAAAACACACACTGAATGGAGTGAGACCATTCTCTGCTCTGACAAAACATTATTCGATCTTTTACTCTACACTGTGAAATAAATTATCTTTGATTCATGTCTGACTCCTCAGTTTGACAGGTTTTATCTACGTTAAGCCTTTGAACATGCTTGTTTTTAAGAGATGATCTCGACATTTTAAGGTGTATGCCATCAGAGGATACAAAAATGAAAACCTTTTTAAGTTGAAAAGGCCCAGAACAAGATTTAAAAGACCCCTCAGGGCATCTGACAGTGGACTCCCTTTGAGCCCTTTTCTCTAACATCCTGCCTGAAGATCTAAGCTACAATATGCCTCATATAAGACTCTTACTCACTAGTATTATCTTCATTATGTAGCACTGTCATGAAATCCTGAAAACATGATTAACACAGGTAAAATGTTCGCTCGGTGAACACATTTCCTGGGCTGTTGAAGAGAAAGCACTTGAGTTAAATCTTAGTAGGTTAAGTCACATTATTTATCATCAGGTATCATATCAAATTTTTATCCGTGGCTGACGATCTTGGTCTGTCAGTTGGTCCACTACTTTTGTCAAAACTGAAATATGATTGCAACTACTGGGTGGGCTGCAATGACGGTTGGTACAGACATCGATACTGTGATCTCCAGAGGTCGAATGCTATTGGCCGCTTTTACCAGATTGCTCTTAGCATTAAGAGCTTCTTAAGAAAGCTCTTAAGCCTCCCGTGAAAGAAAAAATGCATTTCCCAGATCGCTCTTAGCTTAAGAAGATCTTTCACTAAGAAGGAGTCGTAAGATCGAGCTGACCCACTCTTAACAGTCTTCTTAGCCATCAAACACTCACAGCTCCAGCCGTGGCAGGCAAATTAATATTACACTAAGCAAGGAGATAATAAAACAGTGCGCACCGTATATATTTTGATCTATTTTGTACTTGAGATTTATATTGTTTAGCATTAATTGGTGACAGAAAAGAACAAATTTCATTCTGCAGGGAAATGCATATCCTTACACTATAACACTTTTCCATAACACTTTGCATCTTGAATCTATATGTTTTATAAAGACCCTGTGTGCGCTCAAAGCTGTGGCACAAGTTACGCACCGAAATCTCGCAAAGAAAAATAATAAGACGAAAAGTAAGTATGAGGAATAACAAGTGTGTTCTTATATGTGCTGTGCACATCAGGCACAAAAAATAAAATGAATCATCATGACTATCATTTATCATAATTTGTCCACACATATCCCATATCTGACAGAAACACATCCACCCTCCAAACCTGCGACATTTTACAGTTATCAGGCAACTGACAGGTGTAATTGAGCTCAGCTGGAACCTCATGAAGGGATGCTCCACCAGCTACTCTATATAAAGGCGTTGCCACAACACACGTGTGAGATACCATGGCTGCTTTATAGCATATTCTCGCTGCTAACCATGGGGCAAGCCGGTGCAATTTCGCCCTCAGCCTGGAGGTGCAGTGCCTGGCTGCGCTGCGTTTTTATGCAGTGGGGAGCTTCCTGGAGATGGTGGGAGACAGCATTGGCCTCAGCAAGGCGTCTCTGTTTTCTGAGTAAATATAATACAATTCATCATGGTTCTCTTACCAAGACTACTTATTTATTTGTAGTCGTTTTCATCATGAAAATAGGTCATTAACAAATATTTAGCATCTTTGTTTTTCAGTAGGATTATTAGAACACACATAAACACGAGCAGCAGGGAATTAGTGCATTAGGTAGCAGCACTGTGTGTTACTTATGCGCTGATTAAATGGTGGGTGATAGTTTTGCTTGACATCGATTGATTTAGTTTCAGCACCGCGGTAGTGGCCAGCTCCTGTTAAGAGCTTCTTAAAGAGCTTCTTAAAGAGCGTCATGAGAGCGATCCTAAGAAGGGCATTAAGAACGCATCTGGGAAACACTCATATCTTAGCAACATTTCTTACCAAAGACGTTCTTAATTGTGCTCTTAAGTCTTAAGATCTCTCTTAACTGGGAAACGCGGCCAATGTCTTTTCCTTCAGTGCCACCAGTAGGTCGAATTTTTCACTTATTAAATGAAATACTTTGTTGCTAGTTTAGGAACACCTGCATGTAGATCATCAACTGTATGATATTAAGAGGCTGTATTTTTTGGTGCTGTTGAACTGTAAAGGATAAATAACATCTTTCTATGTAATGCAATAGAGTTCAACAGTTGATGAAAGGTGAACATGGTAAACATCATGCCTTGTACACATCAGCATGTTAGCATTTTTATTTAGCATGGTGAAACTCAACACACCACTGTGACAAAATAGAGCATCACAGAGCTGTAGGTTTAATCTGCAAAATTAGGTATCAGACCTTTCAGGCTGTTCTCACAAATTGTTCATGTTTTCCTACAAAAAGCAGTGCACCCAAATTTGTACATATCCCACAAATTTTGAAAGGCTGCACTTACATGATCAATGCAGTGCTGGCAGTAAACAATACTGAGCACTTGTAAGGAGGCTGGCTGGGATGGTTGATGGGTCAAAAAAAATTGACTTTCTCTTGGGACTTTCCCCTAGAGTCGCATGTTTGGATACATGTTAACTTTAAATGAACTTTGAGTCATTTTAAGGTACATCCTAACCATGTTTTTTTTTTTACCTAAACCTAGCTTCCATAATATTATATTAATTACAAAACTGCATGTTGTAGACGTAAGGTTGTAGGATATCATACTAACTGTTGTGCATACATTTTTTGTCGAATATCATACAAACTGCTGTATGACAATAAGTCAAACCTTTTGAAGATGTAGTGTGTAGGATTCAGTAGCATCTAGCAGTGAGGTTACAGATTGCAGACTGAAAACTCCTGTGTGCAAATTGTGTAGGAGAACTATGGTGGCTGTTCTGAAAATATTAATGGTTCTGTCTTGAGCCAGTGTTTGGTTTGTCCAGTCTGGGCTACTGAAGAAACAACATGGTGAACTTTGTAGGAGAGGTGATTATACATTGGTGAAAACATGTTATATTCCATTTCTGCCAATATATCCACCTTTACCCTACACACTTGACCTTTGAATCATTTTCATGGTGTGTATTGTACACTACATATGTCAGGGGACTACAAAGCCACATAGTTTGTGTTTATGCTTTTTTTTTCATTTCATATGACAAATGTTTCTTTTTTAAAACTTTTACTTTTTAAAATATCAGTATCTCCAAATGCTTCTTAAAAATATTTCCTCTTGTATGGACCATCTTTATCTTTTCTTCTGTTTTTCGTTTCCATTTCTCCCCAAACAGGCCTCTTATCTAATATCCAAGCAACCCATGCTTGTGGGTAAGAACACAGTAAAGTAACATTTAGTCTGGAGAAGTTAGATTATTCTGTTGGCAAGGAGACAAATCCCTAATAACCCCGTAAATGTTTCCTTTTGACAAATGGCTGTACTTATAGAGCTGGGGTTTATATGATAAGGAATAGCCTTTAGAGATCAATCATCATATATTTCACAATCATAGTTTCAACTCAGGAAATGTGTTGATAACCAAAAGTACTGAACAAACTATGCAAACGGCTTTATAATTTAATATTGGACAAAGACAAAATGTTCTTGGATGATGTTGAAACTAACAGGTGCACGGAATTGACTTTAACAGCATGAACTCACGCCGCAGTGGGCCAAAGTAGCATAAGCACCATTACATGTGGTATATTGGACCATCGAATCCCGATTGATTAAAAGGCTATGAACCATCTGCCACCTTTTGAAGGCTGTACAAAGAGATTGATGATGTTTATCATGTTTCTATAAAACTCCAGAGGTGGCTTCAGAGCCAGCTCATAACTGGCCTGTAAATCGATATCTGTACGACAGACAAGGCAAAGCTGATGGAGGCAGGATTTCAGTCCAACATGTGTGCCGGACTGTGTGTGCATGTATGTGTGTGTGTGTGTGTGTGTGTGTGTGTGTGTGTGTCTGCTACGGTCTGAAATTGAAGCATCTGCTACCAAGCACACCCATTCCAAGTGTGGAAATGGGTTTCAAACAAACTAATAAGTTAGCTGAAAATGAACTATCCCAACTGCAGGAACATTCAAAAGAAATAAATAAGGAAGAATTCACATGTGGTTTCTACACACGGCAGCTGAATTCTGGTCACAGAAGGTATCGTAATATGTGCAATGTCAAACAATTTAGGGGATACTTCCACATGGTAACAATGAGCACAAACTCATACTGCACACACACACTGACTGACTCTGGAGTTCTTTCATCCTGAATACATTTAGACTAATTCCAACGGAACTGTCCTCCCATCATCAGCACACCATTTATCCCCATTAAATCTGCACCATTTCATGCAGATAAAGCCCTTTAATTTTACTTGCGGTGAATCATTGTTGATTACTTTAAAACCCTGCGTGGCTCAGATAAGAACCACACTTACCGTCTCAAAATATACATACTATAAATCTTGTCCTTATCCGTTGCTCTTATCAGTCTTATTTATCAAATCTTTATCGATCTATATCTCCCTTATCCCATCCTTTTATTAACTACCACTAATGCACTAATTAATTACATTTTCACAGCAGCTACTAGTGTGCAAGAAGCATAAGGAATTTTACTACAGCTGAAGGACAAACCAAACAGTCCAGGCTGCACTTGCCTCATCGCCAAAGTTATCTTCAAACATCTTAACGGATGCTCTGATTGGAAATTGTTTTGCACACATACCAAATTGTTTTTAATTAAAAGATTGGATGATACCAAACAGATATCAATTTGGAATTGCCATTTGTTGGTGTATACATGCAAAACAACCTTCTTCATCAGCTGAAAATGGAGACTGAGAACACTGTGTTCCAACTGAAAGAGCCAAATTTGAAAAGCTGCAATGTTACTTGTTCTAGGCCAGGTATGTAAACAGATAGACCCCATGCAGTACTCAGGCCCTTTTGGCCTCTGACTGAATAAGTTCCCTCTCTACAATACATTTTTTTTTTTTTTTTAATTTCTTTTGATTCTTCTATACTGTAGTTTTGTTTTTTGATTTTATTGGACCCATAGCATTAATTGTCAGCTAAAAGTGTAATGTATGCGAGACAACATTTGAGTGAAGCCCCTGGCCCTCCATCTTCAACTTGCCTTGTTACAGTCACCACAGTTAACTTACAAAAATTGAGCGTCCTGCGGAGCATCTCAATACAGCCAGCCTAACTTAGACAATAACCCATCATTAGGCTTTACAACAAGCAAACTGATCCAGTGTAAAATCACACTGTCCGTCCAACTCTCTAGTAAGTTCAGGTTCACCAACTCCCTGACTTGCTTCCCACTTCCTCATGTCTTTGTAAAACAAAACTCAACTTGAAATCATGTTTATGTCCCCCATGTCGCAGCTCTGATAATTCATTTAGACAAATGCCGCATGTGGCGCCTATTAGCTCACCCGGTAGAGGAGGCGCCACGTGTACAACAGGCTGGTCCTTGCCTCAGCAGCTGTAGGTTCAAATCCAACCTACAAATTTTAAGGTCAAGAAAGTCATACTTTGTGGTAAAACTGTTGAGATATAAGCTTTTTAATTAGAAAGACTCAAGAGTACACAGGAGGAGGTCGCGTATGTGACAGGCCCAAAAATTCAACCCAAAACCGAAATGACCCGAGGGACTTGAAACTCGAAACCGGCTCAGCCCGACATCATCACATTAGGGCTGGGTGAAATTTCCTAAAAAAAATCTCAGATTTTTTCACAAAAAATCTGATTCTAGATTTAAATCGATTTTTTTCCCCTCCTAGTTCAAAAAAAATAATATTTGCGGCCTGGTAGCACATACCTGGGGTCCAAAACTTTCAGCATGTGAATAAACCCCAGCTTTTCCCCGGAAGCCTATATATGGGCACCATATCTCTAGCAATATACATGGCGACTGCATCTGTGATCGCTTTCCACTGGACCCCTGTCTTATTATACGGCAATGTTTCCGCTACCATCATATTGGATCACAACAGAAGTCATTTAAGGTTACCTTTCCTATAGAACAGGTCTATACCTTGTCCTTTTATTAAACAAACTAAATAGTCTTATGTTACAGGCTGAGCCTGATGTGTGTGTGGCTTGTGTGTGTGTATATGTGTGTAGTTGATGTAGAAGGTATGAGACGTTAGCGCGCTGGTTGTGGTGTGTGACGTCAGATGGATGCGCCCCAGGAAGAAAGTGAGGCATGTGCTATGTTGTTGACATCGAGCAGATACAGTGAAGAAGCCTACTCAGTTCTGCATGCTGTTTTTGAGTTATTTCCCTCTATGTAAAAGTCAGACACTGAGGCTGTGCATCATCCCTGCAGTGCTGAAAATAAAGTACCGTTCTTTAATGTAGACGAAGTCCCGTTGTTTATGTGTTGTTGCCACAGCAAGCTAACACAAGCTTAAGGATCTAATGGTCTTCAGAGGTCCCTTTACTACGGTTCGAGGGTCTGCCAGCTTGGCATTGGTAACACTTACTTATGTTATTTACACCACGGCATGTCATTTCTGTCCCTACACAGTGCGCGTCTAAAATCCTCCTCTGCTCTCTGTGTCGCGCACGGCGGAGTTCAGCCCTGATGCGCGCACACACACAGACACACAGGTGAGCATACAAAAGCGCCGAAGAACATTTTCCCTTTCTTGAGAACAAGTTCTTCAGCGCTTGCTGCCATGTTGCCAAGCGCGCGGGGGGAGGGGGGAGCCCACTCTGAACTACGGGAACCCAGCATGGAGTAGCGGAGGCGGATTTTAAATAGAAATTCGATTTACATTAAAACAAATTGGCCTAAACTACAAATTCGAATTAATCGATAAAATCGATATATCGCCCAGCCCTACCTCACATATATCACTGGGTCTGAGCCCGATTGAACCCAAGTTTTTTTGGGGTTTTTTTTAATGGAAGGGGGGAAAAAATGATGCTCCCCCTGTGCGCAGCAGTCTGGCTTCCCTGGCTCAAATACAGTATCTTTAATCACTTAAAGTGAACCAATCATTCATGTCAAATAATATTACCAGACAGACAGGCTTCAACATCAAGCAACCATTGCACATCATGAAGCGCTGCGCATGAGTCGCAGCCGCTCTCAACACTTTTCCTGCACCTGAAAGCTGACTGACTGACTGACTAAACTTCACTCATACCTCCCCAGCAGCATATCTTGTTTTAGTATTCTTATTTTTTTCGTCAGAACGGAATCCAGCATTCTTTATTTTTATAATTCGCATATTCTTCTTGCTTAATTATTATAGCCCTATTATCATCCCCCTTACACACAAACACACACACACACACACACACACACACACACAGCAGACGATACTTCAACTTCAACTCAAACACTTTATTAAAAACGGTAACTATAACCTTCAAACATCAACAACGTAACATTGAATAATGAATGGATTTGGAATAATCTTAACAGACATGCATATTTTCTTCCTCACAGACTGCTCAGAAGTGAGAACCATGGACAGCAGCATTGTGTGTGCTGCTGTCACACCCTCACAAAGTGCGCTTCTCTGACAGACACACTTTTTTCAGGCTTATTCAGGTCGGGCTCAGGCTTGGGTTTAAATTGAGAACTCTACTTCCTGCAGCTTGGCCTCCCCCACTGAAATTCCATTGTTTTATGATTAATTCATTTATGATTGAAGATGTCTGTGTGTTTTGTGCCAGGTTACAGTCACTCCAAGCTGCTGGAAGTGAGCGAAAGCTATGACGTCACATACGCGACTGCCTCCTGTGTAGTTTTTCTAATTACGTTTTTTCAAAAGCTTATATCTCAACAGTTTTACCACAAAGTAGGACTTTCTTGACCTTAAAATTTATGTTTTAAATTCATTAATAACATATTTGGATTTCATGTCACAACTCAAATGGGACCAAAAGATAATATTTCTCTCCTCATGTCGCGCCGCTGAGGTGCCCGGTGGAGCCCAGCTGTTAGCCTCATTGTTGCATTTGAGCACAGGCCTACTTTGTAGTTTGAAGGGTAAATTGGTTGTTTTTTTTTGTTTTGTTTTGTTTTATTTATACAAAGAACACTGCTTTTTTGATCACTTTGTTGATTTTGAATTGCTATGTATTTCATAGACCACTAAAGCATACACAATGTGGCATTGTTGTCTTTGTTGTTGCTTGTTATAATTAAATGGTAAATGTAAGAAGTGAGTGTGTATGTGTAGCAGCTGCTACATACATATAGATATTCAGAAACCTCGTATGTAAGCTAGACAGACATCTTTCCTGCTCATTACTGTGCACAAATGTATTGTATGTACTTAGGCCTCAACAGCCCTTCTGGTGTCGACAGACACATAGAAACCTCCCGGCTGGGAATGCTTTGCAGCAAGCACTCAAAAAAGTTTTTGGCACGTACGCTTGTGAAGGGACGCCCCTTATTTTTTCTATTGAGCACCTGCCCAATAAAATGCCTGTGCACAGTACTGTTCTAGGCAGAAAACTATGAATACCAACAGCCAACAGGAATTTTATTTGGATAAATCCACCCCATATACAATGTCCTAATTAGTAGGAGTGGAATGATCTTATGTGTTGGAAATTGATTTAGGCTGACAAATTTGGTGTGCTGCATGTTTAAATGAAACATTTCATAGTGCAGCTTTCATAGATTATTCAGTAAATGGATTAGATTCTACCTCAGACTGCTCCACCTTTAGGTTTCCAGACCAATCCCAGGCTTTATGTTTATGAAACTGACCCCTCCTCTGATGGATAAAATCCATCCTTTTGATAAAGAGATTATGTATATGGCATCAGATTTTCTGCCTCTCAAACTCAAAGTAATCTCTTGAAGCCTTTCCTGCAATCCCTGCTTAGACTGAATGTCTCTGTGTACCAATCAATCAGAGCATGCACAATGACACTTACCAGGAACTTCTGAAGCCTCATACTTTAAAATTGGCGACCTTTCTCTAATCTGCAAAGAGCAGTCTCAAGTTAACTGCAGGGATATTAAAAGAATATCACAGTGAGAACAATAATTAAGTTTTCTTCCTGTGGCACTTTATTCTCTCTGTCTGGCATTTTTATTTAAGTAAGTTCTCAATTTTTTTTTATTATTTTCAAAACTTTTGTTCAAAGAAATGTGATTACTGTCCACCACCTTATGACCCTGTAAAGCATTTTTCCCTTTACCAGAAAAAAAACAAACAACAAAAAAACATAAGCAGTGAATTACAGAGGAGCATGATCAGACGTTAGTCTCATGTATAAAAAAAACATAACTCTCTCTACTTCTAGTCTTCAGATGAAACATCAAAGTCATGAAGCCCTGCAAACTTTTTGAAGTAGTGTGTGGCTGTTTCTAACTCGAGGCTGATAGCCCTGCACTGATCCAAAGTGACACGGCTCATTTGATTCAAGACAAGCATATGGATTTAGAGCAGGGCGCCGAGTGTCCCAAAAAGTTTGAAAGTGCACCGGAAAGACAGACCACTATCAAGGCTTACGAAGGTGGCGCTGCCCTTGTTCCAGAGCTAATTTTATCAGATGTACTACCATGGTCAGGAAGCATTCTATTTTATTTGCCGGGCAAATGTGCCACCCGTGAGGCAGACAAATGAGTGCAATGCACTTTGTGGAGAACAACATCATTGACCCTGTGCTCCCTCACAGCTATAGATTTTCCTCCAGTGCAAGCTCTATATCCACGAGGGCACAAACAAGGCCCAGCCAATGATTAATTTAAGCACTTTTGTACCTTTTTAGGTATTAATCTATTGGGGCACCTTGCCAGAGTATTTCATATGTCAGAAAATTACTATACTATTTGTGCCTCCTTCCAAAATTGAGACCTTATCTATTATTTATTACATCCAACAGCGCTCTGTTTTTCCTGTGTGGTTACTGTGTGCAAGAGAAAAAATATTTCTGAACTAAATCAGCTTTCTCCCTGTTGTGTGTGTTGTTCCACTATGTCTTTGGGATGGATTCCTGCAAGACAGGAACACCATCAGGTGAAGAAATAAAGCTCAGAAGCTACACTGTGTAATGTATAAAGGCAGCACACAGAGGGGCTGGCTCTGGTAATGGTTCATGCTGACACACACAAGCAGGGGATGGTCACTGAAAAGTTCAGCCCTGTGGCACTTTACAAAAAATGATATTGGGCTGTTCAGTTATGAAGTTGCTCATTGCTGTTCTCCAGTTCAATAAAACTGAAAAATACAGTTTCTATGAATCACATCCACGCAAGCAAGCATGTTCAGTACAAGGCATATTTCAGTACATCTATCTGACGTAGCTTTTCAAAATATAAGTGGATATGGCACGCTGTGGCAGGTTACATGGTATAATATATGATATTAGAGCTGGCATGATCTGTCTTTCAATCAGTCTATCAACACAGAAATAATCAGCAACTATTCTCATTATTGATATTGTTTTTTGAACATCCCATACACAGGTTCTCCAGTAAGATCATTTTTCCTTCATGCCTACGTCATGATATGATACATGAACAATAGCAGTTTAAATTGAACACTTGAACACTACTAATAGTATAAATATGAACATATAATTCATAATTTGGCTCAATTACAACTCACACGGTTCACCAACAAATTGTCTTATATATGCTTTGCCCAAAAATATATAATGCTTACATTATTAGCATAAGCCTATGACATTTCACATTGCATAAATTAGCCTAGCAGCTAACAGAGTTTTTTTTTCTACTTCATTCAAAGCAGGATAAATCGCACACAGGACTTAGACTGCAGGTCTGAAATCAGTTTCCACTCATTTAACAAGCAATGCATTTAACTTGATTTGATTTGGTTTCATCCACGTGCCTGTGGGGATTTGTTCACTCTAAAATAGAGCTTTGCTGGCTTCAGTGATGCGGTTGCCCGCTGTACTTTGGTCTGATTAGCTGGACCTGTATGCTCAGCTCGTAGGTGACTCAAACTTGAACTACTTCAGTGATTTTCAGTTTGATACAAGGTGCATATGACTTGTCAACTGAGCTGACAGCCATTCAAAAGCACAGTGGTGTCTTATTTTCCATCACTGCAGCAGGAGGAAGCAGGAAGCCGCTGCGGTGGCTTGCCTACAAGTGAGGTTAGGACAACGGCACAAAATAGCAGCACTCAAATAACGTGATTTAAAAATAACATCTTATGTCCTGAAATTAATCTCATCAAAGGTAACACATAAGCACTGACAGAGGCATTATACTTTTCTATTTATTGCATTTGTTGTAAAATTTACAGCTGAGCACATAATTCTTGACATTTTTGTCTAAAATAAATGTAAATTACAGTTAAAATGCAATGAAAACAGCGACTGTGGTCTGTTTTGTACAGTTTTTAACATCAACATTACATATTGATAACTAAAGGAAAACAACCAGATCCAAAGGGATCTTTGCTGTTGAAAAAAATATGTAAATCACCAAAATTATGGTAATAAAAAATCAGTTATTTTCATTTTTTTGGTTGCTGAGCCAGTAAAAATATACAAGAAACCAGTAAAACTCTGATCTACTGTCACATAGGGCCAGAGGATTAAAAATGTTATGCTAGACACTGCTCCTCTCCAGATAAAACAGGTCTGTCTTTGGTACACAATGTACCACAAGCAGTGGATTGGCTGGACTAATCCACTAAAATGCTTAGTCTGGGGCCGTTAGTGGCTGCTTTGGTAAGGAACCGGAACCAGGGCGAGTGAGACAGGATCCGGAATTCGATGGATGTGCCTTTCCGTTAAAATAAAAGCACCAAGCTAATAAAAATGCGGAGAAACTTTTTAATTTAAAGAATATAATTTACAAGAAAAGCCCCAAGCCATTAAGTTAATCGATTTTCTTACACCCCTCATCACCCCAAATCGATGGTGCGCCAGAATTTAAAGTTTTACTTTGGTGAACACTTTTACTTAGGTGAATTTGGTGAATTCCGGATCCACTCTCTAGAGTGGAACCAGAATCCAGACAAAATTCAGGACGAATAGACACATGAAGAGCCTGTTGATGCGAGGCTACTAAGTGCTGTGTAATGATTCATTTAGTTAAGGAACATCTTAAAGCAATAAACAGAGTCACCTAGTATGTAGCACATGTACATATGTTGTACCAACACCAAGGTAATTTTGGTGTGGCCCCATAACATCACTTCTATAAATGAGGAAGAAGTTTACTAAAAGCCCAACATGTATCCATGGACCTCTGAATAATTCTTGCCTTGACACTCACTCAGGGTTTTTCACTACCTTATCAAACCTTGTGATGTGATGTTTGTGCTTTTAAACACAATCGCTGCTTCTTTACAGATCCTTATTTGTAAATAATAAAAAAAATGCATAAATATGCGCATACATATTAGGAGCACATCAATCCTGCTTCCTGAAGTGTAGAAAAATGTTTTGACCCAGCGGATGAACCCACATTAGCTGGGAAATGTTTTAAAATGATCATTTTAGTTTCGGCAGTAAAACGGTTGTCACAGTGCAAAACACTTGAAGAGGTGATTTTCTATGAGATGTTGAGCATGACCTGCAAGCCAGCAATATTTTATGATATTTTCAAGTTGGAAATTAGCAGGAATAACTAAGGGAAATTGCCAGTTTTATGTAACCCATGAGGTAAAACTGTAGACCTTTCACCAGTGCAGCACCACAAGAGGCTTTTTTACTGGCAGCATTCATTCTGACTATGGACATGATTTAGTTAGTAGAGGGGAGGTGAGCTAAATGCAGTACCTTCAACAAAAGTCAGGTCATTTAGGATAATAAATTATAGGGAAGCAGAACCTTGTTTTAACACTTAACAGTAATGTATACGAATACTACACATAATGGAGCCTTCCTGGTTCAAACTCAAATGTTAGCGAGCACTCCCCTTGCTGAAGACAAGATCACTTATGTTCTCCACTGTAGCTTGAATTATCTGCCATTAAAGGCCCACTCCAGCCACATTTACTTCCTGTTTTTCTGTTAATGGGCTTTCTCAAACACAAAATGGGGGTGTGGCTAAGAGGTGGACATGATCCATTACCATTATTACAAGATGGCCACTCTAGCATATCAAGGTCAATGTCATTAGCAAAAATACCAATATCACAGATATTGGTATGGACAGAGGGATGTTGTATGCTGTAAAGCCCTGTGAGGCAAATTGTATTTGTGATATTGGGCTTTATAAATAAAATTGATTGATTGATTGATTGATTGATTACGATAGCAGTCATAACATGGAAGATCTTTCTACATCCTAAACCTGGAAACATGTTCTCTTCCCAACTCGTGAAATATGGTCACCGTCAGTGGATTTACACTTTTGACTATGATGTCCTTGAATCCTCCTGTGTCTGCTGTTGATGTTCTGGGACAGTAAATTTTTATGCTTATTTCTAAACATAAAAACACCATAGAGCCCTATTTAGATGGTCTAAAGCAGATGGCGGAGGGCGCATAGTCCATGTCGCAAGTGTCATTGCTATTTAGATGCAGGCGTAGTTGTCATTTTCACGCCCTGCGCCCTCGTCGTCTAACTAGCAAATGAACTTGCACTTCTCTGGGTGTGTTGGTCTAGAAATGAGGAGTGGTCAGGCGCAGTCATGGTTTGTTGCTAGTTAGATGACGTAAAAGCAAATGCGCTAGTGACCAACAAAAAACTGGTCTAAAGTCAACGGCGCAGTATTTCACTTTTAAACAAGTTAGTAATATGCGTCTCTAGGTGGGTGCACAATGCACGTGCACTCTGCTCAGATACACACGGAGCAGCTACACATATGCAAAGGATAACAAATAAAACTATGATTACATGTGAAAGGTTATTATTGCACACATTAAAATATTTATCAGAAACACGTCTTAATGGTCAGTCATTAATCAGAATGATCTAATTGCAGTAATAATGATCATCATAATCCGGGATGTCTGCTCGAAGTGTCCAAATATACGGAACTGCGAGCAGACCTCCACGGGCTGATGATGCATAGCCTTTAAAATGAACGTGTCTTTCCCAATTGAATTATGACCATTATGGGATGTAAATCACAAAATCAAAGATGTGAAAACGTTTAATAAACTTTATTTTGACATGAACACAATAACCAGCTTCTGTAAACTAAAAACGTAAACTTATAGCCCTACAAGTACAAATGTATATGTAAAAAAAAAAAAAAAGCTTTTAGAACGTAAAAATGAAGATCATCAGGGAGCTGGGAGCTGGGCTCTCTAACCTCCTGGGTTAAAATAAAATAAATTGAATAATTTACATTCATTTGTTGACAGCGTTTCTCTCGTGCGCACGCGCTCTCTCTTTCTCTCTCACAGTCTCACTTTGTTTCTTTTCTTTTGGCTTTTCTAAGATGACAGATGCTGAATATATACTCCCTGTCTGATGCTGTGGCTGTTTGTGGTTGGCTGAGAGGGATGTGAACTCAGCTGTGTTAATCAAATCAGGTTGGGTTTCCATTACGCGTGCCAAACGTGCCAAACGGTGCCAATCCCCTTTGATCTGACATCAGATGTGACGGGACAGTCGCTATAGAGATACATTTATCATCTCCTCAGCTGTAAAACACTCACTCTTTCTAGTTGGTAGGTCCACCATCTAACTAGGTCTCCGCCGTGCGCTCCAATCACGCCTCATTTGGGAAGGGAATGAGAGGTGACACTCTGATTGGCTTGTTGAATTATACGCCCAAAACACACCCATGACTAATTCACAGAGTAAGTCCAACCCTTTTAGACTCTCTGCCATGGCGCACAGTCTGAAAATGCGCTGTCTAACTAGCAAGTGACTGGGACACGCCCATGTGCTGCACGCCTGGCGCTTTGCGTTTTAGACCATCTAAATAGGGCCCATAGTTTGGTTTAGAAAAAAACATCATGGTTTGGCTCACAGAAAGTGAACAGCGGGCTCTCCCTCCTACCAGCCCTATAGGGACTTTTAGCTTTTTATATTAAGACGTTCACATATACATTACAAACGGACACTGCCACGTAGCGTATCATGCTGCCACCAATTGTGCCTTTTGGCATCTGTGTCTGATGTGAAAATCACTGACAAAGTGGTGGTATCTGACAAGCTGGGAGTAAGAATGGGCTGGCCTGAAGTAAATGAATATGAATCTATTGTTAGCTAGAATTCAATTAGTTTTGAATTACAATTGCTTGGCTTAAGTTTTTGCCTGACAATTGATGTTGGCTAGTTTCCTCAACATATGCTTCAAGTAACAAAATAAGGATGGTATGACGTATGACCTGCAGCTTCTACTATATTCATACATCATCGTCCTGTTTTAGCTACAACCTTCTTTTTTGTTTTTTAACTTTCAACACAAAATTAAGTCATTTGTCAAAAAGATTGTGTGCTTTAGTGTGGCTGATCAACATTGTCAGGAAATGTTAAGGAAAAAATATGAACTATCAAAAAAAAAAAAAAGAAGCTAAAATACAGTGGAGCTGTAAATGCACTGTATTGCATATGTCCATGTCAGTGGCGATTGCTCTAAGACTGCAGGGGAAGCTCAGCTTTCCCTAAAATGTCAAAAAAATAAGTGGTTAAATATGCACTGTTGTGTTTACATTTCATTGACTAAATATGCGCTAGAACGCGTTCAACTTTTGTTCAGAATCAGCTGGTCACTGGCCTGGACGCTGGGCTTCTGCATGATGATTGGATGATCTGTCTGTGGCTGAATCCCTTTTTGATTGACAGCGAAATGAGCAAATCAGCGATCTCGAAATATAAACCACCACCGGAGTGATTTTCAAGTTTCATTCCGTTGTACCCAGTAGGTGTGGAGACTTTTCCAATCCTCTTAGTGATTCTTCTTTGTTAAAAATGACTAGCGACAAATCTAGCATCTTTTTCTGGTGTTATTGGAGACTGTACTCGTGTTTGGAGACTCTGACTTCTGTCGCTGTGCAGTTACTGTCCCCAGCGAGCAGCGGGTGCTGCTGTGAGCCCTCCACCGTCCCAAAGCACTCACAGGCAGTCACACTACCAGCCCCAGCTAGCGAGCGAGCTAGCAAGCTGCACATAATGGCAGACAATTTGAATTTAGAGTTAAACAGCAGGGCAGATCAACAGATTGATTTGGTGTAAAGGGTGGGGAAAAGTAACATTTTTTTTCACCCATCTGAAAATCTTTGAGGTGTGTGTTGCTGTGGTTCTATGGCATGAGTGTGGTGGAAAAACAGCTTCAATTAAATGCTCCTTTTATAAGTTACTGCCTCGCTACAATATGACAACTTTTATGATATAAACTTAAAGTGAGCTTCCCCTGTTTGAAAGACCAGCAACCGCCACTGGTCCATGTACTGCAAATGTACTGGACCATTACCCGTACATGAGAATGCATGATAGTGTGCACTCACCAGCTCTGGGCCCTGTAATTAAAGCTTTATGGCCATGATAGCGTTGACCCCACAGAAGCCGAGAGTGCCATCTCCACTTGACAGCTATAAATTTAGTGCAGAGTCAAAGGGGTCACTGTCAACAGTCTGCTTTTCATGCTTCTCATTATTCTCAATGCCAAATAAGGGAGTAAGTGGACAGCCAGTGGAAGGTTAAATGTGTACAGCCTCACTGTTCACACCATGAAGCCCCAATACTGAGACTGGACTCATCCTGGACCAGTTATGCTGCTATATTTTTGCAAGATTGAGGAGAGTGCCATTCAGCTGCTGCTGCAGAAATATCCTGCAGTTTCATTTTGAATGTTTAACACAACGCTGTCTGAGATAAGTGGGCCATGTGTCATAATTAGCCCCTCCCGGTGAGTATACTATTACAGGCGTACGCGTTGGTTTTTCTCCTGAAAGGAACAAATAATAATGATGGAATAATGATATTGAAGTTCAATGCTTAATTTTATTCTGTCTTTCCAAAAGTCTGGAGGCCCATTAAGTGCTGGGCGGATCGGCCTATTTCTCAGATGAAAAGCTAGGTTAAAAGAGGGGCATGCTTAGCTTTCCTTAAACATTTGTATCATAGCCAAGATGTTTGTTTGATTCATCCTCGCCTCTTTAAACATTTACAGAAGGGCTGTTTCCTCAGGTGACGTGACAGATGGAAGTTGCTAATTACTGCACTTTCATCTCTGATTCTTTCAGCTGGATTTCAAAAAACATTATACACTACATGCAGAACTCTTCATACACATGAAAATACATACATTCTGCTCATATAGTACACCTAAATCAAACTGATGACTTTCCACCCCGTTTAAGGAAATAAATCTAAATATGAGGTGTTTTACCTATGTTGTAAGACTCTAAGGAGCAGAAACTGTACAATTCCTGTGAAAACAGAAGTGTATTTTGAAAAGACACAATGCATTTAAACGAGTGTAAATTGATACAGATGCAACCAGGGTACCTAGTGCGTAAATATGTAGACGTCAAAGTCCATAGACCATGGTGATATGTGATAAGTAAGGAGTGAGATTGTGTTGTCGCAGAAAGGCAGAAAAAGTGCTTCAAAGCATTATCCAAAAGACTGTGCTTTACTGCAATTTCAGTTGCAAAATGAAAACAAGAATGCATGCTGTTTACTGTGATGAGTCAAACAAAATCTGGGGAAGTTTATTTTCATAGTGTAACCAATTTTTGTATAATCTGACCAGTATTTTTACTGTAATTGTGCAGTAAGATACTATAAACTGTGCATACAGTGTTTGTTACTGTAAATTGCAGAGCATTGTGGGAAAACACTCAGCCACTACTGTAATTCTTCTTCACTGTAAATCTGTTTACAGTGGTATGCTTCCCCACAAGAAGCAGACCTTGATTTCACAGCAGACATTTTGACATGTGTGCACAGGTGTGTTCAATGAGATTAATGACAGCTGCATTGAGGCCCTGGTATCATCCAAGCTGGCTCACTGGAATGACTTACAGGAAACATTAATGGAACTGAGCCATCGTTAATGTTATCAGTTTCACCGTGCTTTTCCTGCTATGACAAGTCAAAATGTCTGCTGTGAAAAAGGTCCATGGCAAGGGAGATTTGATTTCAAGGTTTTTAGCTGTTTTGAAGCAGTGGTAAAAGGATAAAGAGGAAAGAACTAGCCCAGCAGTGTGTCAACCTACCTCAACAAAAAACGTAAGTGTATTATTTCTGTTACCATTGTACTGTATGTATTATTGAGACATTTTCACATGTAGTTACTTCTTAACCTAGACTTGGATAACTTTTTTCACACTGTCTTGCAGCATTAGCTGAAAGATTAAAAGTCTAACACATTAATTTAGCTTAAGTTACATAAAGGATATTGACGTTATCCAGCATTGGTCTTTGATATTGCTAAAATATTATTAATTAACACTTATTACAGTATCTTAATATAAAGTGTTACCTATTATTCAAATATTAAATGAAATGTGGTCTTTTGATCTTGTTAACATTAGTGTTAGTAGGTTGCAATGACTGTGTGTTTCTCTTTTCGTAGCTCAGCACTCTTGGGAGGAGTCAGCTTGGATGTTGGAGTGTTTTTCTAGCTTTGGATACTTTGGATACTACTCTGGTCCAGAATGAAATATCTCGCCAACTGTAGAATGAATTGTGATGACGTGTGCTTCAGACATTCATGTTCCCCTCAGGATGAATCGATGTATTACTTTTGGTCATTCTCTGACTTTTTATGCTTACACGTTAAATGTTAAATGATGATGTGTAATTGTGATTTTTTTTTTCTAGAAAATAAGTAGCAGTACAGCAGTTTTTTATAAAAACATATTGCTAGCAACTTCTCAGTAGAGCAGTAGTAGTAGTAGTAGTACAGCAAAAGTACTGCAAATGAAAATATTGTATTAATACTGTAAATAAAAATACAGAAATGCTATTGTTGAGGAAATTACATAAATGACACTGTGAATTAAACAGTAATACTGTAAACAAAAAAAAAATGACATGCAGGGTCAGTTACTATGACCAGAGCATATTAATACACTGCAGCTTTTTCCTCTGAAATTACAAGTTTAATCTCGTAATGTTTTTTACTTTATTCTCATAGATTTACAGCCATATTCTCGTAATATTATGACTTATTTTCTCTAGATGCAAAACTTTATTCTTGTAGATTTATGACTTTATTCCTGAAATCTAAGATTTTTTTTTTCCTTTAACATGGCTCTTATCTCCTTCGTACAGTTGCCATTAAGTTCTTGAAAAATTTACAGCAACCGGGGCATTGGTAGAGTAGTGGATAGTGCCAGTGCCCCATGTACAGAGGCACTGCCTCACTGCAGCAGCCGCTGGTTCAAATCCGGCTCGCGGCCCTTTGCTGCATGTCAGTCCCCACTCTTTCTCTGTCTCCCCATTTCATACTGTCCTGTCAATAAAGGCAAAAAAGGCAATAAAAAATAATCTTAAATAAAAAATTACAGCAACCTTTTTTGCAGTGTACTGTACTTGAAAGAACGATGGCTCAACATGTGCTGTCAGCTTTGTTGTTCTGTTGATACTAATGCAAGAGAATAAAATAAAATGACTCTGTGACACTTTGAGACTGACAGTTTAACCTATAGCCTTCTGGTAAACAATTAAAATGTCTACATTTCAAGGAGCAGCAGTTTTACGGTTCTCCATTATTTTTATTGCAATTTTGCGCTGTTTGATTCAGAAATTACCCAGCACTAAACTATGATAACTTTGATACTGACAATGAATGTAACACACATACTCTATGCAAATAAATTACATGCAGAATGTTGCACATTGACTTGTGAGGCCTAGCTTTGGGAAGACATTTAAGATGTAAAGTGAACCTGCACTTGGGTTCAAAATATATGAGACCCATGTAAACATCTGCATGAAAAAAATCTGTGTTGCAAGTGTAAGAGGAAATTCTGGAATTACATTGCAGATTGAACCTTCGCTGGCTATACTCTGAGGTAGATGTTAATTTCTGTGTGGGGGCAACCAGGCAACAGTAAATCACCTAATGAGCCACCCATAATTGTCTGGCGAGAGCGTGATGCTTTTCCATACCCAATATTATCTGCCCTACTTCCACACCTGTCAATTACAATCTGAAAAGAATATTGCCATCAAATTGTGCTCAGATTTTGCCACTGAGAATCATCTGTCACCTGCCACACCTATTCACATTCTCTTCTTCCCATTTATCAAGTCACTGAGAAACTCATTTGGAATAAACTGAAACATTGGCATGGCTCAGTTGGTGCATTTAATGGGTCAAAAATAGTCCTAATAGAGGTAAATCTGCTCTATACACACAGGCACACACACACACACACAAACACACATACACACACACACACACACACACACACACACACACACACACACACACACACACACAGGTACCTTGTTTTCCTCTGTTGGGGTTTTGGTCAGTGATCCTGACAGTGGCCCTGGCTCACCTTCTTCAAGCTGCTTTTATATTAAGCCTGAACCTCTCTGCACTTTTCACTTCGCTGACTTGGAGGTTAGCAACCTGTGCTTGTCTGGTGAGCTAACACAGCTATTTGCTACTTGGTGGGGCCGTCCTGTTAGCCCATATTTTTTAAATTATGTTTCTGCCATCCTTTCTTCTTTGTTATTGTTGGGGTTTTTTTTGTAATTTAAGTTTAATTAAAGTTGTATTAATATATGCACAAAACAGACAGTATTATTAGACATAGACGTACAAAATCCAAAGGCCTGTTGTAAATGCTAGGGATGCACCAAATATTCGGTAACCAAATATATTCGGCTGAATATTGCAAAAAAACACACATTCGGTATTCGGTGGAATAAGTTAAAAGCAAGGCCGAATAACAGTGGCATGTTTTGATAACGCAATCAAACAGTGCGCTGTGACGGGCGGAGTAAAATGTCGGCAGTGTGGTGATCCGTCCGTCACCGCACTCGCATTTGCGACCAAAAATAGTTTTGAGCAAGCAAAATAGGCTTAAATCATTCAGCACGCTGTGTGAGTACAGATTTCAACCACCAGCAGAAACGATGGTTGAATCCCACCAGTTGAACGGGGGTCACAGACACAGACAGTAATGTATTCCTGTCAAATACGGCAGCCATTGGCTTACCGGCGGTGACGGAGAAGTCGGCTCCAATAATATCCTCTTCTTGGCGTCATGACTGCCCAGTAGTTCCTGAACAGCCGAGCCAGCTGAACACAGGTATGTGGCGTGTCAGAGGAGAAACGAGCCGTTCACATTTCTGTCATAATGGCAGGTAACAGCCCACAAACCTCACCGCACTTTATGGACTGTTCTTTACTTATGAAGGGACTGTCAGGGGAGGAGGGTGGCTGGTTGATTCTTATTTTATTTATTTTGATCCCCCCTATGTTAATCACTTATTGATGCTGTTTTTGAAGTATGAATAAGTCAATAAGTAATTTATTCCATTGAAATATCATTGATGTATTATAGAAAAGTGATTTATCTTTTTATAAATGACAAAAGGCACATCTGCCTCATTTTTGCTGTGGTATCGTGATACTCAGAACCGTGATATTTTCATTGGTATCATACAGTGGGTCCCAATTTTGGTACCGTGACAACACTAATCTGGAGAGAGTTCATCTGCAAAAACGAATGAAAAACTAAACAATGATATTCGGTATTCAGCCAAGCATTTACTATTATCCGGCTTCGGCCCCAAATTTTCATTTCGGTGCATCCCTAGTAAATGCACATATTTAAAAGAGCCCAAATAAACAATTATAGCAATACAATCAGATCATCGTGGTGTCCCGGCTATGAGCAAAAAAGTAGGGGTGCACAACATTGGATCTTTTGCCAGTATCCAATATGCCAATATGTAACAACTCATTTGACTGAAAACCAATATCGATATCAATATATCCACTTTTTTACCTAATTTTAGTGAACATCAAGTCTCTTCTGTAGTGAAATTTACATCATATTATGTATACCTACTCTTTTTGTGATGGCCCACCAGCAGATGGAGACATGAAATGTTATAAATGAAGATACTTTTCAAAGTGCAAAATAAGAAAAGCATGCTGGTCAGTCCCAATAGTTATTTTAAAGCCAATATTGGCCGATACCGATATTGTCAGCATGTTGGCTGATTTGGATATTTAATTTTAAAGCCAAAATTTGCAGATACTAATGATGTGCCAATATTACCATGCATCCCAACAAAAAGGCAATCCCATGACTTCTTAATGTTAACACCTGTTATACCATGGTCTGGGTGAATAACTCAACTGCTAGTTTGTAACCATAGCAAGGAGACTCAGAGCAGAGGCAACGGATTACAACGGGCATCATGAGTGATTTTATCGTTTCATTTCATTTATTTGGTGAATTTGATCATTTTGATGACTGGGATGCAGAAGAAGAGAGGATAGAGAGAATGAAAAGAAAAGGGAGAAACGGCACAAGGAGTTGCGGGTCTACACCAATCACAGCCTCCAGAGCACAGCTGTAGGTCGGCTCTCTGACACTGGCCTGGAAACTCGTCAGATCATGACCGTCACGGGACATCGGTGTGAGAGCAGCCAGCAGGCTTATTGGGCTCCGTCAGCGCAGGAGAGAGACGAGACTGGAGCAACATCTTGTCGTCTCCAAATGTCCCAACAAGCAGTGCTCTGTTAATCTCTGTCCTTCAAATGCCACTATGATGGATATACCCATATCACTTTCAAATTTCACTATTAATGGTAATGTAGCATTATTTTTATTTATTTTTTTAAGATTTTTTGGGGGGCTTTTTGCCTTTAATGAACAGAACAGAGTGAAATGGGATGAGAGAGAAAGTGGGGGTTGACATGCAGCAAAGGGTTGCAAGCCGGAGTCGAACCAAGGACTGCTGCAGCGAGGCATCACCTCTATACATGGGGCACCGGCACTATCTACTATGCTACCGACGCCCTGGCATTTAATTTTAAGTAGTTAATTTTAAGTGCGTTAATTTGTTAATGTGTTTATATGATTTAATATCGACTACTATACGCTTATGAATTATTTGTTGCAATTAATAACGATTTTGACTAGCCTACTATTTGGATGTTGATTATTTGAAACAAATTTTCTTGGGCCTATAAATGAACACCGATGAATCATGAAAGTAATATCTCAAGTTTTTTTTTTTTGCACATCATCCTCTGACCACCAGAGTCTGTAACACACAAGCGTTAAGAAGTGCGCTATGCTCTCTACGCTGCGGCTACAGTGGGTTTCCATGGCAACGCCTGTGAACTACAGAGATTCAATTGTCTGCTCATCTGTGGCTTGTGAAAAGCTCATGATTTTAAGTGTAAAACACATTAAAGCATAAATAATTGATTTAATATTAATTTCTTTGGTAAGTGACCACGGTATAAGCAGGTTAATGCCCTTCGAGGTTTGTTCGAGATCTTTTTTGTGGTTTCTCTTGGTGGTGTATCTCTGAGGTAATTTGGTAGAATGTTGTATTATTATTTTGTGTTTCTTTGTGGCTGCCTTGCCTAATTTGGTAGTTTTTTTTGTGTCTTTTTGAGTCTCTTACTAGCCTTCATGTTAATGCCAGTGACATTTGGCAGATGAAGGCCTGAAGGGGGCCTCTGACACTGTGGGCCCCTGGGGCTGTGCCCAATAGGCTTGTTCAGAACCCTTTTCCTTATCAATGCAAAGTCATATTTTGATATATTGGGCAATTCTGTTAGATCCAATAGGCATATTCCTCACAATCAGTGTTTTCCATAGAAGTACAATCATTGTGTGGTGGCAGCTGAGGACTGGGGGGTTGAGATGCTAAATTTCAATTTGTTTTTTTTTTTTTTTTTTTGTCTGTTTCCACTGTCTAAATTCAGGTCCCCAACGCAGGGTGAACTCTTCTTTTTTCCGCTCAGTAGCTATTGGTTGAGTTTTGAGTCGTGGGGTGGATAACTGATCAGTCAATCCAATCCAATCAGATCAGATCGATGGATGAGTAGCAGTTGTTGTGAGTGAAAGCAAACTTTAGACCCAGCAAGTTTCACTTTCACTGTGCCTTCCTTTCTGCTCCTCTGTCTGTGCCCTTCTATGGAGCAAGTATATTACATACCCAATGAACAATCCAGCTCCAAAAATAAAAACTCCAAATGTTGCGGCAATGTTTTATTCAGATGTTGAATTCAACCACTCTTCTATGTATTCAAGTACTTTCTCTCAGAGTGAGTTAACAAGTTTACACACCTAAATTACATGTAATAAAGTTCAAATTATTGGTCCAAAATCCCAGGGTCCACAGAATCCCAAATCCTGTGGAGCTTAAAAGAAGTAGTATAAAACCTATGTATGAACTTATTATCCTATAGCCTCCTTTATATTCCCCAGTTGTTTCTGCTATTCTTGACAGAATCAGCAAGCTCCAATCCCTGTACCTCTCCGATACTTTATCTGAGTGAGATTTTCACCTTGATGACCTTCAACTGGTTCTGTGGGAGCATCTGGTATCTTTTTTATGTGTTTGGTTTTGAGGGACTGAAGAGTTTTTGTCACTAACTATCAGTATCAGAAATCAGCTCTGGGGGAGCAGTAGCCTGAAAGAACTTGTGAAAAGCAGACCTGTGTCTGTTTAGGGCTTTGTTAAAGAATCCTGCTGGAAAGGTGAAAAGCATAACCCAAGTGGAGTTACAAGAGTACAGAATCCAGATGTTGTATACCTGTCTGAAACAAGCAATTAAAACCTTCAGGGTGTCTATCAATAGAGAAAGGATTCCCTCCTGAGTAACCTCAGACACCCCCTCCCACAAGGAGGCTGATTTTCTCCCAGTCCTGAGATGACTGGGTTCAGGAGCTGATGTGAGCCCCACTGCAGAACCTGGAACTGAATCTACTGATTAAAAATGAGGCACAGAGAAAAGGTCATAAAGGGAAGGCTTTCTTTAAGAGAAAAAAGCCCTTGAAAGGCAGAAAATATTGCAGGAACCGATGAACAGTGTGAGTCATTTGATTAAAAAAGATCAGGCTTTAGATGCGTCCCCTTGAGTCCTCAGTGAAAGGCTGATAAGCTGGAAGGTGCATATACACCAGAAAAGCATTTGTTGCTTTGGCCTCCTGATTTCATGTTCAAAAACATGATTCATACACTTAAGCTGTATGCTCAGTAGCTTTTGTAAACATGGAGCAGATGTGTATATATGCACAGTATGACAATGTATATGAAGAGGAGATGGAGTTATTTAATTTCATCTTTATGTTTTTTTGTTTTGTTTCGTTTTTGTTTTTGTTTTGTTTTTTCTGTGTAGGATCATACAACTGTTACCACCTCCATTTAATGATCTACTGTGGAGATCCATAAAGGAAGGCCCTGACAGCCACATGCTGTCCATGGCTTGCAACAGGGATGAGGGCTGAAATAACAAGTGATTACAGTCTTATTATAGACTTATATTTCAAAGGTGTGTGAAACCTACGATAAAATAAGGCTTATTTTCTGGCCTTTCTTTCATATTTCTTTCCTTCTTAGATTTTAGACATTAAATAACTGTTTTATTAAATGCTTGATCAGTGTAACCTTTCTGCTTTTTATCAAATGGGGGTGAAAACTGGGCTTTTTATAGCTTGTCTTTAACCCTCAACTTCATTTCTTCTTGCACTTCTTACCAAGTGATCATTAGTCTATATCTTCCCTATGGCTCACTGCACATCGAGCCGACCATTAGGCTTTGGTGTGACTGCCAGAGAGTGAGAGTGTGAACGGTAAAGGTTATAAGGTAGCCTACACAGAGAAATTAATTAGATCCTGTCAGGCTTATGGGCTTATTATTTAGACCAGGTTACCATCCTCCCTCACACTGAAAAACTACAAAGGTTAATCACATCGAGATGCATCACTGCATGTTGGTAGAAGGAAATAACAGCAAGCAGGATAACAACCAGAGATATCAGCATCCTGCTGAAGGGGTCTCAATTCAAGGGCCGACTCCTTGTAAGACAGCATAGTGCACCAATCTTCAGAATATGTTGTTCAAACATCACATTTAAGAAAGCTTCAGATATATCCAAAAGGACATTAACTTCACTTATAACAAAGGACACTTTTGTTCTAGCAACATGACAAAAAACCAGCCAATTCAGCCTATTTTTTTAAAATTAAATAAATAGATAAAATCACAGATGTACCCTTGTTAAGGCATTCCTGTGCACTTTAACAGCAAGTGATAAAAACGGCTTATTACTGGCCCCTACTGTTGTAGTGAATCACATTGCTCTATAAAATATATTCTGTAAAGTCTTCTCACTGATTTGCCCTCTACAAAGGAACCCAAAGACAGGAATCAAAATATCTGGGTCAAACTCAACACTGACCTCCTCAATTATACATCATCTTCTCTCTTGAGTAGTGTGGAGTTGGTACTTGAGCTTCTCTCAAAGTACAACACTCAGTGACGAGAGTGAACATGTAGCAGTGCTGTACATAGTAATGAAAGCACAATGTCGAGAGACACGTCGTTTTGTTAAAAAAAAAAGGGGGGGGGGGGGGCCGTAGTAACCTTGTCCTGTGCAGATGAATAATGTAGCAATCAGTAGAGTTATGCACAATAACTGGTAGTCACTTAATCACATTGTTTTTTTAAGGGTCATTAAGAGCTATTAATTCACATTTTAGACATTACTGTACAATATCTAAACTGGTTTTGTTTTGAAACCTTACATGGACAAAATAAATTTCGCCCACCTCATTTACAAAGTTTGATTAAGGTGAACAGCACAGAGAGTCTATTAAATATCATTAACAACACACTTTAAAAAAAAAAAATAGGGAAATCAATCAATCAATCAATACATTTTATTTATACAGCCCAATATCACAAATAACAATTGCCTCAGCGTGCTTTACAGCATACGACATCCCTCTGTCTTTTGGACCCTCACAGCAGGTAAAGAACCCCCCCCCCCAAAAAAAAAAAAAAAAAAAAAAACAAAACTTAAAAGGGGGGCCCTCAGGACCTCAGGAAATCAACTCAGGAGGGATCCCTCTTCCAGGACGGACAGATGTGCAATAGATGTCGTACAGAACAAACCAGACTCCACACCTATGATCATGGCTCTGTGAGGTTGTAGAAATGCTTTAAAGGGCCAGTGTGTAATATTTGGCATGGTTTATTTTCAAATCTGAATCTGAATCTGAATATTCTACCCATTAATATGTTTATGTAAGTGTATAATCGCTATAAAATAAAATTTGTTTGGTTTTCGTAGTCTTATAATTATGCTTTTATATATATATATATATATACATCAAGGGCCTTGCTTTAGAGAGGTCGCCATCTTGTGCCGCCATGTATGTACAGCAGACCGAGCGGACAATCCAGCCAGCCAGAGAACGCGTTTCGCGTGTATAAATAAACCAACAAAGACAGCGGAAGGAAGGAAGAAGGAGGAGGAAACAGCAGAGAGTGTTAGTAGTTCCTCAGTAGAGAGTAGTGAAAAATTTTTTTAGTTATAAAGTTTGCGAATGGACCACACTTACCACGCAACAGGAGAGAATGAACCCAAACTGTCATCTGCGAGGAAAAGAAGACGCAACTTCACTCCTTGTGATGCACTGCAGCAGTAGCACCGAATCCCATTCTGTGCAGCAAAATGGGAGCGGAGGATTCAGCCTCTCTCCTCAGCAGCTTCCAACACATGGAGTTCCTCATCTGTATGCTCTGGCTCAAACAGGTATGGCTCTGGGTCTGTGTCCGCTACAAGAAACTCTTCAAAATCGCGTTCAAAGTCTTCCATTGCAGCTACTACAGTCCAGAGATATTGCTAGGCTAAATAAACAGCTGAGCTCTGTTTACAGGCTAAGCTGTCAGTCTGTGTGCGGGCTGGAGATTGGTGGAACAGAGAGGGGAGGGGGGTCCCCGCTTGGTAATGTAAACGAGTATGTGTGTATTAAGTACGTGTGTTACGCTAGAAGAGTTTGGGATGGAGTCTTTTACCGCCTGGAGTGTTACCGAAGTTTTTGGAGTGCTCAAATAAACGGGCCTTTTTCCCGAACGCTCCTCTGGTCTCCTGCTCATGAGGGATTCATTACAATATCGTAACATGGTTTAGATTTCTAAATACGAGATAAATCGCAAATTCAATGAAGTATACCGGACCAGTGAGACAAGCCCACTCAGTTGAGTGGGCGGGGTCTATGGTCTGGAACCAGGCTACTATTGTTTTGTTTTTGATTTTTTTTTTTTTTACTGTGTTTAACATTTTAGTTTAGTGTGTTACCATAATGAGATTTGCTCTTTTAACAAAAAATACAGCTGAGGTGCCGGTTTTGGTCATAAACCAAAGTACTGGACACCTTCAAATTTTTGATCTCATGGTGGCACCAGAGGAAAAGTCAAGAGGATCCCCAAAGTGATTAAAATACATCATCCAGAAATCAATTTGGTTAGGCTAGCTTATTAAGGATATATACATATCAATGTTCATGTCAAGCAATGAATGACAATAAACTGAAGTACATATCAAGGACATGTTTTGAAACAGTGGCACCAATTTCCAGCTGCAAACTAACCTGCCCAGTGGGCTTTAGCTTACTGAAATTTCACTGGGGTAGAGGGTATATGGGTAAATGACAACCCACAAACCCCCAAATCATGGAGGGAGGGCTACTTTCCTCAATCTATTGAGGACTTTTACAGTATGATAGTAGTATATTTTATATATTGTACAGTATATTTTCATGCCTGTTTCCCTTATTAAACAGAGAAATACAACCATACACCTTTTGAATTCAAGTTTCTCTCTTTCACCAAATTACGACTAGCTTAACTGCCTTGTTAACTAACCATAGAACACACATCATTTAAACTTGGCAGAAACAAAATGAAACTCATCGAAAGCATCTCAGTTAGTCTCACTAGTTGTTTACTTAGTCCACTGTTCCAGCGATCACCAACTCTGGTTTGGTCAAACAAACCCTTAATTCACAGAGTTAGATGTAAAAATATGCTGTTTTGCCCACGGCTATTTACAGTCCTGTAACGTTATCTTCACCACCACCAGCTGTCTGTTCCATCAGTAGAGGCAGGAGACTGACTTCTGATGGCATGTGCTGTGCACTACATACAATACAAAGAGGGGCACTTGAATTTTTGTTGGTGTTGAAAATCATACCGTTAGAATTTTTAAATACTAATAATACTAGTAATACCATCATACTACACAAGCCTACTGCCCAATATATCTCTTGGTCATAATTGTTGAAAAAACAAATTTGATAGAATCTGAACAAATTCTTACTTATGTTATGGGCTGTGTAAAAATAAATAAAATACTGGCCAATATATCATTAAGAGATATTTTGTTTTTACCTCTTGAAAATAAATAGTGGTAGGGTTCCACAGAAAAGTTGTTAAGATGCATCACTAAAAAACAAAAATGTCCTCCTATGGATGGCACTAGATAATAAAACAGTCTGAGCTGTCAATTGTTGGCTAGTTTCTACAGTTAGTGTTAGAATTCTCAAAGACTGTGAAACAACTTCCCAGTGTGCCAGTCAAAGGAAGTTGTTTATTTGGACACAGATGATGTTGAGTACCCAGGAGAAAGGTCATAGCTTTTACTATTATGGGATAATATTCTTCTAAAAAGAGAGACATAGAGAGAGAAAAAGAAACAGGCCTGGTTCAGGTGGACCATTTCTGATTTTTTTTAAAAAAAAGAAAGCATTCTGTTAAATTGGCTTTATTGATTTTCCAAAGTTAAACAGTGTATGTCAGAAATGTTTTACAACAGCTTCTTGGTTTTTCCTCCAGTGGACTTCCATTTATTATCTGAGCAATAGCAACGCAGAATCTCTCTGGGTGACAAGGTGGCGATACTCCAGGGGTTAGAAAAGTGGCCTTATGATTAGAAGGACACGCGCTGGGTGGAAAAACAGTACAGGACTGTTTGCATGGATAAATTAGGAGCTGTCATTATAACAGAGATTTAGCAGCATTCTTGTTGATGTGACTATTTTGTAGCACAAATCTGACTGGCTGATGTAGTCTAAGCTAATTGATTGCACAAAAGCTTGACTGAGCAACTGCTTTGTGATGTTTTCTTTGCACTGTGTTCCATCAGTGCAGGTTATCTATCCTCATACAGGTCTCATTGAAATACCTCAGATATTGTACATGACTTGCTGTATCACAAAAACTCATATAAAAGCTGCCTAACACACTCCACTCCCCCCCACAATCAATGTCAATATGCCCTTGACCAAGGAAGTGAACTCCTGACTGCTCCGCCGCAGCTGCTCAGTGACCAACAGCAGAAGACTGCGGCTGCACAGGGCAGCTCCCGAGTGTGAATGCCTTTGACTGTGTGAATATAGCAGGCTCTTACAAAAGTTGTTGAGGCTGTGAAAAGGGAGAGCACTCTCAGCTGGTCAAAAACTCCTGGTGTTTTGGTATCTAACTTATGAAAACTCATCACATTCATTAGTATTGATTCGACTGCTCAATAAAACATTAGGATTTTACATAAAGCAAAGCGGTAAGAGGGTCTATTTCTGCTATATTATATCTATTATAGCTATTATATGCTATACTATATTATTTACTATATTGTTTTAAAGGAACAGTGTGTAAGAATAAGGGCTCATTTATGCTTAATGCTGGCGGCAGAGCTGGAGATGGAAGAAGCCTTCTGTTTGTACATTCATTTCATTTGTATTTGTGCACATCTTCTGTTTATGGATATGGACAAAACGGAGCAGTACCACCACAAATGGTTGAGGCAGTGTAGCGTAGTTTAAGTGAGATACGACCGTAGGAGATGACAGTTAAATTTAATTAATGCTGGAATGGAGCGAATCACTATTATACAATAATTTATACTAACATATGATATAAACAGGTGTCATTCTAAAGTAATGGAAACAAAAATTCTTATTTTCAGGTGATCATAGTACACTAAAGAAAACATACTTATTATATTTTATCCCATTTCTGACAGTAAGTTCCCCTAAATCCTAGACACTGGACCTTTAACATAAAACAAACACACTGAATGATGCAAAAGTAAAACATGGAAATAAGTCTTATTCACTTAGATTATTCAATATTTTCACAACTGCTGAAATTTAGAACGTGAACATGACTCCCAAATGTGATTAACATTGGAGAACGGGGGGATCAATGTGAAGCAAATCAATTCATTACAGCCAGTGGTTTCAGCCACTTATTTGTCTAATGTGGTATGACATTCTTCCCAGATGACTCCTTGTCAGTTTTATCCATATTAATGAGCACCATCAGCTGGCAGACTGAGACGAATTCCCTCCTTCCTGCCTTGCCCTCAGACAGTGAAATCTGGTTGCAATAATAAATCACGGGCACTTATCGATTTCAACGTGCCTAAAACCAGCCACACCAAAAACTATGTGCATTAAAATGTGATATCAATCAGAAAGACATGGAGCGTGGAGCAAACGTCCGCAGGGATGCCATGTTTCCCAGTAGGCAGATGTATGATAGACATCTGACTGCCAGTCAGCAGTCTGAGGGCTAATCAAAATGTCTTACAAGTTGCATGCTAAGAAAGTGGACTTAGCCTGTCCAGTTGCCAGTATGCCAGTCAACATATCCAAATTAGAAAGAGTCAGTTTCATGCAGTTTTCTTGATTAATACTGGAGGCAGATGGGGGCACCATAAATGGTCCTAGAGTCCAATAAACAAGTTGCTAATCTGAACATAATCACTGTAATGCACTGCCTGGTACATGATAGACATGTTCATGGGAAGGCTCTCACATTGTGATCAGCTCGTAAGCTAAGGCTGGCAGCCAAGTCCCATTTAACAGCCATATTTACGGCATTCTGCTGCCAATTGTCTACTGTAGCTGCTTGGTTTATGTTGAGATTGCTCCGTCAGGATCAGTTAAGTCTCATCACTGCGCTGCCCTTACAGAGCATTCTGAAAACAATATAAGAACAAAAATATTACGTCAACCTTATCCTTGATTCTAAGTTTAGCTCAGCTGCACTATCCTTGAGGCGGCATTGGCCAGGGAACAGAATCAATGGGAGGCACTTTTCTCTGCCATATTCCTTCATTAGGGGGATCTGTTTCGTTGGAGGCCCGACGGCTGGGATCCAGGTCCCGAGGAGAGGCGGGAGAATTAGGAATGATTTGTCTGGTCACGGGAGGCCAGTACTTTGTGTTGACAGATGGTTGGAGACATCTCATTTCTGAAATGAGGGAGATCTCGAGTGGAACGGATGAAGAGCGTGGCACACAAGATCTTAAGAGCTGCTTTAATGCCCACCAACAGTGCATCAACTCATATGGCAGCACTTAAATGTGAAAACCTGCAGTGATGAAAGTGTTATTCCCTCAACGCCAAGGTTCAGCAACAAGTAACAGTGTCCTAAAATGAGGGGAAATTGCAATACTGCCGTGACTCCACTGAGTGGTTATTTTCTATATTTTGGTTTCCACTTTCGAGCCGTATTCCATGTGCCCCTGACATCTCTGACCTGAAACTTTCTAGTTGTGCTGCAGACTGATCCTTGAAACGTTAAGATCATGCCCAGAGCATGCTGACACAAAATGTACAAGCTTTCAAAGGGTACCTCGATCACCTCTGGAGAGACTGCCCTACTTTTCAGTATCTGATAGTCACGTTCTGGATACAAATAACAGCCATTACTACAGAAAACAAGAGCACATGAGCTCCCTTTCCCCTCATAATCACCATGATATATTAAATATAATCATTTAAGCTGGGGAGGTCAGTACTTAAGCTAAGTTACTCTGCTACCCTGCTATTAATTAACAGATCTCAACATACTTATCTCCACATAACACATGGGAAATATTAAAATTAACTTCCAGTCTCGAAGCCTTAAGGAAGTAAAAAATGAAGAAAATTCCTTTTCACTCATTATTTTGCAAATATATTCAGCTCAGTGCTCAAGTGTCTTACCAGATTTTCTGCTGTATAGGGGAGGCTGTAGAATAAGTATGATGTTTCTATGAAATATAGTCATTGTGTTCACGTAACAGACAAGCAGGCAGGCGGGCAGACGGGCAGGCAGGGGGGGGTCATGAGGATATATTAATGTCGCTTACCATGTTGTAATTTAATTTCAGTACTATCGCTGTAGTTCTACTGGTGTAGGTCAAATGCATCATTGATCTTATGCCAGGAATTACAATAGTGATATCAACTGTACATTACTTCAAAAGGCCAGGCTGGCCAAGGGAATTGAGATATTTGGATGCCAGAGATGCCTGATGTATGACTTGGAAAAGTGATGTGGAGGTGAAATTGCCATTAAAAAACAAGCAGATGCAAAAAAACAGAAAAAAGCTGGCAAAAGCAACCTCTTCACTTAAATTGATATTACTTTGAGACAGAAACTATGCACTGTTTGGAGCTATTATTCTTTTAACACCTCTACAGTTGATTAGTACTACAACCCAATCCTATTTCTTATTCCTACCCCTTTCCCTTATTTTCAAGTGCCCCTTTGCCCCTCGTAACATAATTACAAAGGGTAGTGGTTGGACTCTTCCTATGAAACTGGACAACCTTTCAAGCCCCGAATGGCTTCAAGATTCTTGGAACCTAAAAGAATTACTCCAGGAACAACACACTTTATTCCATGGTACAAAGTTAACACTGCAAAGCCTTCATTCTTTTTTCAATTCATTTGACTTGTTTCCTGACTAATGTTCATCAGGACATAGTGGTTTGAGCATGTAAGCAACACAATTGAAAGAAAATGTTTAAGTAGTTAATCTGTATTGGTTTGTAAGATTTGTTTTTCTCGCTTCCCATTGTTGTATAGAGTTGTGATGATTCTGAACTCAATTTTATAGGTTATAAGTTTTAAGTTATATTGTATGGAATTATATGTATAGGGTATTTTGTATATTATATTTTTATAGGATTGCGATTTTGTATGTTGTATTTGTTTTAAAAGCCCAACTAGGGACAGGAGAATTAGCTGTAGCTATAACTCTATATGCAGCACATCACATTCATGTTTTGTAATGAAACTATGTTAACTGCACTGTCCCTATTAAATAAATAAATTCAAATTCAATTCAATTCAAAATCTAGCACAAATTTTTACATGTTCTTATACCAACACACTCATCAAAAGAATTTGTTTTTGCGAATTTATGTTTCGCTTTGTGCAAAGAAACATGACCTAAGCTCTACAGAACTACCTGGATATAACTGAACATGTTGATGAAAGCAATGGGCATCCACTTGATCCAAAGGGAAATAATTAGAATCCTTCAACAGCCCAGAATATAAGTATAATATCTCCTGACTATCAACATCACTTGGACCAGAGTGAAACAGACTCAGTCCTTCTTGGTCTGATCAGTTACGACGGCTAAATCATAATGAGCTCAACATTCTTTATATGTGGTCCTTGCTTTAGAAAACCTTTACTTTTGTCCATTTAGAATAAGTGCTTTGCTAGAAGTTTAGAGGTAGATGAGTAAGAGGGATGAGAATGTGCTAAAAAGAGGAGGGAGAAAAGTAGGTAGGAAAGCAAAAGTAGTAGAGCGTAAATTGCCTGGCAGAATGTGGCATGAATGGAAGGTGTTGCTGATGAGTATTAATGATATCAGAAAAGTGCAGCCAAACATGCACAGGGAGGGGACAGCGAAGACAGGCTATAATGGATGTGGCTGGCTCTCATAAGTGGGGGATCTAGTTGGACTGCAGCACGGCGCATAGGTTCCTTGATATTAAAAATTAATGACTATCTCAGTGATTTACGACAACACAAAGATGCTGAAACCCAACCTGTGTAAGATGGATGTCTAGGGAATGCTAGAAAGACTGATACAACCCTAGTGGACTACTGGGGAACGGGACATGCACCGACCCATCCTCAGGTATATCCTGTGGGTCTTCCTGGTGGAGTGAGTTACATTACTGCTTCACTGTTATTGAGAGTCATAAGTCATTTGAACATACTGTGATTGGTAGGCTGAAAAGAACTGAATGACTCTTTTCAGAAAGTTTGAACTCAACAGCCTCACTGTGTTACATTGCCACACTTCAATCTCCTGTCACATTTACCCACTGCACTCAATGGTGGGGTGGTAAAAGGTGATTGAAAAAGACCTTCCACTTGCACTCCACTTTTGTTGAATACACTGGTGTGTGGTAATCCTGTAGTCTACAGAGATGAATGGCATGAAGACATACAGTAAGTTTTGGTGGCAATGACACCTCTTTTTAAGTTAGAATAGGCAAAGTCTATGAGAAAAAAAACATTCATCTGTTTGTGGTCCTAGAAACAACATCGATATGCAGTGATGAGGCAGATGAAGAAGTTTTCTATCCAACTACTTCTGACACCAACAGAACGAACCTTTATTTTCTGATCTGAGCTGTCTTTTGTCCACCTGCCTGCCACAAATGTGTTTCTTTTACAACGCTACACCGTAGAGTGCAAAATTTCTCTGCACGTGAGGGAAAATTACAGTGTTCTGAGACCAGTTTTACTAAGATTCACAGATTTGCAGAGCCTAAATGCTAACAAATCTGTCATTTCTCTTTTCTCTTTCTTATCAGCAAAGATCAGTGTACAAAATATTCAGCTAGCAGCTTCTTAGCCAGCAATGAATGGTCACTTTCACCAGTTAAAATGTCAAACAACGCCAGCAGCAGGTCATATCAGCTGATATGCATCTGTGAGGGAAGAAGCTCCTTTCTGTAACACCTCTGTACCACTGCAAGCGTTTTTACAATGTCATCAACTCCAACACAGAGAAAGGTCTTCTCTAGTGAAACAATCAACCAATCAAATCACATCAATTTCTGAAGTCATATATTATAATTCAATATTAATATCAATGAATTAAACTTATTGGCTTATAGTTTTGACCTTCAGTATGTGGATTATGTGAGTTAAAAATGAAGTATCAATATCCACATTTAGGGCTCTAGTTTCCCGGCGCAGCGCCGGGTGGCGCAGGGTGGCGAACCCCACGCAGAGCTAGTTTCGAGCGGCGCAACCCGAGGCGCGCTCAGTTTGGTAGTTTGGCAGACTGAGGTGCGCTGAGATGGGTGTAGCAGCGCAGCAGGGGAGGTGTCGACAGATCCAGCTGGGCGCAGTGACAGTTTCTTGCCAAAAGGCTTCACCGAAGGTGGGCGAAAAGCTCTCCAGCTGAAACCAGATCTACTGTCGGCACAGGTGGAGCGCAGCCGGTGTAAGTGGAAGTTTGGCTGACTGGCGGACAGTGCGCACATGTCACCAAAACCTCACAGGCAGGTTTCCAGAATGTCAGGCACATTAACAATGCAATAAATAGCCACAAACACCACTATTCAATGCAACTATCTGCAATCAGCACATAAATGTATCTCTATATCGACTGTCCCGTCACATCTGATGTCAGATCAAAGGGGATTGGCACGTTTGGCACGTTTGGCACGCGTAATGGAAACCCAACCTGATTTGATTAACAGAGCTGCAAACTAATGAGTTCACATCCCTCTCAGCCAACCACAAACAGCCACAGCATCAGATAGGGAGTATATATTCAGCATCTGTCATCTTAGAAAAGTCAAAAGAAAAGAAACAGAGTGAGACTGCAAGAGAAAAAGAGCGAGCGCGCGCACGAGAGAAACGCAACATTGCTTTACAATTGTGGTGACCTCCTCCCAGGCTACCTTTGCATCATCAGCCCGTGGAGGTCTGCTCACAGTTCTGTATATTCGGACACTGCGAGCTTGGACCTCTCGGACCAAAACATCAGTTTCCTCCTGGGAGGAGTTTGGCCGTCTGACGCTGCTGCTCTCTTCTGCCATGGCAAATTGAGTAAACTCTCATTACGGCTTCACGCGGTGCATTTAAGGTGAGGAGAGGGGCTCATTTGATAGGTATGATATGTGTAAAACCCACTCCACGCCTTCTCTCCTTCCTCTTTCCGACTTGCGCAGGTAGGAGGGACGGAGGTGGGAAAGAGGAGTAGCTGCGCCAGGGTGCACGGTGTGCCAGACTTGCAAAATCTGCCTGGCCACACACAGTTGGTGAAGCGCAGGTGCGCTGCGCCTCCGCCTCGCCCAGTCTGCTAATCTAGAGGCCTTAGTCGCTACAGCTTTTATTTTATTGAATTAGGTTTGGGCCAGCTTAAAAACATTTAAAGTGGTTTGATATTAAACCAAACATTGCCTCAGACTGATACATATAATTTTACCACTAGGTGCTGCACTTGACACAGCAGCCATTCCCGAGTGGAATATAATAACACTGTATCTTATCAGTATGCCAGCATGAAACTATTGTATCACATCAAAGCCTTCTGTCCACATTAAATACACACTTCTGTTATATTAACAAACCAGGTAGCTATCAGCTGTATGCTTGAAATCAGACCGGAGACAGACTGGTTTTGTGTAGATAATTCTTCATTTCAATCTAATGAATAAGCAGCTCCTCATCCATTGCGCTGCTTTCAAAGGGAGTAACAGGAATAAACAGAAATGGAGTGTCCGACAAAAGTGCAGCTCAAACTGGCTGACTGTGTTGCTGCAGCTGGTTAAAAAAAAAATCCTTTTTTGGTATTCAGATCCAAACTGTTGCTATATTGGTGCAGTTTTAGTTTTCTTGGAAGCTAACTTTGCCAGGTCTCAGCTCGTCTTGTCATCCCAAAAAACACATGAACTTAATGAACACAATGTGCCTCGCTCTGCTCCCACCATTACTGATATTTGATCTCCTTCATGTTGCCAGTGCTCTGCTCAGCAGCAAAATGTGCATGGCCTGTCAGACACTAGTGGTTCCATTAGTCGGAATAAACAAACATAATATGTTAATCACATTGCCATAATGCTTATTACTAATGCAATACAAGTTGGATCAAACACAGTGATGCTGTCAAAACAAGTTGCTGATGCAAGCTACTTTGTATTTTTTTTCAGAATGTGTCATAATGACAAATGTCAGTTTAGATGTTTTACTTAAAAACAAACTGGTTTAACCCTATACACCAGACAGGTAAAACCGTTAATTGGTCCAAATTTATGTCCGATACATAAGGAATTGGATCTCCTCAACATCAGTAGATAGCCAATAGTGAAGGACTAAAATTAAGAAGACTAATGTTTTAGAGTGACACATATATGGATCTACATGTGAATAACTGTATGATTTAAATCCAAATCTTGTAACATTACAAGTCCAATGACAAATATAGGTTAGAATTATTTTCTATTAACAAATATCGTCATTTTGATTCAATTTCAAAGAAGTCACAGATTTTTATTCTTCTTACTTTTGATTTTGTTCTTTATTATAAGCTGTAGACAACTGCAACGAGCAGAGAGGAAACATCTGAGCTTGTTTTGTCATAACTGGGTGGGTTTCTGAAAAGTATTAATTCAAATGATACATCATTGTAAGATCCTGAATAAAGAAACTGCGCTCACCGTGTCCATTACTGTTATCCTCCCCTTAGGCTCCTCTTTGCAAGATACCCTTGTCTGCCCCGTGATCCTGATATAATTTTAGTCGTAACTAACAACCTATTATTGTAGTCTGGAAGCACTACATTGTTTTGGGTCAATGTCTAAAGCAGGATGAAACAAAGAGACAGCAGCTAGCTAGCTGCAACTCACAGTCATTATGCATAACTGATCCAACAGTAGGCAACATATGCAAAAGAACAGCAGAAGACCACTGGCTCCTTTACGTAAGAATCATTGGAAGATCAGTGCTGTGCAGTATGCAACACAAAGAAAACCACTTTTTATTCCCTATTTATTTATTCAAGTAATTCTGCAGTTTAGCTGATTATTTTTAAATATTTATTCATTGTTGCAGAGATGTAATGCCTGTTTGAAGCACACCACTCGAAACTCTGAAACTCTCCAAACTAGATACACAAACCTGTCGAAGCCGAGTCAGTGAAAGCAGTAACTTGCTGAATTATTTAATATGGCTCATATACTCTAAAACCTTCATCTTCCCAACCAAACCCTGGTGTTGTGTGTTAGGTGTCAATCTGAAAGAAAGAGAACGCACGAGGGAACGTACATAAGAATATCATCCAAACATAAGTTATTGAGGGTAAAATACTTATCCTTGTTTTTGTTTTTTTGTTGGGAATCAGTAAAAGCCTTGCCATCAGTGGCATTCTCTATGCTATAACACACACCATTGTGGTTCGACACAGCTTTCTGAAAAGGCTTCAATTAAGGGCAGGCCTTTGTGTCATTTCTTTTGACTTGAAATCAACCACTTAATCAGAACACCCAATGTGACAAGTGCTAACTGTAATGCCAGCTTAAAATAATACATACCTGTTCATGAGAGACAAGTATTTCTCATCACTTCTGAATGAGATACAGAAATCACAAGGACTGGGACCATATGTTAATCTCCTGATTTGATACTATCTTGATATACATTGCAATTCATGAATACTTGAATTACACACTTCTAGAGACTGTATATTATAAGTCATATTTCTAAAAACAATGGACATCACATGTCAGTCAGTGTTTCTGACTGCTGTTTCAGCAGCATAACGTATTGCTTAAAAAAGTAGTAAATAAACTAGTGGTCTTATTTATTACTGCTGTATTTCTGTAAAGCACTTTGTGACCTTGATCTGTTAGAGGTGTTGTATCGAATTAACTTTACTTACAAAAATATATGATACATGTGCAATTGAATGAATAAAAATGTAGAATTTTTTAAAATAAACTTGCCACATATAGCTCCCCCTGCACATCAATATAGGCACAATGGTGCCCATACATTAATTTATTTGTGTCAGATGCCACGATTTCAACCTTAAATACATTCTTTTTTTATTTCACTGTGTAGCTGTGTGATGCACACTGATTCACACCCCGCTGTTCCTCCACCGCACTCCTGCTGCTAGCAGACCATTCACCTGGAAAAGTACCATCCAGAAACAGGTGTGTTGAAGGAGCTGTAGTAACTAGAACTCAAACCCAAGCCCTGGATCACAGTAGCCTGGGTGTAATGCATGTAAAAGCAGCAACAGAAAGTTTGATGATCCAGCAAGGAGTTAGCACTGGCTGAATCTGATTTCAATGATCAAAATGGAAAGCTCATTTCAATAATTCAACTCAATTTTTCAATTTTATTCATACAGCCCAATATCACAAATCACACATCACATTTGCCTAATGTTATAATTATAAATAGGTTTTCTATTCTAACTTAAAAGATACAGGTATCATGATGCACAACTTTGATATTAATAAATATCCCTTGACTTATCATGAACCCATTAACAACAGTAATCAGTGAGCAAAACACTTGCAAAACTTTTTTGTCCAAGAGCTTGGCCCCAGAATTCTACAGTGATTTATGTTTTCCTGAGACTCAAACACTGCAGAATGTTCATGATACAAATCTTACAGTTAATGTAATTAACTGTATTTTATTAAGTTCCCCAGAACCCAAGATGATCTTCGTGAGATCTTCAAATTTCTTGTTTTGTCCAACCAACAGTCTAAAACCCAAAGATATTCATTTTACATGATACAAAACACAAAATTATCAATTTGTCACATTGGAGATGCATTGAAAATGCATTTTCACTTAATAAATGATTATAATTACTTGTATATTATAATTTCTTTGTTATTACTTGCCATTTAATTCAGTCACATAAGTGGAGTCATGTGACTAATGACTGACCTGACAAAATAATTCAACACTGACTTTTCTCACATGACACAAACACCTGTCTCCTGGGTCAAAGTCCTGTGCTGTTGGACTGTCTTATAATGACACGGAGGGGTATATATTGGAGCTGATTGGAAGCCTGGTACATCTCATATAGACGCTTAAGAGTGACACTGCCAAAGTGGCATATTTTGACACCCTGGGAATGAGATCAGCCTGTATCCTTGAGCCAAAATCTTCATTACTGTTGGTCACTGGAGCCATGAAATCCAAATCTGACCATGAAAGTGAGTTGGAACCGATGTTGACTGTCAACAAGGTAGTCTTTAACTTTTATCAGACATCCCCCAACACCGAATCTCCACTTCAGTGTGAAGCTGACAATAAGAAAGGGTACTCACCCTGAAATCACTACATCAGCTTGGCCTCAAACATGTTCGCTTGCCAAAGTCAGTCAACATAAAGTTGGATGATCACATGATGAGAAAAGAAGTCTAATGGGGGGCACACATTGGCTTCCCATTTCCTACAGCAAGAAAAAAGAATTTGGAACAAGAAGCTATTCAACTCACACCCTTCTTCAAGAAAGGGCCATCAATTCTCGTGTGACTGCACCTTTACTCAGAAAGGCCTGTCATCAGCTGCCATTCAGCTTTCCACACCCTGCTTTACAAGGCAAAGACAGGGACTGTGCCCAGGGGTCAGCCACACATTACCTCAGCCACCTCTGGTGCTAATCTGTTCACCTGGGACAAGGGCCACAGGGAGCCGAATTATAAAGGGCCTGTCAGTGATAGAGCAGTGGAGCCAGTGACACTGAGGGAAAGCAGTGGCCCTCGATTCATATTTTCAGACCTGTCCTCAAACAGCAGCTGCACAGCAGTGACACAACCTTGTGTGCCACTCTTCATAAGTGGTGGGGGGTGGTGGGGGGGTAGCTATATGACAGGCTTGCTGTCATTAAGTTTGAGTGGTAGGTCTTGCTCTCCTTAAAGACAGTAGTTATAGAGAAAACAGGATTTACAACCTGCTCCCTTACCAGGCTTCAGTTCTCTCTCTGATCAGTGCCACAAAAGATGTAGGCTTGACTGCTGTAACCCACAGCTGAATGAAGAGATTTTTGTCAAGGTCCGATATTACTCTCCTGTATGCTTGCTTGCTCAATACACAGGAATAAAAGGCATGGCTCGTGCAGGCTGACTGTGGTTAGCAAGCAGAGGTCAGTCCGACAAAATTCATTTGTGACTACAGGAGAGGTGGTATGACCACAAACCCTTACACTCCCACACAATCTAAGTGGTTCAATTTGGGTGGCTGAGCACATGCAAGCAATGCTTTAGTGCTAATATATTGTGTCCCTGCCCCATGTACACCCACGGGTCAAAATAAAATGACATTGTTGAACACCTACAACGTTCCAAAAATCACAAGTGACCATGATCATGGGTCAAAAGCCAGCAAAGGCTGTTGTCCTTGTCATTGCACTTGTGACTCTGGTTGTTAGGAGGACTTGCACAGTGAGGGGTGAACCTGGAGAGGGAACCACCCATGTGTTTTGCCCGATCAGTTGCAGTTGTTATCAAGGTGTTTGCCTGTAGCCCTCCACAGGTTAAACACAGCATTAGCATTTGAAATTGAGAAGAAATTAGGGCATGAAACAGCAGAAGTAAACTAACCAAATAATGTCAATCTGAAAACATGACTCTTTAACAAACACAACTTTGGCAGGAAATTTTTTTGCACAACCTTATTATATCATTCATTGCTCAATGACTGCGTTGGATGTCATCAAATTTAAAGTCATATAATAAAATAATTTTTATTGGAAGAAAAAATAAAATCACGACACACAGAACATAAAGTGAAGGTTGATCAAAAACTAATCACGCCAGTGTTTTTTCTTTCAATTTCCATTTACAAAATATTTTCATTAAACTTGGCAAGGTGATAATGCCAGCAGCTCGTGCATTTTTTGAAGTAATTTCACATTATTAGGGCTGTAATCAACCAAAGAACATCTTGGTCAACTAAAGTCGCACATAATCTTCAGCTAATCGTTTAGTCATGGGGAAAAAAAATCTGCACATTATTTTACTTGTACAGTGGTGTGTCTGTGTCACTGTGCAGTTACACCTCCAAAACACTAGTTGGCGTCGGACGACTGTGTTAGTGCTGTAAAGTAGTTAGTTCAAATCAAACTTTATTTATAAGATAAGATAAACTTTATTGTCCCGCAAGGGAAATTCGTCTTGGGCAGTATAGTGCAAACAGCTTATCATCAATCATATAGTTGCTTCTAAACTCAAATTAAACATGGCTTCATAGAGACAATTTCAAACACAAGTATGCAAATTGGCTTCACTATAAATCACAGAACTGACAGACACCAATACAACATGCCAACGTTATTAGCACAAGTCTATGGCATTTTACATTGTATAAATTAGCCTAGTGTCTAGTGATCTTTCCCTCTTGTCATATAAAACCAGGGACAACAGCAGCATGTAACAAAGGTAACAGCACTTCATTACAACTCCATTACAACTCACAAGGTTCACCGACAAAACAACTGTCTTATACTAAACACGTTTTCCAAGCAAATGCAACATGCTAACTTTATTAGCACCAGCCTATGGCATTTTACATGGTATACATTAGCCTAGCGGCGAGCGGAGATTTCCTCTGCTCATATGAGCAGTATAAATAGTATAAAGTATAAATCCCTGAAGGATTGACACCTCACACGACTTAAAATACTATTTTAGTGGAGGCTCTACTGTTCACAATTTATTTCTTATCTGTGAAATACAAGTAAATATAAGCCTCGTTTCCACTGAGGGAAACTGTGTTATTGAACATCACAGGAGGTCTGCGTCACCACGACACTGAGCGTGAGGGTGGGCGAGTCTTTTCACAGGTAACTTAGCCTGAACATATGTATATATGTGTGTGTCCTTTATCGTTTTCAATCTCTTCAATCTTTCAAGTTAATCCTTTGAACTCATATAAACAGTCCAGCAATGTATTTTTGTCATTTCATTTCAGATGATTTATATGCTTAAAATCTGTACATCAGGTAAAATATTATGTAAGTCAGTAAAGCATAATAATTGACAAAACTATTGAAATGCTGCCATAAATTAAAAAAAAACGTTTAATGTGTTCTCATTGAATTTGAAAAAATAAACACACACAACATATTGAACCACAAGATTTCTAACTCTACAAACACTCAATAACTTATTTGAACTATGTACATTATTTAGTTTTTGAGATATACTCATATTTATGAGCAGAGTGCAAAGCTCTTTTGATCCATCTTTTCCCCAGTGCCTACATTGGTATTTTTTTGTGTCTAATATTACTAAAATCTGTACAACCTAAAATCTTAAAGGTGAAGTTATACATATACGCACATATTGGCCTGTTTTTCTGCTCCTCCAGCATCATCGCATGTTGTCAGCATCTTTTGGACCTTTTACAGCATGATGGAATGACATCATTGCAAGCGGACAACATGTTGGTGCAAAAGACAGAAGTCTTAGCTTTCTGCTGCAAAAAAAGAATGCTCTGGCTAATATAGTTTTTATTTTAGATCAATTTTAAAGGGGATCATGTAAACAATTATGTTCTGTGGCCATGATGGGTCAATACTGTAGCATCATCACACGTTTTCGTGCGGATCATGAAAACAACAACCGCCCACAGCTGAACACTGGTGGTCAGTTTCCAGAGAGTTAAACACATTAACATGTAAAATATTCTCAAATGATTTAAGTGAAAATTTGAGTCGCAGTCACTTTGACGAAGAGTGCTCTTTTCTTAATCCTTCATAACTGACTTAAAGTCCCCCACAGTAATCACCTCAGACAAAAATGATATTGCTGAGATTCTGACATTTTACCTCACTCACATTATGCAGGTCTGTATGTGAGGAACATTGCCCAACCTCCCAACTTTCAGCTAATTAGAATCAGTTATTTATTACATCTGCCACCTTGACACAAACACTGGCAACATTCCGGCCAATTAGAATCAATTATTCACAGATAATCAGGATATGAATTAAATTACCAGTACCTAAAAAAAAAATTGTATTCAAAAGACAAGTCTGTGTACACATGTGCATAATATATTGGCTTAAAACTGGCATTAACTTCTCGTTCCACTAACCTGTCATCCTGGCATTTTATTTTCCCTAGTGATCTCTATTTCTTAAAAAAAAAAAAAAAAAACAATGTAATGCTGTTACTAAAGCTGTGTTGAATGATGCTTGTTATTCTGCCGTTCACATCTGCTTAAGTTCCTGTTGGCAGTGGCTTTCTTTATGTGAGAATGATTCTGCTTTGTGTTGCCCTTGACTGTCTTAATAATACAGCCCTGTAGAAATAAAATAGCACCCTAGGAATTTTGCCAGCGACAAGAAATCACTCAGATGCAACAATCTTTCATTAAAACATATTGCCAGGATCGCACTGATGTTGTTTTTTTTCCCCTGGCCTAAAAGCATTTAACCCTTGATGAGCCTCTGTGAATTGGCTCACAGCATCATATTTTGGACTCCTGATCTGAGATGGAAAAGCAAATGATGCCAGACTGCAATGAGTACTGTGTATTGCTGTTAAAATCTCTCTTTTTGACAACTTTTATGCTCCCGATATTAAGTAATTTTAACTTCAGAGTATTGTCACAGACATGGCAATGTGACACACTGATTTCCAAATAGCAATAATGGCAATATAGCATACACTAGAGCCCTTTTTGTGCGGCAAAATGCAGGTTCCAAACACTGTAATTTATTTGAAAATTAGTTGTTTCAGACAGTATTGCAGCACCTACCAATTTCAGCCTGTCTACTCTTTCCATTATTTCGATCAAATTAGAGGTCAACGCCACAGACGCCTTCCTCTCCAGCTTCCTCTCCTAGGCTTCCTGCTCCTGGCCCACCTCCCTGAATGCCAACCTCACCAGCCAGCTGCCCTTCCAAGCTTCAGCTTTACTGCCACTTGGGTGAGGAGGGAGTTAGAGAGGCTTCTCACAGGCGAGGCAGAGGGTCCTCACAGCGTCAGCCCCAGGGTGCTCCAGGCGTGTACCAGTTAGCTGTCAAATGTGTGGACAATGCTATCATATCCCAGCTCCACAGGCCTTATTCCCACCCGCAGAAGCTTGGAAGCAGAATGAATATGATGTCCTTTCATTTCTCTGGTGCTTTCAACACCATCCAGCCCCTCCTGCTTAGGGAGAAGCTCAAAGTGATGCAGGTGGATAGCATGGTTTCCTGGATTATGGGCTGACTAGCTCACTGACAGACAGCAGTTCATCTTCCTCCAGGGCAGTGGATTGGATGCACTGCGGAGCAGCACAGGAACGGCTAGCTGTATTGTCAGCTTTCGAGTTCACTCTCTACACCTTTCCTTTTAAGTTTCAACTCAGGGTCATGGCAGCTCCACAACTTATTTGATGACTCCTCTATTGTGGGGTGCATAGGTTAGGGCAAGAAACGGAGAACAGCTGCCAAAAGAGTCCTGTCAGCCACTGCAGGTGCAACCATTTGCAGCTCAACATCAGCGTGACAATTGAGCAAGAGATGGATTTCAGCCTGTCACCATGCAAAGTGTGGAGAGTGAAATGGTTGGTTTCCGCGTATCCAATAGACCTCTTAACAAGTTCTACTAATCAGTGGAGGCCAGCACACATTTGTAATGACTGAGAATGAAGACAGGATTAACGAGCTGGTGAGAAAGACTCTTTAAGGCTGCACGGAGCAGAGGAGAGAAGATGAGGACTGAACTGAACTCCATCTTGGTCAATACTATCCACCCCCTCTGTGGTGAACTGGTGCAGCTATGGCGCATGATCACCTTCCACCTCATCTACCCGAGGTGCAACAGCAAGCTGTTTAGCTGCTCGTCCGTGTCAAGAGCAATCAAACGGTACAATTATTCTTGTCTAAATAGCTCATATCTCAGCCAGCTTGGAGCCAGCTGAGCTGTACTGACCTGCACTGACAGCTTGAGATGGTAAACGTACATTTTTTTTTACAGGCATGATCCTGTGACTACATTACCAAGAAGGCAAATTAATATTGGTACAAGTTCACATCTGCTTTTATAGCACAATTGTAAATCACACTTAAGTTAGCAATCAAGACTGTTACTTACATCTGTTACAGCATACAGATGTATGAAATTAACCACATGATGAAAATGGCTTTACTTTAATTTCACTTTCACTTTGTGCTTACAACTTGGGTCTTACATTGTTTATATTTCTATCTGTGATGCTTATTATTTGTTGCATGTACATATTATTTTTATATTTCTCTTTTTCTTAATAGTTCTCATACCCTTGCTACTGATATGTTGTTCTTCATTCAAATATAATTAAAGACTATTAAGTCAGCACAGTGATTGCCTGCCAAGCTGTCTAGGGTGTAACCCCACCTCTCACCCAGTGTCAGCTTGGATTGACTCCAGAGCACCTGCAGCCCTCACAGATAAGCAGATATAGCTAAGGGGTGGACTGCTATGAAAACAAGTGTATTACAGTTCAGTTATATGGTAGTTTATATATGCTTAAAATAATTAAATACAGGATATATGTATATGTGCAACACGTTCTCATCCCAAGTTGTCACATATCACTGCTTTGTCCATGGACATTCTCATCTACATATAACAAGCTAGGTATCGTCCTGTGTCTGCAGTTGGTGTTCCAGGGCACCACAACCAACGCCATCATGTCAAAAAAACGTACACGTTAAGTTTAGGCAACAAAAGCATGTTGGTAGGTTGATGCAACAAAAGCATGTGGTTAGGTTTAGAAAAAAACATCATGGTTTGGCTCTACATTAATATGGGAAGCAAACACCAGGCTCCCAGGTTAAGTCCAAGGTTTGTTGGACCCATCCGTCGCCCCTCCCACCCACCCTATAGAGACGTTTCAGCTCCTTATATTATGTTGTTACCAGCAGCGTGTCAAAGTGACAACGCCCAGCCCTGTATCATACCGACACAACAGTTGCTGTCCGGTAGCATGTTGAACTGAGGCCACCCATCCGTGACAGATGCTGCCCCTTCGACTAGCTGCATATCATAACACTGCAAAAGGTTCTGTTTGTCCGGGTTACAAACTGATGCTGCGCAAAAGGTGGCTTTTGGTGTTACTGTCTAACACTAAAATCACTTACAAAGCGGTGGTATTTGATGACTTAGGAATGAGAACAGGCTGCTATTGCACGTATGGCTTGTATTCATATTTCTGTGTGTCTTTATTGCTTCTCAAACCCTTGCTGCTGATCGCAAGCTACATTTTTTTTTTAAATTCATTTCAATATAATCAAAGACTATTAAGTTCACCCAGTGATTGACTGACAACCTGTCCAGGGTGTGCCCCAACTTCTCACCCAGTGTCAGCTTGATTTGGCTCCAGAGCCCCCGCAGGTCTCGAGGATCTGCAGATAAAGCTAATGGATGAACTGTTACGATAGCAAGTGTATCACATTTCAGTTATATGGTAGTTTATGTCTGCTTGCTATAAGTAAACACTGCACAGTGTGTGTGTGTGTGTGTGTGTGTGTGTGTGTGTGTGTGTGTGGGTGGAGCAGGGCCCTATCTCCTATCTTTTCACAGGGATCCTGAAGTTCTAGCACCACACCTGGTCTATTCTTACACAAAGAACTACAGCAAACCTACAATACAGTTTATAGGCATTAACAAACTGGAATATGACAGTGAGGGGAGAGAAGATACGAAAAGACTAATATGGCATGTCACAAAGACACGCAGTCAAACCCAGCACAGGAATATCATGATTAAACTGCAGATTTAAAGATATGTATATATTTTTAATCTCCAGGTCTATGTGATTAAGGAACAACAGGATTTGTGGACTCTATCCAGTCTTCCAAAACATTTTATGAAGTGTAACGAAAACAAAACAGCCTTGAAAATTAAAGTCATAATTGCATTTGTATCACATACTCAAATCAATACATACACAGCCCCTCCCGATGCTGAATTTGAGTATCTCAGCTCTGTGCATCCTCAACAAGACATTAACCAACCGGATCAATAACATTCAAGGGCAATGAGCAGGAGAGGCTAAACACCGACTTCTGCACGTTATATAACTTGCAAATGACACGCATGCACTGCCCGTAGTTGTGTCAGTAGTTACAACGCATATAAAGAGCGAGCATTTGTGCGTTTTTATATAGGTTATGATGACCTTTAGTAACTCCTGGACCGTTGCACTTGATTAGCTGTTTGGACCCAACACACGCTGTAAAACACAGGTCAGTCCGCGACGCACAAGAGGATGATATTAGTGATGTGATAATGAAATACAGTTAAAGACTTACTTTAAGACGGCGCTGTCCCCCTGTCTGACGGTGATGTTGTCCTTTAATACAGAATCCCCGCTTCTGGCTGGAACTCCTGCAGGTACAAGGAATAACAATTTAAGTCCGAGGACGACAAGGCATTTCCCAGGCACCGCCAAATAGCCACAAATTCCCATGATTTTCTGTCACTGCGCAACTTCCAGGAAAACTTGAAACCGTCGGATATTCCGTTTGCGTCTCGATCGCAAATTCCACTCCACAATCAAGATGCTGTGTCGCCTTGCTGGAACTGTGGACGACCTGGTTTTGCTCCAAGTAAACAGGCTTGTTATGAAATAACTGTGCGTGTCGATAAACGCAGGAGAGAAAGAAAAAAAAGTGTCTCTCCGCCCGCGAGCCGCTCTAGGAAACTGACTTCGGAGGAGAGAAAAGCGCCGTGTTTTTCAGAGAAATGCGCACCGTCTCCTCCGCTTCAAACTGTAATCGCCGTGAAATGGATGCTCTCGGAGAGATGCATCAGCCAAGTCTTGTATGTTTTTCTCTCCCTCGGTGTTCCCTTTTCTTTTTGTCGTCTCGGTGAGACTGTGGAAAGCTGTGTACACTCAAAGCAAAAGGCTCAATTCGCTTCAGTATCTTTTTCTTTGCGTTAAGTAGGCTACAGCTCCTGAAGTAGTTCTCTCTCCCTCCCTCTCTCTCTGTCTCTCTCCTTCTCTCCCTGTCTCTCCCTGTGTCTCTCTCTCTCTCTTCCCCTCTCCCTCTCCCCCCTCTAATCGCCAGGTAGCATCACTTGCCTGTACCATGAGGACCATATGGTCTGTAGCCTGCAGCTTCCTCATATCGGTTAGATAAGGTCCCTCACAAACTGGGGTCCTGGGACCTGCAGTGGGCCCTTAAGGGGGTCTACAGGAGACACTCACTTAGCCACATGACAAATATTAATTCATGCAACACATTTGATATGATTTCATCATCACCCATGCATGTGAGAAGATCAAAGCTGTTGATTTAGTCCTCACCGCATACACAGAGATGGAGGAGAATATTCACTCTCACACTAATTGGGATCACTTGCAGTGCTGTGGCCCTTGGTGACCAGCTGGAGCACCTGGAGGCCTAAAGGTTCCACAACAAAATTAGGACTTGTTACATTTCACAATAATTTAATTCACTCAAAACAATTTCAATCAGAGGATGAATCGGGGAGACTAATAATAGGTTTCACACCTACCACTCTTATCTAAGTAAGCGTTGTAGCACTTAAAACAACAAAATCTCTTCAAATGGGAGTCTGGGGTGTATTTATTTAGCTACCATGAGATGAAGCTGGTCAAGGACCCCTTATACTGGGTTGAATTGCAAGGAAAATATTCATCCTCCTCCTTAAGAATTCTTCTTGTCAAATGACTCATTCTAGAAATTACACCTCTTGCTAAAACTTAAAAACTTTTTTTTTGAAATATCAGTGGAGGTCTGTGGCCTTATGTGCATCCTTCAGGTGTATATTTATGTTAGCTGCTGCACTCCTGCAATAAATTATTAAAAAAAAAAAAAAAAAAAAAAAAGGTTACCACCAACCAGGAAAAGCTTGCAATTGCCCCAGGGCCCATGAAACTTGTTTGTGAAATATGCAAAATATGAGTATATATACTCATTATTTGAGTTTTGTGCTTATGTTGCATATTCTTAAAATCATTTGTGTATGATTTGTGTAAGATACAGCACAGAAAACACAGGACCAGGTTCTATTGCAGCACAGGAAAAGCGTAGATATTTCACACTTTTAGGAAGGAACAGGGAGTTAGCAACTCACCTGGCCATGTGAGTAGCAAGCAAAATTGAAACATGCAGGCTGATCACTACAAAAGCCTAAAGCCCAATGGAAACACACTGACAGGTCACTACAAAACAACCACGTTTAGAGCTGAAAGAGCAGATGGAAACACACTGACAGGTCACTACAAAACACCCTCACGTGGAGCCTAAAAAGTCAATAAATACACCCCAACCGGTCGCCCCGAAACTGCCATGTTTGGAGCTAAAAAAGATGGTGGAAAAACACAGACAGGTCACCACAAACCACACACATTTGGAGCCTGAAAACTCGATGGAAACATACTGACAGATCGCTACAAAACCCCCACGTTTGGAGCCTAAACGGCCAATGGAAATATACAGACAGGTCACTACAAAACAATCAGGTGTGGAGCCTAATAAGTCATGAATGCACATCAACCAGTCAGTGCAAAACCCCCACATCTGGACCCTAAAAAGCCCATGGACACAATCCGATGGGTTGTTCCAAGACACCCAGGTTTGGAGCCCAAAACTCACTGGAAAAAGCACTGAAAGCACACCAACAACTCATATATAACGTCACTCTTTAAACATAGATATGATTCGTGTAACATGTTGGTGGTTTGCAGACATTAAAAATGCCAACATTTTCGACTGGTTACTGGGCTGGGGTACAACTGTATGCTGTCACCCTTTACATCACCATCCCCTATGTATTGCCCAAAAAGTCATGAATCACATGACCACCTTGCACTGTATGTGATGGACAGCCAAACCTTTTTTTTTTAATGCAGTGGATCATACAGATCAGAATGTCCATTTGCTGTATGTTTCCTTATAGAATATGTATCATGTTGTAGTTTAAAATGAAATTCATTCATTTAGAAAAATTCTTCTGCAGTGGCTTTTTTTTTTTTTTGAGTTAAGAACCCTCGAAATTGCATGAAGGAGTTCATTTAAATAAAATGTTGTCCCATTGACCTCTGCCTGGAAAGATCTGTATTGATGTCTTTAATTAAAGTAAAAGTAGATAACCACCTTGTAGGCAGAAGCTGGAAACCTTTGATCAGAAAAGTCATTTTGGTTCAATCTCTCATTTTCTCACGCTGTGACAGTTCTAACATTTTAACATTTTTGAGGAATCCTCAGGCCTTGTTTTTGTAAGGGGTCATTTATACAAACTTAATAGGTGGATGATAGATTATTTAGTTAAGGTGCTTATTTGATGGTTAGGGTGAGGAGGAAAGTATCATTTGGGAAAAGAGAGTCTGAACTTCACCAAACCACACTGACTTTGTTTACTAATGTGCTCCTGGGTTGTTTCTGCCTGTCCATATCTGTATGCATGGCGGGGAAGCTGGCCACTAGGGATGCGAGTGGCACTTTGCTGTGCATCTAACAGCAGCACTCAGGATTACTATGACAGCTTTGTAGTCTCATGAGAAGACTGAACAAGATAATTTCTTTACCTTAACATCAATTTAGCATGCTGTTAAGATATTGGATGGGAAGCAACAAATGGCAATGCACTGAAGGCTTTGGATGGCGTCACTGTGAAAGATACAAGTGACACATGGCATTGTTCTTGTCTGGTACCAAATGTTTGTACAAGTGTGAAAGCAGTGATGGCTTGTGTTTGTAGGCTAGAGTCTGTGTTCTGTTGTCACTTCATCAATCTTGTCTCACATACGATTGACTTCATAATAAAAGCCTTTGTCTTTAATAAACCCACTAAGTGCCCTGAACAATACAGTGCCAAAAAGACAATTATACCTTTTAGCAGGTGTGAGGCGTTCTCAAGGTTTTATTGCCCACTTTACCAACAGTAGAACACAAAAACATCAGTACAATGGTAGTGGACTTCCGGGTGTCATTAACAATAAAATATATTGTCTGCACTGTTCTGTGTGTATCCTCTTTCTTCTGTTCCCACCTTTTTCAGGCAGCAGATAAATACCATGTAAATTACCCTGATTTAATTTCTAGAAAATGTACAAACTAACATACGTGATTAGGTAGTATGTTAGGTAAAATCCTGAGGTACACAGGTCAGTCAATACTTGGTGTATATGAGCGGTTCATCGCATTTAGCAAACAGTTGTTCAGTTTATTCGAAGGTTGTTATTGAGGAATTATGATGATGTCTTGTGCCGGAGAAATTAGGCAAAGATAAGACTTAATTAAAATTATATCTGCCTGGGATGCAACACAAGTCCTGACTGTGTGCACGTCTTAATGGTTTTTAAATTAAAATCCCTCCCTGACCTCAGCAAAAATCTTAGATATGTGGTCTTAATTAGAGTCAAGGGTACAGGGAGGGGATGGGCCAAGGCACTTGTTCACAGACACCCCCTCAGTCGATTAAGGCTGTAACATTTGGTCATGTGATGTCCTTTTAACACCTTGGTGGCATCTGCTATCAATTCACTGTGAGGATAAAGACGGTTTAATAACACCATTAAGAGAAAGGAGGAGGAGCTGTTGGTATGTGCGGTATTTTCAGCAATCAGTTGTGCACAGAGGTGTTTGGAGGATAAAACAACACTGCAATCCATTTCAATCCGTGTCATGTGCATTACGTTTTTGACCCTCATTGTTCTGCCTTACAGCGGGTCAGGTGCATCCGATGACCTTGCCAGAGCTCCACCAGGAGCGCCGGTGCCAAGCATGCAGAAATGACAAATTAGAATGGCATTGTTCGTTGCACAGCCCACATGAATCACTCCTGATGTATCACACAAACAAGAATAGGGAGAGAGGAAAAAAAGAAAGCTAAACTCTGGCCTAGATCAACTACCCATGCTCTAAAATAGGAGGTGAACATATTGATTTTTACCATGCTCAAATGAACAAAGCCATTTCACTTAAGTCATCGTCTTTTTGATTGGTTGCAGCCGTATACAGTCCAGCTCTTACAGGCACATTGTGTTTCTCATTTATTTCACTTATACATGCAGTGACATTCACATAATTTCCTGCTGCGACGCATTAACCAGACCCTGGGTGGTTTATTCAAACAATCCATGCTAATCTTCATTCATATCATGCAAGGATGGGCAGAGCTAGCAGACAATGGGCCGGCCTCTGACCAAAGCAAGCTAATACCCAGGCAAAAACATGGGTAGACTGAATAAAGAGCGCTCACTCAATGGATTCAGTCATCTGCAGAAGCTCAGATTCCACTGGCACACCAACACTAATGTTATGCAACTTATTCATGAGTGGCCGACATTCTGAGGTCAGCCTAGCAAAGTTTTGTGAAATCATTTGAAGTGAGAAAGAACATATTTGTAACAATAGCAGAAAGCAGACACATCATGTTCTTTTGTGTTAGCTATTGACTGAACGTTTTAAATAAGCTTTGGTTTAAGGATTTAGGGGGATAGACTGGCAGAAATGGAATACGAGTATGTTTTCTTTAGTGTATAATCACCTGAAGATAATTCATTAACTTTGAATGAATTGTTTATTCTAGATATGGAGAGGGTTTTTCAACCACAGAGACTGCCATGTTGCACCGCCTTGTCTCTACAATAGCCTAAAAGGGACAAACCAAAGACTGGCTGTAGACAGAGCCATTTTTTGTTGGTCACCATAGGTAGCAGCTCCTCCATGATGGGAGTGTCAGAAAAAACACAATTTTTATTTTTATTTTTTTTTACATGAAACTGCCTTATCTTATTCCGACACAATACATTTTCAAATACATTTTCGTTTTTACAGGAAATGTACTATTTGCATACAGTCTCTTTCAAAATAAGTGCACTATGTCAGTACAACACTGCAAATTGATGGGTTTTTTTTGTGTCTGATGCCAGAAGTGACTGACCATGCCTGATTTCAACTACTTCAGAGTGAGACTGGGTTGTTTATTCAGTGTTTCCACTGGTTTAAATCACTGGGTTTGTTTGCTTTGGAGAGGACGAGATCTCTGCAGATAATCTGGCTGGTAAAAACCTCCTGAAAATCTGGATTTTAAGTTATCAGAGAAGCAAGGTGATCACACATTAGCAGGTGCTGAACTAGCGGCCCATCTCTGACATGCCAAACAGCATTGAAGAAACATTGATTTGTGATGTGAAACTGCTTGATTCAGTGTATTTACTGGTTTACATGAGTGGGTCTGTTAATTCTGGGATGCAAGCGAAGTCTGGATAATTTGGATAATTTATCAGAGATAAGGTGAGCACAAGATGGTACGTGGTGAGGTATGTGAGTGAGCAGCCCACATGCCGAACTGTGCTGGAGAAACATTGATTTAAAAGTGAAACTGCTTGATTCAGTGTTTTTACTGGTTTAAATAACTGGTCTGTTTGTTTTTGAGAGGAAGAGAGGATAATTTGACTCCTGGCAAAAGCCTCGTGAATGTCTGGATCTTAAGTTATCAGAGAAAAAAGGCAAGCACACATAAGCAGGTGTTGGACTAGTGGCCCATTTTCAACATGCTAAATAATGTCTGATTTGTAATGTGAAACTGCTTTATTAAGTGTTTGTGCCAGTTTAATCACCTGCTCTGTTTGCTTTGGAGAGGAAGAGACCACTGTGGATAATTCAGCTCCTGGTGAAAACCTCCTGAACAATGAACACTGATGGAGTTCTAACCAGGAGAAGTTTTAGCTGGTTGCAATCTGCAATCCTCACCACTAGATGCCACCACATGCCCCTAAATCCTACACACTGTTCCCTTATGGTAAGTTTGGAGTTATAATAGTCACTGAAGTTTAATAACATTTTATGTCTTTATTTTCTTCTATTGTACCGTGGTGAATCTTACCACTAACTAACTAGCTAGTGCATTTAGTAGGTGAAGTGAAGCTTTGGGACAGTCTCTTCAGCACCTCTTCACTCTGACACCAAACATAATACATCCATTTCCCTGACTTGTAGTGTATCACTCTGCCAGCATAAACACCTACTAATACAGTGGAGTTCCCCATCTAAACAAAATGAGGACATGTTGAACAAGAGTGGAGGACAACACTTGCTTTGTCTCCTTTGTGATGCAGGGAATCAAATCTACTCAAGGTCAAGTTTAGAAGAAAAAAGTGAATTCCTGCCCACTTTTCACCTCTGCATTGGTTTATTTAAAAAGTGGCGATGTTTTAGTCTCCTGGACAATTCTGAAGTTATATTCAAGAATCATAAAGTGCCACAGTGCTTAAATACAGCCCATAATTGCATGATAATTCAGAGGTGAGTTGGAGGTGTGTCAGTGATCACACAATGCAGCCACAAGATTTTCTCTGCTGTTTAAATATTTATTGATGCAAGCTCAAAATCCCTCCGACACTGTCAAATCACTTCAAGTTAGCAAATGTAAGACATAGTCCAAATATACAGTACTGTACACAAATGCCCATCCAATAACCCTGGATTTATTCATATAGATATACAAAAACATGACAGTTATGTTGTGAGTATTTCATTAAACGTGTAAAGATAACAGTAGGCTCAGCACCGCACTGCCCTCCTGTAAATATAAACTTACAGGCACAGGCTCAAATCAGTCATAATAATCTAACAGAAAAGAGGCAGGTTAAGGCCAACTCTTGATAATCCCAAAAACAACAAGAGCCCAAAGAGATCTCTATTTAAAATCGTTTATACCGTTGTCAAAAAATGTTTTTTTTGTTTTTGTTTATATATCCCATATTTTATATCCAAAGGTATTATATCAAAAGTGTTTGGTGGAAACAGGGCTTAACAGGTTTGATGTTTTCAAATGCAGGTCTTTGTTGTTGTTGTTGTTGTTTTGTTTGTTTGTTGTTTTTTTCAATTTTCTAATAGCAGAACAATGTTCTGCCTTTCTAGTTCCATTTTGAAATATAAAATGAATATGATTACTTTCAATTATTAAAGTCAGAAGAATCATTTTATCTGATAAAATGGATTCTCACAATATGACAACAACTATTAAACATGTAATGATTTTTCTCTCAGACCTCTACATTTTCATCAAACTTTCCAGCAAAAAAAAAAAAAAAAAGAACTATTCCCTGCTGCAAGGAAAATCAAACAAACTACATTATTTACTTTTGTCCATAGATAACATCCAGCCTACAGTGAGTACTGCAGGTCAGTCACTGTAAGAGTTTATGGATTTTATTGGGTCGGTATTGACCGGTGTAATATAATGATTATGAAGAGGAAGAAACACAAGACATTAAGGGAATACATTACAGATTTTAAAACCATCCTTCTATCATTGCAGTGTTGATAGTATGTGTAGTGTCCATCTAACCAGTGTCCAGATCTCTCAACTAAAATTTATTGGTCCACTGCCACACAGTGCATTCTGGTAGTTGTAAGTTTTCTACCTCTTGAGCGAAAGCAAATGCCACAGTCTCTCTGAGTTTTCTTTGGTCATGTAGAGCAAATTTCATTTGCATCTTTCTGCTGCATAGACAGCCCATCTTTCCAGCTGTGAAATACTTCTTTTAAGTATGGACTGACTTATCTGCGCTATCTGTATCTTAATACAATATTCAAATGTTCACATGTATACTGAAAGTGTGTTCGGTCACTGTCACTGCTCCTCCAGTTCATACCGACCACAAAGAGATCCCCTCTCACAGCCAGATGCATGTGCATGATGTGGGACAAAATTCAAATTCTTCATTTGTTAAATCATCCATAAGATGCTTCAGCAGTCTAAGTTAGTTAAAACAAGTGTGGATCTTACAAACTGAATGTCTTTTAATTATGAAATTCCCTCTTTGAGCTTCAACAGACAGTGTTTTCTTGCTGAGCCACAGCAAAGGGACTGTAACACAAAGCCGGAATTTCATACTGCCAAAAAAATGCAACCAAAGTAGGCTATATCCACTTTTTTTGTTAAACTCTGTTGAGGCCTCATGTGAGTTTTTTTTTTGTTTGTTTGTTTTGTTTTACAAACTTGCAATGCAATATTGCAGAGAGGACTGTGGACTTTGTCCCCTATCATTTATTGAGGGCATGTGTGGGCATTTGAGTATTGTATTACTTAAATGGTTACTTCAGAAACACTAGACATCAGGATCGCCAATAATTTCCAAACAAATAACTGCTTTGTTATTTAACTTTAATTGCCTGAAGTGCAGGACTGGCTGGGTTTTCTCTCTGACAACAGACTGATTGCTTCTGTTGTCTGAGTTTTTTTTTTTTTTTTTTTTGTTAATCAAATAGCAACTTGATTCAGGTCTGCTTTATACCGTGTAGGAGCTTAAGTGCTCCTGGCATGGAGAGCTGCACATGATTCCAACTTTGATCTCAGATAACTACATCTGCCTCAGCCTTGAGTTATCAGACAGCTTTAATCAGACGCCCTAGCTGCAGTCACAGCATGTGGAACAAAAGACTGTTTATGTCTGTAGCCAGCCTTTAAAATGCAACGCTGGTCTTTCTCTGCTTTCAAGGAGTTGTGCTGGTCTTTGTCACATCTGATCCCATCCCAGCCCTCCCCAGTTCCCACTCTGCTAATGCTGCGCGATGTGTTGCAAAGTCAGTCAATGTATGCATGGCGTGAGGCCATGAATTATTTAAGAAGCTGGTACCTTTAAATGATTTGAATGTTCAGACATCCTGTGTTATCAATAGGTGTAATATTCTCTGTGCTCCCAGCAGGCGTGTGCTCAGCAGATATGCTGATACACTATCAGACGCTCCTCCACTGACCTCTGCATGACTTTATTTTGTGTGTGTGTCAGAATTAAAAGTGTGGCCGCAAAGACACGGCATTGATATGAAACATGTTGGTGGGGGTCTTAACTGTGCATTCAATTTCTAAAACTTCTTTATCCGATGTGTCAATATTTCAACCATTTTGAGCAGCTCTATTGACTACAAGTAATGGACATAAAAGCTGCTTGAAGGTCATGCTAAATCCTCCTGCATTAAGGCATCCAGCCTTTATGAGAGCCTAGAAAATATGAAAGGCATCAACAAGGACAACAAACAGGACGTGTGTGTCTCCAGCCACACGGGCATTAAGAAAACACATAGTTCCAGTCCTTGATTGTGATTGGCTAGGTTGCGTTCAAAGCTGTTGTAAAATACTCAATAAACACACAAATGTGACTGGGTTACAGTTTCAGTATTACTGCACCAATTAGTCACCTATTATCATGAGGGATGCAGAGCTAAAGGGGGTTTCATTTTAATATTCTTAAGAATAAGCAGTCAGAAATTAACAACACTGTCATTTAGGGGATGCACAAACAAACAAACAAACAAACAAACAAAAAACAAAGATGTCTGCAAAAGAGATGAGGAGGGTCTACAGGGATATATGTTTGGGCAGGCAGGGAACCCACTGCATTCTGTTGCTACATTGGAGAAATACATGTCATTGCTGCTGCCCAATTCATTGGCCTTTTATCTCCATCCAAAGCAGACAAACTACACCAACCATCTATTTTTACTGAATTAAAACTGAATGATTATTACATTGTTATTCTTGAGGTAAAGGCTATGCATTTTTGGACATTTTATTTAGAAACTAAAAAAAGTCCTATCTCCAAAATCAAACTCTAACCTGGTTTTGTAAAGGTCTAAATGTGAGCCAGTCAGCACTGAGAAAGCACACAAGACAACCAGTCAGGTACTGTACTGCACACTAGCCATAACTGGTGGGAGGTAGCTAACAGAGCTGCTCATCCAGCGATTACTGCTGGTGCCAACCCAACAGCGTTGCTGCGGAAACATCATGGCAACCCGCGGTCTACCCCCAGGTAGCCCTGGTGAGTGTGAAAGCAAATCCCCTTTAGCTTTGTTAACTACTGTTAGCACCATTAGTGATGTAGCACTGCTAGCGGTGCTAACATTTTAAAGTACTAAAGAGGTGCTGTGGCTCAAAATTAGCTGCTTACTCATTGGGGAGACCCGGGGGAAGACCAGAGGTGACCATGATGTTTCTGAAGCTATGTCATCATGCTACTGAGGAGGTGTTTACAGCGCTTATCGCAAATGGGCGCTGCCACTAGCTAGTCCCCACCCAGCTAACCCCCCCACCCAGTTAACCCCCCCACCCTCCTAGCCCAGCTGGTACAGAGTGCAGAGCATCCAAGGCCTTTTCTATATGTAGACACTCTGTTACAACAATAATTTAAAAAAAAAAGTTTTAAAACAAATTACAAGTGAACTGTTTGTATTTCTTGAAAATCGTTGTGCCTTTTCATGTTTTGCAGGATAGAACCTTTTAAGTCCAAGCAGAAGGTGAATCCTTAGGGTTAGAAGGTTCTATCTACATATGACCCCTCCCTAAAAATCCCTTTTACGAAACTGACAGGGTTTTAACATTGAGACTAAGTTAGGGTGTGTGACATTTTTGTGTACAAAAGAGACACATATCGTTGTTGCTATTTGGAATACAAAAACGATGAAGATCATTATCTCAAAATCACTCAGAACACAGAATGTTATCCAAGAAATTGTAAGGTAGCACTATGGGAAGTGAATCACGTAGTTTTTAATTGCTAAGCTATTACAGTGATGTTAATAGTTTTCATGTAGTTTGTCCCTGGGACCCACAGGTGACCATTTGAGTGTGTCCCCATTCAAATTTATGTTTTTTTACATACTGTAGTATTAAACTCAAGTTTGATGTTTTATGGTTTAAATTATGGTTATATTCATGAATGCTTGAAATGAATCTGAAAGTTAAACAAATAAAATAAATAATAAATCTGAAATTGTTATTTACAAAGCCACAGACTGTATCCCTGTATACAGTCTATGTACAAACGTACAAATCTCAAATCTTAAGCTGAATTTAGAAAGCACCTAAATCTACCCAGTATCAAGCAAATCAAATGTGATTTGTAATTGTGACCTGTAATAATAATCCAATAGAAAGGGAATTTTTGTGGATAAGCAGTGTTGGGGTAACGCTTTGCTTTTCTAACATGTATTTTTTTTGTTTATTTGCTTTTGCCTTTATGCCCATCAGTTTCAGTGCTCTACTTCTTGTTTGTTTTATATTGCATTTTGTTCTGATCTATTTTGTTGGTCTTTATTTTTATTGTGTGTCTCTTTCTTACCTCATGTTAACTTTTTTTTTTTAACTGTCTGTATGTCTCTGCACCTGTTTTAACATGCATGTGTTTTGCTTTTGCATCCTAAGGCAGCTTGAAAGGAGGAGGGATAGAAAGCTAGCCTTGGGTTTGTTTTTTCCTCGTTCCTGTAATTGGCACATCTGGGTGATGTTAGTAGCCTATATGTTGCCGTGTATTATGTTGTTGTATAAAGATAGTTCATTTCAAATCCAGTGCTGCGCAGGTCTGACACATTCATGTGTACACATACAGTGGTTACCACTTTGTATGAAAATCCCCTACTTATATTAATAATAGCGTGACAATATAGAGCAATAAAATCGCCTATACCTACTTAAATGTATGAATAGCCTTGGGCACAGGGAGGGTCAGGCAGAGGATCAAAGTCTGATAATTATGAGTTATGGATAATATTTGTGGGCCTATGATATGAAACACAATAAACAAATACTGAGGTAAGCATGGAATGGTGTGCAAGTCAGTCACTATGACGACATCAAATTAATACACCAGAGCTGGAGGACCCATCTGCCTGGTGTGCCGGTCAGCTACAGCAGACAGAAATATTGAGTAACTTATTACTTTCAAATGAAGGTAGCTAGTTATATGCATTACATACAACTACATATGTATTACACTTTGAGAATTATTTGCCCAACACTATGGACAGTACATAAAAATTGTAAAGAAGCTATTGTATAATTTTAGTTTAACATTTTGAGAAGTATGCTGAATATTTTTCTGAGAATAGTTTTTATGTTTTCCTTTTATGATGAGACTGTGAACAAAACGAGATCTTGTCTTTCACAAAATTTATGATATAAGAAAGTAAGAAGAAGTAAGAAAATAGCAGCTGCCGGTGAAAATATTTCTTCCACATGGTGTGTCTCCTGGACAGTAAAACAACACTGAGACATCATCAGCATGAGTCAACACAGTATCAGTAGCACAATAACATTATCAAAATGTAGTATCATCAAGGGGAATAAAAACACATTATCATCAACATGCTGATGAATGCAGCATCTGCTGTCACAGCAGACATTGTAACGTAAAATTACAGGAGTGTCTGTTGTAAAAGCCTACATAATTGTGAATTTGGATACATTTTAAGAATCTAAAAATGGTCCCCAGGGAACTCTATGCCGGCCCACTGCCCTCACCAGGAAATGGCAGCTCACAGAGCTTCATAGTACCAGGAATGGGAGGCGGGCTGGTGCAAGCAGGTGTTGGATCTGTGCAAAGCTGTGCAAAACACCTGACAAATCATAAGCAGTATAATAACAACTTTGACAACACAAGCTTCACTCTCAGTGGTTTCTGTGACGTGAAAAAATACTTCCAAAACTAGTTAAGTCATGCAACGGCACTGTTTCAATACAGATCTTTTGTTCACAATGTAGCATCAGGGAAAATACAACACATATCGACAACTGGTCATGAACTTTCCACGTCCACACAGTACGTGCAGGGTACCCTGGGTGTGTTGGTTGTTGACCTAGCACCAGATTTCTATGACTTCAGAGTGAGATCAGGTAATAAATGATAGGGTGTGTCCCTAGGACCCATCAATAGTGAGTTTACTGCATCAGTTTTCAAAGTTTTAGGGACGCAGGATGCGTATGTAGCAACATCACTGCTATTACGTTCACAACTTCCACTCTGAGCTTAAAAGAGAAGAGGTTCCATATTTGAACATTATATCGTGGCAGTATTACATTTAAGTTTTACTTTAATGTTGGTCAGAGAAGGCAATTGTACTTAATGTAGCACACACTGTCTGGATGAAGTCAAATCTAGGATTGTTGCTCTGTAAACAGTTTGCTTAATGATGGCTTTTTGATGGCATTTGAACAGTTACCTTAGGGGAAAAGCCTAATTTGTTTTTAGAGCAAGTTAAGACAAAGAGATAAGACTAATGAAGAGTGAAACATTCTGGCAGCATTTCGTTATTTTTACAACAAAAAGCCTTTCACAGCAGCTTCTTTACAAAGCAAGTAGTACTACTTTAGTCAACCAACAGTAACTTTTTTTTTTCTTTTTCTCTTTTTTAAACCTAATATAATGGCTCATTTACACAAACTTTCAGGTCAAGTCAGTTGAATTATATTTATATGGTGCCAAATCGTAACAGAAGTCAGGGCACTTTTCATATAGATGAAATCTAGCACCATACTCTTAGTCATAGTCTCTTTGATAACTGTACACAGTCCCACTGTGATCCTCACAGATAGAGACTGTGGATATCTGGGACAAAAGAGTCAACATGGCTGCCATTTCATTCCTATCGTCACTCTCATCAACATTAAATTGTTCATTTGTATGTACGCAAATATAGCCGTCTTTAACCCTAAGGTTATAAACAATTTATTTGGTGACAATAACAGTGTCCAATCTGAAGTGAGAGGAGCGGCTCGCCGTAATGCTTATTTAGGCAGAAACTGTCATCCCAGAGATGGATTCTGCTCACTTCAAGGTGAATGCATCTGAATGAGCAATTTCCATTCAAATATTAGTCAAATGGAACTAATACCCTGGGATAGAATGAATCAACCACTCAGATCATATTTGACAATGACATATGGATTGCGGTTTGGGAAAGTTGGGAAAAATATCTACAAGATGAGGGAATATTTAAAGAGAGGTTATGCACAATTTCAGATAGTTAATTATCCAATTTCCAAATCAGCAGGAGTCAGTCAGAAAGCTATATCAATGGTGAATTATTTGTCAGTGCCACTCCAGTTGCCCGACAGGTGGGAATGTGCTAACAGAGTATATGTACCCATATGAGGATTAGTTTAGTCTGTTAAAGTCATAACTGTTTTCAGTGTTGGATTTTGAAGCATATAAACTTATACTACTGCAGCATTGCAGAAGAAGTGTTTTCTTTTTGTGTTCAGCTGGTGCCCTTGGTAGCCACAAGCAACTACACCATGGTAGACCTCTGCATATTCAAAATGTTAATGATGGCCCTTATTTGCAATGCACACTTGCCTGAGACACATTATTCTAAAAACATTGCCTGTGATAATATTGTTTCCCATCTAGCATATGTGCATGAGAGATTTTTGCCACAAATAATACAGTCATCACATCACCGGTTAGATTCCGGCTAGAGACCTTTGTTGTATGTCATACCCCTCTGGCGGACAAACATCATTAAGTAAAAACACTGTTTAAGAGATTATCTGTTGCAAAGATATGCAAAAAGTGGCCAATGCAGTGCAAGTACAAGTCATCTCAGTGGTGTTATTGATTTGTTGTCTAAAACCAGGTAGTATCACAAAGTCAGTGAGTGCATGATTCTCTGGGTTTTCTGCAGCACAGATACAGTAGGTTACTTGAAGTTAAACTTGAAGTTTAAATATAACATCTGCTGAACAAGTGGTTGTGTCTTGCTAGCAGATTGCTTTAGTGTGGGAAAGGGAAACAACTACTGCGGATACAGTTAACAAATTGCAGGCACATGCACAGACAGACCCCATGTGGTGCTCAAGCACTGGCCCTTTTGCCCTCTGACTAGATAAGAGCCCTTTTGCTGTTTCTTGTAATCATTTTACATTTTAGTTTTTGAATTTTGCTCGTAGCATTCATTCTCCATTAAAGGTGTGGTGTGTCCGATTACTACATTTTAATCGTGCCCCTGCCACTCCTTCTTTAACATCCACTGTCAGAGCCAACAACACAGCCACAGTCAACAAGCACAAACTGGGAGCCCTGTGGAGCAGCATCACATCTCCTTAAGCTGTCTTCATGGACAGTTAGGTAACAATAATGATTGCCCTGAGCTTCAGTATTGTTTGTTGTGGTTGTGAAATTAATTCACTCTAAAAACATCTCAATACAGCCAAGCTCATTTAGGCAATAACCCACCGTTGAGCTTAACAAGTAAGCTAGTCTGGAGTTAAAAGAAACGTCTCCCCTAAATTCTATGGCAGATTTGGGTTCAACAGTTGTCCATGGCGAGCAGAGACAGACGCCGCATTGCTTTCCTATTTCTATGCATCTTTAGAAGCCAACACTCAACTAAAAAATATTGTTTACATCTTCCATACTGCGGCTTTGATAATTAATTTAAACAAATCTGACATGCATTTTGGTGCTGCACAAACATGCAAAGAGCGCAGAGAAGTGTAAAGCTACAGTCTGTGCACACATATGTTCTGTAGGATCATCTGCTTATTTAGAATCTACTTTTAAGAACTAGTATGTGGCTATTTACATAGGAAAGCGGAGAGGAAAATGAGAAGAGGAGGGCAAAGGAAAGCAGTGGAGAATAAAGTGAGGAGAGCAGAAAGCACTTGAAGCCTAACTGTTACTAGGCCTACTGTGCACACAGAGGCACAGAGTCAGCTCTACTTAAAGTAACCAATGATCTACTGCTGTCCCCTGACTCTGGTAAATGTGCCATGCTAATTCTTTTAGACCATAGCTCATAGCTCTTTGAAACAGTTGACCATTCTATTCTCCTGAGCTGTCTTGAGCACCTGGTCGGTATCCAGGGTAGCGCCCTTCAGTGGTTCAGCTGCTACCTTACAGAAAGATCCTTCTCTGGCAAATCTGGAAACATGTTTTCACCCTCTCTGCTCCCATCACCTGTGGTGTACCCCAGGGCTCCATTTTGGGACCCATCCTGTTTTCCTTTTATGTGCTCCCTTTAGGCACCATCTTTTATAAATACAATATCTCCTACCATTGTTATGCAGATGATACTTGGCTTTACCTCCCATTAGAACCGGGTGATAAGAATAATGACATAGTTAGGTCACCGACTGCCTCCCAGATATGAAATCATGGATAGCAAAAAACTGTCTCCAACTAAATGATAGTAAGATGAAGGTGGTCTTATATTGCCCCTCCAACTTCACCCAGGGTAGAGCAAACCACCTGCGTCTCTTGGCACCTAACCTTCATGCCCAGGCCAGAAATCTTGGTGTCATCTTTGATTCAGCTTTACAATTCGACAAACAAATTAATTCTGTAGTGAAAGGTTGCTTTTCCAACTTAGAAACAATGCTTGCAGTTGGTACAGAATGCTGCTGCTTGACTTCAGACTAATACACGGAAAACAGATCATAATACATCTGTTCTGGCTTCCTTGCACTGATTGCCAGCCAAGTATAGGTGTGGGTTTAAGGTTTTACTGTTTGTTTTTAAAGCCTTGCATGGCCTGGCACCCAAATACATTGCTGAGCTCTTCTGCCTCCATTCAATTACTAGATCTCTTAGATCCTCAGACCAGTTGCTCCTGGCAGGTCGTGGGATCCAGACTAAGGGGGAAGGGCATTTGTGCATTCGCATTACTCGCCCCAAAGCTTTGGAACAACTTACCCTTTGCAACTAAGTTTTCCCCCTTTGTAGACACATTTAAATCTAGGCTGAAGACCCACATTTTCTGATACCTTTGATTGTCCTTAAGGTTTCTGTTTTTTTTTTCTTTCATTATTTTTATTTTCAGATCTTACTAATCTTTGCTTTATTTTCTTTTTTTACTTGTTTACTTGTGCATGTTTTTGGGTTTGTTATTCCTCTAACGTTTTGCTGTTACCACGTTGTGTTATTTTCCTTATTTTATTTTACTGTACAGCATTTTGCTCAACTCTAGTTGTTTTTAAACATGCTTTATAAATAAATTTGATTGTATGATTTGTTCCTTATAGTTTGGCAGGTAGATTGTATTTGTTGATTGTTATGGTTATTTATTTTAAAGACCACTTACATGTACGTGTGCACGGTGTGGCATGGTTGTCTTTCTTGTTGTCTCTTACAAATGTAAATAAATCTATGTTAAATGTTGAAGGTGTATGTGTAGACAGACATCAGACAGACATTTCCCCTGATCATTACTGTGCACAAATGTACTGTATGTACTTTGGCCTCCACAGCTCATAGGAAACCTTCTGACAGGGCACACTTTGCAAGCAAACCCCCCCCCCCCCCCCCAAAAAAAAAAAACCCACCTTATCCACCATGGCGTACATAACTGTTTCTGCTCATTGGGATGGCATTTGGAGTATCTTCAAATGCCTCATATCCCTAAAATCTGTAAAACATAAGCTAAAAGTTTATGAAAACCAATAAACTATGTAATTGATAAAAGAACTGAAATTGTGTCATTAAAAAAAGACTTGATATTGATTGATTTTTATGTATACTATTTAATTTAAAAGATGTGTTCATTTTTATGAGCAGAGTGAAACGGTGTTATGACAGATTCAACATTTAATTCCTCAGGTGCCATCATGTATTTTTGTACCACACCTAATATAGCATATATTATATATTGACAGGATTAAGCAAACAGCAATCTCCCACAGCCATTAAGGGGAAATTCCTGTGAGTATTCTGGTGTAAATCCAGCAAAATACTACATTTGCACCACACATAAGGTAAGGTAACATAAGATGGTGACATGATAATGGGAAAGACAGAAGAAGAAGAAAAAGAAGAGGAAGCCGAGGAAGAATGCTCTATCTATTATGGTTCTTATTTTAAATCTCTATATAAAAAGGATAATGCATACAGTGATCTCTCATGACAATCATGAGGAAATACCTGAATATTATAACAAATGTAAGATAAGGTAAGGTATTGGCACCTTAGTGCCTTAATCAAGCTTTACCTTTCAGCTGCTAAAAGAATGTTTTCTCTGGCTATTATGGTTTTTATTTTTGATCTATTTAAACAGAATCATGCAAACAAAATGGTTAAGAAGTTGTCATTGTACTTAGGTAAAGCACATTCTATCTGAAGCATTTTATGTGGTTAAGACTGTTGAATGAGTTTATTTGTAGCCTGAATTTATTTTCTGAATGCACATCCAATTTTCTCTCCTGTATTCACTGTATCCATTATGTCTGTGATTTGTTTTCGCATAACACAAAACAGCCCAATTGCCAGAATGTTTCTACAAACCACAAATACATTACATGTGTACATTATATATGTATCATAGCAACGTTTCTCAGTGCTGTGCACAGACATTTTGCAGCGAAGGTGTAAAAAAGGGTAACCCTTCCACATTTTTTTTTTCTCACGCAGGGCAAATTGTGCACATGCAAATTGCATCCTGCCGGATCTGACTGCCCCAAAGGGTTTCTTGAACTTGAGGTCTAAGTACAGTGAATTTGTGCATAGTAATGAGCAGGAGAAATGTTTGACAAGCTTTCGTATGAGGTGTCTAAATATCTATACTATATGCACCTAGCAGCTGCTACACAAATACATTCACTTTCTCCGATTATTTATTTATAACAGGCGACAACAAAGAAAACAATGCCACACTGAGCACACTTTAGTGCTCTATAAAGTAAATAACCATTCACAATCAACAAATCTGTACACAGAAATGCTGTTCTCTGAATTACTAAAATGATAAACCAACTGATATACCCTCTAAACTACAAAGTAGGCCCATGTTCAGCTGAAACAATCAGGCTAAGTGTGTTCTGCTCTCTCCTTCTCTCTCCCTTTTCCTCTCCTTATTCTCCAATCATTTGCTTCCTTAGCTCTTCTCTTCTCAATTTGTTTTTCTCCTCTCCTAATTATTTTCTCCTTTCTTTTTGAAATAGTCACGTTATTTTTCTATAATTATATTCTAAATAAGCTTTAACTATTGAATAAGAATCCCAAAGAACAGAAATGTACAGCTTTAAAAATGACTTATTAGAGACCACATGGAGACATAAACAATATTCCAAGTTGAGTTTTGGTTTAAAAAGATGCATGAAAGTGGGAAAGCAATTCAGAGTCTGTCGGAGTTGGAAGGAGATGGTAGGGATGGGCCATATAATGACTGTATGATGCATAAATATATTTCAAGCAAATATAAATTTAGACAACACCATTTATATATCGATATAGGGTCAAGTTGCGTTACATGACACATACCAGTGTGCAACTCTCTGCTCTCACACTCACTCCAAAGCTCTGCCTCACTCACTCACTCACTCACTCGCTTACTCACAAGCTCTCCAGCAACACTTTTAGAGCCGTAGCCTGACCTGCACCTCACTGGAAATGTAAGTACACGTTGCGGCAACACAGACTCCCTGTCTATTTTTGTTAGCTGAAACCATTTCCCTCAAATAAAGTTTACTTTAATTTCACAGATAAGAAACAATGAATTGTGACAAAAATTAGGGCCCCACAAGATAGTATTCCAAGACCTGTGTGTGATTTATCCTGGCTTCACCTGAGTAGAGGAATTCTCTAGGCTAATTTATACAATGTGAAATGCCACAAGCTAGTGCTAATAACGTAAGCATGTTATACTTGTTAGGATAGGCAAGGCAAGGCAAGGCAAGTTTATTTGTAGAGCACAATTCGTACTCAAAGTAATTCAAAGTGCTTTACAGAAGAAGAAAATGCATTAAAATCACAATACAAAATAAAAACATAAATAATCATTATAAAATGAACTTTAAAAGAGAAGAGTGCAGATAAGATCCTTTCAGTCATATGCACAGTGAAATAGAGCTGTTTTGAGCCTAGATTTGAACATTGTCAGAGTAGAGGCCTGTCTCACATCTTCAGAAAGACTGTTCCAGATTTTAGCTGCATAAAACTGGAACCCTGATTCCCCATGTTTAGTCCTGACTCTGGGCACCAGCAGGAGGCCGGTCCCTGAGGTCCTCAGAGTCCGTGATGGTTCATATGGTACTAACATGTCAGAGATGTACTTTGGTGCTAGGCCGTGGAGAGACTTGTACACAAGCAGAGCTGCTTTAAAGTCTATTCTCTGAGTCACAGGAAGCCAGTGTAGAGACCTGAGCACAGGACTAATGTGCTCGTACTTCCTGGTTCTGGTCAGGACCCGAGCAGCAGCATTCTGGATGTACTGCAGCTGTCTTACGGCCCATTTGGAGAGGCCAGTGAGCAGGCCGTTATAGTAGTCTAACCTACTAGAGACAAATGCATGGATAATTCTCTCCAAGTCAGGTTTAGACACTATACCTTTGATTTTGGCAATGTTTTTTAGATGGTAAAAGGCTGCTGATGTTATTGATTTGATGTTGCTGTTAAAGTTCAAGTCTGAGTCCATTATTACCCCGAGATTTCTAACCTGATTTGTAGGTTTTAGAGAGAGAGACTGGAGGTGACTGCTGACACTTCTCTTGTTTCTGTGGACCAAATACGATGACTTCAGTCTTGTCTGAATTTAGCTGGAGAAAGTTGTTTTGCATCCACACACTGACCTGTTGGATGCAGTGACAGAGTGAATCTACTGGCCCATATTCACCTGCTGTCAGTGACACATAGATCTGAGTGTCGTCTGCATAATTGTGGTAGGACACATTATTACTTTGTATTAACTGGCCTAAAGGCAGCATGTAGAGATTGAACAGAAGGGGTCCCAGGATTGACCCTTGGGGCACCCCACAGGTCAAGGCCATGTGGTCTGAGACACAGTTACCAATTTCAACAAAGTACCTCCTGTCTTCTAGATAGGACTTCAACCAATTTAGGGCAGTGCCAGAGATGCCCACCCAGTCCTCTAATCTCTGTAACAGGATCTCATGATCGACAGTGTCAAAAGCAGCACTCAGATCTAGCAGGACTAAAACTGAGGCTTTGCCTGCGTCAGTGTTCAGACGGATGTCATTTGTCACCTTAATAAGAGCGGTCTCAGTGCTGTGATGGGGTCTAAAACCTGACTGGAAAACATCAAAGGAGTTGTTCATTAGGAGAAAGTCAGTAAGCTGTTGGTAAACAACTTTCTCAAGGACTTTGCCTAAAAACGGCAGATTTGAAATGGGCCGGTAGTTGTTCAGGACTGTGGCATCAAGACTGCTCTTCTTTAGGAGAGGCTTAATGACCGCAGTTTTTGACCGCAGGCCTTTGGGAATGTTCCAGACTGTAGTGACATGTTAACTATGTGAGCGAGTGGTGGTAACAAACTGCTCAGCACAGACTTTAGAAATCTAGTGGGTAACACATCAAGGCAGCATGTAGATGAACTCAGACTGGTGATGATCTCTTTGACAGTTTTGTCAGTTACAGGTGCAAAATGAGTCAGCTCTAAGTGTCTGGGTGGCTGCAGGGTTGTTATTGGTGTTGTGGAAATGATGGCATTTTTAATGGTCTGAACCTTGTCGCAAAAGAATACTGCAAACTCATTACACTTAGATGTGGAGATCAGTTCCAACGGCAGTTGAGCTGGAGGGTTTGTTAATCTGCTCACTGTTGCAAATAAGACACGCGAGTTGTTACCGCAGTTTCCAATAATTTCCGAAAAGTACCTCTCCCTTGTTCCTCTCCTTGAGGATAGCCAGTTTAGTATAAGACAGTTGTTTTGTCGGTAAACCCTGTGAGTTGTAATCGAACCTAATTTTATGACGTTACCTTTGTGAAATGTTGCTGTTGTCTCTGGCTTCATATGCGTAGAGGAAAAGTTTGCTAGCTGCTAGGCTAATTTATACAATGTAAAATGCCATAGGCTTGTGCTAAAAACATTAGCATGTTGTATGTGTGGGGAAAAATGTGTCCAGCAAAAGACAAGTGCTTTGTCTGTGAATGCTGCGAGTTATGATGTAACCAATTTGTGTACTTGTGTTTGAAATTGCTGCTCTTGAGCCATGTTCAATGTATGTTTTAGGTGTGTTTTGTATCAACTAAACTTTACAGCACTTCACAGATACCCTGCCACAGAGTAGTGTTTTGGAGGTGGAACTGTTGTGCAGCTGCATATTATCAAAACAGGGAATAAAATCCCTGTCTCTGGATTTTCTTTTAATCAGTTTATAAAACTGCCTGTGACATCTCAAATGTGACTTTGACTTGCAACTGAAAAGATGTAGCTCACTGAGTACAAAATGCAGAGATACAGTGCATCGCCAGTCAGCCAATGAATACTGAGATATGAATTTCTGCCCATATTGCCCAGCTCTGGGAGATGGTTTATTTTAGGCCAGGCTCGTTACTTGTTGTTAATGATGGGTCATTACCTAAATTAAACTGGCTGTATTAAAATGTTTTAATATGGGTTTAATTGACAAACAATGCCGAGGCTTAGGGCAAACACCTGGCTGTCCATGGCAGGGAGACGTGATGCTGCTCTGCAGTGCACTCGATTTGTGTGCGGCTGTGCATCAACACACTTTAATTGAGAATTGATGCCATGGGACAAATTTAAAAACTAAAATTAAAAATTATTAAAAGAAAAAAAAACATGTCTTACAATAAGGGTGCTTATCAAGACAGAGGGCAAAAGGGCAGGTGCTTGAGCACCACCTGGGGTCTATCTGTGCATGTGCCTGACGTTTGACATAGTTTATGAGCTGACTTTGTCTTCGAGAGGTAGAGGGAATGGTTGATGGCGTGACACCCAGGTAAGGCGCCTGCCAAGCTACAACAAAACTGGTTGTGATTTAGCGAGTCATTGCTGTGAGCAGCAGCTTTTAAGTCTCCAAACATAGATGTTTTGTAGCAGCCCATTGCTGTTTTTTTCAGAGGGAATTGAGACACTAAAATTAGGTGTTTTAAGCCAAAACATGACCTTTTCCCTCATCATAACTAAGCATTTTTCTGTGGTAAATGTAACCACACATTTACCACAGTGTTATTGAAACTTTAAGTTTCAACATATCTGCTACATAAAAATGTTAAGGAATGAGCAAGGCCTACATTTTTTTTCTGTTGATTGGGTTGCACAAAAAGAGTACAAAAATTGGTGTTTATTTAGATGACCGTATGCTGGATTGTAATGAAATTAAAATGCAGACACAAAATGAGAAATCTTGCACAGTGAAAATATTGCTCAGTTGGACCTAACTATAAAAATATTAGTACTTGGATGTATTTGAAAGTGAATGCACATTTCAGTTAGAATCAAAGCTGTTTTTTTTGTTTGTTTTTTATGCTTTTATGCCAGGCTAAGGTCATCCTGTCTTAATGTCTTTACGCGAGAGCTCAAACGATGCAAGTCTGAAGCTGAGAAAAAGGAAGAAAACTACAGAGGTTTGAATGTGACTGACTTTCTTAGAGACTATGTGGGTGAGTGAAACTTTGTAAAGCTGAAAGTAATTAAGAACTATTTGCACACATCAGTGCCTCACGACAGAATATGTGGACTTGTGATTTTATCCCTTGGGGGGGGGGGACCTGCATCTAGTATCTGGATTACACAGATCTTATTACAGACTGCGCTGTCATGAAAGAAGAGAAAGTGACATTCATATAATTCAATCTGTGGATGCTGTCTAACTCATTAGTTTGTTACAAAGTCCGAGCCTTTCTTTTAAAGTAACTAATAATGAGCTGATGGGCTGCTGAGTGTTACTAATGCTGCTATAGGTGTGCTCACTGCTGCTGTATAGAACATGGATATACATACTGATTAGTAAATTTAACTGGTGACACACTTAAATATTTTCCTTATTCATATATTTACCTTTTCTTTTGTTTTTATGTTGACACATGACTGGGTAAAACATGTCAAACTGCATTTGTACTAAATTGTGCCCTGCAATTAAGCTTGACCTTGAACTGCAAATAGTTCTGTGCGCTGTATTGTGCATGAACGCATGCCAATGGTCAAGGCCTTGCACGCCAAGCTCACACAGGACTTTGGATCAGCCCTGCAACAGCTCTGTTTGACTGTGGCGTGTGTGTGCATGTGTTTTCCAATCACTATGACAAAAACCTTGGCCACAATGATCAGAGGACATTAAGTGTCACAAAACCCTACAGTCTATTATAAAATGGTGCTTTTAAATGGATCAAAAAGGGTCAAAACATTTTGTCCATGTAATTATCCAAGTAATTCTGATTTTTTTTTCTTTTTTTTTTCTGTTTTTGTCTTGATTGTTTTGCAATATATTATGCACACATGAAAACCAGCCCAGTCACCAGAAAAACATGCTACATTTCTGCAAACTACAGATTACATTTGTATGTTTCATACATATCATATCAACGTTACTAAAGTGATGTAGTATATGAGCTGAGCTTTGTAATTGGGAGGTGGAGGATGGTGTGACAACTAAGTAAGATGCCTGCCAAGCTGCAGACCACTGTGAGACCTCACAGCATTTCTAGCCAAAATAGTGACACAAAAAGAGCATGTTTTTTTTTTTTTTACTGAGACATGGATGTGTTATCAGCTACCATAGTGCCACAAAAAGCGCTTGTTTTTTACTGAGCTATCATTGCATTTCCTGCCTGAATAGTGTCACAGACAGACAGACATAGTAACACCTAATACATAATAATACATGGTACAACTCCATTGAAATGTGATCGCATCAGCCTCCTTAACTTGTGCACTGTGATTTAGTTCTGTTTTCCATGTTCTTACATTGTTGGCTGCCACTTTATAATTGTTCGTGTTCCCAGATGGTTCTGGTAATCCATGGTTTCTGGTTGTGGATAGATTTAACTGTCCACATATCCCAACCACAAAAAGACAATCCACACGGCAGCGCCGCATCACAGTTGCCTCTACACAGTGAAATGTTATGGGTGTGATCTACAACAGGAACAGGACAGTACCTCACACCCCACCAACATACCAGTCCTTACTCATCGTAAAGCACACTCCTCCTCTCCTTGTCTCACCAGAATCCTCTGCTCTGTCAGATAAGCTTACAGAAAAGGAGCTCCCTGTTTGAATGGTGCTAAGCGGAATTTAGCCAAGTTTCAGTAAATCAAAGAATATCACCGTTCCTGATTAATGTAACTAGCAGGATGCTATTTCGGCCAGTGCTCATGTTTCATTTTTTACTCAATGTTTACTGATGTTTACATTTGAAAACTTCGGAGGAGAGTGTACAGACTGCTGAGTTGATATCCTCATCGTTATGGTGACTTGCTGCCACACACCATCACTGTCCAAGCCAGCCACAGAAAGCACCAATGCTTGAATAATAGACATTGGAGCTGAAAGAGAGGTAGCTGGAGGTGTCCGCACCTACATCATAATATATAGCCATGATTTGCAGAAATGTACAGCCACAAACATTTAGTCGAGCAATTAGGCTGTGTAAACATAAAAAGTAGAATTCATCTTTGTGTAAACTATGTACAAAGTCATTGAACATATTTTCTTATCTTTACTGTATGTTACAGACAGACCCACCTGCCCCTTTTTAGTCACACACATGCAGCTGTGACATTATCAGAAGCAACAGACATGCTGACGTGACTCATCTCTTGTGATCTCTCTCCCTCTCGCTGGCACACTATTTTCCAACCAAAAATGCTGTGACTGTGCACAGTTGCAATACTTGATTCCTACATGGATAATTGTGTTTCTGACAAATGATAAATTATCACTTACAAGAATTAAACAGACTAAGTCATTATGTAGAAATTGAAACTTCCTCTAAGATCATATTCCCGCTTTTTACTCATTTCCATATTTAATTAACTTAACTCAATAAAAGGTGATTGCTTTCCAGCTTGTGTCACAACAACACCAGTAAATGGCTCACCGGGGCATTTTGATTCAGTCAGGGCTGTTTCTTTTGGCCAACCAATTTCTGCGCTCACTGTATAAAAGTCTGGAGGGCACAATTACAACTGGCAATGGAAAGGAAAATGTTGGCATTGAGAAGAAAAATGAGGAGTAATCTTACTCATTTTTCTTATCTGCGGAAGTCCAAGAAGCCTGAGAGGGTACAGTATTTCCCCAGATAAAAGCACAAACGATATTCCACCCACACAAACAGCGACGCACAACTACAAAACAGTCTTTACTATCTCCACTTGGTTTATTTTGAATTGAAGAGGGCCGGAGCATTTTCCTCACCATCTCTGAGTCAGGTGGATTTGGCCCTCTGAAAAAGAAAAGAAAAGCCATTTTTTTATTGCGATTATCTTCAACATTATGTCATCATCTCCGTTCCTTGTCAGGCAGTAGTAACAGTACTCACAGATAAGACAGTGCAGGTCCAGTGATTGAAGACATTTGCAATGGTATGACTCGATTAATTCCACACACTAGATCTTAATTAACTCAGCATAACCATACAGATGATTTGTGTGCCGATGGGATTTGGTCAATAGAGATGATTGCATGAAGTAGATATGCTCATTCAATATTCATTATCTCCCTGTTCCATTTTCTCACGGGGCAGAGCAGGTCCTTCCAGAGATCAAGATATCTTCCTTATGTCTTCAGATGCATAAAGACTCAGATTTAAAGCCTTCATGTTAAATTAATTCTATAAAAAGGTTGAACTATTTTAAAAAATTAATCAGTCATGAAATAGTTTCTCCCAGTTGATTTAGCTACATTGAAGCTGGTTTTATCCTTCCTGTGAATTGAACATGCAATAAACATGTATAGCCTTTTATTTCATACTGAGAAAATTGCCTTTGAAAGTTCATATTTTTCCTGAGTCTTAAATGCCTGATGTCAGGGCCAATGGCTTTGCGCTGCATGGTATTACACAGCTAAGAATGCAATAGGGCGCCTTCCATTTTCTTGACGTCTGTAAGAAAGATGAGTGAAAAGGCGAGGAGCATGGATTTATCACCCTTATCAAAAGCCAAAGAGAAGACAAATATAAACCATTCTTCTGTTGTTGGCCTCTTCATCACAAAGCCTTAGGGAGTGGCATATAGATAGCTCAAATGTGGTGTTAAAGGGAAGCACAAAAATTATAATAAAGGGACAGTTCGGCTTTTTAAAGTGGGGTTGTATGCGGTACCTATCTAAAGACAGTATATCACATACAGTAGAGGACAGTTAGCATGCCCACAGTTTGGAGAAGCAGGCTGCAGTCTGACATGGAAGCAAAGCAATCTACTGCTGTGGAGGGGTCAGCAACAAAATGTATTTAAGTCACCTAAAAAAAGTCCCACCTAAAAACATCAGTATTAGTTTAAGTGTACACTATATTGAGAGTATTTTCACTGCTTCACCTCAGAGTGACTTCTTAAGGAAAAAAATGAAGCTGTTATATCACTCTTTTCAAAGCCAGACTGTAGTGATTTAAGACTGCTAAACACAGGAGCTGCTGGTCTATCACTGTCTCTATCAGTTATTTAGTTTGTTTTATTGTGTGACTTTAATGTTTGAAATTCATTAAAGTCATACAATAACACAAACTAACTAACTGATCAAAGCAGCAGTAGACCAGCAGCTTCTTTGTTCAGCTTGCTTTAAACTGAGCTCAGTGTTAGTTCAGGCAGAACATGATGTCAAGCTCAACTGTCATCCCAACTACATCGGTTGATCTGAAGTAGCCCAATCAACTGATGGATACAGTGATTGATGGGGGGGCACTTCCACCCAAGCTCCTCCTTTTCATGCTGTGTCTGGCCTATCAATGTCATTTCTGTAAGTCACTGATGCTTGCTCTATTCTGTTCCCAGGGGGTCTTTGCTGCTGCCCTGCGTTAGGCTTTCCATGTTGGCACATGGAAGGGCAGGGAGGTTTGCTCTCTCTGCCTCAAGGCTTTTTATGTAGGCATGCAAAAGGGTGGAGAGGTGTGCTCTTCCTGCCTGAGGCTTTCCATGAAGGCACGCTGAAGGGCTGAAAGGTGTGCTCTCCCCACTTTAGGTTTTCTGCGTAGACCTAGGGAAGGCAGGGAGGCACCAGAACAGAACCATCCAAACGTACAACAAATGGCAGGGCTCCAGACTAACTTTTTCCACTGGGAGCACCAGTGCTCCGTACTGAAAATTTTAGGCACACCAGCACAAAATTTAGGAGCACTATCTATATGACACAACATATTCATAATTTTGTCTATTAACTGCATTACTGATAATTCAGTAATAAACACAGACAACCCTGCTTCTTAAATGATGTGTGCAGTGGCGCTTTTGCTCCATCATTGCATCTGTCCCTGCATAATTTATGCCTGATGCTGTTGTTGTGCTTAACCAGCATTTCATGTTTGAAATGTGTGGTGGAATTGGCGAATTTAGTTTTCTCACCAATTTCGGACCACACTGAGAGCAGTACATGCAGGACATCACTTTCTTTTCTTTACAATATGTCAGCCACGTTAATTCAGTGAGCCATTCTTGTCGGAAATGATAGGGCTTTGGCTTTTTCGGTGCTGCGACATCACCTGCTGACTCGTCCGCAGTCATTCGGTCTTCCATAGTCGAGCGCACTTCCGCGTTGTAGTTTCCTGTAAAAATGTCCTTGAAAAATCCCCGCGATGTGTAAAATACATGCCGAGCAGTCACTGGTGCGCGGAGCGGAGTCGTGCAGTCGTAAAATCTGAGTCTGCTTTGAGTCCGTGCGGACATCCGCAGAGTCTGCTCCGCGTACTTTCCGCCCGAGTATGATCGGGCCTTAACCCCTCACACAGTGCTCACGTACTAAAACTGCTGCACATTGCTATGGTTACTGGCGCCCCCGTACCCCGCCTCCCGCCTCCCAGTGCGCATCCAGACACACATGACAGGCACACACACACACACACACACACTTGCTTCCGCTCCTTCATGAAATGCAATTATGAAAAAAAAGGAAAGGAAAAAGGGGGAGAGGGGTGGATTTGTAAGTCACGCTGGTGCTCCTATTTAAAAAAGTATGTTGCACGGCCTCCAAAAAAGGTCGCAAAATACGACCAATTAGGCACAGTCTGGAGCCCTGAATGGATATAAAGTTTTTCTTTGACTAAAATGGTCCTGACTGAATTAATGTTTTTGCCTATGGAGTCTGGTGGCTTTGACGAGAGCGTAGATTGAAAACTGAAGCTGTTAACTGCCTTCTAGTCAGAATTTAATTTCTGAGGGCGTCAGTGGCTTAGTGGATAGAGCAGGCACCCTATGTGCAAAGACATCATCCTTGCTGAACACTGTTACCTTCTCCTATCTGCTCCATGTACACTGAACACACAAAAGGAAGGTGTGTCAATGGCATCTTGCTTTAGTTATTCTATATGTTTGCAAGGATGAGTGGTTATAAAGCATACGGAAAGCTCATATATACACATAACCTTCAGCTGTTACAAATTCCAGTTTTTTCAAAATATACAGATATTTCAAGGATTACAAGTGCCATATTTGTGTAGGCTAACACCTTGAAATCCATTGCTTGACCCTCTTGTCACTCATGTTACTGTGGGAGTTGGAAAGTTATAACAGACAAGGGGCTGTTCAGAAATATGCAGTGGTTCTACCACCACTGCATATTTCTTAATACCACTGCATATTTCTTAATACTTCATATTAAGTCAGACTTCATATAAATACTACAATATATTCACAGATGTACCAGTATAATGACAAATCAATTTAAGGCTCCCTGGCTGCTTAGAATTATAACAAATTATATATCATTTTAAAGTCTGGATAAAGCTTAAACAAAAATATGAAATGACTTTGTCACATTACAGAATAGTCTTATTAACCAACAAGCTAAATTTGAATGATTAAAAACATTGCTGAGTATCTAAAATTAGATTTCAAAAAAGCGGTAAAAAAAAGGAGCAATACACTCTGCTCTAAGATCCTAGAAGAGCATGCGCTGAAGGAGCTAAAATTAAAAGTGAGCTGCTGCAAAGGAACAGACTCTCACTAACAGCCAATCATGCGGCAGCAACTCAATGCATTTAGGCATGTAGATATGGTCAAGACGACCTGAAGTTCAAACCGAGCATCAGAATAGGGAAGAAAGGTGATTTAAGTGACTTTGAACATGGCCTGGTTGTTGGTGCCAGATTTCAGAAACTGCTCATCTACTAGGACTTTAACGCACAAAAAAAAAAAAAAAAAAATCCAGTGAGTGGCAGCCCTCTGGGTGAAAATGCCATTTGATGCCAGAGGTCAGAGGAGAATGGCCAGACAGAAAGGCAACAGTAACTCAAATAACCACTGGTTACATCCAAGGTATGTAGTAGATTATCTCTGAGCAAACAACATGTCAAATCTTGAAGCAGATGGGCAGTGGGTGCCAACCCTGTCAGGTAACAACAGGAAACTGAGGCTACAATTCACACAGGTACAAAAAATTTAGGAAATAGAAGATTTGAAAAATTAGGGATGCAACAAATATTAGGTAACCGAATATATTCGGCCGATTGTTGCAAAAAAACACACATTCGGTATTCGGTGGAATAAGTTATAGCAAGGCTGAATAATAGCGGCATGTTTTGATAACGCAATCAAACAGTGTGCCGTGACGGGCGGAGTAAAATGTCGGCAGTGTGGCAATCCGTCCGACACCGCACTCGCATGAAAAATAGTTTTGAGGAAGCAAAATAGGCTTAAATCATTCAGCACGCTGTGTGAGTACAGATTTCAACCACCAGCAGAAATGATAGGCGAATCCCACCGGATGTGGGTTTAACGGGGGTCACAGACACAGACAGTAATGTATTCCTGTCAAATACGGCAGCCATTGGCTTACCAGCGGCAACAGAGAAGTCAGCTCCAATAATATCCTCTTCTTGGCGTCATGACTGCCCAGTAGTACCTGAACAGCCGAGCAAGCTGAACACAGGTATGTGGCGTGTCAGAGAAACGAGCCGTTCACATTTCTGTCATTGTGGCAAACCTCACCGCAGTTGGGTCCATGTCACTGGTCCGACAGCCCATTAGTTCGACATCCCGTTAGTTTGACTGTCCGCGGAACTGAAAGACTTGCGGCGGACGTTTGGTGTGCCACGACTGGCTCTGGGTCAGCTGGGAAAGGCTTGAGGCGGAGCAGGCTCATGGCTTATGTGTTTGTCACTTTCTTTTTTCATTTAAATCCACACCATGATCTTTTCCTGACCCTAACCAAGTGGTTTTTGTACCCATTGACTCCAAGCATTTGAGCTAAGCTAATTAGTGGTGGGCGAGCTCTGCCCGGCTCTCCCTTTTTACTGCACGTATAGCCGAAAGAATGGTAACTACCTGCTTGTCATGGACTCGGGAGTGAGGCAAGACACACAAACAAAAAAAATGTTGGCGTATCCCTTTAAAGTCCAAATTCATAGACCAAGCTCATGGACCAAGGAGGGAGATCAAGGAGAGAGAACATCAGAAAATATAATGTATCTGCACACAAGGAAGGAAGTCTGATGACATCTTTTGTGTTGATGCTTCCCACAGACAAGCTCCAGATCATGGAGCCTCATAATGAGACAGCACACACAGGGCTAGCCCTGAAGCCCCCCGCAATAGGTAAACCCAGATCAATCATGATTTAATTTCACCGGTAGATAGTCAGAGGTACAACAGAGTCATTAGGGTCATTCCTCTTGGGAAAATGAATGTCTATCTCAGACATACTGGGATGCCGTGTCAACTTCTGCCTGGTACATGCATGATCTGATTTCAAAATACACTTCTGTTTTCACAGGAAATATACAGTTTGCATACAGTCTCTTTCAAAATAAATGCACTTCATTGACACAACACCGCAAATTGAATATTTTCCTTTTTTTCAATTATCAACAAAAGCATGTGGCTGGGCTTAGGAAAAAAGAACAGGGTTTGGCTTTCCATTCAAATGGGAGGTGAACACCGGCCTCCTGGGTTAAAGTCGGTAGTTGCTGGACCCATCCACCACCCATCCCGCCTGGTCTACTCGCGCCAGGGTCACATGGTCCACGGAAGCGCTGCGAATACCCTTGAAGTGAAGCCAGTTTCCTATCGGCGCCCACGTTAACCGACTGTGTCATCCCCTCCGGCCCTGCAGTAATCGTTTCGGCGTCTGGTCTATTTTCTGTGCGAGCCGCAAGTGAATGTGTCAAGCCGGGCAGGAGGTCAAACAAAGGAACAACAACAGCATCTGGTCAATTTTCAGAATAAAACAAATTTCAAAACAAAACACCCTGTTTGACAAATGTGATGTACACTGAACAAAAAATATAAACGCAACACTTGTTTTTGCTCCCATTTATGAGCTGAACTCAAAGATCTAAAACATTTTCTATAAACACAATAGACCATTTCTCACAAATATTGTTCACAAATCTGTCTAAATCTGTGTTAGTGAGCACTTATCCTTTGTAGAGATAATCCATCCCACCTCACAGGTGTGGCATATCAAGATGCTGATTAGACAGCATGATTATTGCACAGGTGTGCCTTAGGCTGGCCACAATAAAAGGCCACTCTAACATGTTCAGTTTTATCACACAGCACAATGCCACAGATGCTGCAAGTTTTGAGGGAGCGTGCAATTGGCATGCTGACTGCAGGAATGTGCACCAAAGCTGTTGCCCATGAACTCAATGTTCATTTCTCTACCATAAGCCGTCTCCAAAGGCATTTCAGACAATTTGGCAGTTCACCCTGTATACAAACAACCTGGGTCAAAATGCGTCTGATGCTAAGGTTCATTTCTATGCAGATGACACAGTCATTTACTGTTGTGCATCTACTCTTGCCCTGGCCATTGAGCACCAGCAAGACGCTTTTAATGTTATTCAGGATACCTTACTTCAGCTAAAGCTTGTTCTTAATGCTGAAAAGACAAAAATTATGATCTTCAGTAACTCAAAGTCTAGAGCACACATCCCTGCTGTGGTCACTCTGGATGGAAGGAGCACAGAGACTTACAAATATTTGGGTATTTTAATTGATGACTCCCTTACTTTTAAAGCACATGTGCTTCAACTAGTGAAAAAACTGAGACTGAAATTGGGTTTCTACTTTCGTTACAAGTTGTGTTTTTCTTTTAATGTAAAAAAGCAGCTTGTTGCTGCTACTTTTTTATCTGTGCTTGACTACGGTGATGTTTTGTAAATGCATGCTTCTGCTCAGTGTCTTCATAAAATTGATATAGCTTATCATGCTGCCCTGAGATTTATAACTAATTGTAAAGTCCTGACACATGATTGTGAGTTATATTCTCGGGTGGGATGGCCCTCATTGGCCACCCGCAGGCTTCATCATTGGTATATTGTCATATATAAGTCAATTTTAGGTTTGCTTCCGTCTTATCTATGTGTCCTTATGATGCCAAGGTGTACCAGACAATACTCCTTGCGCTCCCATGACCTATACCTACTTTCAGTCTTAAACGTCCGTACCGAGCTTGGGAAAAAGGCATTTGCTTATTCTGCCCCCACTGCATGGAACAATCTGCAAAATATCTTACAGATGGACTGCCTAGTTTCTCTGAATGAGTTTAAATCTAAACTTAAGGACTTAGAGGCAGCTTCTTTAAGCCGTTAATGCTATTAATCCTGTGCAATGAACTAGTTTTTTAGAATTTCTTACTAATTTACTCTTTTACTGTATGTACTCTTCTGATGTTGTCCTTGTTATGTTATGTTTGTAACTTTGTTTATTTTATGCTGCTGCCTGTCTTGGCCAGGTCTCCCTTGAAAAAGAGGTTTTTAATCTCAAGGGGACCTCCTGGTTAAATAAAGGTTAAATAAATAAATAAATAATCCAACCGGCCCCACAACCACAGACCACGTGTAACCACACCAGCCCAGGACCTCCACATCCAGCATGTTCACCTCCAAGATCGTCCAAGACCAGCCACCTGGACAGCTGCTGCCACAATCGGTTTGCAAAACCAAAGAATTTCTGTACAAACTGTCAGAAACCGTCTCAGGGAAGCTCATCTGCATGCTCGCCATCCTCATCGGGGTCTCGACCTGACTGCAGTTTGTGGTCGTAACCGACTTGAGTGGGCAAATGCTCACATTTGATGGCGTCTGGCATGTTGGAGAGGTGTTCTCTTCACGGATGAATCCCGGTTTTCACTGTTCAGGGCAGATGGCAGACAGCATGTGTGGCGTTGTGTGGGTGAGTGAGCGGTTTGCTGATGTCAACGTTGTGGATCGAGTGGCCCATGGTGGCGGTGGGGTTATGGTATGGGCAGGCGTATGTTATGGACAACAAACACAGGTGCATTTTATTGATGGCATTTGAATGCACAGAGATACCGTGACGAGATCCTGAGGCCCATTGTTGTGCCATTCATCCTCATCAACCTCATGTTGCAGCATGATAATGCAGTGTTGCGTTATATTTTTGTTCAGTGTATATATATATATGTGTGTGTGTTTATATACATATTAGTCAGTGGTATCTAAACAGAGCACGAGAGAGATGAACACACACACACACACACACACACACACACACAAGAAACAGAGAGAGAGACAGAGTGGGCTTGCTAGAGGGGGTAGGGGTTGGGGCACACACACACAAACAGAGAGAGATATCCTTGTCGACCAGCGTGGAGAAATGCACGTCTGATATGAACGAGCTCACGCAAGAATGTCGTGCGCTGCGCTTTATAGCACTTCGTTGGCAGTGTGGCCCTAGGGTCAGACTTTCAGCCCCTTAACTCAACTGCTTGTTCAAAAACTTTGGAGTGAGATTGGTTGGTCACACTGCTGGCTAAGAATGCATTATCCAAATGGTAATGAATTATAATGTATAAAAAACAACAAGATAGAATGGTCCCGGCAATACACTTTAGACTTTAGATAAAGTATAGATACTTATCTAATTCCTCAGCGTGTTCAACAGAGATTTGTGGAATATCAAGTCAAGGAAGATTTCCTGTTGTAGCTCAGTTACATGTGTTCGAGGACGAGTTGTTTGTTGGTGCAGTTTCATCACTCTCTTCTCTGAGCAATGATCACACGTAACACTTTGTTACAGGAATGGCAGTAAAATATTGAGGCCGTTTGGATAAACTGATTGCAAAGGCTGTGTGAAGTCACCCAGGCCTCTTTGAAAGGGTTAGATAGCTCTCCAAATACAACTTGATGGATGACCACACAGTCTGCTGTCAGTACTGGTTGCTTTAACAGCCACAGTGTGCAGCGTTCTGAGGTTATACCACTGATTTCAAATACTGTTATGAGGTCACCTGGTGATACTTCATATGATTTTCAAATGACTGCAGCTCTAAAAATATCTCGGCTTAAGTTTACTAAGAAACCTGTCCAGTGAATTTAAGCGTAAAGGGGAGAGAGTTCACTGGCGAAGGTGCGAGTCACATTAACACACTCATAATTACAAGTCTATAAAAGGCTCCATCTGGATGGAACCATATTGCAGAGGACCTGAAAAAAATCAACATAATCTCACCAGAAATTTGTGATACCTCAGACATGCGCTGTGAACTACAGGAACAAACTTTTGAAAAAAATATTTTGGCAAAGCCAGGTAGGCTGAGAATGTAGTCACTTGCACTTTATTTCATATCCAGGGTGAACTTTGAGAGAGACAGAGATGACAGTGTTCGGCAGCCTGTGCAATTAACTGAAAGCTTTAAAAAAAAAAAAAAAAAAGTGTCTTTATTCACTGCGACAACTATCTCCAAAGATCACAGGTCTCTGGAAATGACATCCTTACTTTTCATTTTCAGAGTCAACTGAGGACTCAAGTTCACAGCAAAGTGACTTTGCAAGGTTTTTGTTCTTTCTTCCTTGTTGATGTTGCAATACTTCTCACTTATTCCCAGTATAATACATTCAGTCCTTATTGGGCTTCTTGGAAACTTCTTTAATATTTAGCTCCATGTAAAGAATGATATCTATGCAGTATCCACAACGAAAGCAGATTTTAAACAAAACATGATTTGGATGGTACAATGTGATTCCATCATCTAAAGCTAATATATTTCTAATCAAACCTTTTATCTCTCCTCATTAGAAATAACAAAATGTCTGCAGCAACAGAAGCTTAAAGGGTGAGTTTGGTATTTTTCAACCTTAGCCCTTTTTTTCCACGTGCTTTTTTGAAAAAAAGACTAATTGTAACAGCAGTTTTTGAAATCGGTCCAATATTAAGTTAAAGTGTTGCAGCCGGCAGCGGCAAAACAGGCTGCAATAACCACTCAGGGTATGTTAATGCTGTCATTTTTTTCAATAGCACTGACAGGCTCAGAATATTATTCTAAGTGTGTGAAAATTTCTGGAAAGGATCACTATTATGACAGACCATTTTGTGAAGAGTAAGATCCCTTTTTTTTTTCCTAAACTGGAAACATCCCTGAAGTTGCCATTGGCAATTCCACCAGCGTCCATTTAAATAAACAGTATTTTCAGCTTGTATAGAGCCAGCATATTTTTACATCAGATTGGGTGAATTAGGATTTATTTCAACCAAACCTGAGTTCTTTCATGAGCTTTATTTTGTTGCTGTCGACTCTGAATGAAGTGTGTTTTATGTAGATGAAATGAACTATTTATTTAAATAGAGGCAGGTGGGTTTGGCGATAGTGATTTTAGGGCTGTGTCTGGTTGAACAATTTTGGATCTGCTTTAAATGCTAATATGTAAGACGTTGGGGGATCTAGTGGCATCTAGGATTGCAGATTGCAATCCGCTGCAACTTCTTCAAGTTAGAATTCCCTCAGTGTTCGTTGTTCAGGAGGTTTTTACCAGGAGCGCAATAATCGGCAGAGGTCTCCACTTCTCCAAAACAAACAGACCAGATGAATAAAACCAGTTAAAGCGCTGAATAAAGCAGTTACAAGTTACAAATCAGTGATGTTCAGCTTCACATTTAAAAATGTGTTTTACAGGTACAGCATAACAACCTCCTTCTCCTGTTGTGTGAAACTTTGACTCCGCCCTCTAGTGCTATCTATCGGCTGTATCTATACCATCATAAAGGACGCACTGAAGTAAGAAGGTTTACAATGTTGAAACCAATATATCTGTTTTTGTATGTAAAGGGAGTATAGGTGAGCCTTAACAGCAGACATTTCCTGCTCGGAAGCAGACATGGCCACTGCAAAGACACGAAAGGTTGCCAGCAAGGGCAATAAAAAACAATTATCTTTCTACTTGAGAGAGGAACAGAAGACTGCCCTAGAAGCCTTCGCTTCCAGGAAGGAAGTTTTTGCCGTTTTGCCGACGGGATACGGCAAAAGCATCAGTTAGCCCCACTGGTTGGCAAACCAATGGGGCTAACTGCAATGAATACGTCACCTGGTTTTTGGCTCTGATTGGCTATCGTGCTATCCAATTGCGTGCAGCGGCATTTAATATGCCACAGTTAGTGCCACCACTTGGGTAGGAAGGGTGTATCAGTGAGGGCCAGACTCAAAATCTTTCTAGATTGAGTCTGGATTTCCAGGCTAGGATTGTTAGCAACTTGTTGTCCTCCTCACTGCTAAAATCCCTGCTCCCACCAACTGGGAGTGCTTACCTTACCCTCCCCTTCTACATGTATCCAGCTTAATTTATAGGATAAAAAGAAATTCTGACAGCTGCTATGCTTATGAACAGTATATAAACTAGGGTTGGGAATGACTAACCGATACGACCGGATATCTGGTTTGACAAGCGAGAGATACGGCTGCGTTGGTAGCGGCCTCCTCAACTGATACGAATCAGCCATGAATCCTTAGATGAATCGATTGTAGAGTCATGGGTCGGGTATTGCGAGACTAGCAATCGGTTGACTGGCTTTAACAGTTTGCATCTCCGTAGCAGGCATTACTGACAACGATAATGGATGTAAACATCAGTGCAAGCTTGACCGGTGAAGATGAGGAACAGAGGCTAATGCTGGTTGGATAAACCAGGGAGCAGCCAAGCTGCAGCAGAGACTAAAGGTGAATCCTGCCGGTTGTGGGTTGAACAGAGGTCAAAGACACAGACAGAAATACATATTCCTGTCAAAAACGGCGGGCATAATTCTCGGCGGCGCAAAATAACAGCTTACCGGTGACCAAGAAGCCCAGCTCCAGGTCCAAGAAGTCTTCGTCGGCGTCATGATGACTGCCCAGAAATACCTTAACAGCTGAGCCGTGGCAGCACACAGGTATGTGACGTGTCAGAGGAGAAACGAGCCGTTCACATTTCCACAAACCTCACCGCACTTTAGGGACTGTTCTTTACTTGTCAGAGAGGAGGGTGGCTGGTTGATTTTTATTTATTTATTTTATTTTGATCCCCCCTATGTTAATCACTTATTGATGCTGTTTTTGAAGTATGAATAAGTCAATAAGTAATTTATTACATTGAAATATCACTGATGTATTATAGAAAAGTGATTTATCTTTTTATAAATGACAAACACAGAGCGTAGCAAACACAGAGAAATAGTCTGACATGCTGTCAGTGATAAGCTGCTAGTCATCACAGTCCATGATATCAGCTAATAACAGGAGATGTCAGATTCTGCCCCTACATTGCATGTTATTATTTTATTCTGCTTTATGTACAGCGTTATGATAAACTTTATTCCAGAGTCAAGTCCATATAAGATACATACAAAAACACAGTAGGCTTAAAACACTTAAATTTTCACTTCACTTTAAAACTTCTTCTCATTTTTATATTGACCCCATCCAACAAAATGATGTTCATTCAGCAAGTCATTTTTTGGTCCTTGTCTAAAAATAAATACATTTGACATGTGATTTTGTTGTTGTTAGTCTTTTTATTTTATTTTTGCCAGTGCCATACAGCAACAAAACTTGGGGATGCGGTCTTTTACAAATTTGAAAATACTGTCACTTTTACAGAATTCTTTATTTTATAATGTATGATTAATGTCTACATCAACAAATGTTAACCATAGAATCATATCGAATTGTATCGAATCATATCATTCCTACACTGTATCGAATCGTATCAAATCGTTCTGTATTAAGAATATATCGTTTTTGAATCGTATCATAACCCGTGTATCTAGATATGTATTGAATTGTCTATCACAGAGAGATTCCCAACCCTAATATAAACCTTAAGAAACAATACCAATTTATGTCATGGTGGGATTCCATAAACATATGGTGTTGCTTCAAGTAACTTGCATTAAAAAAAAAAAAAAAAAAAACTTTATTCTTCTATTACTCTGAATCAAATATTTTTCCAGATTGCAGAGTGACGGAAAAAGATGTTTTCAGATCATTTTTGTGGAGAGAGTTCATGAAGCGAGCCATGTGAGGAATGCCCCCAACAAAGGACTCAACATGGCCACCAGAGAGTAATGTGACAATAAAAACAGTGTTGTTGGTTTGGTTTCCTCAGGGCTCTGGCTGTTTTTTATAGTATTGCAACATAATGGAGGATGTAACATAATGGAGGATGTATTGTGTGAGTGTAAACGGCTAATAATGGTATATTACTTATAGGCAACACAATACCACAGAGGTTTTTTATATACCATTTCCAGCAGATTATCCCCCTGCATCCTACACACTGGACCTTTAATGGCCAAGTGAGTACATATACATGGAATGTGACTCCAGTTTGCACAAACACAGAAATGGACTTCAATTGAAAACAAGAACGCTGTACAAAGGTGAACATAAGCATCTGACCACCATGCACCGATATAAATATTTATAAAGAGAATCCACAACAACAATAATACACTGACATGGTTAACAGTAACACAGTAGAACAATGGAGCAGAGTGCAAATGGTGCCAGAATAAATATGGAATTATTAATATAACAGGTTGTTTATATCCTTGAGGTTGGTGAACATGACAGTCAGTATGTAGTGATGCTTAAAAATTGATATCAACATGATAAAAATTGTCGTTTCCCTTGCAAACATATTCTATGCAGGCTGATGTCTGCACTTAGCCAAAGAATGTTTGTTGTTAACATTTGATGTTTTGCAGTCTAACAGACCAACAGAGTGGTGAGTCTTCTCTTGAAAAATGATCTTGCTAATTGTGTCATGTCAGTCTCAGCAGTGGGAATCTCACAGTTATTGAATATCATAACACCAGGCAGAAACGCAGTGCTCACTGCCCTCTCGGGTTCAAAGTTTCAACTCTGTTTCACCTCTTAGCTGTGCCTCAGGAGATAGAGTGTGCCGTCTTCAAGGTGAGAAGTTAAGCCACTGGAGGTCAGCAAAAACAAGATTTCAAAAGGGTGTTCAATTGCTCCTTAAACTTTCATGCGTATCATTTTCAGTTTGTAGCTACTGGTTGTGAACAGGCTGTCACTCAAAACTTTACTCTTTCTGGCTTTTAAACCAATGAATAGGGATTGTAGATCTTAGCAGAATTTGTGAGTATTGATTACTAGTAGTTTAAGTTAGTTAAAAATGGTAAAAGCATCACAATCGAAAGGAATCACATTCTGACAGCAGATTTGATACTGGCTTCAGTTTTGAAAAAATACTCGCAAACAACAATGATTATTATATTTGTATACTGTTTTTCATTTATTTTAACATATATCTGTTTTCATGGGGGGATTGTTGTTCTCTGTAAAGCATGATTGAGTATCCAGAAAAGTGCTATATCCATCCAGTGTGTTATTATTTATTATTAATACTGTTATAATAAAGTAGCTACTGTCAAAATAAAGCAAAATAAAACACTGTTATGATTTCTGAATTTATAGGCCTCTAGTTTAGCAGATCGGGTGAGGTGGAGGCACAGCGCACCTGCGCTTCACCAACTGGGTGTGGCCACGCGGATTTTGTAAGTTCAGCACACCGTGCGCACTGGCGCAGCTACTCTTTAACATACAGTCATGGAAAAAATTATTAGACCACCCTTGTTTTCTTCAATTTCTTGTTAATTTTAATGCCTGGCTCAACTAAAGGTACATTTGTTTGGACAATTATAATGATAACAACAAAAATAGCTCATGAGAGTTTAATTTAAGAACTAAGAACTATTCATTTTCCATGGTTTTCTTGATAATAACCAAAATTACTTAAATTCTTACATCAATAGCTATGGCATTGTACCGCCAAAAACACTACTTTTAAGCATTCCATGTTTTCTTTTCTGTTTGCTTTAAACACATGATACACACAAGAGTTAATACTTGATTGCATAACCATTGTTTTTGATGACTGCAGCCATGCGTCTTGGCATGCTCTCCACCAGCTTCTGACATTGTTCTGCTGTCACAGCAGCCCATTCCTGTTGGACAAATTCAAACAAATTTTCTTTGTTTTTGGGCTTGTGGTTCTCCATTTTGAGTTTGATGATTTTCCACAGGTTTTCAATTGGATTAAGATCTGGTGATTGAGCAGGCCAAGGCATGGTGCGAATGTTGTGGTTCTCCATCCAGGCTTTAACTGACCTTGCCGTGTGGCAAGGGCATTGTCTTGTTGGAAAATCCAGTCATTCGAGGCAGGAAAGAGTTTTCCAGCTGATGAAAGAAGACTGTTTTCAAGGGTAGTCCTGTACATGACCTGGTTCATTCGGCCTTCACACAATTGCATTTGCCCTGTTCCACTCAGACTGAAACAACCCCAGATCATGACTGATCCACCCCCATGTTTTACTGTAGGGCAAGACAGTCTGGGTTGTAAGCTTCTCCAGGCTTCCTCCTAACCAGTAAGTTGGCTGGAGTGGGCATCAATTCAAAATTGGATTCATCACTGAAGAGAACCTTAGCCCAATCATCAACAGTCCAATCCTTGTGGTCTCGAGCAAAGAGTAACCGGGCCTTCCTCTGCCTTTCATTGATGAAGGGCTTCTTGCGTGCTCTGTGTGACTTCAAACCAGCTTCAACAAGTCGGTTTTCGAACTGTCCTTGCCGAACAAGTCACATTTCTCGACAGTGCCCACTCATTTTTAAGGTCCCTGGAGGTCTGACGACGATTCCTGACACAGGAACGGATGAGTGCACGGTCATCTCGTGGGGTAGAAAGACGTTTCCTGCCACGGCCAGGTAGCAATTTGGTAGTGCCATGTTCAGCTTGTTTTTTTTTGTTGTAATGAACGCTGTCTTGGAGATCTTCAGTTTTTTCGCTACCTGTCTCTCACTCATGCCAATTTCCAGCAGTGCCAGATGGCTGCCTTTGTGGCTTCACATAATTCTTTTGTTTTAGGCATTATGTGAGAGCTGACAACTTCTGAGTTGTGCTACGGCTTGAATGTAAGCAGGAAACCACTCTAGGCCTTTGCATGTGCAGTGCTGCTTGTGACATGAAATGGCCTCTTATATACCCTGGGAATCAATTAAGCTTAAGAATGTCAAATAGGACATAAAGTGTTATGTGACCAGCTGCATTTTTTGTTGTGTTCATTGTATTATACGTTTAGTGGTACCAGATATTAGAATGAACAAGAAATTGAAGACAACAAGGGTGGTCTAATAATTTTTTCCATGACTGTATATCACCTCCATCCCTCCTACCTGCGCAAGTCAGAAAGAGGGAGGAGAGAAGGCGTGGAGTGGGTTTTACACAGCTGATTCACATCACACCAATCAAATGAGCCCCTCTCCTCGCCCTTAAATGCGCCGCACGAAGGCGTAATGAGAGTTTACTCAATTCGCCATGGCAGAAGAGAGCAGCAGTGTCAGACGGCCAAACTCCTCCCAGGAGGAAACTGATGTTTTGGTCCAGGAGGTCCAAGCTCGCAGTGTCCGAATATACAGAACTGTGAGCAGACCTCCACGGGCTGATGATGCCAAGGTAGCCTGGGAGGAGGTCACCACAATTATAAATCAATGTTGCGTTTCTCTCATGTGAGCGCGCTCTCTCTTTCTCTCTCGTCTCACACTGTTTCCTTTCTTTTGACTTTTCTGAGATGACAGATGCTGAATATCACAGAAAAGTCAAAAACCTGACAGCCCTTACTTATAAGTGTAACACTTTTAATTTAATAAACTGCACAGCAGCAGATAAACGGACGCGTTTCAGCTCATAGCTGTCTTCAGCGTTAAATGGTTTGTTTTCACCCTTTTAAGCCAGGTGGTTCCAATTGACAACATTACAAAGATACAAATACAGACCATTCATTAATGATACATTGAATAGTCTAGATATAATAGAAAAAAAGTCTAAGTATAGTAGAACGATAAAAAATCTTCAAGCACATAATACAATATCAAAAAATCAAAATACATGAGAAACTTTGTAAAAAATCGACAACAACTTTTTGTCATGACCAAAAATGTCAATAATGTCCAACAATATGCAAAAGACAACAACAATAGAACCTACATAGCTCCATATTAAGGTAGTTAACAGATGTGTGACTAATAGATATGGTCCATATACTGTCTGTGAAAAGTAGTGAGTCTACATTTGAAGCTGTCAATAGAGCCATGCAGATCACCCCAGACAATAATAATGGACCACATACATATCACCATCTACAATTACAAAAAACATGATAACACCAATTTCTCATTTAATCCTTTTGAATGCTCAGTCTGTAAAAATGGATTGAATAAGCCTCTCGCTGGAGGAGTTTCCTATCTCTATCCCCTCCCCTCAGAGGGGGCTCAACTACCTCTATTCCCATGAACCTCAGACTATAGACACCATGGCCAGCTGAATTAAAATGCCTGGCAATAGGTGACTTCTCGTCCTGGTTTCTAATGTTGCTTTTATGTTCTGAGATTCTGATTTTTAGTTCTCTTTTAGTCTTTCCTACTTAACAGAAACAATATGGACATTTTATCAACTAGACTACATGTAGAGTTCTACATGTGATCCTCCCCCTCACATTAATTTTCCTGCCTGTATGAGGATGTGTAAAATTTAATCGACTGAGAAACTGTAGAAAAAGTGGTAGTTAGTACAATAGACTTCTGACTGGAATGAGGAGCCTTGGGCTCAAAAAAACTTTTCCTCTCTATCTCACAAACTTGGGACATAGATGCATTCAATATCTTTTGGTCATACTTTTTTTCTCGGAAACGATCACATAACTCATGAGCCTGTTGTTGAAAATCTCCTCTGCTGAATATATACTCCCTATCTGATGCTGTGGCTGTTTGTGGTTGGCTGAGAGGGATGTGAACTCATTTGTTTGCAGCTGTGTTAATCAAATCAGGTTGGGTTTCCATTACGCGTGCCAAATGTGGCAAACGGTGCCAATCCCCTTTGATCTGACATCAGATGTGACGGGACAGTCGATACAGAGATACATTTATGTGCTGATTGCAGATAGTTGCATTGAATAGTGGTGTTTGTGGCTATTTATTGCATTAGGCTTTGGTGACGTGTGCGCACTGTCCGTTGGTCAGCCAAACTTCCACTTACATCGGCTGTGCTCCACCTGCGCTGACAGTAGACCTGGTTTCAGCTGGCGAGCTTTTAGCGCACCTCCGGCGAAGCCTTTTGGCACAAAACTGTCACTGCGTCAAGCTGGATCTGTCGACACCTCCCCCTGCTGCGCTGCCACACCCATCTCAGCACACCTCAGTCTGCCAAACTACCAAACTGAGCACGCCTCGGGTTGCGCTGCTCAAAACTAGTTCTGCACGGGGTTCGCCACCCTGCGCCACCCTGTGCTGCGCAGGGAAACTAGAGACCATAATGTTTGCAAGTTGCAGAGGCGCTCCATGGTTGCAAAATGTGACTAAAAAGTAATGCTAGTGGTCTGGAGCCCTGCAGATGAGAAACATGCTTCACCCTGCTCACACAATGTCGCACAGGAGAAAGTGGTCTGGATGGGTGAGTAAGTGTGTGTGTGGGATGTATCATGTTTGTGAGATATTCTTTGTGTGTGTCTCTGTAAGAGAGAATGAGCCATAGAGCTGAAACGGCAAGTCATTTTATACATCGCACATGGAACAAGCTGCAATACAACGAGTACATTTGATATATCACCCACTGCTATTTTCAAGCTGCTGTGGTTGAAGACAGTGCTGTATCGTTCACTGCAAATGCAAAGTCATGAGTGAGGATGGGGTTCTCTTGCTTAAGAAGTATGATTTATTGCACTCCTCAGATATAATTTCATAAACATATATTTCTCTGTCAGCTGAGAGACACAAAGTCCTTGAGCGTATGTCTTGACATGAGCGCAAGAAGCCACCAGTCATAAATAAGTAAGGTCACCAATGATCTAATTCAACGCCGGTACTTCCAAACACTGGCAGCTGGGATATTTGCTTCCTTTGTCCATAAATATCCCAATCCTCCTTCATTCAACATGAGTCTCTCAAGTCAGCTGATGATGAATATCTGGCCTAACCCTGAAATGACTGAGCTGGCAATGATGACTAATGTCACAGCAGGAAGGACTTGTAGAGCCACAATCCCTCACTGTCATAAAGTTTGCCTCAACCACACGACCCTCCCCTGCATTTTACTACTGTGGTCAGCTTTGACTTGTAGCCCTTTCATCATTCAACATTAATAGATTTCAATAAATACTGTAGATGTGGCTCTTTTGACTTTATTTGCCACAAAGTGCTTGTTAACTTGCAGTAAATTTGCAAGCAAAGTCTAAGTAAAGCCCTTTGAGCATACACAGAACATCACCCTTCAAAACCCCCCTCCAGTCAATTTTACTTCCTGGTTAACGGTTCACATTCTCTCTTAAACAGAGAACAGGGGGATGTTTAATTGTCAGACGTAATGTTAATCCACAACCATTGCAACCAGAGTGCAGCTACAGTAGTTTGGAAAACAGCTATATGCAGGGCTTGAAATTAATTTCTTGTACATGGTAGCACTGGTGCTCCTAACTTCAATAAGTTAGGAGCACCAGCAAAATTTTGGGAGCACCCGCCATAATGTAAGCACCAACAGTGTAATCGATTTTTTTATTGCAACAAAAAGATGACATTACACTGTATAGATTAGATTACATGTGTACAGTATAGTACACTTATCATTAACTTTTTCAGTTAAGACATTTTTTAGAAAAAACACCACTGAACCAATGAACGAGAAACCTTACATGATGATAATACTGATGATGATGTTGATGACTGTCATCATCATCATCGTTGGTTTCTCTTTCATTCACAGTGGTGTTCAGCGGTAGCCTGGCGTTGCTAGACCCAATTCACAAAACGTGAATGGGTCTGGACACGGAGCGTACATTTCCTCTATTCCCGAGGGACGGTATCAACGGCTGTCACTCAAAGTGCCCCTTCACGCAACTGGAAAGACGGAAAACCACTCAGAGTAAACGAAACATGTGATGTAGGCTAGCACAACACCACTGTAAACAGACCAGCAAGCAAGTGCAGCGGAGATGAGCTGTGATGATGTCTGAGAAAGAGTGTTGCCGTCTTTGCGAAGTTCCTCCTCACTGTGGACTCGAGTTGAATGGCTGTGATTCCCAGCTTGGTCGCTTACCTTACCTGCTCCTCCATGAGAGCAACTAGCGGAGAAACAACAATAGCCACTGGGTTTTCATTGAGTCCCATCTTTTTCCTGATCAACAGAGCCAGTTGGTAAATTAAACTTTTACTAAACTCAGTAGGAAGGACGGCAAACACATCCTTTTTCTCAATAAAAGCTTTCAGTGCAGCCGTTTGCTCTATTTTTAAACAAAACACATTTAACACATTCAACACATTTACCAACGTAGTTTCAAAATCAGTAGCCATGTAGGTTGTTTACGAAATGCATTCACTCCGCTCCTTGTCCCTCCTATTCTGATGATGTGCCCGCCCAAAAGTAATAAATGCGCCTTTATGATTGCATGGCCAGACTGATCTGTGGAGTGAAACAGAATATGAGCTCGCCAGATTAGGATGGTTTCACCTGGCTAGTTCAGTGCTTGTTCAGTGGTGTTTTTTCAAAAAAGTCTCTCAGCGTTGTCTTCATTCTCTCTTCTCTGCGGTATGATTTACCTTTGGCTTCTCGTTAATTCCAAGTGACAGAAGTGCCACAGTCGCGATTGGCTAAGAACCAATCTAAAATCAGCATTAAAGGTAAACTCACGTTTGATTGGTCTCTGTCAGCTCACAAGGTAGAGAGAAGCCTGGGAACTTTAATCAGTGTAGCCTACTAACTTAAGGGGTGGGTGAGGTGTAAAAAATTCACCCCAATATACTTGTCATGAATGTTAAAATTTTTATGCCAGGCTATGAATGTGTTCATTTCAGCTGTAAAGTAGGCCATTTTAACATCGGAGTCTATGGGGATATTGTCTGTTTTGGCCCCGGTCTCAAGTGGCCATTCAGTGAACTGTAACTGCATTTGAACTTCCACACTGGCTTCATTTTTCAGCTTCAGAGGTTACCACTTGGTAGTGATGAAGCACTGTTTGGTTGCTGCTGCGCTAGGAAGCCACACAACGGCATAACTGCACAATCCCGCAGCCACAGGCCGGTCAAGGTTGACTGAAGGAAGGATAGATATGTTGCCGAGGTCTGCTGTTTGACATGGATTTGCAAGACACTGAAGAGGGGCACTGTCTACCAGCACTGACAGCTCTTACCTCAACTTGCAGCACAGACTCTGCAGCACTTTGATTCTTTTTATTGACTTTTTGAGTTAAAGTTGTGCGCTTCCCAGTGCCCTGACCTGTTAGAGGTTGTTGCTAGTGGACAGTGAAAACTTTCAGCACGTCCTTAAAACTGCATTTTAGACAATGGACCTTAATGTGCTGAGACCAAGAGATGGTAAAAAAAGAGCCAGCAAGAGACAGTCAACAGGTGTTGTTGTGCTATTTCTGCCAATGGTATCTGGTGTTATGCATTGTGTTGATTTCAGCCATTCACTGCACATAGACTACAACTCGTGAAAATAAGCAGCACACTAAACTAAGGTGGAGGGCAACTACAAAGACAAGTATTACTAAAGTTATGACGCTACAATTATGGTAAAATACAAGATAAGTTGACTAGCTAGCTTACTATGATGTTTATGGTGTTTATGACTTGGTGGATGACGTACGACTTGCAGATTCTGTCAGTCATACATCATCTATTTTTTTCCTTTGAGCACAAAATTCAGTTCATCTCTCAAAAATATTTGGCAAACCATGTGGCTAAACACCACTGTCAGGACTAACTAAGAAAAATATGACATATAACACCAAAATACACTGGAGGGGGGCTTTGGGAAGTGCCTTCTGTATCCTGACATATACAGGCAACATTTGTAAAATTAGAGTATCTAGAATAAAAATGAGCAATTTGCCATATTATTCATTACCGTCCTCCTTTAATTGGGTACTGCTGCATATCAATTGGAAAGAGTAAACGTTTTTGATTTAAATTACAATCTGAATCACCTGTAATTAGTTCTTCATGTTTCAGATGAGTAAGTACAGAGAACAGGCTGTCAAGAGGAGTTGTCAAATTAGCCCTCATTGACATTAATTGGATGTATTACACCAAGTGGTAATTATTTTTCTTTTTTTCCCCTACAGTGTTTTGCAGAGGTATCTTAAGATGTAAGCTAATTTCATATACATAGATATGCTATTGATATAAACGGTCCAGTGGAACATTTCAATTTAATTAGAAACAGTGGAGTTGTTTAGATAAAAGAAACATTGTTTCCTATTAGCAATTAAAATGCGCCGTCCTCCCTCCCATCTCTTAAAATGCATTTGATCTTCAAACATGAATACAATAATGCCTTTCAACAGGAGACAGCGTGGGGTTCACACAGACTTCACTGGGACCAAATAAAAGGCAAACACGTCTGGACTTAAAGGAGCCTCAAGACTGAGTAAAGGATGCTGAACTTCCAACAGTAATGTGGTTGGTGTATCACCAATTCCACCCTTGGCAAATGCACTGGAGCTTGCTCAGATAAGCGGCTGTCATTTGAAATGCCGCTATCTACTGACAGTTTGTAGGGCTCAGCGAATATAGGGAGTGATGCTGGCGTTCTTAGAGAGGACGGATTTTCTCTCTCTTATCAACGACTGGGCAAACTGACAAGCTCCCATGTAAAAAAGCTAGGGGTCAGAGTCAATCAAGCTCAGTCTTTTGCAGGAGACCACTCAAGCATGTTGTCATTTGATTTACCGTAATAGGTGCTTATGGATCAACATCTATTCCTCTGCAAGGAAATGAGTGTAGGAGTTTAATCTGGCAGACACGTTTCCAGAACAACATGCTGCTATTGCAGGTTTCTGTTTGGGTGAAGGCAGGAGTTGTGATTTTGAAACAGCACTGTTAAAATCTGTCAGCATTAAAAAGTGTATGAATGATAGTATCACTCTAAACTCACTTAAACAACAACAGTCTGAGTCCTTGTAGGAATTGAACAGTGATTTTTGATGTGGGGCACAAAATTAGAAACAAGAGGTATTCATTTCCATATTCTTAGAGCAAACCATTTTAAAAGCCTGTTTTCATCAACCCCGCCTGTAATTTGCTCCTACTAATGCCAGCAAGAGGTGCTGAGGACTACAATAACATATCCTGAATTTAGTAACGTGGACTGCATAAACAGTGGCAGCGCAGATGGGTTGGGACAGAGTGTGATGCCCCGCCAAGCTTCACATTGACCTCTGTCTTTAGGGATGCCACAGAGTTCACGCAGATCATGCAGCTCCCTGTACAGTATGCTTTTTTTCTAATAACATACACAGCATAAGAATGACCATATCAGATATGGACACATATTTGGTGAAACCGTCTACACTTTTTAAAGTTGAAAGTGACATAAAATATCACAGGAAAAAAGCATGTACACTTTTGATCTCTGTATCACCATATTATTATACTATATGTTATATCCTTTGACCTATTTGTTCCTTCTGCTATATGATTAGCAGAAGGAACAAATAGGTCAAAGGATGCAAGGAGCATTACATCATCGTCCACCATTTTTAAACTGAAACTCAACAGGAAAGCGTGACAGCTTACTGTAGCTCCCAGACACAGTTTCGAGAATGTTTTAAATTGCTCATCAGAAGTAATTAGAGGGTTCTGTTTTAACTAATGCTGCCCTACACTAGATCAGGGCGAAGACAACCTGCGACTCTGGAGCAACATGTGGCCCTTTGGCCCCTCTCCAGTGGCTACCTTTGGCTTTTCCTCTACATTTTACCAATCTTAATTGCGCTGGCTTCAGTAGTCTTGATTCTCCCTGTTGATTCCAAATCCAAAAGAGACAAAGTTTTGGAAGAAAACAGAATTTACTTGTGTGGGAGGAGATTTGTTAGCGTTTACCCCCAACTCTGCAAAGATAAAGTTTCAAATATTCATGAATAACCCACTACAGTGCCACCTGATGGTAAAACATATTCGAAAATGCTCATTTTGACCTATTTGTAATGTTGACAGACTAATTTACATTTCATTGGCTGTGTAACCTTCATTATAAGACTTAATATGTTTTGCGGCTCCGGGTAGATTTTTTTAGAAAATATTTTTCATCAAATATGGCTCTTTTGGTAGTGAAAGTTGTCCTGCCGACCCCTGCACTAAATGTTTAAGTAATTCTTACACTTTAGAAATTTTCCAAAATAATCACACAATACAGTCCTCAAAGTTTTGAGTTTTGGTTAAGAAAGATGAATAATGTCTTGTATTGGTCTTTTAATGTTTAGAGCACAATTAATCCTGTCTTAACTAATTATAATTTGAGGACATCTAGGACAAAAAATAGTTCCAACTTTTAAGTTTTGCCAATGTCTGGGATGTTACTTGGCCATCAGCTGGACTTCCTTCCCGGGACAGCACCATCGCAACATGGTATTGACATGAGCAAATAATAACCAATGTTGACTTAAAGGACTCCCTAAAAACTTTTCACTCGAATTTCACTCAAGGCCAGTGTTTTGTGTCTGATGTGCATTCTCGTCGGCTCACATTAGGTCATCTTATTACTTTTTGGATAGGCTGGCAAAACTGTAAAACTAAAAAGCTGTTTAAGAATCTCATCATTGCCTAATCCCAAGTATAATTTGCTGCAACCGTGACTGGACTTCCTTAGTCAGTAGTGTTTGGCTTTTCCACACTCACCAGCCAGCAAAAGCCAAGCACCATTCATCTGCACACACTGCCCACACAGTGATGACTAGGAGGTAGTTGAAAATCTGAAACGTTTCCTTTGCTCCTTAGCTACTTTACCTGTCACCTTTTGCAGACACAGATCCCAAGTGGCTGTAGCAACTCAAATTCAACCAGCGCAAACCACCTCAATAAACTTTCAAGATTTGTAGTCTCCAAATGGGGGAAAGAGAGGTGGCTCTGGCTAGCAGAAGGCCAATCATTGGGCCTTGACATCAGACAGCCTGCTTTTGTCATGTTGCAGTAGGCATGGTTTCATCAAAAGCAGGTTGGAAAAAACAATAGATACACCCTGGTCACCTGGGTAAGAGTTTGTCTCTAGACCAATTCATCAATCACAACTTCCTTCCTATATGGACTTTGTTGATCTTTAAACTAAGCCACTAGTCTTTTTGGCAGAAGGCCCTGAAGGCTACTTCCCCCATGTTTGATCAAAGAGAGCCTGGATGAAGTATTTTGGTTCTTACAAACAGTACAGGCTTCAAACAATGAGACAGGAATATAATTTGCCCGTAGAAGTACATTAATGACATAAATGTGTCATAACCACGCTGTAAGTTTTGGTGCCGACCAGAACCATTCTTTGGCCAGGAACTTAACGTCACCGTCCCACCAATGTTTGCTGAGCTGTTCTGATATGAAATAGTTATGAACATAGAATGAAACATAGATACCAACACATTGTGACCAGTCACTGTCATAATTGAATCATGAACGGTTGATCCCAGAGCTGTGTAGGCAAACTGATCTGAGCAGTGCCGCAGTGTAAGTAGTGGTCGATGATTGTTAAGCTGCTGGAGAATAAAGTCTTTAGCTCTGTTAGTTCTTCACACCATTCATTATGTTAAACGCTGGTCAACTGGTACTGTATTTGCTAAAATGTAAGCAGGAGCGATCACAAGGTAGTTAAAAGACAAAAAGCCAGGCTGTCTTGTTGCTGAAAGCGTAAGGTTAATCATAAACCCTGTGGTACTTCTACACCCACGTCTGTTTTCAGGCATGGGTGAACTAACCTGTTGTACACAGTTCTCATCTTATTTATATACTTTGCAAACACCATAAATTACAAATTGCAGGCTTGAGGTCACACTTGAGGTCACACTAATCCAAGCATTTTTGATGAATTTGTAAAATACATAAAGACATATAATATATATGCATAATATATCAAGCAAAAATGTCCAGACATGGCTTTTTGTACACTAACAGAAACTGGCAGACAACAAGCCCCTGCACACACCATGCCCTCGCTCATCATCCTTGTGATTACTTTCCACCTACCACTTACTAATATGTAGTTTCAAATAAATTGAGATTAAAGCAAAGCAAATTGTAACTGCTGCACATCCTGCTATATTTGACCCTATAAGGAACACTAGAGTTAAGCAGATAAATAGAAAAATGTGATAACATTCATCATACTGATATTACCCTAATTGCATGGCACTGGAGAAGGAAATTAAACCCTACACCTATTTCTATGCCCCATTTGTCAGGAAGTGAATGGCACTTAGAGGTTTAGCCAATGCTGATGAATTGTTGCTGTTAAGGTGTAAGACTGAAATGCTCTATCATTTCAATGAAGTCTCAGACAAGTATAGTCGGTTGCAGATGCAGAGGCAACATGGCATTTGCAAAAAAGCAAATGGAAAAGGCAAGCCAGTCCTTAGACAGAGTCTGGGATGTCTCTAGTGGAATGACCTTGGCTAATACAGCCAAGGCTAAACTGGCTGCCAAAGATTCTGTCTGATCCAATCAGCATCTTGTTCAAAATCAAGGACTTGTGTTTTTCACTTTCTCCTGGTTCAGGGTATTGCCACTCCCTGTGCGAGCTACAGTGCAGCCTGAGAAAATTCACACTCATCTCGGGTGAATCCCCTGTGAAAGCCATATTTGTGACCCTGAGAGTGAAAATGAAAAGATTCAATATAGATCTGTTTATTCCATCCTATAAATACAGCAGTGTCTTTGTTCTTCCACAGGCACACATTTGCAGGCAGCATTGTGAGATACAACAAAAGCCAGATTGGACTGTAATTTTCATAAAGTGGTTCCTCACAGAGTACTGCAGTCAAACAAAATTTAGTAAATGAAATCTTAAAGCTGATTACTGAATCTGAATCAAAACCAGATACAGCTTGTTATGAATCAAGATAAAACAAGTATTTCTGTTTTTTAGCATAGCTCCTCTTGGCATGTATGCACTGATGCAGACTTATGTGTCTTTTAATACAGTGCTTTGGTCCTACACATCAGAACAGAAGTGAGACAAAATAAAACGGCTTTATAAAACTGCAGATGGTGCTCGTTACTGATGAGAAAAGGTTTAGTGGTATAGTGGTATGTTTATAGGCCATCATTCCTCAATGGAGTTGCTGGTATCTTGTTGAAATTTCAGTTTTATCACTGACGTTCCTGATGAGGGTAAAGTGAAGCATATTTCATTTGCAGAATAGCACCCGCAGTCTTATTTAGACTATTGCCTAAATAAACTACATCCCAGGAAACCATATTAGATGTGTCAGTTCTTGAATGTCATTTTCCGCAGACCTGCAAAAAGAAAAAAATCAATCTGTTATGCAGCCAGGCATAGTATCAGTCCATAGGTAGATAAGGGGGTGGCAGAAGAGGTAAGAGAAGGAGGCTTGAGAATGAAAGGTCACTACAGACTGCTCTGCAGCTGCTGAATGCTTTCACTATTCATTGATCATTTAGTGTGTAAAATGTCATAAAATAATGATCAATGCAGATTAGCAGAGGTCAAAGGGATGTTCTCATTTCATCTGGACAGCTGCTGGAATCTATCAACTTTATAGTGATATTAAACGGAAATAATGTTGAGGCCATAACCAGTTTATACGTGGTAGCTGTACTTGGTAAATGTAATATTATCACTCTCAACTTTCAGCATTCAGTCCTGTGGGACCATGAATCATGATTTATATTTAAGGTTATTAAAATTTCAGAATGTTGTAACCTTTAACAAAACTGAACAAAAAACAAAATATCTAAATCATAATATTACATCATTGTAAATGACATAGCTATGGGTGACTGCTTTGCCATCTGTGTGGGGTGTGTCGCTTTAGGAGTAGTTAAGATTACATCTTGAATACTTCTTCCCAGTACTTCTTCATACTTAATCAAGGTTGTCTGCAAGTGACTCCTAAAACAATACGCAACAACGCACATACTTAATGCAGCAGTTTTAATCATGTTGTAAATGTGGTGAAAACGTTGCAATTGCATTTTTTTTTTTTTTTACTGAACTACTTGGTTAGGTTGAGAAAACAGACCATGGTTTGGGTTAAAATAAATACATTTGTTAGGTTAAGTTTTGCTTTCTCAAAGGACACAAACAATGGTCTCTTAAGCTTCCTGTGTTTGTTTGACCAATCCACCACCCAAACCTCCTACCTACACAGACTTTGTGACTCTTTAAACGATGTCACATGACTTCCTCCTTTGCTTCTGTCATAATTGCTACGGTCACCAAAGGTTGTCACATGACACTAAATTTAAATATGGTTAGAAATAAGCATTGGGCAAGTTATTCCCCAACTGTTATGAATTACATACTACTATTTACCTTTACTTGAACGACTATGTTACTTTGCATTATTACTGTCTGTGCAGGGTAACGTATCACGAGTTAGACCACTGTCGCATTACTTTCACCAAAATAGCCACATTAGTATAACTAGGCATAACAAATGGAAGTGGAATGTTGTTTCACTGCAGGTAATCAAAGAACAGAAGCTCCAGTTTATTAAAGTTCAGTTCAAATCTAGTGATGAGCAACACTGTTTTGCCTAACGAAGGCTCTCCTCTGGAGCGCAGATCTGGTCCATTCATGCATTTACATGTTGTGGTCACCACTTTTTATTAAAATGTTCCTCTTATTATTATAGTGTGACAACATAGAACAATTAAATAGCCTAGACCTCTTTTAATAAACTAATAGTCTTGGATACAGGGACTGTCAGGCTGCTCCACAGTTGTTGGTGATGTGGATAAAATATCCAACATACTAATGCACAGCTAGCATCACCCAGATGTGCCGATCACCAGGGTTAAGAAAAAATAATCCAGAGCCCAACATCTTATCCCTGCTGCTGCCTTTAGGAGTAAAAACAGAACGGGATACATTGTAGATGCCATGTGTTTCTACTCATTTAGCCTACCAAATGAGTAGAAACACATTGAACATCCAAATGCACAGTATGGCATCACTCAGCACCCTTCTATGACAAATGAAAAATGCAAATTCTCGCGCATTTGTTTATTTCTGGTAACCCACCGCAATTGAAACATCTGATGCCACCTTTAATTTTCTGCTTTTGGAGCTGGACTGCTCATTAGGAGTGTTGTTAGTGCCGTTTTGTGAGCGTTGCTCCAGTGCTGGGTTATTTGTGCCAGCAGAACTCAATTTTGAGAGTACAGTTAAACTGTGAGAACATGCTAGCTCTGCAGTACCCACCAAGCGGACATGCCTGCTGCTATAAATGCAGGTGCCATTCTTTGCCTCTCTGTATGTTTTCTTTCATCACTTACAGCTGCCTGTTCAACTCCTTTTTTTTAAATTAGTACATGAGAACATATCTGAATGTGTAAAATAATGTAATTTGCTTGTGTTTAATTGCACTCCCTACTTATGACATAAATCTAACTCCATAAAACTGGAGCTAAATATCAGCACATGAATGTTTTAACTGTTGTACAGGACACAGGATATGGCTATTTAAATTCAAGCCACCTTTACGTATACGTAACAGATACTGAGACACCAGGAGTGCCCTTCTACCTATCATGCATTTGCAGAACTCTAAAATAGCTGACTGGTTTGTGGCAGATCCACAAGTCAGCCCAGTGGTGTCGAACATGTTTGTATAAGAAACACTGGAAACATGAAATTGTACTAAATTCAATTCAAATGAATCTGCAAAGCTTGACGTAATTCATATCCTCTTGGATGTCTGTAATACCCTAGATGACTGTCATTAAGCTATCTGTTTACTGAATACTGTAGATGCACAAAATAAACACAATCTAAGTCTTACAAAAGGGTCAAGTACAATCCATCAAACTCCTCTCAGCTTTCACCGTTAATTGGAGAAGGAAACCAAGCGTAAACCAAAGCTAGACTGTCAGCTTTTTGATTATCTTAATAGTTTATTAACTACTGTACTTCATGGACCAACATTGGCTGGATAAATTGGATTGGGTTGGATTTGGAGTCTGTATTCTTGATTTGCTTCACTTAGTCCCTTGGTAGCACCTGCTGCCTTTGTGTCTTCTTTTACTGACTGACATATAGCACAGTGCAATTACTTGCCTAGATTTTATTTCAGTCCAGGGCCACCAGATTAGAATTGCTTTACATGTAATACATCTCAAACTTCAACTTTGCATTTAAATTAGCCAAACACCATTTGCTTGAGTAATGATTCTAAATCCTTACACTTTGATTTAATTAGAAAACTGGATGAATGAAAGGAACACTGTGTAAGAGTTAGTGGCATCAAGCAGCAAGGATTGTGGATTGCAACCAGCTAAGACTTCTCCCGGTTAGAATTCCTTCAGTGTTAATTGTTCTAGAGGTTTTTACTCGGAGCTAAATTATCCACGGAGGTCTCTTCCTCTCCAAAACAAACAGGCCAGGGAATTAAAACCAGTTAAAACACCAACTAAAGCCATTTCATGTTAAAAATCCAGCCACCATTCCACACTACATATTTCGGTCCGGACAGGGACTCGAGCAGGCGACCCTCCGGTTCCCAACCCAAGTCCCTATGGACTGAGCTACTGCAGTTGTCTATAAAACAAAAACCTGACGAATCTCTTCACAATCCATAATACAGATCTTGTTATCAGTCACTTCATATAGTGAGGAATAACGTATCTTACCACGTCTTAGGCTTGTGTGTGTTTCTCCCTGTCTATCCACATTTGTAGTCCGGCTTTTGAGATGCAAATATCTCCATATTGTCCAGTTGACACTCCATCAAACTTTGTATGACAAGACCAACCACTTCACCTTTGCGCACCCAGACAACTGAGGCCTAATTATGCATGGTGACAGGGCCAGGATAGGTCTGAGAATGTTGTGCAGATGTGAGGAAAGAGGTAACATACACAACTCTTCTACTGCAGCCTCTGGGCTCCACTGTAACTGTACAAGGACCTTAAATATCTCAACACCACAAAAAACAAAGTCAAATGACTATATAAACTCTTAATAGCAGAATATCAGCCAGGTTATAGCAAATAAACAAGTCACTTCCTGGCAGTGCATATACTTAACTGATGGTCAAATAGAAAAAGTGGCAACTATATTTTTAACTCGATATATTCAAGTGCAATAACAGCAGTAGAAAAACAAATAAAAAAATACCTGCACTTTATCAAATAAAACAATATGCATACTAGCTGCTTCCTTCCTTCCTTGGTCTGTTTTAATACAGCAGCCAGCTAACACTGTAATCAAACCACATCTCAGGTTAACACAAACAAGTACCTGGTAGTGCAATCTTGTCGGGACGTCTTGCTGTAATCGGTGTGTTTCCTGACCCGGCTCTTCTTGTATGTCCTCCAAGTGAGACTGTGCAAGTGGTGAATGTTTGAAGTGTGTTACGATTCTCCTTCCATTCGCGATGGCATCACTCACGCTTCATTGTGAGAGGAGTCCCTCGTGAACCACTAGTTGCAGTATGTGCGCGAAGCACCCCAAACTATTAACATGCAGCTCATCCATCGCTTTTTTCATGTTACTTGCGTTGTCTTGCATAACAATGTGTGCTTTAGCTAGCAGGATCTTCCACTTGTCGAGCATCTCTTCCATTGTGGCTTTAATCAAGTCGGCGGTATGGGATCCCCTGCACTCCTGTACATTCAGCACGGTGCTGTCAAAAGCGTAGGTTTCAGGATTCACCCAGTGCACAGTGAGACTGATTAGCGACATTGGGCTAATCCGACATCTGGTGGACCAGATGTCGGTCGTAAAACTCATACAGTTAACACCATTCAACTGCTCTCTTAAATGCGAGGACACTTTGTTGTACAGCTCTGGGATGTGAACTGTTGAAATGGTTTTCCTGCTTGGGATATTATACATCGGCACGAGGTATGCAATCAGGCTGTGAAAGCCAGTGTTTTCAACAACAGACAGAGGCTGATCATCCAGCACAATGAAATGGATCACCTTCTTTGTAATCTTTTATAGCCGTCGGGTCGTCACCTGGAAGTTTTTCACGCTTTTTGAAAGAAGCCTCGATCCTCTGCTGTGTGTGTTGTTGTTTAGACTGGAGTTGTACCAGCTCCTCGTGTTCTTTCGCGTGCTTACTGTTTTAGATGCTTGATCAAATTGGTGGTGTTGTACGTCGAAACGTTCTTTCCACCCCTCGGAACCATGGCTTCACACACATTGCACTTTGCGTGGCTACTTTTTGGCGTCTCAATTGAAAAGAAATTCCACACTTGCGAAGCCATGCTGTGCCGCTGCGCCACTGCTTTTTACAACCAAAACACCCCTCCTCCCTCTGCTCTGTTCTGCCAGCATGCTTGCACGTCGCTGTATATGTGCGTCACCACGTTAAGACTACGCCTCCTTCACATGCTGTGTGAGTGAAGGAAAGCTGCAGGCTGCAGCATGGGCCACTATTTGTTTAATATTGGATCGGATTTAATGCCACATGCTCCGATACGTTCCGATCTGTAAATTAATTCAGATCGGCACCCGATACCGATCTAATATCGGTATCGGCCCTACACACACACACACACACACACACACACACACACACACACACACACACAACTGAAACTCAGGTCAGGTCAAAGAGCAGCACGGAGCACAGAGAAGTAAGTCAATATCAGTGTGTAATTGTGAACTCTGTGATAACCTCTTCCAGCAGTTGATCAGCTGATGAATTGTCGTTTTTTTAAATGCATGTATTGCTATCGTTTGATTCACAAGCTCATTGACATTTCACGTAAAAGCTGCAAAACATTTGACCAACAGCAGGACATGGTTTCCAGCAATCATGTCGATGTTGTCGTCTTATGTTGAGTTGATCAACTTTAAATTGGTAATTTAAACTGGGCATTGATTTAACTGGATGTTGCCAATTAATTCAACTGTATTTAATTAAAACCCACAAGATCTAGATCAGAGGATCCACTCCAATGAACGAGCCTTATTATCATGATTTTGCAACAGTGATGGGACTGTAGCAAATACTTTTTAATTTGAAGATAGAGGAAGTGGACACCAGAGAGATGTAATGAAAGTGTTGCTAAAGTGGAAATGCTCACGGTGCAACCCTGAAGGCTCATTATTGCTCAAGGCTAGACATAGAGATGGAGACAGACAGAGCCTTTGATCCATACTCTGCGTTCATTTTGTCCATATTTGTGCACGTTCTCTGAAATCTTACAGATACGACCGAAATGGAGTAGTACCACAGAGATTGTGAAGACAATGTAGCATAGTTCAAGTGAGATGTGGCCAAATATACACATATGTGTTGTTTTTTGTTATGTGAATCTTTTGACTCCACCCTCAAGCGCCATGTATTGGCTGTATCCATGTCGTCATAAAGGATGCATGACAGTATGAGGGCAGTGACATTTACCAACACATTCTCACTCCTTTCGGGTCACATATCAATGTTTGGTCATGGACTCTCCATGTCAAGATGTGACGTGCAAGATACCCTGAGTGCGTGGGTTGTTGACATTTTGGGATGCCATGTCAAGTTCTGACTGTTACATGCATTGTCTGTTTTCAAACTACACTTCCTTTTCCACAGGAACTCAGAAAATAAATGTACAAGGTTGGTACAACACCATGACGTTTTTTTCCGTACAACAACAAATGCATATGCTTCCATTTAGCCATCACACGCACATGGTTGGGTTTAGGCAACAAAAGCACGAGGTTGGGTTTCACAAAAAAAGAACAGTGTTTGGCTTAACTATCATACAGGAAGTGAACAGCAGCCTCAGAATCATGCTGACGTGAAAGGACGGCTTTATTTGTCAGTGTCTCACGTATTCAGCAGTTTCCACAGTGAGACCAGGTTGCGTCTGAAACAGACAGCTCTATTTTCATACGTTAAGGGAGTAAAATCAAGCCTTTACTCCTAAAAACAACACTCACATACTGTATGTAGTAGCAGATATGTTTTGTAGGAAGCAAAATACTCCCTTGAATGTTTAACATATATAACACGGATGTTTACACTGGGCATATCTGCAACATGTGTTTACCACCAGCTACACCACAAACCATGAAACTGAAGCCAAGATCCACCTGCCAGGCATTCCTCAAAACTGGATATAAATCCATAGACAATTACAAGCACATGATTTCTGAGGTGAGCAACACTCGCCAACAGCTATGTTTTACATCTCAAAGATCTCATTGCCTTCACAATGGAGGCTTCTACAAGGTTTTGAGAGAAGCCAAAGCCCCGACAGAGGCCACAAGGTTAATGGTGAACATACTGCTGTCAAGGCTGCTCCCTGAGAGTGTGAACACGCTGCTGAATATACAGACACATAACACATAGGCCTATTGCTTTATTTACTCCTGCGGGGAAGACAGGCTTTTGTAGACTGTTATAGTTTTCCTTAAATGTTAATAAGCACAAAGGTCAGTGCAAGATCTTTATTTCTAATAGGCTTTTATGTTACATAATGAAATAACGATTGATGATTAAATGATTGATGGCAATAAACTTAACCTTTATGCATTTTTAAGGCTAGATCTAGTGTTCCCTCAGCTGCACTAATTGGAGCTATAATAATACATAATTCGATTCAATCACAAAGTAATCATTTAACAGTGAGGCAACAAAATTCACTTCATGATATCGAAAAAGAAAAAAAATACATATTCACATCAACAAAGGTATTGATCGATTGATTGATTTATTTATCAATCAATCATTTATTTATTTGTTACATTAAGTCATACAAGGTCCAGCATTAACTCATGCACTGGTACTTAGTCCTTTTTTGCTTCTTTTGAGGGCTATTGCTTTGCTGGTAGTTCATGGTTTCTGGTTTTGGAATGATTTAACTGTACTTTTTTTTTTTTGTCATCCCTTAAGATGTTTTTTAGGGCTTTTTTTGCCTTTAATCAACAGGACAGTGAAGTGTGAAGGGGGGAGAGAGAGAGGGAGAGACATGCAGCAAAGGGCCACAGGCTGGATTCGAACCCGGGCCGCTGCGGCAACAGCCTTGTACATGGGGCGCCTGCTCTACGACTAAACCACCCCACTTAACTGTACTTTTGGGTACAGATGCTTCTGCTGTTGTGAATTCATTGATGTCACTGGAGACATTTAAAGTTGTATCCTGGAATGTCCTCCAGACTCCGATTGGCTTTATCACAGTTCCCGTGAAATGTAATCCCTTCAATTCCATCAAATCATGCATTAAAAAAGGAGTATAACAATTAATATTCTGAGGCAGCCTTAAGCAGTAAACTGACAATACTGGTGGCCTAAAGATAGAAGCTCTCCCAGGGCCTCTCAGCGCTGCCCTGGTGTATCTGGTAACTTCTTCCTGACCTCAACAGACAGAAAGGCAATAACACTGGACGATAATACTGGACACTGGCACCCCGATATGGCGACTGTTGCACAGCCGCCTGTCAGCAGTCCACTGGCCATACACACCACAAGTGCATTTCTCCACACCGGTCAGGAGGCAATTCTACTCCTCTGCTCTCTGTCTGCTTGTCTCTCCCGCTCTCTGTTTAAACACTACTGACAAATATGTGGAAGCATGGGAGAATTTTTATTATTCATCAAAACCGGATAATTTATGTCACATCCAATATAGCCTTTATGTCGTTCATAACAGATTATCTGTTGTTTTCTTCTGCCACATTTGCTGGCAGCTCACGAATAAAAAACACAGACTAGAAGCCAAAGCTATCTCAAAACATCGCGAGCTGGCCATGGAGCCTGGGGCCACTTTGTGTCCAGTGTGAACAGAACCACCACTCAACATGAGCTCATCCACGGAAAATCAGTGTGAGCATACAGTGGGAACCTGGCATTATCCTGGTGATTGGGATCTGTAATGATTCTCCAGGCCTTATATTTGCAGTGCCTTGTTTATTCGTCTCTTAGGTAGGGTAGAGCAGTGCCTATTGGCCTTGAAGTCCCATCCAGTGCTCTTTGTGTACCAGGCAGTGAAGTTCCCCACCAGGATGCTCTTGATGGTACAGGAGTAGAAAGCTTTTGAGGTGATACCCAGAATTCCCTCAAGCTTCTGAGGTGATACAGTCTTGATATGCCATTCTCACCACTGAGTCAGTATTAAGCACCTAGGTCGGGCCCTCAGTGATATGGACACCAAAGTACTTGGCCCTGTCAACCCTCTCCACCAAGAATATTAAAGAGGGGTAAACTTCCTTTGCTGTCCACTATTATCTCCTTAGTCTTGCTGACATTCTGTTCTGACAGCAGCAGGTCAGGTCCTTTCACTGATATCTGTGATCAGACCCACCACAGCTGTGTTGTCTACAAATGTAATGATGGTTTTGGCAGTGTCCTTATTTGGAATCCTTGTGGCCTGAGGGTAGAAACTTTTCCAGAGGCTCACCTGGTGTATTCAATACCTTATTCCCTACCGTAACAAAAAGAAAAGGCCATCATCTGGGTGGTTGGGATCTTTAATGATCCTTCTGGCCTATTCTTTTGCAGTACCTGGTGTAAACATCCTTTAGGTAAGGTAGAGCAGCATCTGTTGTATGTTCAGTTGAACAAACCACTCTTTGCAGGGCCTTGCGGTTCAATGGTCTTACCATACCAGGCAGTGACATTCCTCATCAGGATGCTTTTGATAGTGCAGGAGTAGTGTTGTCAGCAAAATTAAAGGAGTGCTTCAACCACAAAATGACCAACACTGTGTGTTACTTTAAAATTGTGAAGATTTTTTTTCTGGCATACCTTGGTGGCAAACAAGAAGTTTGCATTAATACATCCTTTTACACACAACTCAAAAGTATAATTCAAGTCTCATTTATCCAGTTGTTTGCTCAGTACTTTCCAAACACATTAATTTTGGCTAAAACCTTACTATTTGAACCATGTCAGGACAGTCTCATCCTCTGCTCTCTGCTATGTTCAGAATGTAATTAATATTTTCCTCATTGATGATTTATTATTTCACCTATCTGCAACCCATTTGTGCCTCCCTGTGTGTGTAACAAGCAGAGCATACGGGTGTTGTGAACCCGCCCATGCAAACACATCTCACTATCTTAATAATCTAAATAACAGGAAAATACTGCACCATTGACTTGAGACCAGGTTTTTGTTGGTCAGTTGCTTTCTGCTGCCTCAAAAGAGCAATTCACCAACAATGCCCCTGATCACAACTCATTCAAGACCTATGTGCCCATCAGCGTTCAGATGGGCACAAGTATAGCTGCTACTTACCCAATGTGGGCGTTGGCTGTGGAAATGACACTGTCTGTCTGAGACTAGCAATGACAGTTGTGCTGTGCAGTGCTTTGCGCCGAGTGTAAGATGAGAGACCCTATAACCTAGGTGGGGTTGTTTGCACCAATCAGAGTTGTTTTCAAATTAGAATGCTTCATTGTATCTGCTATAAACCTTAATTATTATTACCTCTACCATTACAAATGTGTTAGTTCCTCCGAGGCTGTGCTTTCACAAGTAGATCGTCTCACACAATAACCTATCTTGACTATTTTAATTCGGATAAAAGACCAGATTTGTACATGTTTTTGGTATAATGTAAGTCCATTACTCCTTTACACAGCACTTTAGGGGTGTTTCCATCCCTGACCTGCTTGATTTTAAGCAGGTATACTCAAATTGCTTTGCCTCTGATCCACTTTTGCAGAGTGACAGGAGGTCAGGGGGCAATCACCAGCCCCGCACATGTATGCAGGGGTGTTTCAAGCACCTGGCACCTTAAGCCAGAGTCCTGCACCAGGTCAGGTACAAGTGGTATGGGCGGTTGCAGATTTTCAAAATTGGACCTGTGCAGGACTCTGCCTTAAGCTGCTTTCACACCCTCGTGCAGTAACTTGCAGCCTTCCAGACTTTTCAATGAGGGGAAGGTGGCAGAGGAGAAGCTGTTTCAAATAAGGCTGTATGACGCAGTTGCCACCTATGTGGACACTCACAGATTTTGCCCTGCTACACAGAGTGTAGTTATTGGCCTTTTATTATACTACATATTTTACATCAAAATAACAACAGAAAACAAGTAAGGTACAAAACAGAACATTAACAGTAAGGCATCATCTTAACAACTGCTACGACAGGGCAATACAAATCAAATCAAATCAAATTTATTTATAACAGTGAGTACTTTTCTAAGGTTAGAAATATATAATAATGAAATACTACCTATACAAATATGGACAAACCTAAGGAAAGACAGGGGGCGAAAAAACTGTGCATAGCTATATTCAAGAGATTAGAGCAGGTAGACTTCTGTACCCTTCTCCCCCTCCGGGAATATCATAAGAGGTCCCCATATCTTATCGAAAGTAGAGTGTTTACCGTTAATTGTCCATGTTGAATTGCTGAATGTACCTGCCTGGCTTTGGGTGACCAACTAGAAGTTGGAAGCAGAAAAACGACAAGATGGAGGAGCTGATGTTGGTGTTTAAATACCTTAAGTTGTGCAACACAGCGCTAGCAAGTTATAAGGATAGTTAAAGAAACTTGGCCTGTGATAACATTTCCACCAAATTTCAGATCACAGGTAAATTGTCCAAATATGTAGAAATCTTTCTTTCAGTAATTTTCGTTGTCTTGCTACAGTATGCCGTTATTTACATACACAAGCTAGCTTGCACTTCTGTTAATGACATTGTTCTAACATTCTTGTTGGTGAAGGAAAAAAAACTCAACTTGTGTGGTTGTACTGTTGTAGTGCGCTTATTTTTATTTAATTTATTTTTCATCTTGACATTTTCTGTGAAAATGGAAGTGTATTTTAAAACAGACAATGCATGTAACACACTGTTGACACAGCGTCCCAGAAGGTCAACAACCAATGCACCCAGGGTACCCTGAACGTCATATGTGGATGTGTAAGGTCCATGACCAAACCTATATGTCATGAGGTCAGAGTGAGAATGTGCTGGTGTGGAAGCAAAACAGAAAGACAATAGGACATTATGACAGATATGTTAGAACTTTAAAGGACGTGCTGGCAAATATATTCATATAGCCATTTATCCAAAGCCTTTTACAATTAATCCAAATACAAGTCATCAACTCAGTAACACACACCAATCGAAGTGGGCTACCATGCAACCTGGCCAAACCATTGGGAGCAATTTGGTCAATTTGCTCAGCCCTGTGTTAATGGATGAACTGCTCTACCTGCTGTGCCACAGCTGTCCACATCTCCATAAATGGTGTGTGGAGCAATGGAATACTTAAGTATCACATTTGGTAACAATGGTAACACATTTTTAAAACACATCTTTTACATCCTGTGTGTGCCTGGTCATCATTATTTGTAATAGGAGGTTTAATTGCAGTCTGGACTGATTCTCACAATCAGTTATCTCTTCACGAGCTCTTTATGATACCAGAGAAGATAAGGAAATACATCAGGTTCAGTAAAGAGTCGCCTGACCTGCTGTCAATCAAAATAATTTTATTTCTCCATGGTGGGTCCATGCAGCACTGATGAATGATGACATTACCCAAACCGCTCCTCTTGGTCTGGTTGGTAAAAGCCAGTGTTAAGATTACCTAGTATTATTTTTTCGCAGACTGAAAAAAAAAGATAAAGACAGGCCTTAACATATGTCTCCACTGTACCTCAAATTAACTAATGCACTTTTACAACCATGATTTTTTTTTTTCTTAAAATATAATTTGAAAACTGAAGACAACAAGCAATAAGTAATCCATTATGTTACAAAAGGCCAATGTGGCAATTCTATGCAAGATTACTCCTGATTACCATCTTGCACCTCCCAAGAGCCAGCTCAGCTGTCACACACAATGTTGGCAGTCATAAACTGTCATGACACTTAATTTTGTTCCATGAACAATTTCTTGGCACATTATTGACATGAAAGTCATGGGGCTTTTTATAAAGAGCTGCCAAGGCTGTGTGTGGATGTGCTGATTACCTCCGAACTGAAATTCTACCCAGAGGAGAAAGCTGCCATGGGGCAAAGGCATAACCCTCGACATATGGCAGAAATGTGCACTGTTGTTGTAGAACTGTTGAAGATGAACTTGGAGAATATCGTACCACGTAAGGGCTCCTTTGAAGGATGGCTCTCTGTTATATTAGGTTGAGAAAATTGGAAAGCACTTGACAGATCCCCTTGATCTCCACTGACTTTCATCAAAGGTTCTGGACTGTATAGGAAGATAGCAGGATTATTTCTGAGTGTTTGTAGGCTTTGGAGCTGAATTAGCTGTGGCTTAAGAACACAGAGTGCCTTCTTGCCATTTAAAACTACACTTGTCTAGAACTTACGCGACTATTGTGCTGTTGGTAGGAGGATTCTGCTGATGTGTAGATGGAGTCAGATCACAATGTGGCATTTGGATGCAAAATGCTAGCAATTAGGCCAAATACAGCTAATTAAGCCAACCGGTGTGATCTGAACCACCACTTTTTTTGAAATACAGTTGTGAGCAAGACATTGATTGACCAAAGTTTTCATTTCAAATCATAATCATGAACTTGTCCTCATACAAATTCAGTTTTCCTAACAATCGCCCAGCATGAAGTCCATGAATATTTGTCTACAACAAGAAAATCACACAGGGGCAATCAAGGGCCCTGTTAAGGTGAAAAATGAAAAGACAAACAGGTTGTACGCAGGGTGACACTCTGTTGGGCCTGTCATTTTCATCCTAATCAGGCCATTGATTTGCCCTTCAACTGTAATCATCATCTCTAGCAGTTATCTAATGACACCTTCTGGAGAAAAGAGATCACATTATTTAAAAGTAAACACAACATGACATTTTGTGTCCAAATGCCAGCTTAATAAATAGTGATATCAGTAATTATAGTAACTAATATGCAGCATTACTCTATGATAAAAACAATGATAGGTAAAAATGTATATTAACCCTCCTATGTAGTATTTATTAGCAGTAAATAATCAAGCAATAAATGGTTTACAATACATTGTAACACAATATATTGTAGTAAACACATAAGGGGATACTGCAGGTGTTATTTGTGTTAAGTGTTCATTACATATTTAAATGTAGAAAACCTTATAATAGCTTACCGCATTTGTTTGGTGTGTAATACAGATTTAATGACTTAGCATGTGAATTAAGAAATACTTTGTCATGGTTAAGGTTTCAAAATTGTAAAAAGAAAAATGCAGTATTCTCTACTCTGAGAAGGCAGGGGATGGGGTGGAGGGTTTGCTGAGGGAGCTGGTTCAAAGATCAAGTTGCTACAAAGCAACAGACTCTTGTCAGAAGGTAATGCAATAGCACACACGGTCTTTATAGCATAGCACACACACCCTGAGCCAAAGAACGAATGCCATAGCGACAGACTCTTGTTAGCAGCAAACCCAGTAACACACACAGTCTTTAACAGCATAGCAGACACACCCCAAGCCAAAGAACAAATGCCGTTCCATGGCGACAGACTCTTGTTAGCAGCTAAGCAAGTAACACACACAGTCTTTAGTAGCATAGCACAAACACCCTTAGCCAAAACACAAATGCTGCTCCATGGCGACGGACTCTCATTAGTAACTAACCAAGTAACACACACAAAGTCTTTAACAGCGTAGCACAAACACCCTACGCCAAAGAATGAATGCCAATCCATGGCGGCAGACTCTCGTTAGCAGCTAATGCAGTAGCACACACAGTGTAAGGTGGCACAGCACACACCATGCGAGCTGAATAACGAGAGAGCCGCTGCATTGTAACAGCCTCCCATTCTGCAGCTAACCCACACGCAGTCTATGGTAGCACAGCACACACCCTGTGAACCGAAGAATGAGAAAGCTGCTATGTGGTAATCGCCTCTCGTTCAGCAGCTAACGTCAGCACAAAGCTGCAGCAGTGAGTGGTAACTGTTGGCAGGCTGGGTAGCCAATTTGGAATGAAAGACTAAAAGGTACTTAAGTCACAGCTATTTTGCACAAGTGTGGCATCTAACAAAAACTCATTTATGTATTAGACTAAAAGAGCGAAGACAGCTTGTGAACGTAGTGCAGTGGGCAGAATGAAACAATACTGATGCTATACACTCTTGTAACATATTTTTTATACAGTAGGGGAGGGGTTATATTAGGAATGGCTCTAGTGCATCACTGAGCGGTGATTTCAGGCCCACCCAAAACATACTGGACATAGAAATGGTGAAATGCTCCAACTCCACAATGCAGTGCTTCAAAGTTTCCAGTCCTTTTCAACATGTATAATATGTTTAAAAAGAAATCACTGATTTGCTTTAAGATAAACATTAATATAGTGGCTTGTGCACATGTATAGTGCACAAGGTTTAATATATTTATGGATGTTTTTAAACCACTAAGGACATTTGGTTACACATGAATAAAATGTTGTTTTACTGTTTAATCAAGCATTCATTAAATATTAATACACCAGTTACATTTTTATAAGCAGTTTATATGCTACTTAAATACAAACTACAACAACTACTGAAATAAATTGTATTTCATTTTTAGGTAACAGACTACAAAATATTTTACTGGACAAACAGCAAAGAGTGAACTGAAACCTTAAGTTAAATGAACTCAAGAACCCATATGTGTTTTGGAAGTTGTCCACCAGTTGATGAAAAAAAAAAAAAACCTTCAAATTGGCAATATGCCAATACCCCAATGCAATGTCCTTAACAAAGTTTTTTAGAGGAGTTGATGAAACTTTAGGGAGTTGCACTATACTCAGTGTTTACTGTTTACTAAAAATAAAATTAGAAGGCCCTCAGTGGTAGTCTCAGCCAAGCCATACACAAGACTGCACAACACAGACTTCAGCAGCAGCCCTGTCTGCAAAAAGTTATGCTTCTGTACAACTAATTTGAAACAGCAAATATATTTAGAGGGTAACATAATGCTGAGTGAATTATGTTTTAACAATGAGGAAATGTTGTAAATTAACAAACTGGCCAAGTCACAGAAATGTTAACAATGAACGGATCAGCAAATTAGTCACTGACAGTGTATTTTTATATGATTTCCTCCAGAATAGGCAATCTATCAACTCATGGTGACTCCAGCATTATGTTTTAAATACATTTTTATTGAAATTAAAATTAAAACAAAATCACAATCTTAACTAAAACTGAAACAAACAGCTTTTGCTGCACAAACCTGAGGGAATAGTCTGGATGCAATCCCATCTGGTGTCAAAGTCCTGCATTTAGTAAACCTACCATTCTCCGTGCAAAGCTTATGTGGTGTATGTTTTGTTACCTGACAAAAACGTATCTGAACACCAAAGCACTCTCACTCAAGTCATCAAATACCAGTGCGTGGGCAGTGACTTCCGGCATCAAACACCAAAAAAGCTGTCCTTTCACATGATGATATGCAACTGGTCACTGTTATTCTGTAATGGTGCCCAAAGGCATCAGGGGGAAATGTCGCGGGACAACAACTCAAGGGGGCGAAAATTTGGAGTAGAGCGGGCGGGAATGGTGGTGGATGGGTCCAGCAACCACCATCAGCCTGGAGGCCATGTTCGCTTCCCATATGAATGAAAAGCCAAACTATGTTAGTTTTTGCTAGACCAAACCACATGCTTTTGATGCGTAAATACAACAAAATGCGAATGCTAGCTTAACGTGACCAAGTGCATTTGTTGTTTAAGGAAACAAAAGGTCAATTTGTGGTGTTGTACTGACCTAGTGTGTTTATTTTGAAAGAGACTGTTCGAAACTGTACATTTCCTGTGAAAACTAGGTGTGGGTATCGTTAAGATTTTAACATTACAACTACTCTTATCGATACTGCTTATCAATCCAGTATTTTAACGGTACTCTTATCAATACATTTTGAGGAAAAAAACAAAACAAATTAAGAACATAAATTGCTTTATTTTCTCAATTCTCATTATGCAACAAACTAGTTTTTTTAACAAAACATTTCATTTTTACAACTTGAAATGTAAAATATATAAAATAACATAAATCAATCAATCAATTTTATTTATAAAGCCCAATATCACAAATCACAATTTGCCTCACAGGGCTTTACAGCATACGACATCCCTCTGCCCTTTAGTCCCTCACAGCAGATAAGGAAAAAAAAAACCCTTCAACAGAGGAAAAAAAACAGAAACCTCAGGAAGAGCAACTGAGGAGGGATCCCTCTTCCAGGATGGACAGACGTGCAATAGATGTCGTACAGAACAGATCAACATGATAAATTAACAGTAATCCTTATAACATAATGAGACAGAAAGAGAGACAGGGACAGAGACAGAGACAGAGACAGATGCAGGACAGACGGTAATGACAGTAGCTTACAACAGCATTAATGAAAGTAATAATATTATAATTAATAATAATATATTAATATCTGATAGTATACATATGTGAAAATAATCATATGTGTATAATAAGAAGTATGACTAATGATAACAGCAGCAGCAGGAGGCATCTGGCAGGACCACGGCAGCAGCACAACCACACACACACACACTATCCAGGCGTCGCTGCAATACGAGTTAACCTGAGAGACAGTGAAGCACAAAGGCTCTGGAGACATCCAGAATGGTCGAGTTAGCAAGATACAGTGATAGGACACAAGAGAGAGAGAGAGAGAGCGAGAGAGAGAGAGAGAGAGACAGAGAGATGTAGAGAAGGTGCATTAGTGTATTATAGGTGGTCCTCCAGCAGACTAGGCCTAAGTCAGCCTAACTAGGGGCTGGTACAGGGCAAGACTGAGCCAGCCCTAACTGTAAGCTTTATCAAAGAGGAAAGTCTTAAGTCTAGTCTTAAATGTGGAGACGGTGTCTGCCTCCCGGACCGTAACAGGAAGATGATTCCACAGGAGAGGAGCCTGATAGCTGAAGGCTCTGGCTCCTGATCTACTTTTGGAGACTTTAGGGACCACGAGTAACCCTGCGTTCTCAGAGCGCAGAGTTCTGGTGGGATAATATGGCACTATGAGCTCTCTAAGATATGGCGGAGCTTGACCATTTAGAGCTTTATAAGTTAGCAGTAGAATTTTAAATTCAGTTCTGGATTTTACAGGGAGCCAATGCAGAGAAGCTAAAACAGGAGAAATATGAGTATGTCACAGCCGCTGCTCTCCACTCACACACAGCAGGCAGCTAGGGTGAGCGAGACAGATCTCTCGTCTTCAGGGGGAATAGCAAAAATTATGATACAATGATGGATAATTGATGGAGTTGGTGAGATAAACGGAAGTGTATTTTCAAAACAGACAATGCATGTAACACACCGAAGTTGACACGGTGTCCACTACCACACCCAGGGTACCTTGCACATCATATGATGATGTGGAAAGTCCATGACCAAACATCGATATGTGATTCGATGTGAAGTAACATACAAATTTAATTTTGGACAGCATTTTATAATTATTACCAAAGGCACTAGAAACAAACATATCTGAACTCTGCAAGCCTCGCTGTGGACATACATCAGCAATTTACTCCATGTATTACCAGTAGTATCAATAATCAGTATGCCAACATCTGCCATATAAAGCATACCCAATCCTCTTCCAGCAGCTGTGCCTATGCAACTGTCCAGATGGTTTTAAAATATAGATAGTACCTGTGGGCAGTCAAACCTCACAGTTTGTGGGTGGACCAAAGTCAAAGACAGGGCTCACAGAAGGACAGGCTGTGAGGCCTTTAAGAGTGTGAGTAATAGTTCTGACACCCACATAATCTGATATCTCTTTTTAAGAGCAACTGTGCTCATGACAACAATAAATAAATAAACAATACACGCCCATCACTGTCTAGGCTTCAAAACTGAACCAACACAAAGGAGCTGCTATGAAGGGAATTAAAAACTAATGTAAAGTGAAAGGTCATTAGAGATGTCAAGCAGAAGTGTTAGAACACTTACTCAGATTCAGTTTCTATAGAGATCATGCCATAGGGCCGCTATGAATTCTCTTCTTTTTGCCACCTTGGCAATTTTTATACAGAACCAAACAATGCGGGCATCATGCCGCTCTAGTGTGTAATTTTAGACAGCATGCAAGCATTCTGGAAGCAAAACAGGTGTGATTGGCGTGACATCCAAAACAACAGCATCATCCTCTAGTGGGATTGCTTTCACAACAATAACAATGGCATAACACGGCAACAATACACATTAACCTTCCCTTGACTTGATCTTGTCCTCTGCTCATAGGTTAAAAAGCTCCCAGACCTTACTGCCTCTTTGCACACATTTTTGACTGCTGTTCTTCTTCTTGGGTTTAGCTGCTAACTGCTGCTAGCTGGTTTTTAAATCTCCCAGAGGGGTGTGTCACACATGTAACACATGATTAAAACATTGCTCCTGTCACATCCATGATTTCGTCAGGCTGTCCCGTTAATGCAGACATTGGGCTCTAGTTTCCCGGCGCAGTGCAGGGTGGCGAACCCCACGCAGAGCTAGTTTCAAGCAGCGCAAGACTCACGCTCAGTTTGGTAGTTTGGCAGACCGAGGTGCGCTGAGATGGGTGTGGCAGCGCAGCAGGGGGAGGTGTCGACAGATCCTGTTTAGTTTCGTGCCAAAAGGCTTTGCAGAAGGTGCGCTAAAAACTCGCCAGCTGAAACCAGGTCTACTGTCAACACAGGTAGAACGCAGCTGGTGTAAGCTGAAGTTTGGCTGACCAGCGGACAGTGCACACACGTCACCAAAACCTCACAGGCAGGTTTCCAGAACATCAGGCACATTAACAATGCAATAAATAGCCACAAACACCACTATTCAATGCAACTATCTGCAATCAGCACATAAATGTATCTCTATATCGACTGTCCCGTCACATCTGATGTCAGATCAAAGGGGATTGGCACCGTTTGGCATGTTTGGCACGCGTAATGGAAACCCAACCTGATTTGATTAACACAGCTGCAAACTAATGAGTTCACATCCCTCTCAGCCAACCACAAACAGCCACAGCATCAGATAGGGAGTATATATTCAGCATCTGTCATCTTAGAAAAGTCAAAAGAAAAGAAACAGAGTGAGACTGCGAGAGAGAAAGAGAGAGCGTGCGCATGAGAGAAACGCAACATTGATTTACAATTGTGGTGACCTCCTCCCAGGCTACCTTTGCATCATCAGCCCGTGGAGGTCTGCTCACAGTTCCATATCTTTGGACACTGCGAGCTTGGACCTCCCGGACCAAAACATCAGTTTCTTCCTGGGAGAAGTTTGGCCGTCTGACGCTGTTGCTCCCTTCTTCCATGGCAAATTGAGTAAAGTCTCATTACGCTTTTGCGCATTTAAGAGCGAGGAGAGGGGCTCATTTGATTGGTGTGATGTGTGTAAAAAAAAAAGTAGTAGCTGCACCAGGCACACGGTGTGCCAAACTTGCAAAACCCATCTGGCCACACCCAGTCGGCGCCCGCCTCACCCGGTCTGCGAAACTAGAGCCCATAGATTCAGACACAAGCCCAACCCTAACCCTAACCCTGTCCCCCCATTCAATGATCATACATTTTACACAAAATGGCAGAATAACTGCACGAGTTTGACAATTTAGGGATGAGCTCTTGCTTTATCCCTTTTTTGGTTGAGCTCCTTTTTACATTTTGTTTTACTGTTCTTGTTATTCTTATATAATTCACCATGTCTATCATGACTACAATTGCATTTCATTTAAAAAAAGATACATACATTATGATATTTCCACTCTATTGAAGAAAAACACAATGCAAAAATGTGTATCTTTTTTTCACACAGTATAAACAGGTTAACTGCATGGCAATGTTTTGTATGCTGTGGTTTTTAAAGAGGAAAAGGAGTTATGCACCTTCAACTTTAATCTGATCACTATTTGCTGCTACAACCAGTACAGCGGGCTACGTTATTCCATTTATCAAATCTTTTCAGTCAATTCATTCCTCAGACTGGCTTTCACCTGCCTCTCAGATAAGCACGAGCCATTAAAATTGCAAACCTTTCCCACCCAATGGTTGACTGCACTTATTGTAGCAACTTGCAACAAAGCTTAAAGGCCCCCTTCTTCAGAAAACACATGCATCCTGAACATTGTTTTTTGTCAGGAGATATTGCTGTAACTTTCTAGCATTTAAAGCTGATACTGAGGCACTAATGTCACATGTGTGATTTCCCATTTACAATATACATATTGTAATGTAACATATTGGATACACCTTGTGACTATTGGCAGCATAATAAACTGTGTTATTAAGTGTTGTTTTCATTTATCTCAATACGTCTGACTACTGTAAATGCACATCATCAAACTCTATTCTAGTCACTCCTTGATTATGTATATGAATGACTCTAACTCCTGCTGTTTCTTCATCACATTGCTCCTTAAACTCAGGAACTCATGGGTCTCTTTTCCAAGCATACCTATGGATAGCATGCATAGTGCTATACTGTGCCATAATAACAGACAACAGCTGACATTACCAGCCTGAAACATCTCATATGCTAAACAGCAAAAATGAAAATTGTAGATTCCTACCTGCTCTACATGTTACAGGTGAAGTTTTCCATTTACAGAAACAAATGTGTCTTGAAGAAAGGAAAATCTCTCACATTTTCCACTTATCATCACAGCCTAATAAGGTGCTAAAGTTGCTCTGTTTCCAGTGTACATCTGGATGAAAACACATTGGAACCGAGTTTGTCACCCCCACCTGCCCCCCTGAGTGTTGCTGAGAGGCTGAGTTCTAAGAAAAAGGTGTCTTTGTGCAAGCATCCTTTCATGGACAGTGTTAAATAGTGAGAGTGAAATGCACATTGAAATAAGTGAATAAGTGAAATAACAAGCTGAGATTCCCAGCCCACCGTCCATCCCCGCCCAGTATCCTACATGGAGAGCAGGATGGATGATCACGGGGCAAGGATCCGATTCCAACGGGACACAGGGGACTGTGGCTGTGGCTCTCTCCCGCTCCTGCTTGCCTTGCTTTGAGGATCTGATGATCTCATGCTGTCCATTATGCCTTTGCCACATATTTATCTTCTCTGCGTGCATACAGCAGCAGGCAGATACAGCGTAGCATTCACAGAGCTACATGGTGTTCTGTGGCAGCACCACACCAGGCACCTGGACACTGCCCTCACTGTAACCGGGGTTTTGGCAAGGTGAAGAGTTCTGCTTAACTTCTACCAACACATTTTTTGTCCATCCAAAGTGGCAGGACTCTGGCCAATTTAACTTCATACCTGAATATAAGAAAAGGAGGTTGCAGGAAACTGTAGTGATGACAAAGGTAAGGCATTACAGAAAAGCAGTGACAAGCTTCATAGCAACACTGGCAAACAGGTCTGCTGTCTGCATTGTATGATGCTATTCAAAGTGTTGCTTCCCCATCACATAATACCTTAGCAAGTCAGTAGAAGGGTGAATTGGCAACTACTATGCCAGACACTAGTGGGCAGGCTGCAGTCTCAATGGCACACCATCATCAATATGTATTGATATGGACTGTTGCAAATTAAAGTTCTGTATAGGCTGTATCTACTGGGAAGTAAGCTGGCCAAACTTGACCCTGGATTAGACCCGATCTGCATCAGGCACAATCGGGATTTGGCTAGTCTCACATTTTGGTTATGTCCCAAACTGACCCCTGCACAGGTATAATACGCTCTCTTATATGTGCACTATGGATATCCATCCTAACCCTTAGCATGCATTATGTGGTGTAGTCCCACAGATGAGATCCAGAACGACTTATCAGGCAGAGGCTATAGCATTCTCCACCTTACTTAGTAGACATCTTAGTTGGAAGAAGGTTAGAGTGCCATTTCACAGACTATAAGTGAAGGAAGTAATGTCCTATCCTATCACACAGAAATACTATAAGGTCTGGCTTTGAATAATAATAATAATAATAATAATAATAATAATAATAACAATACCTGCCAACAGTATCACCCGTGATGGTTTGCTCATCTCCAAACCAGAAACCATGCCTTGATTAATCCATCTATATTGTTTTGGGTAGGCCTGCTGCTGCTTGTAGCTCAGGACTTCTTAAGGAGGAATACAAGGTGGCATCCTACAGGCTTAGACATACAGTCAAAGTTGCTAAATTGACTCTAATTACTGTTATTATTTCACACTAATCTCTTAGCAAATCCTCTAGAGTATGCCACCCCCACATTTAACTGCACATAGAGAAATATGAGTATGTGACATTAAATAAATCCTCGAGTCTTGAAACTCATGATATTGCTTTAAGACAGTTGAATGAGTTTCCTTCCTTCTTTCATTCACTCTTTGTTACATTTGTTGCTAGCTCAATACTTGAAACCAAACATGCATATTGACCTTTTTTTAAAGATACAAAATGTAACATGTCCGCATTTAAGTGTCTAAAAATGACTTCACCATGCAGCTTTTCCTGCCTGTTCTAACTCTCAGGGTGCCAAAATATGCTGCTTGGGCAGCAACTTGCTCCAGGCATTCAACCAACTCCAATGTAAACTCATCAATGGATGAGTAATGAATTTAGTATTAAAGTACAAATTTCTGCGTACTTTATGTCTGTGTCACATTGTGTCAATCATGTTTATGCACCATCTCCGAAACTTTTATCTGTCAGTGAAGTTTCCGGAACAGGTTTGATTTTCTGCTTTATTTGGCATCCATAAAAAAGCTTGAGAGAGTAGAAAGAAAATATGGCATAATCTGCAAGATACACTACTAAACACCACGCAAGAGGAGCAGGGCAGAAGTGGGCAGCAGGCAGGCCTCCAATTAAAATATTAAAATGGCTATCAGAAATAATAAATAATTATCAATAACAATTATTATTTATTATGTTAAATAATGTGACTTAATTTACATTAAATCATCCTGATGGACGCTTAAAAGGGAAAAATGATAGCAAGTTAATGACATCAGTGTCATTAAATACATTAAACTATGAATTTGGAACTCAAATTAAGAGTTGAATTAATAACTATAACCGAATTTGCCATATTAACAGTAAAAGTTGAAGGATTATGGAGTTTTTGACATACCAGAGGATGAGTATTAATTCACTCTTGTGGAATATTAAACAGACAGCAGGTATGATTCCACAAGTGTTTATTCACAAGAAAGCAAAGCAAAACAAAACACACAAATTCCAACTAGTCACTATACACAAGCATGGGTGTGTATATGTGTGTGTGTGTGTGTGTAAGAGAGAGAGAGAGACAGAGAGACAGCGATAAAGAGAAAGAGAGCATGTGTGAAACAAAGGCCGTCTGGCCTAAAAACAAAATGGCTCACAACAGAGAACTACAGGATGACCAAATCAAACATGGCTTCAGACAGGGGGAGGTTTTGCCTGACATTGTGGTCAGTCAGTAAAAAGACAAAGGAGATGAAGCAGGAACTTTGACTCTCTTCTTTGGGTGTAGCTATGTTGAATACCAATTTGTGTGTGAATATACGTGTATGCCATATGAGGTCAGAGGGTGTTTAGTTGCATGCAAGACTTTGTCTGTGTAACGCATTGGCAAACTAACATCACTTGACTTTGGTGAAGCTAACTAACCGATAACCAAACTGCAATCAATTACAACAATAGCTCAATGAACAGCATTAAATCACAATCAACGAAGTTAGACAGTCTTGCTTAGCCTGTAGAACTGTAGTAATGCTATGCCCAGTTGTTACATTACCAATTCTTGAATGGATGGAGGGGAAAAGAGATGCTGTGGCATGCTGCTTTTGTTAGCCGGCAGTGGAAGGCTGGAAAGAACTGGGGTTCCTGATGCAGTCTTTGCTGTGTCTGGTTGCTTGGTATCCCTGCAGAGTTAGGGGCCATTCACATGTAGCGTCTTGTGCCAAGCATGCTCACAATCCAAAGCGACGCCGCAGTGGCGTGCATTCGGTGCAACGCACCTGTTTTTTCGTGCGCGTCGGCGTCACACAGAGATGGAAAAATCTCAGCTTTTTCGAATGCAGCAAGCGCACTGCATGTCATGTGACAAGAATTAACCAGTTCCACGGACCTGCTTCTTCCTTTCCGTCCAACGGACTTCACAACATTATGTATCCAATAACACACACTACCTCTCTACCAGCATCTCCCTCTCGTCCACACACACACACATGCATACACCTCACCTCCTGATGCTTGCTGGAAATCCATTTAACTTTTTTTAAAAACTTTGTAACTTTTTTACTCCCCCTGTGAGTGACGTCAGTTTTGGTTGCTTAGTAATGGCAGGCGTGACAGTAGCACAACCTCCGAAGCACCTTGGATAAAAGGATGGAAACGGCACAGCTGGCGCTTTCCACGCGCTTTTAGACGCTACATGTGAACGGCCCCTTTAGAAGTCTGCTGCTAACTCAACTTGGTTCTCCTTGTTTTTGGAATGTTAGTTGCAAACCTTGTGTTTGGCACACTAATTTGTCTGGTCTTCAGGTTCTGCGTCTCCTGGAAATAGGCCACATTGAAAGCAAAACGACATCTCCTTCCTGTGTAATGTCCTACTTCTTCAGAGGTTCAGGGCAAAAGAGCCCATCAGAGGCTCAGGAGCAAGAGAAGAATGCAGGGTAGAAGCATCTCCTCAAGTTGGCTTGGTGACATCACAGAGTCACATGTCACTGTGACAGTAGGGCCCAATCAAGTTTGAAGACTGGTCTCTCACTTAGATGTGACAGTGAGGCATCCTGTGGAGATGAGTGCCAAATGGCTGTCCTTTGTTTGATGAACAAAGTACATGCATTTTAGCCACCATTTCAGATGCCAAGACCCAGAGGAAAAGCCTTCACATGTCCAGTTTAGATCAGTACAAATGACATATCATCTGTGGTCCGGTGAATCCCAACAGGGCCAACGAGAAATATAAGTGGAAACATGGATGTCCATCTTGAAATCTCCCTTGACAAAGAGAAGGTAAAGACAGCCTGTACAGATATGCACAACAGCAATGGTAATGCTAACAGCAGAGCACAATTTCATAGCCCCACTGTGTTGTTTTATAGCTCTGGTAGCTGCGATGCCAAATGAAAAACAGGGGCAGAGAGTAGCGACAGTCTAGTGAGGTAACTACAGAAGAGAGGAGCAAAGGAGCAAATATGTCTCTCTATTTTGCTTCTCACTGAAAACATAACGATATAAGCTTCACTTAGTATGCAAGGTTTCTTTGCATAACAATTTTAATCGCAACAGAAACAGAAAAATGCATCCAAAAATATACCTGTGCTGTGTCTTAAATCAGGTATTTAAGTGGTTATATAGCCTATTTTGAGTGCTTAAGTGCGTTCACACAGAAGTATGGCAGTGCACTATGAGTAGCCTACCCAGATGGTGAACTCATAACTGTGAAAAAGCTGAGTCTGGAACAATGGACACTGGTTCCCAAGTTGCCTATGTAGCAGAAGGGGCGGAACCACAAACACATTTCAAACCTGTAAAATGTTGGCCAACAACCCCGGCGAATACAAAGGCATTGTACAAATATATATGTGTACTATGGATGTAACAATCTATTGATCTGGATCGATATATCACTCCAGTGATCAACAGTCCAATATCATCGATGCAAAGTGAAAACATCGCTCCATATCATCATCTTTAACAGCAGCATCTCACTCCATTTAGTTTTTACTACAGCCACATTAGCTGCTCTGTTTTAAGATGTTAACTGAAAAAACATATTCAGGCAGGAGATGCAGAGACTGAAACCATGGGTGAATGAGAAAAAGTACAAATTATACATGTAATTTGCAAAGCTATGAGTAAAGGAAATCTCCACTTGCCGCTTGCCTAATTTATACAGTGTACAGTATAGGTGCGTTAGCTAATGATGGGTGATGAGGAAAAACAATTGTTTTGTCTCTGAACCTTAATAGTTGTTATTGAGCCTAATTTTATACTTTGGTTAAATTATCTTGGTGATAATCCATGTCTTACGGAAGTTTTCATTCAAGTTTTAGGGAAAAGATGATGGTTTGGATTGAAATTAAAATATCTCTTCCAGAATGGGCTCTCTGACAGAAAGCCCTGAAGGTTACCTTATCTTGTGCTGTTTTCTGTGTGTTAGTGGAGTCAATTTAACATAAACTTACTGCACCATAATGATTACAATTATTTAAAAAATTATTTATGTGTTTTAAACTAATGATTTACACTCCTAATGTGTACTTTTCACTACCACTAAACTGTTGTCAAATACTTGCCATTACTTTGTAAATTTGATTAATTCTGTAAAGACTGGGTGCCACAAATGATACTATGAATGCTAGCTTGCTAGCTAGCTTACAGCTGCACATTTTATCATCAGGCATTGATGTTACATGTTATGTAGGATAAGGTATACAGGCGCAAGTTATGGTAGATGTTTATGAGTGTTAAATTGTTATCTTCACTGTAGAAAATGTTGGTATTAGTTTGTGTTCATATGCTTGACAAGTTGTGTTTATTTGCAAAATCAAGATGCTATTATTAACTCAGTAGCTGGAAATAGAGCAAGCCAGTATCAGCTGTGAACATTTATAGATAAAGAAATAAATATAAAAGATAAAGATATTTATTTATTTTTCTAAATTTTATTTTGGGGGGCTTTATTCCTTTAATTGACAGGAGAGAGTGAAATGGGGCAGTGAGAGAGAGAGTGGGGGGGTGACATGCAGCAAATGGTTGTGAGCCAGGGTCGAACCCGCGACCGCTGCAGCGAGGCATCACCTCTGTAATGTGGGGCCCCAGCACTATCCACTACTGGCACGCCCATGCGTATTTATTTTAATACAATAAATAAATGAATACAGATTAAGTCAAGAGAGCAAATAAGCAGATATAACAAGCATTTATTTTAGCCTGTGACAGTAACTGTCAATTGTTAGCAATAATGCTCTGCCCAGTTGGAATTCACCAAACGGAATAAGGAAAGCTGTCAAGCTGCACAATGGCCACATTTGAATTCAAGAAAACACCAGTATGTAGTGTTCACAGTGTACTACATGTAATGTACTAACAAAAGTATCCAATTTGAGGCACAGCATTGGTGTGCGAAGGACTTTAGTCATGTGCGTCAACTCATATGACTTACTGCCAACCCCTCCTGTGTCAGGATACAATACATAAGGCTGCCCCAGGCAACATTATAATACATTTTCTCATTGTTTCGTTTTACTCTCTTTCTGTTCTAGTGTGTTATGTGCTTTGCTACGTAGATGAGCAATTGACTCTCAGCTCCCCAGCATGAAAGAACTGCATTACACCAGGGTGAAAGAAAAAAGCAGGTGCTACCAACCCTGCACACCAGGCAACCATCGTTTCAACAAACCCTCCTTTAAGAGACAGTAGCAGTCCATCATGACTAAAGCATCTGTCACCTCAACAGCTCTTCCCAAGATGTGTCGCCACACTGTAACAGCCCCCCTAAGAATCCTCCTAACCTTCTACAAACCCTGAAAAATCTAATTTCTTCCATTAAAGCCTCTAGAGATGTGTCTTTAGGCATTTTTTAATAATTATGTAATTTATAGGTTTTTATTGCCTAAGCATTGTCTGTGCGTTATAAATAGGCTTTGCAAACTGCTTTCCCTCTCCACCTCAATTATGTTCATGTGATGGGATTCTTCAACATATAGCACACATCGCAATTTCATACACGATTTCTGTACCATGGCACACTGATCCAGTGCACAGTTGCTCAATAACAACCTCCACCCCCACCCCTCTCCCTCCACTGTGCTGTTTACAGCCTCAATATAACTGAATGTATTCTCTGCTGCCTATTGTGATGCTTACACTATCAACTAGCACTGAGATACTGTGGTGCTGATATGTCTCTTCACTACTGATACCTGAGAGAGCAAGATTACTTGATAGACTGTATTGTGTGCAAACCATCACTTCAGCAGCCATGTGGTGGTTTACAGAAAGCACTGGAATTGCACATAAATCGTCTAGTGCCAGCAACTGAACAGCCAAATGTTACAAAATGCTCTGAAAGCTTTTATAGTCACAGCTTTATTAAGGTATAAACTCGTCTAAAATTATCCTATTTAAATTTTAATTGGGATAAAAATAAAAATTCAATAATCAATAATTATTATAGGAAATCAGAAAATGCTGTTTACAGCGATGATCCAGCACAGTGGTTCCCAGCTGTTGAGTCGCAGTCCAAAAGTCACGGTTCTGAATGGAACCGCAAGTCACTCTTGGAGGTGTCAAGTTTGTAAAAAACACACTATTTTTGAAAGTACAGTGGAATTCTGGCAGTCTTTACTTTGAAGTGCTGTTTCCTGTTGCAGAGAAAGTGATAAATGGATAGCTACTTGACAGAGATAGCAAACAAGTTCAATGACATGTCCAGTTTATAGTATGACACTGAATAGAACTGTATGGATCTCCAACTAATGACTAAAGAGAAATCTGGATTTTGTGGCTGGACCAGTTGGGAACTACTGATCTAGCACGTGTGCCACTTTCCACCAGACCCCTGAGTGCCATCCTATGTCCTGTTCTTTTTACTTGCCAAATTGTCCTGCATCTCTCTCTCTCTCCCTCTCTGTCTCTCTCTCTCTCTCTCTCATTGTGTCATACAGATTACTGTTAATTTGTTATGCTGATCTGTTCTGTACGACATCTATTGCACGTCTGTGCGTCCTGGAAGAGGGATCCCTCCTCAGTTGCTCTTCCTGAGGTTTCTACCATTTTTTTCCCCGGTAAAGGGTTTTTTTGGGGGGAGTTTTTCCTTATCCGCTGTGAGGGTCTAAAGGACAGAGGGATGTCGTATGCTGTAAAGCCCTGTGAGGCAAATTGTATTTGTGATATTGGGCTTTATAAATAAAATTGATTGATTGATTGATTGATGTGTGGACTCCCTTTTTGCCACTAACTGGCATGGTTTGTGACAAAACTCATAAACTTACATAGCCTCTCCTACTGCTGCTATGCTGTTGACACCCAGCTATTCTACCTACCCCCCTTTGTTGCTCTTCATCCTGGACAAAAATGAGCCAGTGTTACTTGAGAGGAAAGGATGTCCATCTTGATGTGCAGCTAGTTTATCTGCCGTCTGTAAAGAGTCCGATCCCACCTATGGGACAGCTGATAAAGCTTAGGCAGGGTTCAACGCTAAGGTTTTTTTTTTTCACTTGCCCGGGCGGGCAAGTTGGTCAGAGATCTACTTGCCCAAAGTCAGTTTTTACTTGCCCTATAAAAAATGTTTAATTTAAGTGGCTATCAAATAACAAAGATTGCAGTTATTTTTATGTTATGTAATCTTTATTCACACTGTATTTATTAATTAAAACAACATATGTTATGTATTGTAGCTTAATGGCCTGCCCATCTCTATTTATTTTTCACCCCTCTCTCCAGTTCTGCTGTATTAACACCAGTATACCACACACACATATATATACATATTTATATATATGCTTTTTTTTTTAAAAAATACATAAAATACTTAAGTACCCTATTTCGTCTCAGTAAGCTGGTCTCATACTCAACACTTTAGACCTTATATACCTATGAGAGCTAAGTTTAGCAAACATTTATTCATGTCAACTTCTAATTAGTCCGGTGTGTTTACTGAAGAGGGCAGAAGCTTTACACACACTGTCCAAGTTCAAACACAACTGTGGTTCACTGCACAAAGAGCAGATCTGCATCATCAGCTCATTTGAGTTGGATCTGCTAGCTGGCAGTAAATTCTCTCTCATTTATCACAGTGTTTACTAATTAGTTGGCAGGTCAGGGATATCCTCAACTGAGGAGTCAACACATCCAGTCCTCATCTTAGCCCAAGTGATTCCATAGTGATCACCTGCATCAGTGTTACATCAGAATAGAGGTGGATGTTACTGATGCTACTTTTGGCAACAATGAATAGTTAACACCGGTCGGCTATGCCTGTGTGGCTGTATCATTAATGACAAATAAACCAAAAAAGACGTTTTGCCAGAAAAAAAGGTTACGTTAATGTGTGGTTAGGTTTAAGCAAAAAAAAAAACAAAAAAACATAACAAAAAAAAACAAAAAAAAAAAACAGCAACAACAACAAAAAACAGACATACACACTTGGTTATTGGTTAGGAAAAGATAATGTTTCGGCTCAAAATACCCAGCTTTGGGGTTCTTGTTCATGAGTGAGGGTAAAAAAAAAAAGGCGGTTTAGCACAGCATCAGCAGTAGTGTCGGGCCATCGTGGCATGGTGAAGAGAAAGCTGAGCCAGAAAGCAAAGCTCTACATATACCAGTCCATCTATGTTCCAACCCTCATCGATGTTCATGAGCTTGGAAAAGTGATGGAAAGATTGAGATCATGAATACAAGAGGCCAAATTAAGTTTTCTCTGTAGCATGGCTGGGCACAGCCTTAAAGAGGAGCTTGGAGTAGAGCCACTGCTCCTTTGCGTTGAGAGGGGTCAGTTGAGGTGGTTTCGGGCATCTGATCAAGATGCCTCCTGGGTGCCTCCTGTTAGAGATTTTCTGGGCACATCCAAATGGTAGGAGGCCCCAGGGTAGACCCAAAACATGCTGGAGGGATTATATATCTCATCTGGCCTGGGAATGCCTTGGGGTTCCCCATTAGGAGCTGGAAAGTGTTGCTGGGGAGAGGGACATTTGGAATGCTATGCCCAGCCTGCTGCCCCCTCAGCCCAGCCCTGGATATGCAGACAAAAATGGATGCATGGAAGGATGTTTACCTATTTCCCATTTAAACACATTTTATTCATTCATTCATTCATTCATTCATTCATTTATTTTACCAAATCATAACTTAATTTTTTTTAAGCAGCTGAGCTACCTCTCCGTCTTTCCTTATGCCCCAGCCAACTCACAGGAACCTGTGCTTAGGAAACATTAAACTATAAAACATTAAACTGTTACATTTTTTATGTAGTTTGATAATTGTGACACACATGTACATGTTTGGGTTTTTCTGTAGATGTTAAGCTTTCTCAGTTATAAATGGACTTTCAATGAAATTGAGCAACAATATTTTGGGGAAAATATGCCTAATGACGGTGACGTTTATATTCACATACAGTAATATGCAAATGCAAGGACTTGAGGAGTCAGAGGGTCGATGCGCAAAGTTTGTTTTGGTCAAGAGGCACTTTGAAGCAGAGGGAGTGGCACTGAACAGAATGTTTGAAAGGTGATAATTATTTAAAAGCACTTTTCAAGACACTGAGTTTTTCACCATAACTATCGACTGCTCTGTTTTGGTTGCTCTAAATAAAGAAAGGTTCATTATCTTCCCTCTGAAATCCACTGGGATGTATCGATGGGAGCCCTGTTGTGCTGGCAAGTGAGCAATGCTGTCTCCTCACTGGGCATAAATACAGTATTGATTAGCCATTCTACACGACTTTCACTGTCATTTTTCTACCCGGCTCGCCAAGAAGAATTAGTGGACAGTAATCACTCTGCATCCTGCAGGCAGGAGTGTCCACCATTAGAGATGGGTCAGTATGGAACCCAATAAATCATACTCACACACTCACACCAGATCCACCTGTCACCATGAAGGATTCAGCAAGTAGAGCGTGGAAATATCGCCTTTGTTATTTGTTGCTCTAAAAATCAGGTCAGGCAGTCTCTGCCCCCCCCCCACCCCACCCAACTTTCTTTCTTTTGATACAGTGGGATTTTAGGCACCATGGTTCAGCCAGATCCCTCCAGTTTCAAGCTATTCATATCTCACAGAAAGATCCAATATGTTGACCATGTGTTATCACAAGTTTCTAGAATTGGGGTTTTTTCAAAGAGGGCTAGAGCTTGCTATGCAGGCTGTACGGCACGTAAATCGGGTTTGTGTCACAGCTGAAACCAACAGGGAGACGAGACCTCAGTCTGTTCGTACCAACAGGGATGCTAGCATTCACATGAATAAGTTATACACCTAAGGGGCCTTGATATAGTCTGTCGGCAAATGTGAGAACTAGAATCCAATGCATTTTTTTTCTCATAAATATTGACAAACATTTAATTATTCAACATATTTGAACACAGATGAAAAGAAGGCATAGGATATTATAGTGAGGGGTTATTAGCTATACTTGGCCATCTGACTGTCTGTCCATCACTCTGATCAAGATTAAGATATCTGGACAAATGCTGTCCAGATTGCCATGATGCTTTGTCTTTAAATTATTAGCCCAGCCCTGAAGGGGGAGGGGGAGTCACATCCCACCCATATGAACAAATTTTTCATGCCTAATATTTTTTAAGCAAATTTTCTCTCCTCAATATTTGGATGCTCACTGAACTCCTCCTGCTTCATGTTGATGCACACGTCCTTCAGCAACATCAGTGAGCACAACAGATGCACAGCTCAGAAGTGTGTGCCAATGTTTTTGGCAGCTCTTTATACTCCGAGTGCAGCGCTTGATCTCTGCACAACTTGATCACAGGTCTGCTGCACAGGTAAAACACAGTCTGTTTCAATCCCAGCAACACTGATACACATGTTAAATATAAACCAGTGTGATACTGCTGTTGATGATGAACACATCTGGATGAGTGTTTGTCAGTGTAACAGGCTGGATGATGATCTGAGTTTCACACAGTTGCTTGTCTATCAAAGCATGCTCTGAAGAAGGCCATCAAGCCGCATGGAAGATGGAAGGGCTCTACACGTCCATTTTGACATTTGTATTAATAAGTCAAATTTGTTTGTCTCAACAGCTAAAAATACAATGTCTAAACACGTGAAATATGCATTAAGATGACAGAAAATGTCCTATTAACAAGTGCTTTAATGTTCCCAACGTCTCAAGACGCTGGGAACATTAAAGCTTCTATACCATTGGTTGGCGTCAAGATACCTACCCAGTTTTGACATAGAGACTGCATTGGCCAATGTGGGCTCCTGTGCGTGGGTATGTTTTAGCTACGTACCTCTCACCTGTCTTCAATGCAACTTCTATTTAGTATTTTGGACAGTCTATTTTGAGCACACTGGATAAATTCTGTCATGAACTCCCGCTGAACTTTTTAAGCTTTTTAGGCCACTGTGGCTGAAACATACAACAGCTATGTGTTTTCATCCAGAAACATGGTGTTTTACTCAAGAAAACCAAGGTATGTATCCACCTTATTCCTAGCCCCTATTATACCTTGTGTGAATTATAGACGTGGCTTCCAACGCTGAACCGGAACCGGTGTTTCACTATTGTAAAAGTACTAAACAGTATGCTAATGGTATGCTAATCCTCTTTTCTAGAGAGATTTGGAAATAAAACCTGGAACACACCACCTGTTACACCTCAGACGGTATAACATGATCATACCTCTATCATCTCTGACAGTAATCTCAAAGCATTTGTTGTTTTCCTTTTTAACCAAGCGTGTTAGTGATTAGCTTGCCTTGCTCTGTTAGCATATTGTTAAATTTAATAGAGCCCATGCTAGTTTACGGTAAACATCTTCTCCTAAAAAAACATTTATGACTCATAACAGACAGTGGTACATGGTGCGAACAGTTAACAAAATTCTGTATCAAAAGCTCCATGTTAAGTGAATACACGTGAATAAACACTCAGTTCATCTGCCTTAATGACACAGTTCACACATTTTCTATCACTGCTGACATATTAATCGGAGCTCTACTGAGTAAAACATGAAACCAATTTCAGCAGCAGACCTCAGTTATATCGGTAATGCATAGTAGTAGTAAAACAAATAACTTTAGGCATTCATGAAAGAATTAAGGCAAATCGGTAATAAACTCAGAACAGATGACTAAACACTATGCCCAATGTAGCCTACTCTAATTTAATTCTACCATCTAGTGGACATTATGAGAATACTGCGTATACTGAATACTGTTTCAAAAACTGGTAAAATGGTTGCACTCAATATTAAATGTCTTAAGACATCAGTGTTAACAGGGAATTTTCTGCTGTCTTAACGCATCAGACGCTATATTATGTATAACGTTTTATTTTTATTTTAAGATGAACAAATTTGACTTATTAATACGAATGTCCAAATAGACATTTTGAGCCCATCTGCGTTCCATGAAGCCAAAACCTTAGTATGTAAAAATAAAACTGAAAATTTAAGATTAGATGACTTTCTCCTAATGAATCTCTGTTACCCCTTTTCCACCAAATTAGCTCTGCTTCTTGAACAAGTTCTGTTGGAAACTTGGTGCTATCTAGCAGACAATCCAGTTTTGATCTGAGGCATTGTAATCAAGGATCATCAACAGAGGGTATACTGTCCTAGCAATGAGTCCTCATACAGAGCTAGACAGTTAGCCCCCAGTCTTGTTCTCCAATAACCACAAGGCGTGACTTTTCTTGAAAATTTAATGGAGACCAGTTACTGTAAAACTGCAACAAAAATACAAAATGCAAACACAAATCAGATTCTGAATACTTATCACACTGACATGACTATATACGAAATAAAATATACCGAGTAGCAGAGCAAAGCACGTTAGCCAGTTAGCAAAGTTAGGCTACAGGTCATTTTAGCTGAATTTACAGCAAAACAAATGTACAGAAAACATATTGTGCATGTCATGTCTATAAAATGTTAAAAACAAAATACTCACAGACAAATAGTGTCCAAGGCAACAATGCTGCAGCAGGAGAAGCGGTTACCATATGCTCTTCACCATGTGCTCGTTAACTCTGAGGGAAATTCCCTGTTCTACAGCTACTGCTCTTGAGTAACCAAAAGGGGGCGCTGCAGTCCACAAAACCTATTTAAATATTATATGCGCTCAAACAGAGGGCAGAATGGAGGGTGTTGCACAATGCACTGTAAACAGTAGTAGCAAGGTGGCATATCAAATTGACCTGGACAGTCTGGAGACCGTGGCTGAGAGGAAGGGGGAGAACAAAATCTGTGCAATCCTGGACAGCCCTTCTCACCCCCTGCACAACGAGCTATGGCTGATGGGCAGCCCATTGAGCCAGTGGATCATCCTACCCAGGTGCAGGACTGAATGATTCAGACGCTCTTTTGTGCCCACCGCCATCAGACTGTACAACAGCTGTTTGGCTTAAGCTACATCCAGCTCTGAACTGATTTATTTTGCATCTGATCAACATGGCACCTTATGACACTTTATCTGCCAATTTTAGTCACTTTATTCATCTTGATGTAGCAATTTTATTTTTATTTATCTTTTATTTATCAATCGTTATGTTTTATTTTTTTCTCTTTTGTCTTATTCTATTTAATGTCTTTTTCTCCTTGTGCTGCTGTGATACTTGAATTCCTCTGGGGATCAATAAAGTATATCTTATTTTATTCTCCATCTTGTCTCTCCATCCAGTGGAATATGCGTACCTAGCGCGGGATTTCCACTGGATGCGTGTCCGTTGCGGAACCGCTGCACTGGTTATCCACTGCGTGCTCCACCCTCCGTTAATACCCACCAGCTGCATTTGCTGTGCGGAGCGGTGCAGCTCCGCCGGAAGACATCTCGGTGCACTGCCATGATGAATATCTCCTCGTCCATGGTGTCAACGGGGTGAAATGACGTCTGAAAACCTCTGACCTGTTGACCTCAGGCCTGCCTCTGCCCATTATGTAGTTATCAAGGTGTAGTGCAGGGAAATATGATCCGCCGTGAACACTGTGTATCTTATTTTGAAAATTAACTTGATGTTTTATTTTGTTTCAGTGCATGACTTCCTGCCCTGCACAATTTGCTCTGTGCTGAATTGCTGCGTTGTGCTCCGGCGTCTGGCAAAAATAGAAGTCCTGCGTATCTGTTGCGGAGGCCTCTGGAGAGCCGCAGCTGTGACGGAGCCGGAATGCAGCACAGCCACAGCTGGTGGAAACACACACATTGACTAGAATTGAATCCTATCGACTCCGCTGCTGTAGACGCAATCAACACACATCTGGTGGAAATAGGCCGTAAGGTTAAAGAAAACGTGCATCTTCTGGTTCCAGCTAGCGAACAACTTTTGAGGTACCAAACCGATTTCTTATTCATTAAAATACTCTGAATGGCTCATAATTAGATATTACCTGTTCTATATTGGTAAAAAAGGGGTATATGTGACTTTGGGTATTCAACATCGGAGCTATATGAACTTGGACTTTGCACCACAAACAAATACTGGGAGAGGTGCATCCTCCCAGAGACCTAAAGTTAGGTTGTGGAAATGGCTTAGGGATGTTTCCATGTTGTTACACACTCAGGCTGTAACCTTAAATTTCCAAACCTGCTCCTCCTTTCATCCTCTCCCATCTCATTTTCTCTGTTGCACAGACAGTAATCTTCATGTCGTCATGTTAGCTGCTGTCCTGGTCAGGCAGGAGATGAGAGGAGCTGTTTAAAGTCATCCTTTACTTGAAGATACACAGCTATATCCTGTCTACACTTCTGATGTGCCAGTTTTCACAACTTGAAGTGCCTAGCTTGGGATGACCACAACATTTGATGTTAAGAACATTAAACATCAAAGTGACAATATACATTTTTACTGATTATACATATAAATGTTACCATTATATAATTATCTGATAGAAAACAATGGTTTGACTCAGTTTATAGCCAGTTCATGAAAGGCTTTACCTGTGTCTTTCCACTGATAAAGGAGGATATATTACACAATGTATTCTTTTTTTAACCTCTGAGCAATTTTGACTGAACAGACAAAAAAAGAGCTCCATCAGCACAAGCTATTTTTCATTTACTTACAGTCTGTTATGCAGGATGTTCTCAGAAATCCTGTGAACTAGCTGGGCCAATCAGCAATGGGCAGTGGTTAGTATAAAAAGAGACAGCTGTTCCGCCTGCTTCAAACCATAAAAATGGTCTGAAACCATTGTTTGTGGATAATTACTGTGTAATTTGTCAATATTTTACCAAGATCAGGTTCAAAAGCAATCCTTGGTATCACCAGTTTTTGCCTATTTGGGTGTAGGAATGGCTCTACTGGAAAAGAAGCCAGTAATGCTAATGAGATGCTGCTGGAGAATCCGTGCTGCAATCCACTGCCACTCCATCCAGTATGTCAGTGTCCACCAGATATGTGAGTGGAGTATCTCACATATGTTCTTTGTCTCAACTACACTCTTTTTATATGCCAGGAGCCAGATATATAAAAAAAATGTGTATGCAGAAAAACCTGCTGTGAGAATGTGTGCACTGCACGCATACAAAAGGCCTGGAGCTAGTCATGATGGAACATGAATAATAAAACCTTGTTTATCTAGATTGTTTCCCTGATTTCTAATCATGCAAGCGATAGTGTGTTGGTTGTTCAGTCTAACCCCATGGCCAACACTGAAAAATCAGGCCGCTCTCATTCTGAAGTCATCAAATATGGCTGCTTTGTCAGTGATGGCCTCAGAAACCTGACGTGGCGGTATGACACATGGCTGGGCAGCATCAGTTCATAACACAGGCATTCAGTGCCTGTCACAGTGAAATGAAACGCCATGCAACCGCATCTGGTTGAAACACTGCTGGCAACGACGTAATATGTGAAGCTGGAAAATCCTTTTAGGGGAGCGGAAGAGTTGGTGGATGGTTCCAGCAAACCCTGGGCTCTCACCCGTGAGACTGGTATTTGCTTTCTGTATAATTGTAGAGCCAAATCATGATGTATTTTTCTTAACCTAACCATGTGCCTTTGTTGACACCCAGATGTTGGCTGTGGTGTCCCAGAATGTCAACAGCAGACACAGAAGGATACTTAGCATGTAATATGTGGACCTGAAAGGCCGCTGACTGGAAATATCAACTATCTGATGGTTAACCATACATGACATAGACATTTATGGTTCGCAGAGTATGGACACTATTGACTCTGGTGATCCTCCAGCTTGTTAAGTTGTCCTATATTTTAGTTTATGAGTGAATGTCTGCAAAAATAATGATATTTCCATTAGCCTCAGCAATACTGTGTTTATTGCCAATAAGCAATTATTAGCATGCAAACATGCCAAACTACAATGGTGAATATGGTCTAAACATTTTGCATCAGCACCTTAGCAGTGTCAATTTGAGCATGTGAACATTTATCACAAAGCACAACCTCACAGTGCCATTAGCATGGCTTAGTCGTGGTTTCCTTTACACAATGATTTGTTTAATTACAATAAAAAGCACCTTAATCTTAAGTTATAACGTATGTGTGAGCAATTTTATCAATCTTATTTACATTGGAGACTGAGATGTAATTTTCATTTTGGAAGCTCTTTTTGAAAGTGTTTTTCCATTATAGTGTTAAGAACTAAATCATTGATAATCTTTTGGATTTTTAATAATTATGATTATAATGAATAATGAAAATATCACTGCTGGTGACTGTTTACGGGTATATTAGATGAATTAATCATATATGTGCTATAAACAGCCACAGCCCTTGCACAGTGGTTGTGTCTAATGACAGCTACTCTGGTGTTGTTGGAGGACATGTAGAATTGCACCTCTTCTTTATTGTTTTTTTTTTTTGTATTGACTGGTCTAGCAGCACAGCCAGACATCCTCATATGTGAACAGCTTATTAAAGGAGTGTCTACATCCATTTATGGCCAACTGTGGGAAACCAAAAACCATTGAGAAAAACTTGACCATGCATATCATTCTGATAACATCAATATATATGTCCATTTCTGTCTTTTAAGTTTTATGTATCTAGCCCAAAAGATGGTCCTGTGTTTGCCAGACCAGCCTGTGTCTCTGGGGAGTGAAATTTTCTTGTAAATGCTGCATATAAATGTTTATGACAGTTGACCCTTAAATAATATGCCCGGATGCATTTCATTTGTTATTTACCTTATTTTTTATGTACATTTAGCAAAACTAGCTTTTCTAGAGGGATTTCTAGTTTTCATCCAGCTGGCTGAAGGGCCACTACTATTGACTGTACATTTAGTTATGCTTGTGATTGTTTGTAGTTTTCAGGAATGGATTGTACTGCAGGAAGTTGTAGAAAGAGACACTAAGAGGAATCTTCTTGGAAGAATTTTCGTAAAGTGTTGATAGCTGGTTAGCTAGCGTTATCTTATAGTAAACACTAGCTGGTTTATTGGAGCATAATGTAGTGCTGATAAATGTCTGCAATGTTTATAGCACTTTCCTTTTTTCTTTGATGTGTTTAGGCACCTGGACTTGATGACATCCCTCCAGGTGTGTGCAGATCAACAAGTGATGTTTTCACAGGCCTTAACCTCTCACTGTTCCAGTTTGTAGACACCACATTTCAAAAAGTCAACCATTGTTCCTATCTCCAAATAAACCAAAGCCATCTGCCTGAATGAATACCACACATTAGCACTCACCCCCACCATCATCATCGGTGCTTTTAGCGGTTAGTCAAATCCATCATCACATCCTCTCTTCCTGACTCAGTGGGCCAAGTACAATTTACATATGAGCCAAACCGATCAACAATTGCCCCAGACCTCCACACTGCTCTCTCCCACCTGGACCAAAAGAAATACATGTGAGAAAGCTGTTTATTGGCTACAATTAGGAGACCTGGGACTCAACACTGCCTCCTGTGACTGGTTCCTGAGCCCTCTAATGGGCAGACCTCAGGCTGTGAAGATATGCACCACCACATCCTCCTCCCTAACTATCAAAACCTGAGCCCCTCAGGACTGCTTGCTAAGCCGTCCCCTGTACTCTATATTTATACATGACTGTGTGGTCACCCACAGCTCTAACACCATCATTAGGTATTCAGTGGGTGTTAGCCTCGGCTAGGGGTATCCCTTGACACTGATTTGCTTTGTGATAGTCATGGGCAGGATCTCAAGGCACAGCCGAAAAGAGGAGAGTGTGCTGTTCAGGGTTCATAGAGTTGCTTCTCAACTCTTTGCAGATGATGGCATTCTGTTCTTCATTAAACCATGACCTCCAGCACACATTGAGAAGGGTTTGCAGCCGAGCGTGACAGTCGGGATGAGAGTCAGTACCTCCAAGACTGTGGACATAGTTTTTGGCCAGAAAATGGTGGATTGCCCCCCCTGGGTTGAGAGTGAGTTACTGCCCCAAACAAAGGAGTTCAAGTATTTCGGGGGTATTATTCACAAGTAAGGGCAAAATGGAGCGTGCGACATTTCACCAGACTGTCTATGAAGACAGAGCTGAACTGGAAGGTAAACCTCTTAATTTACCAGTCCATCTACGTAATGATCCTCACCTATGGTCATGGGCTTTGGGTAGTGAATGAGATTGCAGATACAAGTGACCAAAATGAGTGTCTTCTGCTGGGTGGTTGAGCTCAGCCTTAGAGAGAGGATAAGGAGCTCAGACACTAGAGGCTGACATTTTTTCGGGAGTCCCACGGGTCACGTGATTCCCGTGGGATTCCCACCGGATGGGAATCAGTTTCACTATTCTTCACATGATTGGGACGGGATGGGAAAAAAGTCAATGGGAGCGAGCGGGACTGGGAATCATAATTAGGCCTGTCATGATATGTGAGTCAGTTAACTGCTCGGTAAATTAAAAGGGATTAATTGCCATATTCATGCTTGCTTGTTTTCCTCGTCTCTCTCCACCAGAGACTGGACGACAAGAGTATTCACTTCCGTGCATCATCTGGCAGCCAGGTGAGTTGGTTCATTAGCGTAATGAACAGAGGGAAAGCTCTTGTCATCGAGTGTCTTTGTCTCTGTGGGGGAGGCGGGGCTATGGGCTACACACACATAGTGCAATCTTCGTGAGGGGGAGACGAGACGGAGAAGAAAACAGAGAGTTGAGTGTAAGAGAAAGACATGGAACTTGTTCCTAAACCAAATGCTTTGGATTTAAACCAAATGACAGAGGGCAGCCCAGTAATTTGGACAGGCCAGTGTGCCGGGTTTGTTCTAAAACCATCTCAACAAAAAGAGTGAATACGACCAACTTAAGTGCACACATGCTACAACAATAACATGCTGCTCCAGTATTAATAATCTAATGATGCTATATATAATAATATCAGTCAGAGGAACCAAACACTACTTGTACTGCAATACTTTAACTACATTTTTCTCTCTCAGAACTGGTTCTTATGACGTGTTGTCTTACCACATCAGAAATCAAATGTGTTTGTCATTCTGAACAGCATCACAACAGGTGAAGTGTTAAAATAATTAGGCAATAAACATCAAAACACAACATGAGATGTCATATTTGGGTTTATAGTCAACTAAGGTAGGCATTGTGTGATCCGTGTACTATATATATATATTTTTTTTTTACTGTAACTGAAACACAACACAGGAGCGGGATTGGACGGGAGTCATTCTTGTGGGATTGGGATGGGATGGGATTTTTTTTTTCCCTTTTCATGGGATTATTTTTGTGGGAGTGGGATGGGAGGGGACTGAAAATCCACTCCTGTGTCACCCTCTGTCAGACACCCAGCGGGAACTTGGAGTAGAGCCGCTGCTCTTTCACATTGGAAAGGGCCAGTTGAGGTGGTTCGGACGTCTGATCAGGATGCCTCCTGGGCACCTCCTGTTAGAGCTTGGCTGGGCACGTCCAACTGGTAGGAGGCCCTGGGCGTAAACTCAGACACGCTGGAGGGATTATATATCTCATCTGGCCTGGGAATGCTTCGGGATGCCCCAGGAAGAGCTGGGAAATGTTTCTAAGGAAGGGAACTTCTTAAATACCCTGCTTAGCCTACTGCCCTCACAACACAGCTCTTGATATAGATGCTTGTAGTGTATTTTAATTTGTATTTTATTGTATTTTTTATTCCTTTATTTTAGCTGCTGAACTATTAATGTCTTAAATTACTTGATGTCCCCCTCAAGTGTATACTACACTGTAATTGTTGTGTACATGACAAAAAAAAAATATTCAGGCATTTAAAATCTTTCAAAGTTTGTAGTCTATCACAGAACTACTGCATTTAGAGACTACTACTGTTACATGTACAGTTTGAATTCTCCACTCCAACTCTACATGGCATCAGACATTAGTCTTAAGTCCCATTTTAGTCCCATTTATGTTGTTTAAGAGCAACAAAGTCTGCAAAGGGAAGAGGCTGAGTTGGTTGAGAAGGTCAACAAAATACTGGACTTTGATGTGGGAGACCCATGAATGTATTAAAGGAACTGGACCCTGGACTAAAAGATGCCTCCCTGTCACTTGAATGTAAATGGATCACTGAGCACATAAACCAAAAATGTTGTATAGCTTCAGGGTTTGCCTCAGCGTAGTGTATGTTATGCTCATTAGTGGTTTTCTTGCTCACCCCGCCTGCACATTGCAGTCCATAGACTTTGCATTGGGCTGACCTCACCCTCAGCAAAATCACTTTTCTTTTCAGTCTGGGAAAGATTTTGTCAAGCTCCTTCATGGATTAAAAATAGAAACAGTAATAACTGACCATGTCTGCAGTTGCAGGTGTGCTGTCAAAAGCTTTGCAGACATCTCTTTCATAATGGTGGTCTCTATAAGCTGTTGGGGATTTTGCGTGACAGTATAGTGGTTGACTACTGGGACAAATTGCCAGCAAAACTGAGTGGTGATGCCAAATCCAGCTTTCTTAATATGTCTATGAGGAGATGGCTGTTGGCCTCCGGTTACCTACTGACAATCAACAAAACCATCATCATGATCTTTCCCTAAACCTGGCCAAATTGTTTATGTGCCTAAACCTCCCCAAACATTAAGTACAGCTTACAGCAGATTATGAAACACTGATAGGTGTTGTTCTGGAGGGCAATAGCAAATATTATCTATATGTATACAAATATCGTTTTTGTTTAATTTGAAAGACTTGGCATATTGTTTATAAAACAACAGTTTAGCCAGATTATCTAGATTATTTGTAATGGTAGATATACCCAAAATAGGAAAACTGATTGCTATGATTCCCTTTTTAGGGAACTGTTGTCTAATTTGAGGGGTTGTTTTAAAAGTTCTGAAACACCAAGCTTACGGTCGGCTATGGGTTAATGTTGGGTCATAAGCGAGTGCCTGTCACCCAGTTTTTGCAATGTGTCCTGCACTGTTGGCCCTCACCAGCCCTTATCAGCTTTTTTTCAGACATGTTGAATCAAGCCCATTGGTAAATGAAAACACTTATTGGTATTTCGACTCAGTGCACATGAAGAGAAATGAAAGTGAGGAGAGTAAACAAACTACTTAAGTCAAGAGGGCGTACACACTGGTTCAATGTCGATTGTAGTCGTTGCAATGTGTTCATGTGCAACAAAACCTGTCTGATCATCTGACTGCTTGTATTTCCTGGCCCTGACTTTATTTAGTGGTGTCATCACATTCTAAGATCAATTAGAACAATTACAATGGTCAGTACAATAGTATTAATACCAAAAAGGTGGATGGCAAAAGCTACAAAAATAAGGTATAATGAGTAAAAGTATAATGAATCAGTATGATCCTTTACCTGCACTTAATTAAAAAAGGAACCATTTACTGAGCTATGTAAGAATCTGGCCTGTGTGTTTGTCTTGTTTGAAAGATATTTTCACAACTCTAAAAGGAAGACTTGATCAAGATTGCAATTGAGTTTGTGAGATTTCTTTCTACAACAAGAGGAACTGCCACGCAATCAAATGGATCATTTATCACCAATATGAAAAAGCTCAAAGGATCACAGAATGCAAGCTGTAACCTCTACAAAATGAATGTGTTTTTCTCAATTATAGCTAGGCACAGTATTATTCATGAAAAACATGCTACAAGGTTTTTTTTTTCAAGGACCTTCACAAAACTATTGATGTTAGATTCGCCAACAAACTTGTTAAAAGTTCATTTGTGTCTACTTTTTTTGCTTGTGTTTACATGACAAGTGTAGTGCCCATTCAAAATTTGCCTGTTTGAAAGGGAATGATAATGTAGTGTATTGCTACCTTTGAGTCCTGAGCAATGTCAGGTGTGTGGTGCCAAAATCCACTGACAAAGCAGCAGTATTTGACGACTTCATGATGACAGCAGACTGGGTGGTCGGTATTAACATACTTAAAAACTTTTTGGCTGATATGAGATACATTATATGTATACAGATAATGATTTCATTTGACTGGAAAAGAAGACATGATCCCTGTATGAGAAGATTATTTTCATTGCCTGTAGAATTCTGGTAGAGGATGTCAACTAAGGTAGGTCAGGGTCAGCTACAGAGCAGCAGCCCTGGAGCTGAGAAGAATTTAGTATCTTGACAAATGACACTTTAGCTGGGTAAATGGTGCCAAACACATTTTAGTGCTGTGACAGAAAGACACACTTCTCCCTTAAAAAACTACATAATGCTGTGCTTGTGCTGTTTGTATATGTATGTACTAAATGTATGTAACATTACTGTTTGGAGCTCTTTTTATGAAATCCCTTATGGAAAGTTATTGTAATTTACAAACTATATAAAATATATATGTTTTCTTTGGCATTAGGCCCTACCCCATGCTCCCTCTGTATTATCCCTGTTTGATGTTAGGGCAGGATCAGTGCAGAGAGTTTTACCTTTTGTGACATCACCTGTGTCCCTTAGCTTCTTGGCAGAAAATCCGGGGGTTTACGTTATTCTTTGTACCTGTGATCTGGGAGTTTTACAATCATTAAACTGTAAGCATGCTTACGAGACATGATGCATGTGGGCAGAAAAGCTTTGCATAGCATTCTTGTCCTGTTGCAGTTGGAAGTAAAGGTCAGTTTCACTCCAGTGTGCACAGGTAATTCAGACATAAGCCACTTCACATCCTCAGGCTACAATAAAAGATATAATTAGATGTATTTGTGTCATGCCAGCTCTCAAGTACTGCCAGCTCTTGCATCAAAAGCTTATTCATAACCTTTTGCTTGAGAAAATGCTAATTTGTTTGTATTTGGATCATGGATTGGGCTCTGACAAGGAGGGGCAGAGAGGAGGGCAAACCTCAGCCTGCTGAAATCACACATCCACAGCTCAGCACTGCCTGTAAGCCCCAGGTTTGCTGGCATAACCCTACTCACTGCCTGGCTGGGAACACATGCGTCTGCGCAAGATAAGTCACGGTTTTCAGTGATTATGCAGCGTTCCCCACAGCCCAATGTTACTGTATAATTCTCTGGTTTATCAGTTAAGTGTATGAACTACACTGTCGACTAAAGTCTCTGCTCGCAGTGACAAACAGCGACGGGACGACTGACTCACGCGCAGGTCTGAGTTATATACATCTGGTGTTTGAAAGGTCTGTATTTTCACCTTGTTGCATTTTTATAAACCATTTTAATCTGGTCACATTTCTCATCATGTCCGTCTCACTCCCATTTCCTCTCCTTGCAGTTCTTATACTCATACAACTTAAGTTGTACAGCCATTAACTACTATTACTGCATCTTCTACGTATTGGATTGTCATGTTTATTACAACTTCAGTAATATCTGCTGCTGATGCACAGCACCGCGCACTCACTGGAGAAGTTCCAAGCTACATTTGTTGTTGCCTATAAGAGGCACATCATCTTCAGTGTTGATAGGCAAGACAAACGAACCCCGTTTTTCGTCTGGGGGTCCCCGGTCTAGACCGATTCATGTCTCCATAAACGTTCAAATCAAACATGTAATGTACTCACCTCATAGGCACAGATGTTAGGAAGGTGTACGGGGGTTGCCGTGTGTTTGTATATCCGTTATTGTTCAATAAACATGCATTTTATCTAGGATGTCTTGAAAATTTCCTTCGCCCCTTCTTCGTCCTGCAATGAATGAGTGCACCGGCTTTCTTCTGCGACACAGCGCCACTATAGCCGTTGGGAGGTGTTTTGCACATATTTGTCCAAGGCTAGAGCCTCTTTCTAAAGGTGCGTTCACACCGGACGCGAATTCGCCAATTCGCGCGTCAAGATTACATACAAAGTCAATGCAAAGACGCGATTAGACGCGAATTCGCGCCGGGCGGCGCGATGGACGCGTTTGGAGTGACGCGATGGACGCGATGGACACGATAGACGCGATGGACGCGGCGCGATAGACGCGAAATTCGCGTCCAACGCCTCATCGCTCGAGTTGAAAATATTGAACTTTTGAGGCAAATTCGCGTGACTCATAGCCGCGAAAGCCAATCAGCGTTGAGATTCTCCCGACGTCATGGTTGACATCCAGTTGTTGACACAACAATAAACTGCTACTCACCGGAGACAGATGGACAGACACTCCGCAGCCGAAATGGAGCGCTTGTAGTTGGTGTCCTGCCGGGAGATCCTAGTGCCAGCCCTCGCCAACAGGTCCTCAAACTGGGCCCCAGTCAGCCCGAAGTACCGCTGAAAGCGGCTATCATCCAGACGGAGTTCCTGGAGGAGGTGGTGAAACTCGCCGAGCTGGATGTGCTTCTACAGGATCGTGTGAACCCAAAAACGACGGCGTTTGGCCCTCCGAGGCATTTGGGACTTCAACAGCAGGTACAAAGCAGCGATGGTGGTTATCTCTGCCATGGTCGTCAGTGGCTACCTGGAGCTATATGATACTACGTGTCTACTCTACAGACCGCAACAAAAAGGAGCAGGCTTGGGTGAAAGACGCCAAGGAGACTGGTCTACTTGGTAAGTTCTGTAAATATGTGTCTGTAATTAGTTTGCAGAATGGTTGTACTACGAACGTTAGCACTAGCTTAGCTGCAGTTAGCACAGCCGCCAGCTTCCCCGCTACTCGCGCGAATGACGCGATGATGCGAATTAACAAAATGGTCAGGCGTCGAAACTCGGGCGTTACGGGCGGCGCGTTACTCGCGTTACGCGCAAGTAATTCGCTTCATTCGCGTTTGGTGTGAACGCACAGTAACATCTGGGCCTATGAGGTGAGTACATTACATGTTTGATTTGAACGTTTATGGAGACGTGAATCGGTCTAGACCGGGAACCCCCAAACAAAAAACGGGGTTCATTTTCAAGGCTATGACAAACCCTGCTCTAGTTTTTGGAGTGTGCCCTGCACTGTTGCCCCTCATTGGCCCCCGTTTTTTGGACTGATTCAGCGCTAAAGTCAAGAGTGAGTGAGACCAAAACAAACTTGCTCCGTATGGTAAGATTATTTTACTTTAACCATTAAGCTCTTGAGCAGAAACATTTCATGATGGTTTGTGTTATTGCTCACTGGTGCTCGGTAAATATGCTCTGTTGTTTCAACATTGAATTGATTTGGTTATGTGCTATCTGGCAAGCTAGCATCTCGACAGTGTTCCAGTTAGCTCTTTTGAATGAGGATTACAGACTAGGGCTGCCACTAACGATTATTTTCGTTGTTGACTAATCTGTTGATTACTTCTTCAATTAGTCGACAAATCATTTTAGCGAAAAATGTGTTAAAATGTTGAAAAATGTCGGCCTGTCTCTCCCAAACCCCACAATTATGACATCTAATGTCTTGTTTTGTACTCATGCCAAAGGGTTTTAGTTCACCGTCATGGGAGAGTGTGTAAAGCTGCCAATATCTGAATGCAAGAAGCTGCAATAAGAGTGTTCTGGGGTACTTTTATAGTACTTTCCTATGAAAAATGACTCAAACCGATTAGTCGACTACTAAAATAGTCATTGACTATTTTGATAGTCGATTAGTCATCGATTAGTCGACTAATCGTGGCAGCCCTATTACAGACTACCACCATCTGCTGATGGGTGTATAGAGTTTTTTCCTCCCACACAGGCGCAGACCATAGATGCTGGTTGGCCATCGATTACAGAATTGGCAATGTATTCATGTGCAATGTTTCTGACCGGGACATGGCGATGTCAGGCGACGCGGCAGGGGGCCATCATTGCCGCTAGTAGTCTTAAGTCAAGGGCGAGATAATGAGTAAGGCTACAGAGTGGTGACTGCAAACCAGGCCCCCAGGAAGTGCACCAGACTTTGGCATAGTGGCCAAACTGTGTAGCCACAACTTCTGAGTCCATCATGTGATGCCATAGGGCACAAAGATTTTTTAGACTTACACTGGGAAAGACACATTTGTAAAACAGTCAATATAACTTTTTTGAGCATCACAATCCCGGAATCGGAATTTGATCCATTTGTTCTGCTAACATTTTTAAAGTGTGGATGAGACACACAATTTGGTCATTTTATCCCCTTTTAAGTTAGCAGAGGGCTAAACCTTAAGTTAGCCACTGAGCTGCAGAAGTGTCTAATGCGCTTGCACCATGGCCCCATGATGTGGAAGACCTGAGTATTATACACAGTTTGTACACAGTGGCTTCATTCGCCACTGAGCAACTTTAACAGGAAGGAACTTAGCCCTACCTCCAACTGTGTATCCAGTTCTTGGGACAAGCAGTGGCATCAGAGCCAAAGAAGCACATTTTTCAATTAATTTATTTTATCAGATTTTAAATACCCTAGTCAAAAAAAAAAAAAGAAAAAAAAGAAAAAATCAATATGTGGCAGTCAGTGTTGATATTTTGGCTGACTGCCAAATCAATGTATGGGAAACACTGTTACCAAAAAAAGGCCATCATCTTGCATTGCCTTTGACTTTCCATTGTTCTCAGTGGACTGCTTTCTTTACCCTGCGACTTTATATGACTTCATAATGATTTACATATGGTTAGATGTGAACACTTCCCCAATGTGCCTTGTGTTTACAAACCCATGACTTAGCACATAGATAATTTAAAATCTGTCAGGGTCATTGCGTATTTAAGTACAGCTACTCAGTCTACACTACCAGGTACTTTTTCCTTCAGTGAGTCGATCAACCTCTCTTGCTACAAGTGGAAGTGGGTGAGACTCTGCCCGGGTTATGCAGCTCTTCCCTTTGCTGCTGTACCTAAAAGGCCTGGAGGTCAAAACTGCCCCCTCAGCGCCCATGCCAGGCTGCTGATCTTTATTCAAAGCTACAACAAGAATATCTCGCCAAAATAAAACCCTCTGCACTGACTGTGCAAAGAGTACTGGGGCACAGTCTATTTTAAATATTCACCCTGGCTCTGTTGCAAATCCTGCTAAGCATGCAGCCAAAATTGAAGCATATTTTGTGGGGAAGAACTATGTGACAGTGGGAAAAATAAGTCATGTCAACTAAAAATACACCCAAATATGTGCCACATTATATAGCTGTTGTTTGAAAGGGGAGCCAATGAGTTATCAATCAGGACGAGCATCTGACTGGGGCAACTTAGAATAGATTTATGGTGCTTTTAAGCTGCCTAATTACAGCTTTCAAGATAATGAAGGTCATTGCTTGTTGTGTAGGAAACAGAGCATGTCATGTGAGTAAAGAGGAGTTAATTTAACTTGAGGAATGCATGAAAGTCTTCCACTTAAGCCCTGTCCAAATAGCTTCACACTGGTGAACTCAGTACTGCGCCTGAAGAGCTGCGACTGATCAGTTGGGTAGCACCCCATCCTCCCAGCCCTTCTTATTATCATCCAGCCTTCAATCATCATCATCTTTAAGACTTGATTATGCAATTTATAATAAAAAAAACAAAACATATTTCTCACTTATCTCCAGTGATATCTAGCCTTCACATTTTAGAGGAATGAATGAATGAGGTGGCTGCGTTGTTTCTCCCAGCACTGTTATCTGTCTGAACATAGCCTTAAGATGGATTTATACTGGATGCCATTGGTTAACAGGAGTGTCCCCACCCCCCCACCACACCCCCCCAACCCCCCAACCTCCCACCCCCACAACAATTCCACTCTTGTGGGAGCAAACATCAGCTGCCCATGCTGACCAATGGACCTTTTTCACAGCAGACATTTTGAATTTTCATAGTAGGAAAAGCACAGGTAAAGCTAATTCAGTGAGCCAGCGCACACAATGCCAGGACCTCTCCTCGGTAGAATGCAGCTATCATGATTGTTATTAAATACACCTGTGCTTTTCCTACTCCTCAAAATAGCTGCCGTGCAAAAGGTCTATACTAGTTCTTGCATCCCCCATGTGGTATCTCCATACCTGTCACAGCCCCAACCTAAAGTTTTGTAAAGATGGACTACATGACAGCTCCCCCAAAGTGAAGCCAAAACATCTCAATCATCCCCTGGCGGCTAGCTGCAGTATAGGTCATAAAGTCTGTGCACTCCATGGTAGCAGGTGGGACAACTACAAATACAAGTACACATCAAAAAAAAAATTTTCCCAAATATGTTTTATCATTTTATGTCGGTCTTGGATGTGTTCAAATGTTCATTTTTCTGTTGGGCTTTATTTCGTTATTTGATGTTATAGAAAGGAGGATATCATGACTGACAGCTGTGTGTGCCAATTGGTGTTCTCACGATCATTGATGCTGCTCATGATTAGTCAGTCAAGTGTATGGGCAGAAACTTGACACCTTGGAGACTGCTATTGCGCAGATGCTGAATGACATCACCAGCACAAGATGGCAGCAATTGCATCCAGCGGTTACGTCAGTCGGAGGCCTCCACGTTGGGAAGACAGACAGTATGCTCGGCCAATCACTGCATCCGGTCCGAATGCAGCGATTAGTCAGAATTTTCTTTGAACCATATGAGAATGGTATAATTATGAGTTTGTATCTCTGGTGGAATTCACTTACATTTTAGTGTGCTATCAGCTTATTAATAGCATTTTAACCTAAACAAAGAAAAGTGTAAAATTTCCAGAAAGTTAAGTATCGCTTTAACTTTCAGTGCAACATGCCCAAATGAATGCTTTTATGCAGTAAACCCATCGTGTACTCCAAACTGAATAAATGAATTATTGGGCAATGATTATATAATTATGAATGTAGCCACTCTTGGACACAGGCTTAGAAAGTAGCAAAAGAGCACTTAAAAAAAGCTTATCATCTAAAGACACGATGATACAATTTGCAAATATTAGACAGGTTACTAAGTTAATTTGATTGCAGTTCTTGGTACGGGCATTAGCTTTCACTACCTATTTGGTGCTCTTAGGAGGCTACAGTGAATTATTTCCACTGGAGCAGTCAGGCCCAAGGCCAAAGTAATGTTTATTGCAGTACAGCTCAAGTGATTACATATAATAAGTGTTTTTTTTTTGTGAATGCACCCGGGATGTCTCTTTCTGTTGGCCATTTTCAATCTGTAACTCATGCATAATTGCTCTGTTGTTTATAGATATTTCTGTTGGTCAAAGAACAACACAGCTTAATTTACTGACACAATTATTCTCTGTGATCATGCAGCACTGAGTCTTATAAAAAGGATTTGGACAATGAAACAAGCCTACATTTATTCACATTTTAAGAGCACGGTACATTATTCAAATAGTGATCTCTCTGTTTGCCATGCCTAAAAAAACCTAATTGCTCATTACAGAAAAGTGATTGAAAAACATTCCTCTCCATTCTGAAATACCTTTGTGTCACATTTCAAAAAGACAAAAAAAAAGTTTTTTATCAGAGGAAGTAGCTGGCAGAAGCTCTCCCTTCGCTCCATCTCTATGCTTTTGGGAATTTTCTATGGCCTTTCTGTTTTTTTTTATTAGATAGTAATTAACTAGGAGTGAAGACAAAGAAAGGCGGGGGAGGGAGAGAAAAGCAAACCACGGAATTATTTTCACGGTGGTGAGAGCAAATATAGCATCCTTGGTTTAATCAGCTGAATATGACAATACTTGTGAGTCTCATTGTTATGGAGGCACCAGTCTTCCATTAGTAAGCTCTTTAAACATCTGCCAGCAGCCAGATGAAGAGTCTATATTATCTTGGCTCGCTATATATCCAGCACTGTCTCTGACAATTTCCCTTCCTCCTACTATCCATCTCTTTCTCCCTCTATCTCAGTGCATTGTATCTCCTACAAAACACCCCCCCCCCCCCACCCCCCACCCCCCCTCTGTCTCCAGCCCCCCACCACTCTCCCTCCATCCATCTCCATCTCGGGCTCTTGCTCCTTCCTCTCACGTCAGATTAGCTTTGGCTTGGTTGTTCTGCCTCCCATCTAATTGCCCAGCAGTGGCTGATTGGCATGTGAATCGTAGCAAGGTGAGAGCTGCCTAAATATTAATTGTGTAGGTGTGGGCTCGTAGGTGTGTCCTTGTCACATGCTCCCTCTCATTAAGGCAGAATCATTGCAGGCCTTTTTTTTTTGGTAAACACTCTGTCCCATCCTATGATATCTAAAATATAACATATCCATTTCAAAGGAGCCATTTTGAGTGTCATTTGCATTTACGCAAGGCCATAAATGTTGGTTCCAGCAGAGATAAGTGGAGCGCCATAAAATGTACACGTTGTTCAAAGCGGAGGTAGCATTTATTTCCATATCGTCTGTCAGCATTAGTTACATCAACTGAATGATCCCCTCCTTCTCCTCCTCCTCTTCCTTGCATAGTAGACATGTAGAGCAGGCTGGAGCCTGGATGAGCAGTGGTAAATGAAGTGAATACCCAACCAACTTTTGGTAAGCGATATATTGCAAACAAATAGACAGGACAGGTTAGAATGCTTCTTAGGAAGTCTTAATCTTGCCTTACAGTACATGTCTCCCAGATAGCTCAGGATACAGGGAGAGTGTGGCAGGATGTCAGTTGTAGGTCAGCTGAGATTTTGCTTGAGGGAGCAATCTGGCTTATTGCCTGAACACACACACACTTTTGCCCACATTAGACTTTGACATCACAACACTGTAGCTGCTGCCTTGGTACTCGCGATTGAGTATGGAGGAAGGAGTTGGTGTTATTGTCTGTGTTTGTACAAATATACTCAGGGGGATGTTGCTTTTGTCCTGTGCATGGGGGGGGGTGTTTTCCCCCGCTGCAGTAAGTAAACTAAGTGCTTTGTTTACTGCTCCATCCTATCTCAGCAGCTCCTAACAATGAGAATTTTAATTGTAGTGACTGTGCAAATGAAATAAAATTAATTCCATCAGCAGTCAGCAGATGCACATTTGTGCTTTTTGTTTGTTCTTCGGTGTGGTCTGCTGTGAGGAAACGAGCACTTTTTAGGTGGAAAGAGAGCTATGGCTAACTCTTTCAAAGTCAGAGGTTGCTGTTTGTCCGGGGAGTCAGCATGCTTCTGAATGCCAGGCTGAGCAAGGCAAAGATGACAGTCGGGAAGCTAATCCTCTGAAATAATTTGGTCGGCAGTCTCTGAACTTCCGCATTATCTTCCTCTGCATATGGCTGATGATTTAAACGCCTCAGCCTACTTTTGACAGGTGAATACAAGCCTGAACCCGCTTTTCTAATAGGCAAACATTATGGACTGGCTCCATGTTTTGGCCTCCAATTTGAATTTCTTGTATACAGAGGGTGTGAGGGACCTTTATTTTGAGATAAGGGAGCTGACAGAGCGAGCAGCTAAAGCCACAGAGCTGAAACATGCTTGCATGCTAGTTTCAAGGCAGTGACGTTGGATGGCATTATTTGCTGCTACTTCATTTGGTGCACAGACCAAAACAGATATCTTCATTTAATATATTCCCTCTAGAATGCTCTTGCCTCACCTGCGTGGTGCAAGAGAGGAATTGTTTATCTCGTCAAACAAACAAATAAACATATCACAAAAGCAGAAGGAAGAATTAATTCCCCAAAGTAACAACACTACACTCTATACATGAAGTATGTATTGCTGTCATGATTTGTTGAACCTATTATGGTAAAAACTTTATTAAAAAATCTGTCAAAAATTGTATGCTAATATTCAAAGAGTTCAACAGCATGTCATTATTTTCAATTGTACGTCAGCATAAGTATGCATGATGAGTTTGGTTCCATGGGAGAAATAATTCAAGTCTTAACTTGACAGTGAATGGCTGGCTTTATCTATGTAGTTTTAACCTAATAATTATTAGTAAGTAATTTTTATTTATTTGTTCACCACTAATATGATTATAACGCACAAAAGTTTTAAAGTAATCGCAAGCACTTCTTGTTTCTGAAAATGATTCCCTATTTTCAACTAATAATGAGATGTCCATTCAGTTTTAGTACCATGTAACTTGGTCAGCTGACCCCTCCATAGCTCAAGATCTTTTCGAAATATTTGCTGGTGTGTGTGAAAGGTGGAGTGACAAGCCTTAGTACCCTCAAAATGTTTTCATAGCAGTGGTCTGATGGACCATTGACACCACCAAAGCCAAAAGACATGACTAAATTTTGGGGATTCTATAATGCTGTTGAAGTACACAGGCAAGTTGAAAACTAGGTTTTACATATTGATAAACTTTGATGTCTTATTTTACAGGTAATAACGTGCACTTTCTTTTTTAATGTGTAGGTGATTTGTGTTTCTTCAAATAGGCTAGTTATCCTTTTCCTTAAAAAGATATACAACTAAAATTGTACTTCTTTAATTTGAAGAAGTACAATGAGTGTAAGGAAGAAAACATTTACTGGGAACAAACCTTCTCAAGTTTAGGGGAAACTAGTGGGTACCAACAGAACCCATTTTCATTTAGATATAGTCTATTGCCAGTTGTTCCCTTGCTCTGATTTGGCCTATCTATGGAGCGTTATTTAGTCCCTTTCCTGCCAAGCCATGACTGATATCAATGGGTGCTTTCATTTCATAACCTAAAAAGTTGTTTATTAATCTAAACTGTGCCTTTACCTCAAGATTACACATACAAGAGACCTCACATCTAACTATAACTTCAATTACAAATGATTTCTTTTTAAAATTGTGATTAACAGTTTACAAAGCTATACTTAGATTGTTGCTCCTGTACTGCTGGCATGGCTGCATTCACAATTTCCTTGCAGCCTTTGAAATGACTTTTACCTGATTGCTGATAAATACTAAAATTGACCATAATAACCTTATGCTGAAAAATATGTACAACTAAATAGTGCTAAAATATATGATGGGGAATGGCGGTCTGTATTCAGGTATCAGTGTAGTATCTTGCACCTAAATGCCCAGCCCGCACAGGTTTACAAGGCAGACTATTAATGTCCATGTACATAAGTGTGAGACCAAACATAGAAATTATAGGAAAACATGAAGAGTATATTCTCTATGCCTTCTGGAGCCTAGAATTTGGCATTTTGGCCATCGCCCTCTTGGTTTTTGTGGAGCCAGATCTGACCATATTTGGGTGTGAGGGTGGAGCTGTGGAGGAGCGAAGGTTGAATCTGACTGAGAAGCCAAGAACACTGGAGACTGTCATTTAAAGTTGCCGCCCTTAATTATGCATAACTTTAAGCCTTAATAAAATGTAAAGAGGTGAATTACACACAAATTCATCCTTCAACTATTTCTACTGTAAAGTTGTGCACTTATACATGGCAGTCTATGGGGTTTGACTGGCTTCTGGAGCCAGCTTCAAGTGGCCATTCAAGAATGGCGATTTGCAATCCAGGACAATGCCACTGGAGGGATCTTGTTTAGGTGTTAGCCATAAGCTCGCCAGTTACAGCAATTCACCAGTGGCTGAACTCTGAGTAGTCCCCCCCATCAGGGAGTCCTCTTCCACAAAGACACACAGATGAATTTTGCAGTGGTAACAAGCTGTAAACACAACACTGAGATATTGACACTTTTGAGGTTGATATGCTGAACCTGTTGCCTCTTTATACATTTAGCAGACAGGAAGCAGCATTATCAATCATTTGAGGTCATGTCTCTTGTGACCTGATGAATATAAGTCTGATATTAACCCTTATTCTAGCTTGTTTGTGGTGTCCACCAACTGTTTTCAGCCTCTTGAGCTGCTAAATGCTCCACTATATTCACCATCTAGACACTGTTTTCTATATGCTGCTTGGTACTGGGCAGGTAATGAACTGCAGAGTTGGGTCAGGATTCTCTGCGGGTTCATCTCAACAAGCGACACCTTTCACATACAAATATACATACGATCCCATGTTAATATAAAAAATACTGATTGTAGCCACTTTAAAGATAACACCTGGAGCAGTATGTGTTAGTTAATCCACTCTGTCACTCTCTCCTGCTCTTGCTCATATTCACTTTGCCTTTGCCTGTGTGTAATTACCTTAACACTCAATGTGAATAGTGTTTAAGGGTGCCTGCTAAATGCATTAATTGGAAAAAGTAATATAATATTTTCTGGGGTCAGGCTTCAAAGCTCCACTTAAAGCTGGAGTAGGAAGGTGTTTGGAAAAGGAATCTAATGACAGAGTCTGATAACAGTCATTTAATTACAAATATTGTTTTATTATGATGTAAGATTAACTTGTGTAAAGCAAAGGAAGAATAATGTGTCAGAGCTGGAGAAAGATCTGGTTGAGACAATCATATTTAACACTAAGGGGGAAAAAAAACTCTCTGGGCTGTTATTGTTTCTTAACTGCAATCACGTCTTCCATGGCACTAGGCCCACAAGGCTATACCACAAAGCAAGTTCGACAGAGCCAGGCTTTCTTTGCCTTAGCTGTCTCCACAGGCCACAAACAAAGACCCAGTCAGGTATAACAGGAGCTGCGAAGATGGTTATCAACTTTCTCTGTTAACCCAAGTTTCACTCTTGAAGCTCTGCTTTAACATAAAAAACAAAACAAAAAACAAAACAAAAAAAACACCAGCTGCACATTATACAGCTCTTAAACTTAGAAACGAGATGCAGGAGATTTAAATGTTACACTCAAGAACTGTGTTTATATATACTAACACTGTCCCATAATGAAGGTGAAAATCCTGAAAATCACTTTAGTTCTTGGCCAAATCAAGTGAAATGAACTGTATTTATTGAATACCAACAAACTAAAAAAAATTTCTAGTCCCTGTCATATTGGCTGCAATATACCAGCAGTGTAAAACTGACTTCAGCAAATCAAGAATAAACAGCATTCTTGCTCACATTCTCGGATTTTCTGCATCACTAACTACATTTATAGGATATAAGAGCAAATCAATTTATTGTGTTAGTCCGACAAAAAAACAGCCTTTTTAAATTCATGTAAACATGTTAGTCTAACCGAAATTGTACTAAATCACATTTCGAAGAAAGACTAACACATCAAGATAATGCGATTGGGATTCGAGTTTCCCCTGCATGTACATACAGTCAACTGGACCCAAATTGGCCTTGGCACTCTGCTCCGGGCTTTGACCTGGAGGTCAAATAGCATTAAATGCATAAAAGCAGAAGAAGCCGGTAACAATAACAGTAATCTACATCCAGAACCGTGCATTTTTGGATGGATGAGGAGATGCATTTTATGCTCTATCAGCTGAAAGGCTCTTTCACAGATTGACTGATGACTATGGAGTGATGCAATTCAGAGAATCTGTGAAAGGTGCTTTTTAGCCAATTTAAAGCCGAAATTTGGAACAAAAACTGGTCCCGACCAGGTTAGTTCTGCAGCATAAGTTCCCATTTCAATGCAGCCAGGTTAAAAGAGAGCCACCTTTGTAGAATGGAAAACTCTGGCTTTAAACTCAACACACTAACCCACTAACATGGCTTCATGGTACAACCCTTAGGATGTGGTGATGGTGTCTTTGCAAAACAGTCATAGGAGGCAACTTGTTTTGGTGGAAATGGCTCACTTGGAATAGTGAGCCCTGGAAATAAGCTGGCTAAATCCCTGCAAAAGAAAAATACCACATAAAACATTTAAAGACATTTTAGCATGTTAGTTGCTAGCCTGGAGGTTGTTGTTGTTTTATACACAGAGCTAATATGAACTGTGGAGATAGGTTTGGCTACGGGAGACTAGTTTCACGTAGCAACGGGGATTCTGAAAAGGGTAACACGCAGAAAGCATGTTACTCTCTGAAAAACGAGGCCAATGACAGGCTAATACCAACAAAGTACAACATGTGAGACAGACTACTTCATACTGTACATCTGCTACACTCTAGATAGCCAGACCTCTGACTGTGATGGGAGCCTGATAACATCATCTTTGGTACACTCAATATTTCCCAAGCCAGTGGGGATGCAAGCTTCAAATGGCACATATTCCAGCTTATTATCACTGATGTGGTAGTGGCAGGATGAACAATTCAGATCGAAAAATCTGTACTTCAGAAGCTCTCTTTCCCTGGCCAGGCTTTCCGTTACATGTAAGCCAGCAACACCTAGGAAAATGCCTCTTTTGGTGTCTAGAAGATGTGAAGTTGGAGGAGTGTAGCTTTTTCAGACAAACTGCCTAAAAAGAACATTGTATGACTTCTGGATATGTTGGTACATTGCAATGTGTCATTACAGCAGACACAAGCTCAAACAACAAGGCTGAAAGATCGCAGACCTTTAAAAGCCCCAGATATCATGGGCTTTGTGTATCAAGCAAAGATGTTGTTGCCTGAATCAGACACCACCTCATGCCGTCTGCTTGGCAGCTGCTGTGCTTTTCTTTCTCTGTTCCTCCTTCCTTCACCCAGACTTGAAGCAAAGTAGGCCGAGGCCTTGGGAAGTCCCTCAAGTTACTTATCTCAGCAGTATGGTTAGACACGAGCCTCCCACTTTCCCCAAATGACTCAAGTTTTGTAGCATTTGGTTCTCTGTAACGTGCTGTGCGTATGAAAAGTTACACAGGTTTTGTTTTTGGCAGACGCACTACCTACCACTGAGCTAAATTATGGATCACTTGCTGATGTTTGAAAATATATTATTAAAAGCTTAACACCTTCACAATACTTTTTGGGAGTGTGTGTGTGTGTGTGTGTGTGTGTGTGTGTGTGTGTGTGTGTGTGTGTGTGTGTGTGTGTGTGTGTGTGTGTGTGTGTGCGTGTGTGTGTGCGTGTGTGATGTTCAACTGCTGGTATACTCAATTTGTAAATGATCTTTGTTTACACTCTCAGTGTTTGTATTAACATTCAATTTTGCATTAATGAATATGAATGTGGTCGTCCAAGTGTTGCTTAACTCGCACAGTCTTTTTTATTAGCGGTTGTGCTGTCACAGAGCAATGAGAAAAGCCTGCTCTCGGCTCATATCTGGAAATAGAGCTTTTAATACAGATTGCACACTTCATCAGTGAATTTTGTTCACTTTCTATTTAATGTGCAAGATTAAAAAACAGAATATGTATGAAAAGTCTACAAGAAAATGGAATCAGGAAATTAAAGAGAAAAAAACTCCACAAAATGAAAACTATTCCTACATGTTGTTGTGTCAAGTTGTTTCAGATATGGGCTCATATTTTTAAGGTTATTAGATTAAAGCTGGAGTGCGGGACTTTAAAATATAAATGAATGCCATACAAATCTTATTAAACCTTTCACCACTAGGGAAAGCTCAGTGTATTTCTCAGTATACAGGAGTTTTGATGTGAAGTGTCTGTGGAGACTTTCCCACACCATGGAGGAGAAATTAAGGAGACCGTGACTTCTCAAAGTTAAGGGAGAATCCTTGAATTTCAAGGAGGGTACATCATTGAATCCCACCAAAGGACTATTCCAATCTCAAGGATTCTTCCAATTCTACTTCTACAATTCAAGTATGCATGTGTGTATCCTCTGCAGGCATAAAGCATCCACAATTCTCTCTGTATGATTTGCTGGAAGTGACGGTGCGGCTTCTTGAGTTACGCACCCCGGGGCTCTCATTAGCCTGTTCCAATGTGCGTTCACCACATGTTACGAGGTAGTCTTGCCCAACCTGTGACTTGGAAGGACCTGTCCCACCAAAAAAGCATCTTTGACTTTGAGAAGCCCCACACGTCTATACAAATATGTTTTGCCCTATCATCCACTTGCAGTTTTCCACCGTCTAACTCTTCAAAGTGTTAGGCCACTAAAATGGAGATCTTATCAAAACTCTGGCTGCTGTGTATCTGCGTGGATGTCAAATGGAGCATTTGGGAAACCATGACATAATCTCTGTAATACCTACATGCCCATTCTTTATTTGTGTAATGAGCGTACGCTGGACACAACAAAGGCAGACAACCAGTTTGCTAACACTTTGTTAGCACTGTTAGATGAAATGGCTACTTTACACCCAATGTTATTGCTCCACCTTAGCGTCCACAGTTTAAAGTCAGCCAGAAAAGACTGTTTAGGATCAGACCCGGTTGAACCAGCAGATGGTGGGACACTTTCCAGACTGGGATTATTGTCGATGAGGATTGGAAGGAAAACGTTCTGGGACGCTGAGTCAGCTTCAGCCTGTTACATGCATTGTCTGTTTTCAAAATACACCTCTGTTTCCACAGAAAATGTACAGTTTACATAAAGCCTCTTTTATAATAAACACACTACGTCGCACATGGTTACAATTTGCTGTCACATGCACGTGGTTGGGATTAGGCAACAAAAGCACGTGGTTGGGTAGAGGAAAAAAGAATGGGGTTTGGCTTTACAATGAAGTGAACATCGGCCTCTAAGGTGAAAGCCAGTGATTGCTGGACGAAGACCAAAATGCCAAACTTGGCATAGGCAAGTCCAAAAATCAGTGGGTGACGTCAGAGTAGCTATGGTCTCTTCTTTTATATAGTCTATGATAGTCTGAGACAATCAAAGTGACCAAATCAGGCTGTACAGTGAAAGCTACCTGGCTTACAGCTTACAGCATATTATTTCACTTATGTAAAATGAAAATCAGTATAAGGTTATTTTGAACATGCTTGGAAACTACACCTTCAGCAGCAACTTTCAAAGCTACAATAAGCTGAAAAACTTTTCAGATAAACCGACATACTAATCAAATACTCTGATGGATATGTAAAAAATGTACAACAATCAGTGCAGCCAGTGCAAAGTTGTGTTAAACATGAATAAATAAAATAATACAAGAAGAAGAAGAAGAAGAAGTAGAAGAAGAAATGGAAGGTATTTTTCCCCAAATCCTAATACAATCCAGTCTTGGAATGAAGATAAGATATATGAAGAATATTTAATGTCCAATCCAACTTGAAAGTCCATATAAGTAATCAAAGTCACTTACAAGTGTTGCAACCAGAGTCTCTACAATGTGAAACAGCCTGCCTGATGGGCTACAAACTGTGTCATTTTTCTTAGCACAATATATATGTTTATCATTTATTTCTTCTTGTTTTGTTTTCTATTGTGTGGCTGTCTGGTTTTGTGCCTTTATGGTCCTGGAAATGTTTTTTTTTCAGATGTATTTTCAGTGAGATTTGTATCCTTTTCCAATGCTGCCTCTCAATACAAACAAAAGATGCTGCAGCCTTGAGTGCTAAGAAAACGGTGATAAGCAGAGCAATCTGTGAGACAGGACGGGCTGGATGCACTAACACTGTGTGTATACCATGACAACTTGCAGCTATTGTGGATAATAGAAAAAGGATTCTGAAAATTATGAATGCTTTACGTGGGTTCAATTTGAGGAGGAAGATTTGTTTGTATCTGTCAATGAAAAAAAAAAGTTTATTTCCAGCTTCTCTCACAGAGCTGCACTTGTACAAAGTAATACTTTTTTCCCCTAATTGCTGCCGTTTGCTGCTGGTTTGTCATTGTGATTTCACCCTATTGCAGCACTTGAACATATTAGAATAAACCTCCCAGGGGTGTTGGGGGTTCATCAGCACCCGAGGACACCAGCCGTTATTGGGCATACAGTAAATCGACAGCAGAATGGGAGGAGATGCTCAGCCATCCCCTCTCCGATGCACTTACCAACACCCAGACAAGAACAGCTACCCAGTCCCCCAAACCCAAGAATGCTTTCCCCCTAGAACACAACTATTTTTAGCCGTTTCCCCCCACAGTGAAAGCAAAATGCTAATCTTCAGCCAGCATCTCTTTGAAGTATAAGAGGATACTTGAGGTGGATTATTTATGGCCATATAGCTGTAGTCTTAATCCTGTTAAGTCTACCAAGAAGCCCTGACTGATATGTTGGAGGTCTGGTAAATAAATAAGAGTGTGTTGCAGCGGTGTGTCACCCTGGTGAACACATGACAGTTTACTGAGGATGATAATCAGGTATGAGCACTTCTGAAAGCTCAGATCACATTGCCTCCCACATCTCCCTTTCCCTCTCTCTGCCTCTCTGTGTCTCTGCTAATGACAAGAGAGGGAAAAATGAGGTGTCATTATTTGATGTCCACAACTTGTTAATGATATGCTTGGCCTTTGCTGCAGTGACACAGCATTCAGCACCGCCGATTGATATGGTAATGCATTATATGTTTATGCTCACATACATATTTTCATTTCAAAGGGGCAACAACAAATGCACGAGACGAGCACAACATTTGGAAAATAGGTCATTGCTGCTAAATGTTGATAGTGCTACTTTGCCCCCCAGTGGCACACAGACTCAGTGCAGACAAGGAGCATTTCATTATCATAACCTTCAGGCTGTTGACTTTCCTTCACAGAGTAGCAGGGATATAGATAGGCTGCATATATGCACTTTTAAAATATGTGGGTTTAATTATCTACAAGCATTTCTATGACATGCTAAAAAAATACATGCCCTGCATTTGTATTTGACTACAGCTTTGTGGTATTAATTGTAGACTGAAGCAGTATTCTCCATTTTTTTCTCTCCTTCCATCTCACATCTTGGATGTTTTTGCTCTAGTGAGTCATTTCCAAACTGTTAAATTCACTTGGCATCACTTCTCAAAAGCTGCAGTTAAACAAACACTTTTTTTCATTCAGTGTATCTAAATGGGGAATATATATTTGAAATCGCATACCCACAGGTTACCAGGCTTTGTTTAAAGCCAAGCCAAACAGATTTTCATCTCATATGATGATATGACTGATTATTTACCTCACAGATTTAAAGGAAAAGTGTGTAAGATTTATGGGGTTTTAGTGGTGGGGATAGCAGATCGCAACTACACTGTAAACCCCAATCCATTCGTAACAATGAAGTTTAATCTCTCAGTCTACATGAATTGTCAAAATGACACAAAACATTACGTTCACTTGACACAAAAACTCAACCTTTGTGAGCTTGACATAATGTTTTTCATGTTAGGTTAACCATTTTTGAGTTCTGCGTTGACTAAAAATTATAAAGCTGATTTTACCTAATTAGTTTAAGGCCTATAAAAAGTTAACAATATTGTGCCATGTTGGAGTTGAATGGGTGGAGTTTCCCAGCATGCCATGAGACAATGTGTTTAAGACCATAAGCTGACAAAAACTGTGTTTAAATGTGTTCATCACTCAAGTTACCCATTACACAGTGATTAATGTTTATGTATTTCACAATGGTTCTGATAGGTTACATTTAATGTTGTAGTTTAAGACATTTTGCACCATGATTCAAGTCATACACACAGTTAGTGACCCTACCGCCTGTGTGGTTACTGGAGTGCCTAACACAGAGTTGCGCTGCGGTGAAATAAAGTGCACTCACTGATGCAGAATTCATGTCTTTGCCTTATTGGAGCAATCAACAAACCTAAACTTGCCACCAGGGCAAGAATTTCACGAGGGCCACGAGGGCCATGGCTCTTGTGCCCTCCCAATTTGTGCCCTTGAAAAAAATATCTGCCCCAAAGCCACAGTGGCCTTGATGCCCCACCCGCACTGCCCCAGGTGATTTCGAGGTTTTCTCCTCTGCCTCTTTCCTGTCAACACAGCTTTGACACCTGCATCTATAAAAAAAAAAAAATGCGATGACATTCTGGATTCTTACTGAGCAACATCAAATGAGACGATGAGTACATCACCAGTAGGGGGTTTGATTCGAGCCTGGCATGAACCGCTCAGATGGGCTGTAACGACAGTTTGACACCTATCTATCACCGGCCAACCAGGTGACTTCATCAAACGCCCGGGCAGGGGTCGGTACCGAGACCAGGTATTAAACAACCCAAGGCAAGTTTAATCAACACCGTAATAATAGTAAGCTCTGCCATTATCAGCGTTACGTTTTAAAGTTTCGGTTTCATCATCATTCTGCAGCCTCTCTCCTGCTCTCTGCATGTCACCCCTCACAGCGTGTGCACACACACAGACACACAAACTCAGCAGCAGAGAGGCTGCGGTGCAGATGAAGGGAATATAACTTCAAGATTACTCTAGTTGACGAGAACTACGCTTGTTACTGTGAGTAAGTGCAATAAAACCTCTGCCAGCCAAGCCAATACTTGATCAATACATGTGATCAGCATGTGGAAAGCCATATTTCAGTCTGCTCTGTCCACAGTCTCTCATTCACCGCTGTTATGATTTATGATTGCGGTCGACACAAGCACATCATGCTCGCGAGGCTAACAGCAAAGTGTTAAAGACACTAAATGAAAAGCTGTCTGTATGTAGGCTAACACTTTATCTGAATATGTACCTGAGGCAGCCGACCTGCAGACAGTGAGTGTCCTCAGAAGAGGAGGGACAGAGAGCAGGATGAATGACTGATACTGATGTTTGTCTTCATGCTGAGATAACGAGACTTTCTTCACTCAATATTGTGATGTCAGGAGGAATATTATTGGGTTTTAAATAGTGACTTGTTGTTGTAAACATGACTGTTGCTGCCATGGACTGTACAAAACTATATCCTGTTTAGCTGACCTATAAGGTAAGCATCAGGAGGTGAGGTGTGTGCATGTGTGTGTGTGGAGGAGAGGGGAGAGGGAGATGCTTGTAGAGAGATAGTGTGTGTTATTAGTTACTGTTAATGTCACTTACTATGCTTCTCTGCATTGATAGCTCTTCTTTAGTCTGTTTCTGCATCATGTTGAGGAGGGCCATGCCTGTATATATAAATATATATGTATGCAAAAAAAAAGTGGATCAGTTGCTCACTGCTAAAAATGTGGCCCATCGACATGATCTGGTTTTAAAATGCAGCCCAGTTGAAATAGTAGCCTAACTGAATAGCCCTGCTATAGTTTGTTTGTTTGTTAGCTATCTAACAACACATCAAAAATAATTGTAAGCCAGTCTTGTTCAGTGAATCAGTTTATCATGTACACTCAAAAAATATTTAGGCCTAATATTTAAGATTGTTTGCTTAAAAATACATAGACCTGGTTGTTCTTTATTTAAAACACATTGGGTTTATTAGTGCTATTAAATAAATCACATTATTACTTATTATACTCATTATTACTTGAGTTCATTTAAATTATTCATTTCACAAATAGCTGTACATCCTTAGTCCTTAAATTAATTATGGACGTGGGCTTAAAATCATTGTTTTACTGTATGGCCCACGCTGCCCTGGCTTTTGCCCTTTGTGCCCTCATTATTTCATGACAACACGAAAGGCCAAGTGGCCTTGCCTCTAAAATGACGAAATTCCAGGCCTGCTTGCCACAATATATTTTCATAGTTCAATAAAATAACAAATATGTTATAAAATATGTATTCAATGTCTTTATATTCATATTATATAGCATTAAACGCACAAACAAACAAAAAAAAAAGTTATGTGAAACTGATATAATACATAAGTGCTGATTGATCAGGAGGTTTTACCAGGAGCCAAATTATTAGCAGAGGTCTCTTCCTGCCCAAAACAAACACACCCAATGATGAACCAGTAAAAACACTGAGTAAAGCAGTTTCACATTACAAATGTGTGTTACTCTGATACCCTTTCTGCAGAATGGCTACTGACTACAGAGAGGGACGCGAAAACATGAATGGCCCCATCTAGAGCCAGTGTTTGGTTTACCCATTCTGGGCTACTGTAGAAACATGGTGGTGCAACATGGTGATCTCCATAGACAAGGGCCTGCTCCCTATGTAGATCACTCCTTTTGAGAATTGGGACTAAACCTTATTTTTGGGGGGTTTGGATTTTTACTCTTCAATTAGGCTGGAAAATATATATTAAAAGCTCAAAGCCTTGACTAGTGAGTCACTATCTTTGTTTAAGTCTCTCCTAAAAATGTACTTCTATTTGAGAGGATACTCTGATTTTATCTGAGCTATCTGTCTATTTTATTGCTTTCTTATTGTCATTTATGGTCTTGATTTTAGTTTTGGCCTTCTTCTATTTTATGTTTTTACTTTTGTCATATTTTACTTTGTTTCATTCTCCTTGAGTTGAGTTTTACAGCAGTTGCAGTGAGTAGCCATTTTATTTTTCAGAGGTGCTTAGAGTTCTCTTAACCTTTTAAAAAATGGATCTCCCACTGGCAGCAGCAAGAGATCATTGTTTGCATGATTCTGTTTAAATGGATCTATAATAAGAACCATAATAGATAAAGCATTAATTCTTTAAGCAACTGAAAGCTAAGTCTTCTGTTTTCCCTGTCATCATGTCATTACCTTATGTTACCTTACCTTATGTGCGATGCAAACATGGTATTTTACCGTAGGTATGTCAGAATTTCCCTGTAATGACTGCAGGAAATAGCTGTTTGCATAATACTGTATATATTGATCTGAAATAAAAACTAGCTACAACAGTCATTTTATTTGCAGCAGAAAGCTAAGGCTTCTGTTTTCCATGTCATCTCACTGTATATTCATAATGACGTCATTGTGCTACACTATGTGAGCTGCAAACGTGTAGTTGCACCAGATGAATGAATGATGAATATATCACGATTCATTTGCACTCTGCTCATAAAAATGAGCTCATCTCAAAAAATAAATGATGCACATACTTCAAATAACTTGTGTGTGTCATTAAATATTTTATATTTCTACATGTTAAAATCTTTTGGCTGAGTGTGTTTTGTGTTTTTATTTTGTAAAATCTGATGAAAAAACGTGTCCATGTTTTTTATTGTTTTTATTTAAATGATGCTATTTTAATACTTCTATCATTTGCTACTGTTTATTGATTTAAATAACTTATTGACTTAGGTTGTACATTTTTTAGAGATATAAAGCATTTGAAGACACTTCAAGAAATGACATCACAATAAGCAAAAATACCAATGTAGCCACTAGTGAACCATTTCTATTGCAGATTTCAAAGGGTTAATAATAAAAAGAAAGAATCAAAATACATATTTTAAAACCAAAATTTCTTATTTATTTCTATATTTGATTTAGGAGTGCTACCGAGTTGACCTGATATAGCTGAGATACATCTGATAGCAATATTAGTTCATAAATTTATCAAAACCAAAAAGCTTACCAGCACCTGAGCAGCATTGTCATCTTTTTGGAAAAGACAGGAGTCCCTATGTAGCTACCCATTTTTACGCCTGATTAAATAATATTTTGTAGAAATCTAATAGAGTTGACAAGAATGTGGGACACATATTCAAAGGGCCAACATTTTCATAGAAATTAAAGATGATCATAGCGGTGCATTTTTACACCAATGTTATCAGTTTAAAAAAAAATAAAGCAGATCAAAATATTTAATGAATCACGTTTATTTCATACTTATAAATCCTTTCAAAAATATTGTTCCACCCCAGAAACAGAATTAGTGTGTTGATGAATTTAATTTTGAGGTTTTCGTGTTAGGACATAATCTGTCCCAGTTCTCAAGAATGGGTGAGACAGAAATGGCTCATTCAAAGGTAACAAAAAAACAGTTCTTATTTTCAGATAATTATACACTAAAGAAAACGTAGGTATTGTATTATATTCATTTTATCCCCCTAAATCCTACACAAATGATTTAAGTCAGATGGGGATGTATAAACATCAATCATATCCTGGAATGCAGAACATAGTAAATTATCCACTCACTCTGCCCAAAATTCAACAGACTTTTTCAGCGACAGCGGGAACTGATTAGTTTTTCTGTGTGTAAATTGTATGGAAATTAGATATTGGAAATCATGCAGGAGGACACATGACTTTCCTGTCCACCCGAAACCTGCTGGAGCAACAGCACACACACACACACACACACACACACACACACACACACACACTTTAGAATTCGTAATAGGTATTTGGAACTATGATTCCCATGGTGAACTATGCTTGGCTTTGTTTGTATTGTCACCCTATACCATCATCTATATTCCTGCCCCACTCTCCAAATAATGTCTTCATTATGAGATGCATGAAAAGAACTGACCTTAGAGATCTGCAGAGCACTGTATTCATTTGATGAATATATGAATGCAGAATCATTGGAAGGATCTTGCTGTGTTCAAACACGCAGTAATGTGTTATGGAAATTAGCAGCCGTGCTCATTGATATATTGTGACAAGCAACTTTGCCTCAGTGCTGGTATAAAGGCTCAGCTGATTCGGCTGTATCTGGTCCCCTATTGTACCAACTGTCACACTGATCCTCTTTGTGATCTAAAAGGGGCTGAAGAAGAGGAAGGAGACAAGTCTTGCAAGCCAGCACATGCATGCAATCTGTGTGTCTCAATACTTCCTCACACTTCCTTTCTCACTTGTGCATTTATCCATCTGCACATGCTCACAAAACACACAAACATGTCAAAGCTGCACGGGGCCCACTGTCACATCAGGGGATACGCATGCACACAGCCTAGAGCTGCAACACAAAGCTTTACAGTGTTGCAGCAGTGACGTGTGTACTGTAAGGGCAGCTCTACTGTGGCCACTGATTTCATATGGGGATTGGCAGTGGCTTTCTACACACTCTCCGGCTCATACGTACATGTGTAGATATATAGTGTTCATATGAAAAAGATATGAAGCACCTATAGCTACTGGGGGCCTTATCATTTCTAATTTATAGTTTAACTTGATATTATCAGTGTTCTCACACAGTGGATGCACATATCTGTATCTGGCTGGAAAATCTTACGGCTCATATCAACATCTTCCAACCAACATATGCAGTCAGCACACAGTATGTTACTGTTGCTCACATGAAACCATCTCTTTAAGTGTTTTTGCACTGGGTGTTGATTTAAACAATATAAAGAAACCACAACCAATACTATTTAAAGTCAATAGCTGTTTTTAAAACAGTTGTGTTCATGTATTTGCTGGTTTTACTTTTTATAATCATGTTCCTCACAAATGTATTTTTCCTTTCCTAAAAAGAATAATATTCTTGTAATTGATTATAATGCATTAAAGTGCATTACTATTTAAAGAATAAAAACATCATGAATATTAGGGCTGCCCCCTAATATTCGACTACTGTAAATGTTAGTCGACCAGAAAGGTCAATACTACCCAAGATTTCATTGGTTGCTGAGTCACAGGAAAAATGAAAAAGTAAGGTGAAATTTTATTTTATGGAGCTGCGCCTTATCAAAACAAATCAAACCTGTGACTGCACCATGTAGGAATCTAATTTGAAAGGACAGACACAGGAAGTGGCCACGCTCAGCAGTCACACAGGAGTCATGTTAATTTATAAGGCTGGTACCTATGGTTATTACACAGGCTAGTTAATAACATGTTGAGCAGGAAATTCAAAGTGTGGGATCATTTTCAGAAGGAGAAGGAAGAACCCAAGGTGATATGTGAACTCTGCGGGCAAACATTTGCCTATCATTCATCGACTAAAAACATGGCGTTTCATCTGAAGCATGTAAGTAGCTAAATGCCCATCAGCCACTTAGCACAATCATTACTGCTTTGCCAACAGCGTCATTAAGAGGCGGCTTGCTCAGTGTGTGACGTGCATTTGTAAAATATAGGCTTGGTGCGTCCAAATTCACACCTGTTCTCTATAGATTTTCTCCATGACCGTGCGTCAAATAGAGAAGCCACGCATATCACATGAAACAGTGGAACCGTAGCTTTCTGACAAGACTTGTTGGTAATCCAATGTTTTCACAGTGAAACAAAATCAGACAACTACTCTAACATTATGTATAACAAAAACTTTCATACAGCTTTGCACACACATTACTCTTGGATGGATTACTCGTGAATACACAGGTCGCACAGAAATGCCACGCATATCACATGAAAGTGCAGAAGCAGAGCTTTCCAGTAATACCACACATCATTGTGCCGTCATCCCATCATGCTATAAATCCAGATCAATTGTATACAAAATAAAAACCTGACAGATCTCTTTATAATCCATTATACATTACATATACTTCAGTCACTTCATATAGTGAGGAATATCGTATCTTACCACGTCTTAGGCTAGCATGTAGGTTGGGTCAGTGCTTGGTAATACCAATTCGGTTCGGTACTCTGCCTTGGACCAGGTTTTTTTTTTTTTTTTTTTTTTTTTGGAGACCGATCGGACCACATATGTCATTTTATAGCCTGTGTCTGCCTCTTTGCCAAGCGCACAGCGAGCACGAGAGAGAGGGGGTGGGGGTGGGGCAGGGACTGAGCTAGGGGGTGAGAGTATGCATGCGCCGAGGCCTCTACTGCAGCCTGGAGTTTGTTTAACAGTGATGGGGAGTCGATAATGGTAGACAAGTTAGTCTCGAAGAAATCAAAGAATGCGCCAATATGGCAACACTTTGGCTTTGAGCCAGACGATGGAGGCAACCTGTCAGTCTGTTGTCTTATGGTCGTTTTTTATTTTAAATGAGTCAACTGCTCCCCCAAGTGGTGAAAATCCGGTATTACCGACTTGATGCGGTTTTTCACAAAAACCTGGCCATTTGTGTTTTTTGTCTCATACCGACCCAACCCTGCTTGCGTGTGGTTCTCCCTGTCTAGCCACATTTGTAGTTCGGCCTAATTATGCATGCGTGACAGGGCCGTAGTCACCATATACATTGAGGGGGACATGCCCCACCCAATGCCCAAAATGTCCCTACAATATAACTGAAACACAACAACAACAAAAAACGTTCAGGTCAGGTCAAAGAGCAGCACAGACCACAGAGAATTAAGTCAAGAACATGTCGACAAGAAAACGTCCAGATTTTTTTGTTTAATTAGATGTAAAAACACATTTTTGACTTGTGAATGAGTCAATGGATGAATGGAATTTCTTGCAATAATGAAAAAATACTGGCAATCATGTCCGCCTGGCACAAACCACATGTTTTGGACAACTGTGAAGTGACAGAATGTCCCAACATCATGGTTCTTATATTGTCAGTTTCCAGAGAGTCTCCTGCCTTCATATATGGCAGAATATGTCAACTTCCAATTTGCTATGTTGAGATACATGTAAAAATGTAACAACTTAGTAACAGATTGATTTTTTTCATTGATATAAAAATTTATATAAAATACAGGCACATAGAAGGACATGGAATGATGGCAAATCTGGTTAACCCAGATTGTCAACTAATGGCCCTAAATGATGACTATTGGTCGACTACGACAACTCTTAAGGGGCAGCCCCTTAAATGAATATAAACACATAACACACAACATATATCACTTGAATGTAACTGCAGTATGTTTTATATAAGTTATTCACACCACTTACAGGTTGTTGTTGTTGTTGTTGTTGTTGTTGTTGTTGTGTTATGTTGTTGGTGGGGTTGGTTTTGTTGTTGTTTTTGCTGCTGTAATTGTTGTTGTAAAGGCAGGGTTTACCTAAGTCTGTATTATAATGGATGAGGGTGACCACTAGGGCTGCCACGATTAGTCGACTAATCGATGACTAATCGACTATTAAAATAATCGGTGACTATTCTAGTACTCGACTAATCGGTTTGAGTGATTTTTCATAGAAAAGTACAATAAAAGTAACCCAAAATACTCTTACTGCAGCTTCTCACGTTCAGATATTGGCAGCTTTACACACTCTCCTGTGACAGTGAACTAAAACCCTTTGGCGTGAGTACAAAACAAGACATTAGATGACGTAATTTTGGGGTTTGAGCGAGACAGACCAACATTTTTCAACATTTTATCACATTTTTGGATGAAATGATTAGTCGACTAATCAAAGAAATAATCAACAGATTAGTGAAATGAAATGAATGAAAATAATTGAGTATTAGTGGCAGCCCTAGTGACCACAAGCAACAGATCTACCTATCAATCACAAGTGTGGGTCACCTGTCTTTTTCAAACTGGTGGTTTTATGCAATTATGGAGTGAGTTCCAGCCAGTGGTTCCAGCCAGGATGTTGTAATGCTTTGAGATGCATCCACACTTTGGTCACTTATTTGTCAACATGAATTAACATGATAAGACGGTTGGTTATTCTCGACATGTTCATCAGTTGGGCTGCGTGTAACAGCTTAAACCTTAGTCTAAAAGCAAAGCCCTGATGAATGACTCGATGAAGAAAGTGTTTATTTATTTTCGAGTCCCCTTATGGGATTATTTAGACACATTTAAAGAAAAACATTTTTCTAGTGCTATCACACTGACACAAAACAAAATAAATGATGTATATAAAGTTTAATATACACAAATTAAACAGGTTAGTGTTGAGTATAAAGAGTGTGAGATGACAAATGGGAGAGAGAGAACAAGAGCAAGAGAGAAAGAAACTGAGAGAGACTGCATTCCAGGCCCCATACTACCATACTATACAGTGAGCCAGAAAAAGATTAACTATGTCCCACTACATGGCATGTCAATGCAGTATGCCAAAAATACCAGGATATTCTACTACATCCCATTGCATTTTGCAGTATGCAAGCCAGTATGCTCTTCTGACTATTTTGACTCACAACCCTCTCAGCAGCAGAGGGTTCATCACTCGTTATTTGTCATTTTTCTGTTAAAATCCAACCTTTATGCAGTTATAACTTCAAAATTAAAACTACATACATTGCAAAGTAAGAACAACAGCAGAGCTCTGCAGTAAATGGCATTTTGATTTATCTCCAAGGTAACAAATATAGAAGCAAGAGGGTCAACGTTCAGGGCGTAATGTTGGCTATATGACAGTAGTATGTCCCAAATGTGTGCATACTGTATGCAACATACTTGTTAAGGGCAGCTGCAGAATATATAAAACAAAAAAAGAAAAAGTATGCGAATCGCAACGCACCCTGTTTACCTGTGTGCTACTTTCATCTGCTTGGCAAAGCAATGCTATATAAGACCCACCCTAAGAACGAGCTACTGTGCATAAGTGTTCCCCTCTGTTCCAGGTGTTGGTGTTGAAGCTGCTGGCTGACAATATTTTGTACAAAGTTTAATATCTATAAGTATTTTGTGTTTTTTCAGAGAAGTATATTCTTGCAGGGTGGAAAAGCCCATGAATCAGCATTTTACATGAAGCAGCTATTCACTGTTTACCTTGCTCCTAAAACCTTGCACCTCTTAGCCTTGTCATCTAGTGGGCCAGATTGGGCCCTTTGGTGGGCCGGTTCTGGCCCACAGGCTATATCTTTGACACCCTTGCCTTAGGTCATCATAAAATGGGCAGTGAAGTAAGGAGTTTCAGTCTCTACTCCACCAGACTCACAGTAATGACATAATCTTCAATCTACTTCAGTTCCAGTATATCAACCAGTTTCAATATGTAGTGGTAGTATCCAAGAACCATGCACAGAAAGACAGCAGGCTCTTAGACTGACTGTGCTCCCTGTTTATTTTGCCTTGTCAGCTCTACACCAATACCAGATTTTTAAGGCCAATATTGATATTTACATTTCAGAATATGTAAGCCATGTTTATTTACCTACATAAGCAGAGGAACATACACAAATACTTTTGAAACAGATCCCATACATTATTTTATTTATTTTATTTTTTTGCCGTTTGAGAATTGTGACTGAGATATGAGCTGACCAGGTCATTTAACAATCCAAAAACTATTAAATGGTGACAATGTTTCATAATGACCATATCCAGCGTGCATGAACGTGCTGAAAGAGCGTGTTCACTGGATGTGCTCATGTTTTTGGTGAACACTAAACTGAATGTATCCGTTTGTTGCAACTAGTGAATGTAAATCTGAGCATCATTAATTTTCACAAGAGCTAATGACGCTCAGGCACTTTGTTTTATGCTGCCTGAGAATTTAAAGCACCCAGCATGCTAGTGTTGTGTCACAGACTGCTTTCTTGTCCATATGCGTCGCCCCCTACTGAAGCCATCTGAACCAATTCATGAACAAATAAGTACAGATTGTACTGATTGTAGATCACCACATGATTCCCGAGTGCGGCACCGCTGCTGCTCACCGCTCCCTCAGGGGATGGGTCATATGCGGAGAACAAATTTCACACACTCAGGTGTGTGACAATCAGTGGAACTTTACCTTTACCTTTCAGATTCTAACAGAAATAATCTCACATTTTTATGCAAATTGAGCATGCTGGGTCTGAAAAAACAAGTGTGAACATCAGCCACATTGGCAACAACCTGCACAGATGATGGAGGATGCCAAAGGATGCCAAACATCTCCAATAACTCAAGAGTACTGCAAACTCCACAAGTCAAAATTCATTTAAAAAAGACAGATGTAGTTATTTCCAAAATTCACAACATGTTTTTAATCTAAGGAAATATTCAGCTTCAATCCATATTCAATGGTATTTAGCCTTTCAAAAACAACTTTTTCACGCTCCGGCTTGCTGCACTCCAAAGAGGCATGAACCTGCAAGTCTAAATTAGCCTATCAGCATAACTGATAGGGCGAAATGAGCATTTATTACTATGTTTTATCAAAAAGAAGGTCCTCTGCAGTGAGCTATTTCTAATTATTTGGTATTTGAATTTTGCAGTGTTGGTGGTCAAAGCAAACAAATCTGACCATGCATTATTAAATTCTCAAATTATTCATTCATAATAAATAAAATCAAAACGTGAAATAATAACTGTATCCATAACATTTCCATATGAGCCCTGATCCTGATGTGGGCCGAATGGACATTTGCCCAGGGCGGCACTTTGTCACGACATGTGGGGGGGACGGCAGGAGTGGCAAGTGCTGGAATTTGTAATTTACGGGACAAAGCCTGAACACCACACAGGCTCCACTCTAACTGACTGTGTGTTCAGTGCTGTACTGTGCTGCTGTGTTAGCTGCATGTTACACACTGTCCATAACAATAACTATGTCAGGTAACAAAGGGCGTCGGACTCGGGTCATTTTCGGTCAGGAAAATGCGGCCCGAGACGCGCTCTAGTGTGTTCACCTGTGTCTGTGTGTGTGCGTGTATGCGCATAGGGGGGTGTCACCCAAGGCGCCATTTAGGCTAGAACCCCCACTGTTCTGCTTACTAAAGTGATGCAGAGTGATTCCCTTCAAAGTAAAACTGTTTTTCTTGCTAGAGGTATTGGAATTACCATGTCCAGCAAAGCCTCAGCACAACAGCCTCTGCAAGAGAACCTTTGCCTTATGATGTTTAGGAGTGGCTGTACACCGTCTTTAGACCAGGTTGCTACTTGCTGGCACATCATTTGCCATTGCCTTAAAAGTACAAACCTGGGACCAATACCAGCAGCTGGAAATGCCACCTGGGAATGAGTGTCCCTCCTTCTAATTGCAGCAACAGCCATCCAAAACATTGACCGTCTGTCAGCATGAGCTATTCAGCAGCCATTTTTGCACTCAATGCGCTACAGCAGGGTGAGCTAGCTTGCAGGTGAGATGATATTGAGTGGTGAGGCATGCTGGTAGTTTTCTCCTTCCAGCTTGAAAAGTATTGCTTTATTTCTTGTAGTCAGTCCTGTGAGACTTGTACATGGCCCCATGTGCAATTTTCACAGACTGTCATGCATATAAAGTGGAACGTATTTTCATTAAGTGAATTCCAATTGTGTTATTCTTAAATAGCTTTTGCTGAAGGCTTAGAAAAGTTAATCCTGCATCTCAATAAGGATGGTTATACCTATCTTATAAAATTCCATTCAAAGAATTAATCGCTCAAAACACATTTGTTCAATCATTTAATTTGGCTATTCACTAATACACAAACTGAACTAAGCTGTAAGCCTTGTATATACTCGCCTGTTTTCATAAGAATATTACAGTCTTTACAGGCAGACATAAATACAAAAAAAATGTAAAAATTCTTACACAACATGACTGAGCACCTCATTAGAGGCAGGAGGAAGGAATCTGGGTCATCCTGATCATAATATCTCACAGCTGGCAACTCGTACTCCCATTCAAGTATTGACAGTCTGGGAGGTTTGCATAGAGAAAAGCCATGCAATTACTAAAACAAGTGGAGTCTATTGGAATGGATTAGGGAGTTTATTCAACAAAATAAATATTTCTTGGCAATTATCATTTCATCTAGGGGCCCAAATTGTAAGCAGCGACTGGGATAATCTTGTTTTGCTGTATCGCAGCAGCCCTACAAACAAGCAGGGGATTAGTAATCCCTGTTGGAGATTTTTTTTTCTTTCCCCAGAGAAGACAGATAGTGGTTGGCACCTGGGGCAAGGGCTTGATTTCTGAACAGTAAACATTGATGTTTTCCTCGCTGGAAGAGCTGTAGTCTGTCTGGACAATATTTCATATTGATAATAGCATTTCAGGGCGCTTGAGTAAATGGAGTTGGATACTGCAGGTGACAGCGTGAGGTGACCTTATCAAACTGTGATAAACTGGAAATGGGAAACTGAAATCAAAATACCATCACGGAGAGGGAGGCGGGATTCATCTGCTGTTCTTTTCAGGGGCCAGAAAGATGAAAAAAAAATGAAATGCCTTGTTCCAAAGGAGATTGTATGACATGGTCTTTGCCAACTTGACAGTGCAGGCGGCATGATTCAGTCTGTAGCTCGCGCTTGCTGAACACTATTCATTCTCCATGGCCAAACATCTCAGATGATTTCCACTGAAGTTGATCTTCAGCTCTGATCAGTCAGGCTCAGCTAATCGAGCAGCAGTCACGCCTTCCTGAGCAGTGAAGTTGTTTGGGGGGGGGGGGCATTATTATTCAGAGAAGTAACAAACAGCAATTTAGACCTAATTAGGTCTTAATGGCACCTGATCACTCACATACACAAACCTTCAAAAGCACACACACACACACACACACACACACACACACAAATTGCCACAAAATGGTATGTCTCTTTCTGAGACCCAAAGCATGAATATAAACTCATTCCGTCCAAGTCTCTGGGCAACAACTAAGGTCAGGACAAATTGAGAGTCTTTGCAGGAGTGAGTGAATTGTAAATTAGCAAGATGAATATCATCAGAGACGGACTGACTCAGAATAAGATGAAGGGACCGCACACACACACCCCTTCCCCAAATACACACACGAGATATGTATTAATTGATATTAGTGGTTTACCAGAGCTTTGAAATGCCTATCAGAGCGTTTATGTTATGCACCTTTTTCACCTCAAGTAAACCTGATAAAAACAGGCTTAGACTTCATACCTATTGCCAGTAGACCAGAGCTGTGTACACAACTTTTGAGCAGACAGGTGTGCATTTCAGTGTGCATGTACTTACTTACTTATTCTCTCTTTCAAATTTGGTGCAAATAATTTGGATCGATGCTTGAGCACTACTTGGGCGGAAACAGATAGTATTTTGTGTTGGCACGTCATTGCATCTTGTTGGTAAAGTGGCTAAAAATAGTGTGTTTATCCATGTATTGTGTTCCCAGCAATGCTGATTGGAGCCAGAGAACTACCTGTGACTACTGCAGAGGAGGATTACAGCCATAAAAGTTGGCAGTTATCATACCTTGTACATTTGACTCATGTAGGATTTAGAAAAAATGCAACTTGACAGAAAAAGTCCCCTTTATTTTAGTTACTTTCAAATGGGGGTACTTTTTACACATAGGCTACTTCCAATAACAAAATGGTTTCAAAATTTAATTCCAGAAATAAAACATAATGTTCAATCAAAAATAACACTGAAATGAAAATTTGTGGCCGAAGCCAAAGCCAAAGCCAAATTATATTAAAAGCTTGGCCGAATACCAAGTACCGAATATCAAATATGGTTTAGTTTTTCATTAGTTTTTGCAGATGAACCCCCTCCAGATTAGTGTCACCGTACCAAAATTGGGACTCACGGTACGATACCAATGAAAATATCACATTTCTGAGTAGTATCACGATACCACAGCGAAAATTCGGCAGATGTGCCTTTTGTCATTTATAAAAAGATAAATCACTTTTCTATAATAGGCCTACATTAATGATATTTCAATGTAATAAATTACTTATTGACTTATTCATACTTCAAAAATAGCATCAATCAGTGATGAACATAGGGGGGATCAAAATAAAATAAATAAATAAATAAAATAAGAATCAACCAGCCACCCTCCTCCCCTGACAGTCCCTTCATAAGTAAAGAACAGTCCATAAAGTGTGGTGAGGTTTTTGGACCGTAACCTGCATGTGAACGGCTCGTTTCTCCTCTGACACGCCACATACCTGTGTTCGGCTGGCTCGGCTGTTCAGGTACTACTGTGCAGTCATGACGCCAAGAAGAGGATATTATTGGAGTCGACTTCTCCGTCACTGTCGGTAAGCCAATGGTCGCCGTATTTGACAGGAATATATTACTGTCTGTGTCTGTGACCCCCGTTCAACCCACAACTGGTGGGATTCAACTATCGTTTCTGCTGGTGGTTGAAATCTGTACTCACACAGCGTGCTGAATGATTTAAGCCTATTTTGCTCGCTCAAAACTATTTTTAGTCGCAAATGCGAGTGTGGTGAGTGACAGATCGCCACACTGCCATCACTTTACTCCACCCGTCACGGCACGCTGTTTGATTGCGTTATCAAAACACACCACTATTATTCGGCCTTGCATTTCACTTATTCCACAGAATACCAAATGTGTGTTTTTTTGCAATATTCGGCCAAATATATTCGGTTACCGAATATTCAGTTCAGTGCATCCCTAAAAATAACCCACTATTTTCATTCCTTTAAGGGTCACGCTTACTGATAATACTCTTGATTCTGTAATACCGTGATACCGTAACACTGTGAAACCGCGATATTTTCTGAGATAGTTATCAAACCATGAAAATCTCATACCATTGCAATCCTACTGCGGAGTCATTTGACCCAGATGCCAAATGTAACCTTTCCCATTACAAACAAAAGCCAGATGTTAGCAAGTGTGTTTTTGTGCAGTGGAAAAGGGGCTTTACATACCCTTCAGTGTAGAAGACACAGAATAAACGTCTTACCTAAAGAAAAAGAGAGGAAAAAAGTGCCATTAGTCAGGAAAAACCAAACAGAATGAAAGTTGTCATCATAAACATACAGTGCAGTTGCTTTCTAAAACATCAAGGATATCATTGTCATAAGGCAGTTTCTGCTACTTCAGGTGTAGTGATGTAAATCCCTGTCTGAGACAGCACTATGCTGATCGATGGAGCGTTACGCCATACGGAGTCACATCACACAGAACTGGCTTGGGCATGTTTTAAATCAACACCATATTTTCTTGATTTCTGAGCTGCTACTTAGGTCTGAATTTCAAAGCCTGCTTTTTTGTTCATTTTGATCAAGTCTCAAAGGTCATTTCAACTCATACAACTACTGTCAGCTCAGTATTCTTCAGTAGGTTGTGGATTTAGAACTGTGGTCCCTCTCTGGCCAGTTACAACATACTGTCCCAGCAGATGTCAGTGTTACTCAAGCTATTTAAAAGGCCTTACTGACTGTAAGTACAGCTGAACAAAGACAGCATCGCTTCCTTGCCGCAATCATTTCCATTGCAAGTATACCTCCAAACTGCAGATACATTTGTGGAAAAGAAATCAAAATGCTATATGTGTACAAGTACTTGATGAGCAAATGTTGTAAAGATGCAAGATAGAGATGAGAAAGGAGGCAGAACAAGCAGCACAACAGCGTGAGAGGCAGTCGCCTGTAGCACGCTCGAGATTCCGATCCATTTCAAAGCAGGATAAGCCAATTATATGAGGTTTGATTTCATAAGTCTAGCAAGTTATTTTAGTGAGAGTGTTTGTTTGCTTCTTTGTGTGTGGTTTTACTGTGTTTTATTCAATTTTCTTCAAGAACAGAATAAAATGCTATCCATAATCCACACTGTCATATGTTATGAAGGGACTGTAATTGGATGAAGATTAAAACAAATATCAGCATGGAAATCAAAAGCCACAATGTTTCCTTGTTAGGTGTCAACATGTTGTTTTTGTCCGCAAGACATGTAGAATATCAGGCTTTGACAAGAAGAAAGGCATCATGGACTGACAAGATAAAGAGCATAGGAGAGAATGTTTTGTGACCATTCTCAAAGCAAAACAAAAACAATCCTGCCATTTTATTAATACTAACTGCACAGTTTTAAATGTATGTTGTCTCATCAGCCTGCACAACAAATGATGCCTGGAGTTTAAATACGTCTTTAAAGGATCATAGCACAAAAGACAGCCGGTACAGAGAGGACATGAGGACGTGCAGAGCACAAAGCATGCAGCAGAAATGACACAGACAATGATAAATGGTCCTGCAAACACTATGACTACTTAACAACTACAAATTGAATTACAGGAAGGTGATATATGAGGTATATCTGTGCAGGAATCATTCATCATAGTCATTAAAATTTGAACTGAGCTTAAGGAGGATTTTAATTTTATGTACTCATGTCTGTAATGAGATCCACAAAGGCAGACAAGTGTTGCAACGCATTCCACTTGCCTGCAGCAGCAAACCAGGCGACTGTTTCCCCTCTGAACTACATGACATTTGTCTTTGATGTATTTAGCACAAGGATCAATGCAGAGAAAAGGCATCTGAAAACTGTGGCAACTGTCCTGAAGAGACTCCAGGGAGACTTTAAATGAGTTCCAAACTGTGTCATCTGGAAATAAATGAATGGATGATTTTGCAACAGCACAGACAAGGATACTGATGTAAAGGTTTACGTTTTATAGAGCAGAGCTGTAGGTATTAGCAGCAGATGTTGGAAACTCCAATATAACTTTCTGAAACAACAGAAAGTTTGAAAGCTGATAAAATAGCTTTAGGGAGTCTTTAAAGAAACTTTGGTATTTTTCAACCTGGACCCTATTTCCCCAAGTTTTTTTTGTCTAAGTGACAAATGGAGACAACAATTTTTGAAATCGGTCCACAACTGAGAGAGACAGCTGGAGCTGCTGCAGCAAAACAGGCTGCAATGGGATCCCTCTGGGCAATTGTGCACCGTCAATTTACGTCCATTAAAAGTGCTAGTTTTAGTGTGACAGACTCAGATTGTTATTAGAATTGTCTGACAACATTTACTGAAAGGACCCTATCGAGAAATGTTGCGTTTTTTCCTTACCTTTCGCCAGTCTATTTATTACTGTGACCAAGTCTCGCTCAAGCATAAGTCTTGTTCTGTAACTTTTATGAGAGGTGTCTTGTTGTAGGAAAAACAATAGCAAAAACATTCGTAAGAGCTGCAGAGAGGATTGGCAAGAAGAGAGTGTTATCTTTACTGAGGTCCAGAAAACATCGCTTGATGTTGTCAAAAAGATTTTTAGCGTCATGGCTTAATATTTATAATAAGTCATAATGTGGAAATATTAGCCAGATTTCAGAATGAGACTTCTCCTTGAGCGAGACTTGGTTACACACAATAACAAACAAAAATTTAAGGAAAAATGTTTTAATTCCTCCGTAGGGTCCTTTCTGTAAAGTTGTCAGACATTACATAACTGTGCAGTACCATGCAATTATTGCTGCAATAATTCAACTGCTGCAATACTCTTCAATGTACTAATTTATTCTCACCAACACCTCTCGAATGTGTATATTGCAGTGAACTAGGCCTGCCCCCTCATAGTTAGTCGACCAGAAAGGTCATCAGTCGGCAAGATCTCACTTAGTCACAGAAAAAAAAATTAATTAAAAAAAATTATAGCTGCTACGCAGCGATGGGTCGGGTTCAGGCATTTTTAGGCAATTCTGAGCAACAAGCAGAAGAATTGGAAGACATTTAGGAATTTAGCAACACAATCTGCCTTTTGCATCAGCTGTGGCTTGAACTCACAACCTCTGAGACTAAGAATCAATTTCTATCTCACTGAGCTAATTAGTCAGTGACAATTCATGTGTAGCTTCACAAACTGACTAAGCCAGACGTAGAGGTTTAGCAGCCGTCCATGCATGGAAAAGCAGATTTCAAACCACTGTAAAAAATTCAGTTATCGAAACAAAAATCTGAAAATACACATAATGCATCTAGACAGCATGGAGATGTTAGTAATTTATTTTAACTGACTGATTTGCTATGTGCAAAGTGAGAAGCCTCAGATGGTTTCACACTAATGTACTGATACTGGATCTTTGTGCAAAGTTTGGTTTAAAGTTTGGTTTATTTTCAAGCATGAGAAGGCAGATTTTCTAGCAGAAAAAAGACTTGAAGATGCTGCACAGTGATCAGTCATGCACAGGCAATTTTAAGCAATAAGCTGGAGCACAAGAAGATATTTATATTACAATGTGGATTCTGCACCAGCTGAGGCTCAAATCCACAACTTCTGGAGCCTAAGACAGTCATCTACCACTCTGAGCTAATTGGCAAGTAGCAACTCAACAGTGGCTTCACAAATTGAGTAAGCCATTCACTGTTGTGTAGGAAAGCAGCTATCCGTGCATGGAAAGGCAGATTTGAAACCACTCTCAAAAATTCAGTTATTGAGATTAAATTCTGAAATTTGCCACACATCATCTACCATGACTCTGGAATTTTGTCATTTTTTTAAATGGACATTGAAGATTTATTTAGCAAGAATTTGCATGTATATGTTCACAGTACTGTTTACAGTCAAACATTTCGATGCACTGTAGGCTCAATTTTTGATAAATCAAAAATCTGAGAGACATAGTTTTTGTAGGACAGTCTGAAGATGCTCTGTAGCAAGTTTGGTGTCAATTGAGCAAAAATTGTGGGAGGAGATGGGTTAAATAAGTTTTATAGTTTTTGAAAAAAACAGTGATGAACTTCATAATTTGCAATAGGTTTAAGTGTATTGGGGCTACAGTTTGATGAAAGTTGTGAAGTTGTAGCACGTATGGTTGATTTGTTATGAATTTGAACTTTAGACGCTTCCTGTAGCGCCACCATCAGGACTACTGGCTTGACTTTACAGCTGATGATATCTGGCATGAGACTGGACCTGGTCCTGGCAGCTTTGCTGCCCGGACCCTAACAAAACACTGAAACACTATTAGAAGCTGCCCCTTGTCAAAATAAATCAAAACCTATTTGACTGAACCATGTGGGAATTCAATATGAAAGGACAGACACAGGAAACGGCCACGCTCAACAATCAGACAAGAGTAACATTAATTCACAGGACTGGTACCTGGAGTTATTAACCTGGTACAGGCTAGTTGTCATGTGCCCTTCCATTGTTCCATGCTTTGACAGGCTGTGACACCATATCCAACTTTGCTGGACATGGAAAGAAGGCAGCATGGTCAAGTTGCTGCCAAAACTGACAGATGCACTACTGATGCTGGCAAGTGGACCAAAGGAGATCTCAGATGATGCAATGAGCATTAATGGGTGCCGTTACATGATGGATTCTCATTCTGAATGAAATAAATCTGAATGAAATCATTCGGAATTAAAGTTTTTCCAGGTAGTTTACATGGGAAATATTCATTCTGATTGAGGGTTTACACGGGGGATCAGTTTAATCACCTTTTAATCGCCAGGGGTTGAGTTTCTGATGCCCCAATATCCACATTTGTTCTAAATATATTTGTTAACTCATCTGCCAAATTTGGTGCTTTTCTTACAAAAATGAACAATTTTATGGCTATGCCACCCCAATACAGATAATAAAGTGTTATGCTGAATACAAATCTAAAGTAGAGGCTGGAGCAAAATTTGAAGCAAAATTGTTTTAATATATCATATGTTCCAAACCTTTTTCCCCGTTTCTATTATTAAGAAACTGACAACCCATTACTAAGTGATGTAGTTAATGGATATTTGGTATTATATCCAATACATAACATTTACAGCACAGAACAGCTGACCATAATAAATGCAGGAAGTTTGTGTAAAATGGGTGATTTGGGTGAAATTTTTATGTGGTTTATGTGGTTTCTTTGCCTGCATACATCTCTAAAGCTTAAAGTAAAACATTTTTACACCTCAGGTTCGAACCTGTATATTAAACAACTAATTACCAAAATCACCAAAATGTGATTAAGTTCCCTCTGGTAATCAATGAAGACGTGTCTATGCCTCCCCCCCCCCCCCAATACCTTTTTGTTTAAATTTTAATAACAAAACATGACACAACAAAAAAACACAAGACAGTAGAGCTAGACAAGAACACATCACAGACATCAGCAATCAGACATCAGCAGCACTGCATAAAGTCATATTAACTGGGAAATCATTGTATAGAGATCACAGAGCCTGCATAAGGGGGGACACAACTAGTTGAGAGCACTGAAGTACACATGAGCGAGCTTTAGACATTCACAGGGCTACTCAGAGGTTGCCAATCTATAGTGCCATGTTCCCTATGTACTAGATCTGCTATGCTATTTGGAAAGTTGTTTAGGAAAGGTGCCCACAGCTTATCAAAAGCTCTATCATTCCCCTTTAAAACTGAGCTCAAGGGCTCCATCAGCAAACCTGAAACATTTCTCCATGCTATTGGTTGATAGTAGGAGGTATGAGCTAAATCAACTGAAATACATATGGGCTTTTACTGTGAAAGGTAAGAACAGAAGGATTGAAGTTGTGTTGCGCTGCCGGTCACTTGGAGACAATAAAGAGTTTGGAACCTCTGTGTTATTATTTTATTACCTTCATAAGTATGAGCACAATTCATAACCATCTGCTCTACATTAGCATAGTGGTAGGTAGCAGCAGGCCGGTGGCAAGTGATATTAAAGCAGATCAGCTGATGTCCTGTACTGCAAACAATGAAGCAAAACCAGGTGTGCTCAAGACAATGAAATCTCAGCACAGTTTAGACACGAGTAAAAACACATGTAGTGTTCCGTGTGCCTGAGTGTATTTGTGTGTCAACCTCTGACACAGACAGGAGAGAAGCAGCAGAGTAGCGTAACCATAAATAAAACCAAACATAGTAGAGACTCAGCATAGTAATCAGTTACATGATTATAGTGATAAAAAACATTTAGCCTCCAGTGTGGGCGATAGCTATCCAGGATTTACTTGCCAAACTGAAAATCTATCCACATTTGGTGCCTTGCAGCTGTGATAAATAGATATCCTTCGGTTCTGATTGCATAAATCAAATACACTATTTTCACTCAGATTTTATGCATATGGTGGAGTGTTCCCAAAAGGAGATATAAAAATACCACAAAATACCACCTTGCTGACAGTGATGCAATATAATGCATTATATTGAATCGTAACCTTTGTATTGTGATACGTATATCACAAAATTCTTGCCAATACACAGCCAAATGGCAAAAAAGTGTAAAGTTGACAGCGAGGGCTGTTGCTTTCACCGGTGGTTTTTCCACTGAGAAATGAAACAGTTGAGTTTTTCTCATTTGAATGGAGTTTCTTTTTTAATAACCCATATGAGAGAGAAGCAGCTGGCCCCCAGGTATTTTCATATTATTATTTTAAAAACTTTGGACACTCCTGATGTAAATTGACAGTGCAAAATTTTGTAATATGCCCTAGTCTGGAACTCTTTTTCAATCATGCAATCTTTGTTTTTATCTTTTTCTTTTTATGTATGATTGTTATTAATTAAGAAGGGAGGTATCTTCATAAAACATTTTTTGGCTTCTCACATCTCATGCAAAGTGCTTTAACTTTTAATTTCTTATTCCTGTATTTTCTATACATGTATGTTTAAATAAACTAAATTAAACCAATATAAACTAAAACTGCCTGTAGGAATTACATTGCAGCCTGTTTCGCCACTGCAGTTGCAGCGGTCTTTCTCAAGTGTTGTCTCCATTAGTCACCAGAGGTTGATTAGACCTGATATCAAGATTAGTCTCGAGTGATCTGATCACAAGTGGACAATGCTAGATACAGGTGTAAACAGCCACCAAGACGCATTGAGCTCCAATAGCTCACATCATTCGCTGAGGTGGTCTGGGATGCATACAACCACATATCGTTTGTAGTAAAAATGCTTACAGCATCCTGATGCATCTCTGACAAGGACTATGTCATCAGTTCATCAGTGCAGCATGTGGTGGTTGTTTTGGGTGAAAGTGCACTAATGCTTTATAACTTGCCCATTCTATGTAGAGTGTTGCATGACCATCCATAGTTTTGCCCTATATTAGGTGATGTGAATTCTGCTTACAACAATATCTCCTGCTGTACTGACACAACTGCTAACATGAGTAGCAAGCATGCTACAGAGCAGCTGGCAAAAATGTGGATGCAATAACCGTGTGCTGGGCAATACGAAATTGGAACTGTATGGTTAGCTGAAGACTAAGGTGTAAAGAGGTATGCGTCTTGGCTGTTCACTTGTGTTTGGATCACCAAAACCCATGTTAATACCAGGTCTAAACAGGCTCTTAGATATAACAGCATAGGAAATAGGTTCCACATTAAAATACCTAAGTTTTGAGGTACCTGGTGGCTTAGTGGATAGAGCAGGCATCCCATATACGTTGATTCTAGCCTGCTCTTTATTGCATGTCATCACCTCCCTTCCTTCCCCTTCACCGTTGGACTGTCCTATTCAGTAAAGTCAAAAAGCTAAAGAAAAACCAACAACCTACATTTCCTTTTAACTTTGAAACTGCAGCAGCCCTGACCTTTTTTCAGATCCTCTTTTCCTACTAAGATAGAATGGATGTGTTCCAGTTTGTGCTCCTAATTTTCAACCGTTCAGAGCATGTGGACCAAAACACAAATTAGGAACCTAGAGAAGTTGGTTTCCAGCTAGAACCAAAAAAGCACATTTTCTTGACCTGAAGTGCAAACCATTAGATCACTGTGTGTGTTCTACTGATTGGAAAGATGAAGATGATCTACTGATAGTCTGTTATGTCTTCTTGTCATATGTAGTTGGTTGTTGTTGTTTTTTTTCTTTTCTTTTCCTTTTTTTTGGGGGGGTGGGGGGGTCCTTTTACTTCCATTGTTTATTATGCAAAGCTCTCTGCTAACAATGCATCTTGGATTATAATGATGATGCTCAAAGCTGGTGATGTGGACTTTTTTTTTTGCTAGATTGCACCAAGGTTCCAAGAATCCTAAATCCCAATTACTTTTCTATATCTTTACATAGCAAATAGTGGTTTGCTGCTACGTAAAAGCACTGAATGTCACATACAAGACCTTTAAATACTTGCGGGTAACACCTGCATAAACTGAGGGATTAAGATTCAAAAAGTGAAATTAATCAAAAAACAAAAAAGTGATGAATACAAGATTTACCAATGAAGATGTAAGTGGGACCACTTCTCATAAATCATAGACAGAACACTTTATTTCTGCAGACAAAGAGATGCCTGACATCTTATTTTTGGATGGCCTGTTGTCTGGCATTCCCCATGTGAAATTATCTAGCATTTACTTTTGACAGAATCTGTAAACTGATGTCTCTCAGCCAAATAGATGCTGGCATCAGAACTCTATGATAAGATCATGAAGGAAGTTGAAGTGCGCTGTGGGAGGAAACTCAGGCAACTCGAATCACTGTATATAACTCAATCTTCCATTTTACAGAGGTTGTGATAACACAATGTTGCTAATGGGCATGACCAAATATTGGCATAAAAACACAAAGAGCACGGGCCTATTATATTTGCAGATTCATAAAGTGCTCACTGCTGACTCGTAAAATTAGATATCTATAAAACTGCAATGTATTGCTTTGCTTACAGTTTTGCAATATATCACAATACATTGAATCCTAACCCCTGTATCGTGATACGTATCATATGACCAGATTCTTGCCAATACACAGCCCTAACCCTCACTGTAAAAACATTCTGCATAACTTTGCAAAGTTTTCCTTGTTAAAGAATTGACCCTTCGCTAAGTCAAACCACCATAGCATCGGGCCAGCTCAGACCAGGGTCCGACAGCAACACACCTGTGCTCCATTGACTCTAATGCAATCTTTTAAGATTTCCTTCACTTTCAGGCTGGTTTTGGGGATTTCAAGCTAAAAGTGAAGGGATAGCTAGCCAGCAACTGAGGACATAGCCTACTGAATGTATACACATGCAACTTTTGCTTTTTAATGATTATAACATTGAAAAAAAGACCTTCCCTGCTGTACAGGAACCAGTGAAGGGTGGCAGGGAAACTTTGCTGATATTCAGATCCCTGCCCATCCTGCGACAGAGGTCCAGGTACTAGAAGCTGCACGGGAGACAGGGCCCAGCACCGTTCATCTGCACACACTGCAATGCCACACAGCTGGTTCAATATCGGCAAAGTTTCCCTTTATATTCATCATCTTCTGTGTCGATCACCAGTGATGTGGTGGTTCACTTTTACACTGTGATCTTTAGCCTACAATTAAGCTTTAGGTTCTAACTATCTTTGCTGCTGAGTGAGTTAACCATCCTGGATATATCCTTCAAGCAATTTTGTAGACCCCTCTGTCTGCTTCTCTCTGGAATCACTATTTCATTTTTCCAAAAATATAATAATATTTCTTCAGGGAGTGCAGTAAGTTACAGTGTGGGCTCTATGCTCACTCTGACAGCTTGTCGCACCATCACAAAGGGGCAGGGCTTAGTGAAAAGTCAATTGTATACTTTCTCATGAGGTGCAACATTTTTCTGCAACCTTTGAGATCTGCTTGGTTCCATTTGGTGAATGGTGCAATTCAATACAGTACATTGAGAGCAGTGATGTACAGCAACACTAAAGTGTTGCAAGTAGCTATTATAAACAACATGGAACACATTTGACTGGAGTCTGTAGAACTAAACCATTACTCACAGTTTGTTGTTTTTGGGGTTTTTTCAGAGAATCTGTCTTTCCTCTTGCTACAGTGTATGTGCACATAGTCTATGGAATCTACACAGAGGTGCTGCCATTTTTCTGGATAGCTGGCTGCTGATTTAGATGACAAGCTTTTTATACATGTGGAACTGGCAGCCAGAGTATATCCTGCTCCAGGGCAGATTAGCTGCAACCATGCACGTAATTGCCATGGGGGACCGGGGTACATGCCACTTTTTTTTTTTTTTTTTTTTAGCCACACTTTTAGGCAAAAAGAGACAACAGAGCAGAAGCAGACAGAGGGCTAACAGTAGAGATTCAGGTTTAAGGTGAGCACCAAAAAACATAATACCAGGGATGAATGTGACACATTACATTTACACTTCTTACTGTAATTAAGTGTCTTTTTGTTTGTTTGTTTGTTCTTTGTTTTGTTTTAGCGTTTTGTTTTTATTTGTAATTTTGCCTGTACTTTGCAGTACTTTATTTCTTTTTTTTAGGTACTTTTTTATCAAAAGTGTTATGCTACGTTTCAAGTCCTATCCATTAAAGAGTAAAAAGAAATTCACATGAATCAGTCCTGATAAACTGTGTGAGATTGGAGCAAAGAAGAGGTGGTTAATCAGCAGCTGCAGCAGAGAAGAAGCTGCAGGTGAGTGTGTTGGACGTAGGGGGGCAGAGCACCTGAGTGGTGACACTACATTCAGCTCATACTCTGGAAGAGATACATGCTGTAAATGTTTACTTTCAGGATGATGGGTGCAATACATCAGACCTAGTAGTATGTCAACAGTAGGGTATTAACAACTTAGATTTTTTTCACGTCGACTTATCTGTCAATAAAGTCGAGGTCGAATCGACAAGTCATTTGATGATGTCATCACATTGACACAGCGGAGGAAAGTGAAGTATCTCCACACATCTGATGTGTGTCTGTGAAGGCCCGAACATACTCGGACGGAACGTATGAGGAACGAACTCTGCGGACGTCCGCTTGCCCTGTGCGTGCAAAGTGTGGCTGACAGCGCCCAAGAATGTCCAAGAACACAAAATTGAAACCACAAAATATCTCCAACATGCTCATCCGTAGTGATCCAAGTATCCTGAAGCCCCGACATAAAAAGTTGTTTTAAAAAACGTCATTTGAACTCTGTTTTTAGCCTCATTGTGGCCTGTAGCTCTGACTGCTTCTCTGTGCTCCACACTCGCATGTGCGTCCTCAGGGTGATTGGTTATGAACGGTCTCTGAAGAGCAGCAGTCTCGTCAGTACTGATGTCCAGGGCCCATACTCACAAAGGTTCTCAGAGTCCTCTCAGAGAGCTCCTAACTTAGCCTAAAAATTCCTAGCAAAGAATCTTAGCTTAAGAGTGATTCAGGAAGTTTCTGAGAGCAACTCTGAGCAAGTAGGGAAAAGAAATGTTTATCTTAGTGAGGAGGTGCGGTTGATCCCATTGTTAGGTATGCTGCAGTCTTCTAAAAGCTGTTATTGGTTGTTACAAAAAGAAAAAAAAAATGCGCTCCTAGTAATGAATGGACAGTGAAATCAACCTATCATAGAATTTAGACTGTAGGCTATTAAGAAATGTGTAATCGTGAAAATATTTTTATGACATGATGATGAAACTCAGCAAAACTAAATTGTTACACAGCTTCAAAATGTTTGATTGTAGGCTACCTCATTCACATGCTGACTATTATATTAATTTGTTTATTGTTATGTTTACTCGCCATGCAATTTTACTACTTAATCTATTTGATATTAATGGTGGACGTAGACTCAGCTGTCAGCAATTACTGTGATTGCTGGCCTCTTTGTAAAAAATGGTTTGATTTGGCAGAATGACCAAAACAACGAACGAAATGGAGAAAAAAAGAACGAGAGAGCTGAAATGGACAGATGAGCAGTGCCTGCTGTTGGCACAGCTCGTGGAGGAGAACAAAGGCGTTTTAAGAGGGGTATTTGGTCCCGGGATCCCGGCACAAGGGAAAGAGGCAGACTTGGGAGCGTATTGCCCGACAAATCAATGCGTCGTTTCCTCTCCTTTTACGCACAAGCGATGAGTTTGAGAAGCGCTAGTACGTGCTGCAATCCAAAGCAAGTATTATTGCGTTACTATGCTGGGTGGGAAAAGTAAGCTCATCCCTGATGAGATTAACCACAACCATTATCCCTGCACAATCAAGCCGGTAGCGTCTTATTAAATCACTGTCGTTGAATATACAGAGAATATCTCTCCTTCCTCTCCATCTTTCCGCCATCTTCTCTGTTTAAGACACTCTTAGGCTTCTTAAAAATCCTCCTCCCTCCTCTTAACACTTTTTCACCTTAGGAGCTCTCTTAAGGCATAAGATGCTTTGTGAATAACTTTTATCTTACCAAGGGAAAATTCTAAGAAAAATCTTAGAATTCCTCCAATTCTAAGATTTTTCTTAGAATGACGCCTCAAGAGCTACTTTTAATCTTAGGATTCTTTGTGAATACGGGCCCAGATTCTCAAGTGCAGGCATTGCCAATTACAGTTACTGTGCATTCACACCAAAAGCGTCATGAGCGTCATAAGCGACCGGCAGCCATTCATTTTCAATGTAAGCTTGCTACGATGGGCGTCTGGAGCGTCAGTGTCAGCGGCAGCGCGATGCCAGCGACCGAGAAGCTCAACTTTATGCAAATGAGCAGCAGCCAATTGCAGACCATGATATTCCCCGTGGAGTAGCCGGGTTTGCAGGACCTCTTCAAGGTGCCTGACACAGCAACGTGATTCTTGGCCCTGCCGAATTATCATGGATGCATCAGGCCCAAAAGAAACCAGATGGGTTTGAGCAGACACACCCTGTCGTCTGGCTGCAGCATGGACTGTGACAAGAAGAGATGGTACCTGACCACCCAAAAACTTGCCAGAGCTCTGCCAGTCGCTTCACCCTGCTTTCTCATGAGCTTTGGAAGAAGTGAGGAGACACGTTGTAGTACGGCTATTAGATCAGTACTACACCCCTCCTCTAGTTGGCCAACCAGATGGCGCAGTATGGCACCTGCTGTGTCTGAATTGTCATGGCTCCATGCATTATTCCCTACAAGCCATCCATTACCTTGCAGTTTCTACATGGGCAATTCGCCTTGCCCGGGAGGAACTTTGAAGGAGCCACCAAGGCAGCCAAAGCCTGATCCATGTGGGAGTAGGGGTCCACAGCCTATCCTCCCCCGTCAACCACAGCCATACAACAACAGAGCCCCGACCAGCGTGCCCCTGCTGTCAGTGTTGTAAACTCCTGACCACCTCCTCTAAATCAGAAAGGAGAGGCACAAGGAGCCTTGTGGGTTGCTCCCGTTTCATCATTGAAACGGAAAGGGGCAGGATGCTGCCCAGCCAGTAATTTCCTGAAGGAGAGGTCGCTGCTGGTCATTCTCCTTCACAGGCAACTGCTGCCCCTCTGAGGCCAAGTCATCATTCTCTAAGGGCCCAAGGCCAAGAATGTCTGACCCAGGGGAGGAGGGGCATCTATCCAACCCAGCAGAGGGCCCAAGAGCAGGGAAGTTCCTATGTGACACAGTCTGCTCACCCCCTTCTGAAACTGTAATAATGAAGATGGAGAAGCACCCTGATACCAGCACTACCAGACCTGCCAACCTAGAGCACTTAGCTGGCTGCAGGCCCTGAGAGGGGGCTAGTAGACATCTGCCAAATGAATGGCAACAGGCTTTCCTTTGCCTAGCAGACATGCAGAAGTTCAGTGCAGTTCATGCATGAAGCTGGATCATCACAAGCAGCCACTTGCATTCTCAATTTCCAAACATAACACAGAGTAGTCATGTTTCTTTCTCCTGCTAACTGTCTTTAATTAGTTTCCTTGAGCCAACAGATGTTAGTGTTGCCACAGTATGGATTATTTTCTTTGACACCGGACAGTAGGACACTTCTACTTCTACTGGAGGGAGATGTGTTTTAATGAGGAAATGGGAAGCCTCTGCAGGTGCAAACAGGAAACCCAGCTACGCAGCCGCTTGCTGCTAGGGATGTCACGGTTATAGATTTTCTTGGTACGATTATTGTCATAGAAATAATCACAGTTTTATGATTATCACGATTATTATGCATTAATTAATTTCACACTATAAATGTGTAAAATCACATGAACAGTCCTTATAGATCTTTTAGTTTCATTTATTTCCATGTGCTCCTGCTTTTTCTTTTATCTCTCAACACAACAGTGATGGTTATAAGTACGTGTGGCGACTATTTTGTTCATGTATGAAAATATAGTAGCCGTACAACCGGGCTTGGTAAGGACTAACTTTTTCCACTGGGAGCACCAGTGCTCTGTACTAAAAATTTTAGGAGCACCAGCACAAAATTTAGGAGCACTATCTATATCGACACAACCTATTCATCATTTTGTCGAGATTAACTGCATTACTGATAATTTCAACTATAATTTCAACACCGGCTCTGTGACCCCTCTCTGTCTAACCCCGCGCACAGTGCACACGTACTAAAACTGCTGCACATTGCTATGGTTACTGGCGCCCCCCTGCCTCGCAGTGCGCATCCAGACACACAACAGGCACGCACACACACACACACTAGGCCTGTCAAAATTGCTCAAAAATGATGTTCGAATATTCCTTCTAAAAATAACTCATAGGTTCATACCATTTGAATATTTTTTTTTTCGCATTATGTCCACAAGAGGTCAAACTAATACAAGGAAACATACTTGTATATGTATTCATACAAGGAAACATAACTACTTGTAGGTATTTTTATTTCAACATAAACATCTTTGAAAACATTTACATACCTACACATTAAAACAAATAAAACAATTATCTGTAACATTACATTATCAACAACCGTCGACCTCTCGCTCCCCCCCAACCCGTCAGACGACACCACCGGCGGAAACGCTGCGAATAGCCTTGAAGCGCCTCAAAGCGAAGCCAGTTTTCCTTCGGCGCCCATGTTAACCGATTGTGTCATCCAAGCTGGCTGCGCCGTGCCGCGCAGCTCCGTGGCCGGCTCACACCCTGCAGCAATTGTTTCGGCGTCTGGTCTATTTTTAGTGCGTTGACAGCACTAACGCACAAACACACACACACACACACACACACACACACACACACACACGCTTCGGCTTCTCCATGAAATGCAATTATAAGAAAAAGAAAGAAAGAGGGAAAAGGGGGAGAGGGGTGGATTTGTAAGTCGCATGGTGCTCCTAGTTAAAAAACTATGTCGCACGGCCTCCAAAAAAGGTCACAAAATGTGACCAATTAGGCACAGTGTGGAGTCCTGCCATGGCCACATGTTGATATGTGACAAGGTCAGAGTGAGAATGTGTTGATAGAACAGACATGCTATCCATTAAAATTACTTACAAAAGATCTAATTTTTGCTACAGAAGCCCAACATAACACAGCACACTGTACAGCAAGATAAAGTTTTAGCACGAGACATCAAGGCCAATAATTAACCTGGGAGATTTTGGTATTTCTCTCATCACAAAACAGCTACGTATCCCAGTGGGCCAATCTCACAAAAATGGCACTTTAGAGTACTACTGAAGCAACTTACAGTAACATTATTCAACAAGAAGAAATTCATTTAGGGTTTATGCTCAAGGAGACTCAAACATTGAATCTAATTAGGAAGTCAAAATACAGCTTTATTGTTGAGAACTCTGAGCCTTAAAACGGCACAAGAAACAGTGTTCTTATAAGATACATAACACCTACACAATATTCTAGGGAGTAGGGAGTGAATGATACTGTTGTGTCTGGACTCATCAGCTAATAAATATATGCAGATCATAATAGAATACATGACTAAAAAAAGGCTATATTGTGAATTATTGACTATGCAAATGAGTTACCATGATGCCTAACATTCAATGTGCACTTGTTGCATTAATGTAAATCATAAAATAAAATAAAATAAAATAATATAAAATAAAACTCACAAGGACATACCCCTTGCCAGAGGTAACATATTAACAACCCAGACACATTTGACATAGGGGCAGCTGTCACCCAGTTGTCTGTTACCTCTGTAAAAAATGTCAGAGGAAGAAGGATGGCATGAATGTAATTGTTTCCATGCATTGCTTGTTCCAATGTTTGTTTCCCTGTGTCATCCAACCCAGTGAGAACAGATTGCAGGTCCTGGGAAAACACCTGAGACCAACAGGCAATGACCAAGAGATTCTGTGCTGGGCTACACTGGCAGCCAGTAGGCAGCCTGACCTTCAGGGAAAACAGAGGAATGAACGTAGTTTGGCAGATGCTTGAGGTACCATCCATCTTTTGACTATGAATCATATTATAACGGGCGTAAGCTTTGCTTCAGTGGGTAAATTGCCAATTTACGGGTTAGTAATTAATTTTTGGGTTGAGAAGAAGGTAATTACCATCCAGGCATGAAAAGTGATACGTATGTAGGAGGTGTTCATTAAAAGAGCTTGCTTCAAAGGGACAGAGCGGCACCTGGTTTGGGTGCAGGATCAAGAGTGGTATTACATGTAATAGCTAAACTTTACATTATGTGCTTCCTCAAAGTGAAGCGGAATATTTTCAGTAAACTATAAATTCATGAAGAGGGAATTTGCTAACAGTGGCTTTTTTCATTATTTTAATGAAGTTACTGAATGGGAAACAATATGATTATGTATCTTATTTTAATACATGCTTTGTTAGTTGGGGGAGGGATTCAGGAAAGTCACAACCAACAGATGCCTAAGGGGCCAAACACATTGTATCTTTAACCAAAGATGCTGGGTGCTAGTCTTGTACTTTTTCTTTGCTAGCTTTCAAGAGCGTCAGAGTATCACATTGCATCTGATGTTGCTAAGCAACCTCAACAAGCACCGCATCATAGCTCATTTACCCGAAATCCTAAGTGTAGAGCTGATCTTCGTCCAGGTTCTGTTTGTGTGTAGGCCTATTGTCCATGGAACAGATGTCAAGCTCTGGTACCCCTACACTAAAATGATTGTCACATGACTTGTGGTGCACGCTGCTGTGTTCCAAAAGTTAAAGTCTGTTTATCTCAAGATTGCAGCCCTTACACCCAGAAAAAATGGGTGCTGGGAAATGTGTGTGCACCGCTTTAGAATTTGAGAGTGCTTGCCACATGTCTACATTGAAAACAATGAATGTGACGGTGCAAAACATGCGGCATGTGTACGACTCCAAAGGTTACCCCCAACCTATGATGGACTCTCCAATAAATTGGTAAGCTTTCCCACAGTCGAATTAATTTTAGGTCATTCTCCTTTCATAATTAATAATTATTTTCATTTACAACTGCCTGTCAAGCTCTAAGCTCCCTTTTATCTACACCAAATTTCTGAGAAAAATATCTGGCCCCTCATTCTAACTAGACGCTAAGTGCTGGATGTATTCTCTAGCCAATCTGATGTTTAGTTAAAGGCAGCCACCACATAGTCAGCTGAGGGCCTTTTGGTGTAAAAGGTTGCCTATAAGGGTAGATGAGTGTCCCAACAATACAGTTAATGTGTGAGACCTAAAAAACAAAACAGTCAGAAAACCTGTCAATATCTGGTGTGACCACCATTAGCCAATTACATTGGAGGGGGCATGGCCAAGACATGCAGGTGTCCCCAGGAAATGTACCTACAGAAACAGCAAGTTCCGTGTCCATAGCGACCACTCCACCCTAAACGCTGTCTCGTCAACATGAAAATTTTTTTTTTCCAGCAGATGTCTTATAGTTACAACACGATTGAGCTAACTGGAGTAATTTCATGTCGTATCTGACAACGGGAGGCTTTTAACAGACGACGTCCTGATGTTAGCTTTGCTAACTGTCCCTGTCAGCTGCAGCCACTGATGCTTTCTAGACATTGTGATTTCCCATAACTAAATAAATACCGCACACAGCAACACAAAACTGCTTTGCTAGCTAGATCATGTTGTAACTAAGATATCAGCTGGAAAAAATATTTTATTCACAGACCTTATTTTTATATAGTGTATGGTTGTTACAGACACCGCTAACGGCTAACGTTAACAGCTAACGGTTAGCCCAGCTAAACTATGATAACCATGTTATTTACAAAACGTGCACACAGTAACATCTGTCCAATCATTGTGTTTATAGATTCAACAAACATCAGATTAGTCTACACGGTGATATAGTGACGTGAAAAATGTGATATTTAGCTACACTCTGCTGGTTTTCTACCCGAAGCTAATTTAAACAACACTGCGAATTCCTGGGGGCACCGCCGGAAGTGAAGGGTGTGAGCGATCACCAAGGCCCCTGCACTTCCATTAGTCGAAAAACTCCGGGCTGTGCCTCCAGAGGTATCATTATCGGTATAGGTTATCGGCCAAATAAGTTGTTATATATCAGCATATCAGATATCGACAAAAAAAAAAAAAAAAAAAAAAAAAAATTGTGCATCCCTACAATGACCCAAATGAGGTGAAAAAGAGCTCTTAACTTTCTGTGTGCCACTATGCCAGGACCTTTCACAATTTAGTCTTTTGATTTATTATTCACATCAATTAATGCCATTCCAAGTGTCAGATAATTGATGACCATGAGGATGGCATAGAGTAATCAACAATATATGATCTGATAAAGGTCTGTTAGCAGATATAAACTTAAAGGAATTCTTTACACCAGCATATCTACGATTCAGAGTTGGAGTCGGGATTGTGTGCACATGGCTCTGAGCACAGAGGTGGCTGAGCCAGGGGCTAGCAGCTAATGGCGCTTAACAGCCAGAACAACGGCAACAGGGCTGACACAGCTAATAGTGTTAACTTGTAGGGAAACCTGAGGGCGGGCGCTATGTTTCCGCTACAACACACAGGGACACACATACACATGCGACCGGACTGGATGTCACAATAAAGAACAGAGATGCTCAGATTACAACACACACAGAGGGAGCGTAACTTCACTCTCTGCTCAGGACACCATTAATCCACTATATCTTTACATAGCAAATACTTGTTTGCTGCCATATTAATGTTCTGAATGTCACAGAACTTTTAAGACCTAAATGTTATCTCAGGCCTATGGCTGGCTAGTTCCTCCATCTCTCTGTCTATCTATTTCTGTGTCCTTCCTTGTCTCCCTGTCCCTCAATCTCTCTCTCTTTCCATGGGCATGTTTATCTGGGGGAGTGGGTAGGGGATGAATTATCTTAAAGTTTTGCTTTTCTTTTTTACATGTTTTTAAATATCTATTCATTTCTTGTTTTATTTTGTTCATATTTGTTGTGTACGAAGCACACTGGCCTTACATTGTTCTGACTGTGCTCTATAAATAAATATAACTTGACTTGACACCAGATGACTCTGTGCCCTTCATCTGATGGCCACTCAGCCCCGCTCTGTTTCAACAAGAAAACACAAGGGATCACAAACTGGCTCAAATTCATCCCAAAGGAAGAGTTAGATATGTTTTAGGAAATGACTGTCATGGTGACAGAGATAACAGGAAAGTGGTGGTGATAATGGGATAATGGAAAGTAATGGTTGTGCAGGTTTGTGGACAAATAGAAGGTTGGGCAGGAGTCACTTCTTTCACTTCATTGCATTTTTAGCCACTCCTAAACTCAGTATTCAGTATGAAGAAAACACTACATTATTTTGAATGTTCTTACTTTATTTTTCAAACATATTTTCAATCCACATTTTCAGAGTATCTTAGGCTATTTATTAGTTTTTTAAACACATTTTTAAGTTAACAAAAATTGTAAAGAAATATATTGTCAAAAAATAATTGCCATGATGAAGATGAGATGATGACAAGACAAAATTGGCTTCATTAAAGGGATGGTGCATCTGAAAATGAAAATTCAGCCATTATCTACTCACCCATATGCTGATGGAGGCTCTGGTGAAGTTTTAGAGTCGTCGCATCCCTTGCAGAGATCGGTGGGGAGAGCGGCTACCACACCTAATGGCTGACGGCGCCCCAGACTAACGTCCAAGAACACAAAATTGAAACCACAAAATATCTCCAACATGCTCATCCGTAGTGATCCAAGTGTCCTAAAGCCCTGACATAAAAAGTTGTTGTCGAAAAACGTCATATGAACTCTGTTTTTAGCCTCACTGTAGCCTGTAGCTCTGACTGCTCTCCGCCATCTTGCCCAGGTGAAGCCGCGCTGCCTAATTCATATGTCTTTTGAGGCAGGAGATTATTTATGATTAAAATCATCATTACTCGCTGAATTCTCAACCGATTTTCATGCAGTTTGGTTTGTTACAATCGTCAGACATGTAGTTATGATACAGGATACTTGGTTAAAAAAAATGCAGCTTTTCATACCAAAATATTTGATCTTATGTCGATAAGGTAACAGTAATAGTTCTACAACACATTTAAACTAAACTTTCCCCATGTAATAAATATTATTTTTTTCTTACTAGATGTATAATGTCCACCATGATGGTATTAAAATCCTGTAGTGGGTGCTGGTCATTATTTTCAAATCTTGTAGTGAGTGCACAAGATTTTAGATAAGATAATCTGTGAAGATTCTCGTTATGTGTGTGATACAACCTGATTTAAAAATCTTTTAAGATTTTTAAAATCCTGTAGTGTGAGACAGGCTTTAACCTCAGCCAGCCGCAGAATACCGGAGTCAAGCACTGGAAACCTGGTGGTGTTGTTTCAAAGCAAAGCAGTGCCAACTGATGAGGAAAGTCTTTGCTGCTCAGACTGGGAATTGGCGATGCCTGCACTTGAGAATCTGGACATCAGTACTGACGAGACTGCTGCTCTTCAGAGACCACTGATCACCCTGAGCGCGCACACGTGAACGCAGAGCACAGAGAAACAGTCAGAGCTACAGGCTACAGTGAGGCTAAAAAGAGAATTCAAATGATGTTTTTCGAAACAACTTTTTATGTTGGGGCTTCAGGACACTTGGATCACTACGAATGAGCATGTTGGAGATACTTTGTGGATTCAATTTTGTGTTCTTGGACGTTAGTCTGGGGCGCTGTCTGCCATCAGGTGTGCTAGCTGCTCGCCCCACTGATCTCCGCAAGAGATGTGAGGACTCTATAACTTCACCAGGGCCTCCATCGGCATATAGGTGAGTAGATAATGGCTGAATTTTCATTTTTTTGTGCACTATCCCTTTAAACAATAACTGTGACTAAATCACCATAGAATATTGTTGATGAAAAAAGTAGAATTTAAAATTCATGATATGACATACTGTTTGTTTAAACAATCGATTCAAAAACTATTCTAAAATGTCCAGAGTTTTAGTCAACTGAAAATAGACTAAAAATGCAAAAAGATGAGGCTAACTAAATATGATTATGACAAAATCTAACATTAGCTGATAACATAAACCAGGGCTCCAGACTGCGCCTAATTGGTCGCATTGTGCGACCTTTTTTGGAGGCCATGCGACATAGTTTTTTAACTAGGAGCATCAGCGCGACTTACAAATCCACTCCTCTCCCTCTTTTCTTTCTTTTTTTTTATTACTTTATAATTGCATTTCATGGTGGAGTGGAAGTAAGTGTCTCTGTGTGTGTGCCTGTCATGTGTGTCTGGATGAGCACTGCGAGGCGGGGGGGCGCCCCATAACCATAGCTACGTGCTGCAGTTTTAGTAGCCTACCTACGTGGGTACTGTACACGGGGTTAGACAGAGAGGGGTCACAGAGCCGGTGTCGAGTAGAAAGTGTTGTGTCGTTTGATCATAAAGTGACGCTATGAAACAAACTATAGATTCGTTCTTCACAAGAAAAAAATATCCAGAAACTCCTGTTGGTCCTGTGCCAGTTTCCCAAACTTCCGACGACAACAGTTCAGAGGACGAGTCAGCAATGTCCTGCCCACAGCCCCCCATTGATATTATTTTGCGCGACGCACGCTTCATATAATAACCTAACAATATACTATTTATGGTGTTATGTCATCGTGTCATTTCTCTCTCTACATGGTCACGCATTAACATTTCTCCTCTGCTCTCTGTATTGCGCACGGCGGAGTTCCGCCACCCACACACACAGGTGAGCACGCTAGAGCGGCTTGGGCCGCATTTTCCTGACCAAAGCCCGGCGCAGTTTCTCAGCTGACAAAGTTATTGTTATGGACATTGTGTAAATAACAGACTTCTGTTACGAACAGACAAACACGCTGCTCGCACAGCAGCGCAGCACGGCACTCGGTGCTGAGCTTGTGTTGTGTTGCGTTCAGGCGTTGTCACGTAATTAACAACTTCCAGCACTTAAATAGGTCATAGCACAAGACAGCAGCATGTCAAGTGACTTTTATTATGTTCAATAAAATTGTATTTTCCTAAATCTTGAGACACCTTACGTATATGTAAGCTAGACAGACATTTCACCTGCTCATTACTGTGCACACATGTACTGTATGTGCTTAGTCCTAAAGAGCCCTTCTGGTGCCAGTATACATAGAAACATCCCAGCAGGCTGTGCTTTGCAAGCATACAAAAAAGTTTCACGCATGTGAAAATTATTTTTCAGGCGTGTGCTTCACCTCTGCTGCTACAACTCCATCCTAGGGGAAACACTGCTGTGTGCGTTTTGTGCAACAGGTGGATGTGGTAGTCTACTGGTAGAGTAGAGAGAGAGCTAAGTAGCGTTGAAGTAGAGTAGAGCAGGGAAAAGAGATGGAGGCAAAATATATTAAACCCGGTGTTAATACAGCAGAACTGGAGAGAGGGGGGAAAAATAAATAGAGGTGGGCATGGCTCAAGTAGGGCGCAAAATTATAGAGAGAGAACGATTGACCAAGATTGCCGCTGCCCTGACACTGTCATTTTTGTGTAGGAATTAAGCTCCAAGACATGACATATGTTGTTTTAATTAATAAATACAGTGTGAATAAAGATTACCTAAAATAAAAATAACTGCAGTTATTTGATAACCACTTAAATTAACAATTTTTATAGGGCAAGTAAAAACTGACTTTGGACAAGTAGATCTCTGACCAACTTGCCCGACCGGGCAAGTGAAAAAAAACCTTAGCGTTGAACCCTGCAGGGCTGTCTGTGTTTATTGCTAAATTATCAGTAATGCAGTTAATCTCGACAAAATGATGAATATGTTGTGTCGATATAGATAGTGCTCCTAAATTTTGTGCTGGTGCTCCTAAAATTTTCAGTAAGGAACACTGGTGCTCCTAGTGGAAAAAGTTAGTCTGGAGCCCTGTAAACACTAGCTCCAAGTGATGTTCAGTGATTTGAACATTTTCTTGCATATATCCTAAGACTTGGTCTTTAAAGTCACCATTGTGCATGGATGTTTAGAGTGTTCCTTCTTCATGGTGAAGGTTTGGTTATACTGGATCACCAAAAGTTGGACCTTTTACATACAGATGTATTTATACTACACTGAAACCCCTTGATAGACACAGGTGACCTGCATTTAACTGCTTATGTGACTTCAAACACCAATTAGCTGCAGCAGTGATAATTTAGTTTTGTCTATGTGTTTGATATTGGTTATTAACTTAAGTAATTATGTAGAGATCTGCTTTCACTTTGACATTAAATGATATTTTGTTGTTAAACAGTGTCAAAACAGTTTCATAAAATCTATTCTCATTCAGTGTTCTAAAACATGAAAACCTGGCACTGCACATGAAGGTGTAAGCCATATTTTTCCTAACTTTGGTTAGCCTGATCTCCTTTTGTAATTATGCATGAAAAACCTCAGCACATTAAAGGCATAATCATATTATACTTACCTCTTTTCCGTTAGGGCAAACTGGGCTATGAGAATATGTATGCTACAGTGACACAACATTAATGTGTAAAGAGTAATATGACCATAAATACAAAAGGAAAACCAAAACAGAAATTCAGTCAAACAGATATTCAAATCACACATTGAATTACAAAACTCTCAGTTTTTTAAATGTGTTTTTCTAGGCCCTGATAGTCAGTCTTACACTGTAATACTTCCTGCCCATCCTCATGTCAAGAAGCCATATTTAAAAAAAATCCTAGACTTGTATGGCTTTTTAAATTGTTATATTTAAGTTGTAAAAAAAAAAAAAAAGAGGGAGAGAAAATGATAACGCGATATCATACCGTCATCGCATCCCCCCAAAATAATACCGTGATATTGATTTTAGGCCATACTGCCCAGCCCTAGGCCCAAGCGGTAACCTCTTATTTAAGGAGCATTACTCCTTTCCTTTCTTTACCTTTGCTATCTGTGTGTACTAGCAGGCCCGGATTAAGAGGGCAGGGACCCTGGGCATAAATTCTTGGAGGGCCCCCCAAATACAGACACACATGTACACAAATAGGGTTTTGTATTATGGACTACTATTCATTGGAAACACCTGTAACATATACAGGATTTACACTGACAGGGTACAGCCTACTGTATATGATCACAAAGAAGGACAAAATCAGCACCTGCAGATATCCTCCATCATACAGGATTTACACGTTATTGCAACAATGCTTTCCTCGCCAAGCAACAATATCAAGAAATCAGCTTATATTGTTACTCATTAGCATTTGCAAACTGCTTCACCTCCGCAAGTCCAGATTGTGGATTCAGAATCGTGCATAATTCACACACAAACCCACATACACATACCTGTAAATATGGCTCCAGATGCTCTTTGCATCCTGTCTTTGTCTCTCTGAGGGCTGTCTCTCTTTTTCTGTCTCCTCCTTCTTTATTATCTCTACTCTCATTTACTGGTAATAAAAAAGGATACAAAACAGCACTGGTCAACAGACTAAAAGCCTTACTCTGATATTTAATAGAAATAGAAAATGAAGGTAATATAGGTTGTCTTCACACACACATATATGCACACACAGGCACGCCTGCACGCACACACACGAACACCTGTAGGCTACAGGTGATGTGTGGTGATCCAAGAACTTCATCATTGTCACGGAAAGGCAACCCTCTCTCACGACACGCTTCAACCCCTCCTGCCAGTACCGCTTCTCTCCCTGTCGCACTAGTTGCGAGTTAAGGCCAGCACACAGCTTACAATGCTCTGTGCTTTCCTCGTGACCCCGCAGACGTTCGGTGCGTTCCCAGTCAGAGTAGCCACTAACAAACTGGGTTTTCTTTGTTGAAAAGACCATGCAAGCAAAGCAAAAAATATTACCTGTGGATGGTGAATAGGTGATCCAGTCTGTAGATGGCTGTACAGCAGATCGTTAGTGAAAGAGCGCACTTCTCCCCGTTAGCTAACGTTAGCTTAGCTTGCACGGTGTTCCCAACTCCAAAGCATCTTCACTCTGATTCTCTGGGCTCCGTTTGAGGAAGAAGGTTTGGATGGAAGGCACACTTTCTAAAAAAGTTGCCTCCATCTCTTTTCTCCGCTTACGTTTGGTACAACCACTTGTGTCGCTATCTTTCACTTCCCTGCTCGCGCAGAGGACAGTAGGGGCGGAGGCGGAGCAACCTGTTACCACGGTTTCCACACTTGCACTTGACCGATTAAATCATTCTATTTAGGTTAAAAAATATCAGCGTGATTTTTATTGGTTATACATTATGTCATTTATTTGAAATTTGAACAGGAGGGATTTAGGGGAAAACGTTATACAGTATGCTGCATTCACATGGAATCAGGCAAAGGGCAGACGGCATGTTAGTGGACAAGAGAAGGATGGTAAAACTTGGGCGAGGCCGGCAGAGAACACCGTCCACTAAAACTGTAGAAGGCAATGCCGTCCAAAGTTAAAATATTTTAACTTTTACCATTCACCGGCCACGGAATACTCAACCCGATGTGACGTAGCTTCAAAACAGAAAAGAAAACATGGCTGGACTCGACAACGAAAAGCCAGTGCTTTTGGTGCAGCAGCACCCAGAATTATATGACCAAACTTTAAAAGCCTACCATGATGCTTCCAAGAAGGCGTACATATGGGATGCGATTACCGCAGAGCTGGGTGGAATACTAGTTACGTAAAATGAAACATAATGTTATGAATTGCATTATTAACTTAGCAATTTATCTGGCTAACATTGGCTCTCTGTAGCCCAAAAACATTGCCATAGCAACAAGCACGTGTCACGTGTCACGAGTCACGTGTGTCTCATTTAGCCATTGTGCCGTTCCGTCGGACCGCTTGTTTATTTCTCCCGCTCCGTCCAGCAGATGTCTCCCGTCTGCCGTCTGCCGTCTGCCTCATTCCATGTGAATGCGGCATTTCCCTTGCTGCGCAAACAGCAGCGCCTGCTGATCCTTGTGTCATTTCATTGCTCATGGTGTCTGCATCAGCACTGTTACGCAAATGGCAACACAGCCTATGATTTGTCGACAGACTTCACCCTATGCATCTTGCTCTTGGTAAGCTACAGCTAACAGCTGACAATAACAACAACTTTCAACACAGATAAATGGATAAATAATCACAGAGGAAATTCATTATTGGATTTCTGACTTTTAGAAAGTCTCCAAAAAAGACACTGCTGTTCCGTTATTTTCATGTAGACTAATGGAGATATTCCAATAATAGCAAAGTACTTTTTTGGGGGGAGCATTTTTAAGCCTTTAATTGATAGGACAGACAAGTGTGAAAGGGGGGGCAGCCTTGTATAGGGGGCACCTGCTCTACCACCAAGCCACCAACGCCCCACAAAGTGTGTAATTTGATGTCATTTACAATATAGGTAACCAGAGGGGATTAATTAACAACACTTATTTCCTAGAATTGCAAAGGCATGACCCGCCCTGCTCTCCCTGTGATTGGCTAGTACTTATTGCCTTTGTTGCATTAATTTGGTAGGGGTTAGACAAGAGGAGTCCAATAGGTTGGGTTTATGGTAAAAATGTCAGGGTAAACCAATCAGAGATAGAGTAAAGGTTGGTATACACTGTGCAATTTTGGGCTGTCTCACACAAAAGATGACCAACATGAAAGAAACATGGCTACATCTCTGGTTGTGGCTTTAATACGGTGGTCCTATGTCGCACAGTGAGTGGTTCAAAGATGACTATTGTTGCGGACAGCCTGGGATAAAACTCTGACAGTGTCAGAAACATGGAATGACCATCTCACAGTGTGACTGCTGTTACGACCTACGTCTATTAACCAACCTATTGAAATGTAGCATGAAATGATGCACTGATGCTAAACCTAAACAAACGGACAGATAGCGGCACAACCCACAAAAGAAAACCTTGTGAAGTTGTGGCAGTAGAAGCTCTGCCTATATGATGTGTCCTCCAGCTCTTACCATGATTGCGTAAAGACGAGCGAAGAAGCATTGAAGGAAATAGCAGCGGAGTTGCAGCTGCCAGGTGAGCAACCTAGCAGCGAGCAAACACACACAGACACACCACAGTCTATAGTGCCCACACAACTTCTAATGTGGCCCTCTATACTGTGCTCCACAGTTGGAAAAGTAATTACCCATGCAGCATCCTTGTGTACTTAGAGTGGGAAGCTATTGCATCATACGTCATAGCCTGCGAAACAGTAGGCGCTGTTATCATACAGTCTGCATACATCAATCTATATGTCGTACCCAAGTTTATTAGATCCATGTCACACAGTGTTGTTTGTACTATACTTATAAGATTGCTTAAATCTCACAGTCTGTCGGAGGCTTGACGCAGAGTAGGGCATGTGATTCCTTTGCTGTCCTAGGAAACACAGATATGCTGGCCGGAGGGATATGTAACTCACGACTGATTGGTCAGGGCTAAACATCTGGCTAAATAAAAAAAAAGTGACACTAAATGCCGCATCAGTGTGACTATCAGGCCAAGATGAAAGCGGACATAACACATGGATCACTTTATGTTGTTAAAGGCTTTGTGATACAATTGACCTATGGCTAAACCCCGCCCTCAAATGCGATGTGCCAATCAAAGTACGTATAGCCATTCCCACACACGGACATTCTCTGCCTGGACATTCTTTGAAATGCATTACAGACAGTCAGTTTCATTAGGTTTTATGAGCTTTTTCTGAGATTCGAAGTTTAAAAATGGTCAAACGGTGTGCATGGGGTAGCTACATGCAACTCCAACACAAGGCATCCTCAGAGGCTGGGTGACAGGGTGTATTTTTTACCCTAAACCATATCTCAACCGAGAAAAGTGTCTCCTTTGGATAAAGTTGTGTGGTAACGTTAGACCACAGCATCAACTCAACGTGAATAAGATTAACAATGATGTCTACATCTGTTCTAAGGTAAGTCAACATCGTGTTTGAGGCAACATACTGTCACTTTGCTGGAAAGAAATATAAAGTTATCTTTAACATCTCTAGCTAACCTTGTTTGCTGAGTTGTGGCTAAGCCATAGGTCATGTAGCTAAAATACTAAATTGTGTTTAGCAACAGTCTAATTAGTGAGAAATATAAAGAGAAATCAGAAATCATTTTAGTAATATAATGTCTATCAGGGTATACTGTACTGCATCAGCTCATCACAGATACCAGAGCAGAATAAATTTTTTTCACAGTAGACAATTTAACTTGTCAAAGCAGAAAAAAAGCACAGGTGAAACAAATTTTGTCAGGGCTCTGTTCCATCAAATGTTCAAGTTAGCCAGCATGCACAATACCAAGACCCTGAACCTGGCTCACCTTACTGAATGCAGTAATCACAGTGTTCTCACTCCATAACATTCAGTGACAAGACAAATGGAAGCAAAAACACAAAGAATGGTAAACAATATAAAATGGCTAAACCCTGATAGATTGCAAATATGATGTCACAGGCAAAACTGAATCTTCCCACCTGTACTACCGCAGCTGTTTGTGTGAGAAACTGATTAAAGGCAAGATTTCAACCAGAGTAAAAGCAGGCAATCCAGAAATCTGTGCACTCTACGATATACATTTCCAGAGGTGTCTCTTTGGTGTACAGCAGCAATCAGAAACATGCACAAGTCTATACAACAATTATTGCTGATTACTAATGGACTCTTGATTTGCCTTGTAATTAGAACACACAGAGAGCACCACTTGTCTGTGTGAAAATTCACTGAAAGCTGATACTCAAATTAAGTCTCAGTGCTTCAGTATCTTCAGTTCATTTGACAGCTAAATGAAAAGTGGTGATAAAAGTATGCAGCATTTAAGAAATTACAGCACTTTACTAGACATAAAGCCAGAGAGATTTTCAATCTGAATCTGTGCCATTTCCACAGCTTTAGAGTGAGTTTATTTGTTTAGCTGTTTGGCCAACAACTTTACTGTTTTGGATCACTCGCTTAATGTGATGGTTCTTTTGTGAAAATCTGCTGTTAACCCAGTGTTTGCTTATCACTGTTATAATATCTGAACCATGAAATCACAATGACAGATACCCAACTTCAATAACTTCATGGGCCCTATTTTGATGGTCTAAAGCGGACAGCGGAGGGCGCATTGTCCATGTCGCAAGTGTTACTAGTCTAACTAGCAAGTGACTGGGACACGCCCATGCGCTGCACGCCTGGCGCTTTGCGTTTTGGACCATCTAAATAGGGCCCCATAAGTCACAAACCATGGCAACAACAAGCATGTCCAAGCTGTGTGCATCACCTTTTTGTGTCTACTGGAAACCATTTCCATTATGTTGTGAGCTTCTTGTAGTGCTTTTTCTAAATGCTGTGCATGTGTGGTCATATTGATGTTTACTAAAGTGTTAATTTTGACTTTTTTTTTTTTTTTTTTTAGATTTAGTTGTAGTCTTACGCTCATAACTTTTAGTCAGATTTTAGTCATTTTTATCCTTCATAGTTTTGGTGGAGTTTTTAGACAATGAATATTCTAAATGTTTTAGTTGACAAAAATTCATTACATTTTAGTCGTTACTTTTATTCAATATGTTTTCAATATGTTTTTTCTTTGAACTTATCCAGTTCGGCTAATTCATGTATCAGAAATTGTAATCAAGGTGAAAGGTTATATAAATTATATAAATTATGAGCACACACTTACTGATCACCATTTGAAAAGCTCAGCATCTCTTTATTTATGGTCTCAAAAACTCTGACACCACATATAACTAATCTGAGACTACTAGGATCTGTACCCAGGTACACTGTAAACTCTGACTTTTTCATACCACTGTTACGAGAAATGACTTAAAGCCTTTGGAAACACAGTTTGAAATAGTAAAAATGCATATATTATATCAAAGTTGTGTCTCATTAATCATCCACAAAAGTCTGAGTGAAAATAAGCATTCATAACTATTAGAAAACCTGGTTTAAAAACAGCTCATTTTGGCGTGGCAGATAACACTCTGATTGACAGCTCCCTCATTTTGATTGACATCTCCCTGGTTCAGCAATAATCTGTGTATCATTCGTTTTTCAAAATAAAACCAAATATGAAAAAACAAAATAATGACTTGTTTTTTCAATATTTGTTTACAGAGCCAAAATGAAAAAACGGATAACGACTTGTTTTCAGATTTCCAATTTTCTGTTTAAATGGAAAATGAAAAAAAAAAAAAAAAACGGGCCGGATTCGGGCCTTTCATGCATTTTTAATATTTTCATCTCTCTGGAAGCAAATTTTTTTTGTTTTGCAAGCACTGGTTTTTTGTCGGACCGGTCAGAGTGACAACTACATCCGGTTCATGGAAGCTAACGCTTTGGCTAACAACCGCTGCATGTGGAGACTGCAAATTTGGAGAAATTGTTCAATATGAGGTAAGTTGTGCTAAGGTAACAATACATGCCAGCTTACTGTTTGCTTCTACAGCTGATATATTGGAATAGATTTCATGTGGCGAGTAATTTTTACGTTATTTGAAGATTTATGTTTGTCGCGACTTGCAAATTCACCACATTCAGCCATAACGGAAATAACGCTGTATTTAGGTTGATTTCAACACTCACATGCATTTTTTTGGGAAATGCCATGCTAGTTAATTTCTATAAACATTATAAAAGTAGCATGCTGGGATATAAATGCATTTTTTGTACTTTTCCACAACACAAAACAAAATGAATGCATCAATGTTCTATGGGAAGCAACCAGGTGGACTTCAAACCAGGGTTCCACCAGTCGAAAAATGACGACAGCTGTCTTGACAGTGGGGATAGTGATGAAGACTACACTCCTACACCACGTTCGCACTATCCACTAAGCTACCGATGGCCCGTTATCCGTTTTTTCCATTCTCCATTTAAACAGAAAATCGGAAATCGGAAAACAAGTCGTTATCCTTTTTTTCATTTTGGTTCTGAAAACAAATATTGAAAAAAAACAAGTCATTATTTTGTTTTTTTCATATTTGGTTTTATTTTGAAAAACCAATGAACGAATGATACACGGATTAGCAATGGCTGCCACAAATTTAATCCAGCTGTACAGAGGCTTTAATTACAGCCTGAATTATTTCTTAATCTGCAACATGTTAGTCTGCAGGTTTAAACTTGTGTCCTCTCACAGAGTTGCTGATTTAAACTAAACTTTCATCTCTGTCAGAGAAAATCTGATCCGAGTTCAGACTGTTTCTTTACAGCACAGCTACACTCACAGATAATTGAGCCTCCTACCTCCCTGTCAGACAGCATCAGCCCATAAACTTTCTCCAGACAGCCCAGACTGAGTGGAGTCTTGCAGGGATCAGCTGTGAAGTCTGGTGGCCAGTGGCTACTTGTCTGCTGCTAACAGCCACCACTGCAACTAACAAACTCCATATTATCAAGATCTATTTTTAGCTTGTCATTGGCACATTTTCACCACAGAAAAAAGGCTGCTCACAAAAAATATTGTCATAATATTTGTCAACGAAATGAATACTGGTTTACTTGTGTTGTCAAATTGGTGGGGCTGTTTCTTCATTTGCCTGTGTTGTGTCTATTTGCATGTGTTCATAATCTGCAGTGCATTGAGCTCTAAACCCACCATACAAGTGAGTTGCAGTGCTCAAAAGCTGAATGATCATGACATTACCTATTGCTATTGGCAGCTATGCATTTGTGTATATCAGTTATTTGCATCTGCATTTATAAATTTATCAAATTATGATTCAGGTTATGCTTTAAATATGTAGAAATCATTTAAGGGCCTAAATATTTTAGGTAATACAGAAATCATGAAAAAAGGACACATAAGAATAACTTCTACTGACACACAAACTGATTCCTCTCATGTGACTTAATGGAAATGAGTTTGGTGATGGAATCTCCTGCTCCCTCTGATATGAGCCAAGATGCAGATTATGAGGATTCATGACAAAATCTTCATGAATGATGACACAAGCAGAACATGAAAGGTAGTTCCAGTTTCTTTTCATTGAACACATATCCAATAATTTTAACCATTATGTAGGGCTGTAGTCTCCTGGTCGACTGGTCAATTATTTGGTTGATATGCTCTTGTCCGACCAAATTCTCATTGGTCGTATAATCGCTGTGTTACTTTCATAAGGAGAAAAGTGCTACATCAGTAGCCCTCCACAATTAATCCATTATTTCCTGCAGCAGGAGGGACAGACTGAGTTACCAGTGAGAATGGGGGTATTTTTAAAACACCCCTTTTTTTACACAATGTTGAACTCGCCCGCCCTAATGCTGAGCATCGCGGTGATGCAGACCTCCTGTCTGTTTCTGTATTTCCCTCAGTAGAAACAAAGCTTGTATTTGATTATATTTCACGGATAAGAAACAATAAATTGTGAAGACGGTAAGCCTCCACTAGAATAGCATTTTAAGTTGTGTGTGTGAGCTATCCTTTAGGGATTTATACTTGGGGATTTCTCCTGGCCTCATATGAATGTCGCTAGGCTAAACTATCGCTTATTATTATACCATGTAAATCTATGTTTCAATGTATCTATGTGTCCCGGGTTCTATGTTCCCCACTTAACCCTGCAGAAAAGGTTCTATGTTCTCTGCTTACACAAAAAAGGTTCTGTGTTTCCCCGCTCAATCAAGCGGGAAACATAGAACCCTTTTTGTGTAAGCGGGGAACATAGAACCTTTTTTGCAGGGTTAAGTGGGGAACATAGAACCCGGGAAACATAGGGATGACACCGTTTTGTCGGTGAATCTTGTGAGTTGTAATGGAGCCAAATTATGTGCCGTTACCTTTGTTACATGTTGTAGTTGAAGATTATGTACGACTTCAGTCGACCAAGATTTTCTTTGGTTGACTACAGCCCTACTATTATGGTGTGTCAGAAGACAAACACAATCTAAAAATCTATTTTATTGTCAATAATCATATAATTATATATCGTAAATTATTGTAACAATTATTGCAATTGCTGTTTCTTGCCTACCTCATGATTTGTGTGTGATTTATGTAAAGTGGCTACTGTAACCTCAAGTACTAGTATCTATCTATCTATCTATCTATCTATCTATCTGTCTGTCGATCTTTTTTCAGTCAGTCAATCTTTTGGTCAACCACCTAATTGAAATAACTCAACAAGCATTGGATGGAATGCCATGCAACTAGAAGATGAATCCTACAGACTTGGTGAAACTTTATCTAGTGGCCACGGTTTTCGCACGTTCATATTTTTGGTAACGGTGATCCTGATGTATCAGTTGGCAACTAAAAGTGAACAACACCAACACCCCAACTCTAACCCTAACTACACTCACAGAGTGTTTTAAGATACCTGTATGCCAGCACCACACCGTCAGTGCTAGTACTAATTGCATTTCAGACAACACAGGTACTGCTGAAGCCAGTTCATATGGATATTCGAATGACATTTATGAACAAATTATGGAAAAAATCTCACCAGGCTGCCAGCCAGTCTGCAAAAAGTCCAGCAGACAGCCGAACTGAACTGTGTATTCTACTGAACTGAAATCATGACACATCTTTCAGTTATAGCAACTGTAATGAAGCCAATGGTGGATTTCTGCAGTGTATTTTTTTTAATTTTCATCAGGATGAATGTAGCCATCAGCAACAGAAACACCAGTCAGCTCTTTGGGCTGATAATATGACATCTTAACTTTATTAACTGGGCATTAGGGGAACATTGTCCATCAACTTTGACCCTTTATCACCAAGCATCACTGATGCAAACACAGAGTTGGCTTCCCCTCAGTCCAACCAGAGTCCTGTACTCTGTCAGTGTGGAACACAAGTCGCCCCTCAAATGCAACAGCCACCATACGGCCCGGTCTCTGCGAGATGTGGACACAACAGGCACCATTTCCTGTTGCTACCTGGGTAAGCCTGAGTCCTATTTCATCCATTCTACTTTCCTGCGACTGAAAATCAGCCAAGAGTAATCTGGGTAGCAGATGAGCCCTAGGTCCAAGCAGGGTTAGCCTTGCACCTATCCTGGCTTTTTCCTCTCTTCCCGGGGCTGTCACCTGCCCTCAGTAGCACTTGATCTGTCTGGTCTGGCTGTGTGGTCAGAAAATCCCGTGGGCAGTGATCGTCTCAAGGTCCACTGCACTTAATCCGGTCCCCAAGCCTTCTCTGCTGTTGGAGAGTGTATCATAGGCCATATGTGCTCCAGTAACAAATTGCTGTGGAATCTTGGGCTTGTTCTTAAAGCAATGTGTAGGTCTGATAAGACTATCTTAGCTAAAAACTTGTCAGGGAACCTCCTCAACCCCTGCTTTGCTCCTCTGAACAGAAATAATTTTTTTCACCAACGGTGGGATAATCTGCGACTCATGGAGGTTTGCAGGGTCATTAAACTTGAACCAAACTACATGAAAATTAAACAATCTGAATGCATACACGCTCCAGCTAATCTCAAACCAATATTCACCAAGGACAGGGTATAACATGCATACATTATTGCTGTATTTGCTGATATCTTGAAAGTGTTGCCAAGATACTAGACTTCACACACACACATAAATATAACCTAAAATACATACACATAATTCTTACATGCTGTCTGTCATGTATGCACTGAGGAATTGTTGCTATCATGCATGCAGCATCTGTCTGCCAGTTGTTTTTGATACTGTTGGGAGAGTAACAGGAGAGATTGCAATCTGATACACAGAGGAGGCATCTTGTATAAATGCAAACATCACTGCTGCCTCTCAGTTTCTGTAAACCAGTGCGTATCACACTGTGTATCATATTCTGTAGGAGCTGTATGCCTGACAGTGACATCTTGTTTGACCAAACAGACCTATCTTTAAAATATAGGACATGACAACACTGCTGTTTTCTGTATCATCAGGAGGCCGACACAATGCCTGGGTATCAAATTGGGTCAGACAAAATCGGTTGATACCTCCTATCAAAACTACTAACACATTTGCTAGAAGCCATTTTCCCAGGGCTGAATGTTTGGAGCTCCAGCAGGGATGCATCCGGCATCAGAGCACTGAAAAATAGAAGAAATGAGCTGCTGAAATGGAGCATTTATACTTCTGCCGACATGCTTGAAGAAGTGTAAGAGAGGATGTTTGTTAGCTTTAGGAAGATCTCTATGACTCCTCTGACAGAGGCCGACAAGAGAACAGTTCATGTAAGGTTTTTCTTTGAAAAAGTTGATGCCCAAGAGGTGCACAACCTTCTGTCAATATGATCAAAGCACCGGATTACAAGATACAGACAGAGCCAGACAGGGAAACGTAATGCCATGTCTTCATGCAAAGACAGAGGGTCCATCTTTTGCACTGGTGCCCTACTGACACCTGCATGGAATTCAGAGGTGTTTCTATTGTTTTGTCCACCCTGTTTACATCAGTTAGGGTAGGCTTTAAAAGAAAAACACATATTTGTATATTATAAATGTGGCTCTGAAGAACTAATACTCCACTTCTCAAGCATTTCATGTGTACAAGTGAGCCGTAGTGTAGCTGGACGTTGTGTATCTGTCATAACAGTTTCCCCAGGCTAATCCTGACAGTATGAGGACCAAACCAGGCATGTTGTCATGGATCTGTGACTGCTAAAATAAACCTGGTCAAATGAAATCATCATTTAAAATGATATTGCTTGGGTGCAATAATGATCTGCACTTGTCCACGATGCAACACCTGTTGTGAATTTTGCACTATATTAACATTTTCCCTGCCAGAGTATTATTTTAAAGTTGCCAGCCGCCGCAAGCATATTTAATCATATTGAATAACCTTTCAAGACCCACAGAATGATTTGTTCTGTCACTATTCAAACAGTATATACAGTATAAACCATTATATACAGTATGTCATAATGAATAACAGACCTTCTGGTTTTTATAAACAAAGGAAACATTTCATTCTTATTCCATTCCTTTTTTTATCAAGGCTTAAAATTGTGCATTTTCATTAAAAAAGGAACATTTCAGACAAAAAAAATGCAATTTTTTTGTCGAAGATAGTCATTTTCAAGGACAATTTTTTTTTTATGTCTTATTTCCTTGTGTCAATTTGCATTGTATTAATGATAGTAACAACAATAATAATAATAATAATAGTAATAATGATAATGATATTCTGTTTGAGGTATAGCGGAACATAGTGGGTCAGTGTGAATACTGTTGTCTCCCTCTCCTCTGTGGTCGTCTTGTCCGTGTGTCACGGTCACCACCATGGAGCTCCTGTTTTGTCCCACCAAACTTGTTTGCTTCTTCGTCCAAATCAGATTCAGAATATTGATCCAAACAGAAACTGTCAGACTCTGAGTCCATCAACTTTTCCACAGCTTGAACAACTATAAACTTTTTCATCACTGCTGCCATTTTCGTGCAGTTTACAAGCTGCTACATCTCCTCTGTAAACATCATCTTCCGGTTTCCAGCAGATCTGCCTCTTTGTTTGTTTTTGGACATGGCAGTGCTCTTCTATGTCACAAGATGTGTAACAGTGCCCCCTATCTTATAACAGTGAAAACACAGATTGCTGGAATACTGTATCTCATCAATTTCCCGCACGATATAAATATTTCATATACTGCCATACCGATGCAAAGCTGGGACAAAGGCTGCAACATGTCAGCATGTAGCACAACACATTATACAGTCCTCACTGCTCCTATTAACTATGTACCCCTTTCACTAATGCCGGGTTCATTGTTGAAACAGTCATTTTTGTCTGTTTTGGCAGTCACTATGAGAGATTAGGCAATTGTGGAGTCATAAAGTTGTGCAGTGACTTGGCCAACAGACATGACAGGCTACACGTCGGTCCACAACCAATCACCGCTGGACATTTTTCACAACATGCTTGATGTCATTGTATTATTCTTGTCCTATTTTTACTACTATTTTTATTTCAGTCACTATGGCTATTCATGTGCCAACCAAAATGTTATTGTAGTAATGTAAAAAGTGCCACCAGATGGCAGGAGCTGGATATGAAGCACAGCATGCAAGGTACTGAATCCTCCACAACAGGTTCCTGCAAGTGTTTCACAATAAAAGCCTGTTTAGAAAATCTCAGCCAAAGTTATAGGGTTTTTTTGATTTTAACAGCAACAGGAAGTGTTTGCCATGCCAGTGTGCATCTCTCCTCTCAAACTCTCTGCACAGCTCCGCCCCACTCACTCACCAGTTCTACAGCAACCGTAAGAGAGACACAGACCTGCTACTCTGTTTAATCCGTCTGTCAATTAACCTACAGTACGACATCGGTGTATATGTTACACATGCTATGCTTAATCAGTTGGTGAAATGAATGAAATGACCACAGATCCTGTCTTTGCATTCTATTTTGATCACAGTCTGTTTTTATATTTATGTGCCCTTCAAATCTCAAATGTAGTCTGACTTGCAACTGAACATGTAGCCCAATTCTTAGAAAATACCCAGATATATATCGTGTATTGCCATTCAGCCTGAAAAAAACAAGATATGAATTTCTGTCCATATTGCTCAGCCCTACAAAAAACAATGCGTGACACGTAAATAATTTGAAACACCAAGAATTGTACATTTACAAAAATACACAGCTGAATGCATGCTGGGCACATCTCACTTGCTAGCAAGTTACAGCTGGTAGAGGCTCTGTCGCTATAGAAAATTTGAGATCAAGGGAAAACCAAAAAGATCAAAGAGCCACCACAAGAACTTGTGACCAAGAGAGGCAGTGTGTCTGCTATTTGGGAACTTTTTGGTTTTAAAAAATCCTCCAGAATCTTAAAAATACTGCAAGTAAAATTTTGGTCATAATGCCCACCATTACAACATGTTAGCATATGTCTGATGCTGAATGTAATAACCTGTTTAGCCCTATCTCCAACATTTTTTTAGCAAAAAACCCCCGAAACAAAACAAATGCACCTATTTTTTTTGTTTTGTTTTGTTTTTTTTCAAACCAAATTACAAAGGAGAGCCAGAGAACGTGAACAAACTGATTTGAAATCTGTGTGACAAACAACTTGGGACTAAAGATGGAAATACCATTTATCTCCAAACCCATCTTAAAGCTCACCATCCAACAAAACATGCATGACACGTCTCCACTTCCCCTTTCTGTACAGAAGTGAAGCTAAAATATCCTGGATATGGTTGCTGCTATCTTCCTCTGGTGGTGTTGTTTGGAACCAGGGTCTGCACTGTAGCAATTTCCACCTTATCGAGTTTCCCACCAAAACACTGGTCTGACCAATTGCAAGCACTGATCCTGTTGTAATGTAATGTCATGTTGTTGTTGATAGGATTAAATAACTAAAAAAAACAAACTCATCAGAAAAAAAAAGACTTGAACAAACAGTAGCATGATAAAAAACAACCTTAAATGACAGAAATCATCTTTGGGAAAAATTTATTTGGGGCGTACTTTACTTAGTGCCCCATCCATTAACTTGGAGAGGGCGGGCTTATGGCCTATAATGTAGATACTGTAGCCATCAGGGGGCGATCGAAATGTTTTGGCTTTACTTTTGGGGAACTGTTATGTCGTCCATCTTTATATACAGTCTACGCTCCATCCACAAAAAGCAGCTGGAACCAAAACTCCTACCACAGTATGCAATCAACCCTTAATCATCAGGGTTTTCAAAATGCAACATTAATGTGAAACTGAACGGGGGCAATTTAATGTGTTGCTGATTAAAAATAATCTCAACAGTGGATTGATCTGAGTTATTCATCATAACATATCCTTAAATCAAATACAGCTTACTGCCTATACACTACCTGCATTGCAACACTTGTCACCCACTCCATAGATATTTATGTTATGTATGATATTTATGTCTTGCTCTCTCTTTAGCTTTTTTTGGGGTGATAATGTTGCATATTAGTGTTTCCCTTCAAGCAATATCATCAGTGGGAGAATTTCAATATCACCCAACCCTGGATCCTCTCCTTACTATTCTCAAATGTATTTTGTCCACCTCAGTCTGCTATTGTACAGCTGCTCTACTGTATGACAGCCAGGGTCCACACTGCCAGTAATAATTCAAAAAAGGACTAAGATTAGACCAAATAAATTTAATAAGGGCATCCCTAATCACAGTGTACAAGGTCTGCTAACACCTCGTAGCCACAACATCTACTGTTGTTGCATATTTTAAAGTACATGACAGCTACAGCGGTAACTGTGGAGCCTCTCTTGATAGAGAAGGAAAAACCAGAACTCATGCAGCGTTCAGATCATTTTCATTAAAAATAATAAACCGGGTTGCACTTGTTTTTATAAAAGTGATTAACAAACTAAGCAATGCACAGATTCAAGGACAGATCCCATATGCCTTACTAATATCCCAGGAGATGATGCCTCAGGACAGCTTTATGCTATAGTACATGCATAACTTTGTTAATGATTAAGACATATTTGCACTTCTGCAACAAGAATCCTCTAATGACGCAGGGAAGTGTAATGAGGAAAAAAAGGATGATTCTCTCCTACATCAGAGGGGTACTAGCTGAATAAGTTATAACTAGGTAGTGAACTATCCAATTATGCAGAGTAGCAGCATATTTAGCCTAATTAGCTGTTGTATATCACTGTATATTTCTGAATTTATTCAGTCAAATTGTGGATTCAACATCAAAGAAATTAAGAGTTAGAGTTAAAATCCCATTAGTTGTATAGTTTAAGACAGATAGGAAACGTGGGTGAGAGAGAGGGGGGACGACATGCAGCAAAGGGCCACAGGTCAGAATCAATACCTGGCTGTTGCAAGCGGTGCACACTTTACCTAGTGAGATATGCACCATGCACCGGCCTCCCCACTACACTGACTGTAAATCCAAAATAGCAGTGAAAGCCGCTTTACATTGAGTGATATTGGGCAGTACAAGATGAATGTTGACCACTTTGAGAGAAGTATGGGGAAATCTTTAGTTGTCTTAAAGCAGTGGTCTTAGATCAATCTGTAAGACATGTCCACTGATGACTGAGCTGGGGCAAGCAAAGACAGGTAGTGCCATAAAGTTGGGACCAAAATCCTGCACTGTGATTGCTGCTATGACCCACGTCTAGAAACAAGCCAATCAAAATACAGTATGAAATTAAAGCTGAAAGCAGCGTTGGGCAGGACCTCGGACTCCAGCTCACGTAGACAGTTAAAGACAAAAGTTTTAGACGATTTTAGACCCTCTGCACTCTAGCTCACAGCTGACAATTTCTCCACATTTGCTCATGTTACTTCCAGAGGCACTAGCTCACTTCCTGTTGGATTTAGGTCAGGGGTGTAAGTGCGTGATTTGTAGGTCTCGACCAAACGATCAAGCCAGTTTTAGATTAATCTTTATACGACATTCCTAAGGGCCGCAGTAGCCATTTTAGTGTGTCTAGGTGGAGAACCCTTTTTGGCACTTTTGGGGTTAATTTTTTCATTTTATCAAATTTTTCACCAGTACTACATGCGTGCCAATTGTGGTGAGTTTTTGAGCAGTTTAGGGGGTCAAATAAATGCACCAAAACCTACCTTTGGCTGAGGTCCCGAATTACGCAGATGACATTGGCTAGTAGGCCCAAAATATATTGCCTCCAACTCATTTTGCAGAATTTATTTTTTATGTTGCTCGCTTTTCCCTCAACCCGCTACACAATCTCTTCTTTGTCCTCTTTCTAGGTTTGTTGTTTTCGTACATTTTCCAAAACAACTAATAAATAAGAGCAGTGCACAGGAAGGAGCACCTGGGTTTTATATTTTTTTTAACTTTACATCATAACAGAAACATCCTCACATAGTTGTACATGCCTCAAAACTTATATTTTAGAAGCTGGCACAGATTGTTCCTCATTTATGAAGCAAACGTATGACATAAAACTGTTGAAGTGGCTTGCCTACCATTGACATTTAATTAACTGAGAATAAAAAAACATCATGCACACGAGTTTCTAATCATTCAGCAACAAATAATTGCTTTTGAGCTACCTATGTGGCCTAGCTTTCTCCAATATCAGTAGGGTTTTCTAAATAGCTTATTTCAAAGGCAACAGAGTGTAAATAATGTGACACTTTAATTTGATTTTAAACAGGGTGTTAAATGTGTGCTCTGATGAGCGCTGCAAGGGTTTAGAGACTGAAATTTTTACAGTTTAGCCTTTTGTGATTCCTAAGAGCAGATCTAGGTAGTTTCAGTGTAAAACTAGAATCACTGCCTAATAGTTGTATGACTCAGCAAACTAGTCAAGTTGCAATTACAGTTTACAAACGTGTCTGTCCGGACTCATATGTAATCATGGCAGTTGATAATGCTTCAAATGTTGCTGGACATGGTGGACACCAAAGTTTAGAGTCACCAGTTCAGTATCTGGCCAAGAGCCAGATGCATAGAACTCTGTGTATTCATGACTAAGACCGTATGCATGTGTAGCGATTGTGTACTCTCTCTTGCGTTGTGTATAATCACAAGAAAAATCAGTCATGAAGCACTGTTGGCACCGGCCGTTTATTCCCACATCTGGCAGAGGAAATGTTTTCACAGTCAGTCTTGGCCTCATTCATATAACGTGCTCTCACACAGGGAGACAGCGCAGCCAAACTGTTGCTATCTTCCGGGGTACACGACCCTAGTCTGCAGGGGTGTTGTGTTCACTGACCATAAAATAAATCAGTTTCAGAGAAAGTAAAATAAGGCAGTGTGAGCCATGGCAAGTGGGATCATACATACTGTATATTAACTCCGTTACACATGCACAAAGACAGAAATGTGCATATGCATTCTTTTCATCAGATTTATAAAGGCGTGCGTACACCTGATTCTGTTATATAAATCTTGATCATTGTGGCACCAGGCACATGTGCACAAGCCTCGTTAACACCTTGACCTTTGACCGCCGATTTTTCCAAGTTTTTTCAAAATTTGGGGAAATTCCCCTAATTCTATCACATGTGCTGCCCTGGGTGAGCCCTCTCCCATTAGTCCCTCCTAATTTTCGTTTATTCAGATTTGTCCTCTTTAGTCTGTCTGGTTACAGTGTCTGGTTACAGTTAAAAAAAAAAGGAAAATTATGGTGTTTTTTTTTTTTTTTTTGTAAAGAGGCAAAGGTAAGATGAAAATCATGATGTGAATTACAGCACTGCAACAATAAATCTCTGCTTTGGCATTTGCCAAATGCAATAACAAAAAGATGACCTAAAAGTCATGAAACCAATTACAGATGAAATAAACATTATGTATCATGTATGCAGATTATTAGGCAGGCCTTCAATCATATTAAAACATACACAAATTTGGAAGTATTTTATTTTCATTCAAGATGTGTATACAAATATTTGAACACTTTGCATACTGATTACGCTCATCGCACATTTCCCCGAGCCTCCCATGCTCTATTATTTCTCACTTGCTTCAAGCTGTTATTTCCAGTCACCCTCTTGCCAGAATTCTAATGATAAAATAGCAGAGCTGCAGAAACTGCTGCTTCACAATCACTTTGAGGTATTAGTACCACCAGTGGTTGAACTGGTGGTCAAGGGCTGTCACCTGCAAATTCCTCTCACAATTGACACCCCATTCCTTCTTGGGGCGTTAAAAGGCACTTTAACCAAAGCTGCTGAACTGTAAAGGAATATAAATGAAAGTACAAACCTCAACTCAAGTCTCCTGTTCTCTCCATCTCCTATTTGAAGGGGTTTTGCTGTGTGTGAATTAATATTCTGATGAAGAAGCCATTTTCAATTACTGAGCGGGGTTTCTTCTGTAACTGAACCCAGCTAAATTTAATAAATGTAATGCCTCAAGTCCACAACGATGCAGATTGAATATTTTGGTCACAGAGCTGCTGCTGACTCCACGAGGGAAGGCTTCCATTCCTTACAAATTTATGGTATCTAGTTTGAAGAGCTGATAATTTCTGATGAAACATTTATGCACTGAAAATAAATTGCTGTGGCTCATGTTGCTGACTCCCTTGTGTCAAAGGAAACATAAAACTTATCAGATGCAAGTGATTACAGGACAACAACAACAACAACTTAGTTACTCTTCTCTTGGGAGTATTCCCAGTGCTGTCAGTATATTAGTCACTGTGCATAGAATTATTTCATATGAACTTTCTTCTCTTCTTTCAGGACAGCAATTTGATCTGCTGTTCTTAGAGATCCAACTGTAAAATTTGGATGTTACAAGAAAGTACTGTAGATATATAGGTGTGGACTCGAGTCACAAAATTGGATGACTTTAGAATTGGCTCGATAAAATAAAAAAAGTCTTGCAACTCATCTTGGATTTAAATACCACTGACTCATGACTTCACTTGGACTTTGACTTGAAATTACTTGATACCTGCCCCCAAGCCCAAAAATTAAAAATCATGTTATAAACTATGCTATGAATTGATTCATTTCCTGTCATTTCCTGAATCAGCCAACATTAATACTAATCATTACCAGCAAAGCGACACCCGACTCCCCAGATGGTCCACCTTGTTTGAACCAAAATCCAGCACCATCCAATTAAGTTACAGGAAAGAACCAAAAAGGTCTGACTAAATCACTGAACCCCAGTTCAACAAAATCAAATACGCAAACGTACTGTTGAAAAAAGCTAAGTAACCTTTTAATAAACTTGTTTTAAATATAATTTTTTAAAGAATTCATTATTTTTGTAAATTTCACACATAACTAATAACTAACTGTTGTTGAAATGGCATTATATTTTGCAGAGAGCGCATTACGATTTGTTCGGGACTCTAAAGTCAATGTGTAGGACTCTACTAACTCCAGACTTGTGACTTCTGACTTGCAAGACATAGGGCCGTATTCCCTAATATGTGTGTAGAAACGCTCTTACAGTATACATAAGTGTGCATATAAATCCATCATCAGGTTCATGATATGTGTGCATTGGCCAAATTTATTCTTGCCACCGTGTGTATGTTAGTGAATCAGAATCATTCTAAATTGATAGGTAGCTGCCTGCTATCTGCAATCAGCACACTGCCATGCCCCCATTTCTCTATAGTAGGAAATGTGTTTGCCCAAAGGTGCATTGTGGAGAAAGCAGTGAAATTGTTTCTACGCACATATTAAGGCCAGAGAGCATCTGTAAATGTCTTGCCAGTCACAAACAGCTGATAAGCCATTCGTGTTGGTCTCTGATGCGCCCTCAAGACACGGACTGCAATATCATCCAGCAAGGTTGGATATGCCATCTTAACACCTGCTTTGAGGTAAATCAGACTATTTTATACAGTGGTATGCACAGTTTGGGCAGCCCTGGTCAAAATTTCCTTCACTGTGAATAGGTAAGTGAGTAGAAGATAAGTGGATCTCCAAAAGGCAAGATTGGTGAATAAGTTTCTTTTACACAATTTTAAACTGAAAAAAGGACAGGTGCAACATGCTAAAGTTTGGACATCCCCAGACATTTTAGCTCTCAGACAACTTTACCACAGCCTCAGCCAAGTCCTAATTAGTTTGTTAAGACAATGGCTTGTTCACAGGCATCGTTAGTAAAGGCCATCATTAGGAAAGTAAAGTGCTTTCAGGTAGCTGTCTCCTCAGTTCGTAATGTAATTAAGAAATGACAGTTAAGAGGGACTAAGGAGGTCAAGTTGGGTGCTGGAAGTCCATGAAAGCTGTCACAGAGAGCTGCTCGTAGGATTTCTAGAAGGGCAAATCAAGACCCACATTTGATCGCAAAAGACCTGCAGAAAGACCAGACTCTGGAGTTGTGGTGCACTGTGCAGTGACACCTTTATTAAAGAGTCATCAGAAGAAAACCTTTCCTCCGTTCTCACCAAAAAATTCAGCATCAGAGGTTTGCAAAGGAACATCTGAAGGAGCCTGATGTGTTTTGGAAACAAGTCCTGTGGAGTGATGACGTTAAAATAGGACTTTTTGGTTGCAATGAGCAAAGGCATGTTTAGACAAGAAGGGTGCAGAATTCAATAAAAAGAACACCTGTGGGGGCAACCAGTAGCAAACCTGGTAGAGCAGGGGCCCCATGTACAAAGGCTTTGTCCTTGCCGCAGCGGTCGGGAGTTCGATTTCAACCCACAGGCCTTTGCTGCATGTCACCCTCTCTCTCTGTCCCTTCATACTAATACTGTCTTATTGATTAGAGGCAAAAAGCCCTAAAAATATCTAAGAAAAAAAAAAAAAAAAAAAAAAGAACGCCCGTCCAACTGTTAATCACAGTTGGTCATGCTTTGGGCTTGTGTTGTAGCCAGTGGCATGGAGAACATTTCACAGATAGAGGGAAGAATGGATTCAGTTAAGTTCCAGCAAATTCTGGAAGCAAACATCACGCATCTGTAAAAAGAGAGAGGATAGCTTCTACACCAGGACAATGATCCTAAACACACCTCAAAATCTACAATGGACTACCTCAAGGGGTTTTGCGATGGCCCTCAGTTCCCGACCTAAACATCATTAAAAATCTATGGATAGACCTCCAAAGAGCAGTGCATGCAAGACGGCCCGAGAATCTCACAGAGGTTGAAGCCTTTTGCAGGACGAATGGGTAACGAACTGAAAGACTCTTAGCTGGTTACACAACGTGATCAGCTACTGTGCTACTAAGTTCTTACCTTGCAGGTGCCCAAACAAGCTTGATTTATTTTGACACTGGAAAACATTGAAATTAAAAAGTATTCTATCTTAAAATACTGAAGAAATGTTTCATCTTTAACTTTATGCCTTTTGGAAATCAGTTCATCTTCTAGTTAACTATTCACAGTAAAGAAAATTCTTAACCATGGGTGCCCAGACCTTTTCATGCCACTGTGTAATCCTGCATACCTATTAATAGGCTACCAATTAAGAAGTAGGATACAAATCTACATGTGCAATTTCTATAAAATAAAAACAGACACTTATTTTTTTCATTAAGAATTGATGAAAAAAATAAAAAATAAGGTTTTAATATGAACTGCATTAAGTTAAAAGGCATGTGTTTCCATTTCTGAGTATCTTGAGTATTTGTGCATAGGTGGTTCTAAATTTGTTTGCAGAATACTAACAAATAATGTGAAGAAAACATTGATGAATTCCAGATTTCTACTAAAATGTTTGTATGCATGGTTTGTGAATGAGGCCCAATGACTTGGTCCCACCTCTAGCCAGAGCTATATAACCCATCACTGATTTAGTAACATGGAAGTCATAGTACAACTGTTATTTCACATAGTCCGCACTGAGTGGATTTCTTATTACACTCTGCTGACAATCAGTGACCTGACACATATGAACAAGCAGTAAAATGCACCAGAAAAATAAACCGTCAAAACATGTTAGCACACTGAACCGAGACTGGACTCCTCACTGTTTCAGATGCTCTCTGCTCTGCTCGGACTGCTTTGCTATCCTCTGCCCTCATCCTGTTTGAACTGTCTGCTGCATTTGACACAGTATGCCGCTGCCTCGTCCTGCCTGGCACTCATGCAGAACTTGGACACTTGGAAAGTGAGGCTGGAAAAGCACAGTTAATCTCCGACTTTTCCAAGTGGTCACATCTCTCATACCTGGCTGCCACCTCCTCGTGAGTTTGTCCTACCATCTACCAAGCTGCTGAGCTTTTATTGTCCATGGAAACTTTGTTTTGCGGTTGACTTTACTTTATGCAACATTTTGATGCAATATTCCATATTAGTGGTTTTAATTGTCTTAAATGCAACTTTCTCCACTAAAAAGTCTTAGAACTAAGCCTGACTACAGTTGCCTCTGAAATTAACATTCACTGGAAATTCAAATCCGCTCTGTCATTGTGTCTGTCTCCGTGGTGCTGACACATTCAAACCCAGCCTCAATCCATTCCAGACAGTAAACCATCACACTATCAACTCTGCCTCAATTTGCATTGCACTCACATTGTGTGTGGTTCAGGTGTCAAAGCCCTCAAGTCGTGTCCATCAGAAGCAAAGGAAGAAGTAGTCTGACGTTGTTTTAAAGCCACAAAGTCTGCCAAGAGAGGCAGTGTTGGTGGTTGAATGGCTAAACAAAATGTTGAACATGAGTGACAGCTGTTTACTACCAACAGCCTTTGGTTTGTTTTAAAATCACCATTATTTTCTTTAAAGTTGTTTTTGAGGACAAACCTAACTTTTTGTGAACAATGATTTAAGTTAGACAGAAAAGCAAAACTGTTTAACCACTAAAGACATGAAATCCTGTGTTTAATCAAATGCTTATTCAAATGTAGTATGCTTGAGTTTTTTACATAGTTGTCGTGTAATTAAAAAAAAAAAAAAATACAGTTTGGCAAAGGCCCAGAATTAATGCTTAAAATTCCTCAAACATTTTTTTTTCAGTAGTTTAGAACAGGCTCAGAAATATCTGCGTTAAGTGGAGAAAAGAACTGTGACAATCCACTGTGACAGTGGGCAGCTATGGTATACACACCTGCAGACAACTGGTGGACAGACGGCTATGGTATACCATACACCAGCTGAATGGAAAATACCAAGAACTCTGTACGAGGCAGGTGTGACCCTATTAGATAACATTTAAAAAGAACAAAAACAAAAAAACTTTGATTCTAGTAATTACAGGTCTGTAATTGGTTACAGGTCTGTAATTGTTTTTTTTGTTTTTTTTAAATAAGGTAAAGAATTAGGGAAAAGGAGAAGAAATGTGAGTGAAAAAAACTGTTAGAAGCAGAAGCAGCAGCTGTTGGTGATGTGTGTTTACTTGAACGGTAAAGTCAAAACAGCTATGTGATGTAAAATCAATTTTGGAACTGTATATTAATAAGTAAACTTGATATCATACACATACATATACTGTTGACAGAGGCTACTGCTGTAAATTAATATTGGGTGTACAGTTTATTCTGTGCCCCAAGTCAATGGTACCCTGAACCTCCTCGCAGCCACAGCCAGACTCCAAGGATGCCATAGCAACAAGCTATTTACACCCTACAGTCCAAGCTGAAGAAAAAATAAAGCAGACACACAGACTTCACCTGACATGTCTTAGCAAAAACCTACAGGAGCAATGCCCACCAACATTTACCATCACTCCAATAAAATTCTGCATTTGTCATGAGGGGATGAAGGCCACACAAATTTCATGCAGCCCCTACCAAATGTATTCTTTGAAGTACATTATAGACTGAATCATTGTGATGTTGCACAAACAACAACAATCACTTCCATATAAACCACCATTGATAGATTTAATTTATTTTAGGTACTATGTTGGGTTAGGGTTAGTTACTATGCTTTGCCAGCGTCTTTGACAACCCAAATGCACCTGCACCAAAGCAAAACAATGTCCTGATGTGGACAAGGGCTGCGGCAAAACATATTTTAACCACCTAAAAACATCAGTCTCAGTTTAAGTGTACACTGTATTTGGAATATTTTCTCTGCTTAACATTACACATTAACTAATTGAGTCTGTGAAGTAAAATTACTGTTTTTGTCAGTGAAGTCCAGTGGCTTTGAGATGACAGCAGCAGTTCCCTGTCAGATAGAAATGTCTAACAGCAAGGTAAAGCAGTGAAAATTTTCACAGTATAGCTGATATAGGATACTGATACAGCCCCGACACCAGAATTGACAGATGCAGGGGGTGACCGAGTTGCAAGGAGGGGGCGGTGTCATACAAAAAAAATCCAGCAAGAGGTACATGTGGTTCGTGCTCGCCACCTGGTTGGGAGATTGCGTCATTTTTTCGCGTTTGCTACCACAATTGATATTGCGCATAAAAGTAGAAGTATCCCTAGGGAGCACCTAGAGCACTGATGTATTTTCTATACATTCAACCACTGCTCAATGCATACACCTGACAGTAAGTGATCTCATGCATAATGCCACACAACCAGATCAACAAAACCCCAAAAGCCACGATCAAGACATCTCCTATCTGAGCATTATAGCCCAGACAGCTTTATTTCCACACAGCCAAACATCCAAACATGGCGCAACTTAGCGCTGTAAGCCACACAACAGTTACCAGGTCAAATGGTCTGAGAAATAGTCTGGCCAACTGAATACAGAACCAACTTTTATAGACTACATTTGAGTTAACACATAGCCATCGTCATGTCATACTGATACCAGTGGTGTGCCTTCATCACTCACTCACTCACTCACTCACTCACAGCACAAAAATGGTTGTGCTATTTATTGAATCACACAACAACAAAAAAATACATTTTCCGGTAACACATTTAAGAATAGAAACTACACAATCAGATCATATGTAATGAAGTGAAAATAAAATTATGAAACCTGAAACAATAACAATATCACTATTTATCTTGTATTTTGTCACCCTCAGGGAAAAAAAAAACAAACCAAAAAAAAAAACACCAAACCTATTTACCTGCAAACTGCTTGAGGCTGTTCCTTTAATCAGACACTAATTAAATACAAATATCTAAAATCTGTGAAACACATTATTTAAGCCTCTGATAAGCTGATAAAGTCATAATAAATATGCATGAGTAAGACAGATAAACAAAATGAGCAATTAGGTGTGTGGCCTCAGCATAACCCAGGTCTTTTAGACATTATACTGTGTATTCATCTGGCAGGCATGATTATGTGAAATTTTTAGTCAGGCCCCAGAGGTGAAGTATCATTCATGTGCTGTAACGTATGCATACACTTAATCCCGTCTAAGTGTGTGTGTGTGTGTGTGTGTGTGTGTGTGTGTGTGTGTGTATTTGTGTGCATACATGCACAGGATCCTGGCACAGGAGTTTGCTTGCACTCTGACCCGCGACTAATTAGTGACTGTAATCTGCAGGCTCTCTCTGGGATCTTGGCTCCAGGGCACCTGGGTCCCTGAGTATTGGTGCCCACCTGGCCGCCTGTCTGCCTCCCCACTGACACACAGATGGTTTGGAGCAGAGCGTGCTCTTTATTACCTGCTTGTTCAGAGTGTGTCGAAACATCATTCCATCAAGGAGATTAAGACCTTTATAACACATGACATTAAACTCTTACTTAGCATTAAATTTCCAGTCTGGTATCCCGCTCACTTTGGACAGGAAAATCTTATCTTCAAAGACAGACATGTGTGTACTAAAACAGGAAATCTCTTTAGTCTCCAATCTTCAATGTAATTAGGTACCACTTGGTGGAGTCCATTGGTCCTGTTAAACTCTCTGATTCTGGCTCATGGGGCTTTTGTCAGAGTTATGGAAAGCTTTGAACTGTGATTCAGAAAATGTGAGTGTTATGCAAAGTTGCCAAAGGGCTGTGCATGTCGCATTTTTGTGCCCACAAATTCATTGCTTTCAAAGTAGATGCCCCACAGGTGAGCTCAAACTCCAGAATAAGAGTGTCGTGGCGGGCACACGATAGATATGTCACTAATACAAAAGCCAATCACAGTCTAGTATGCGATGCTGACAAAGAAACCTGAAACCTCAAGTGCAGAGTGGACTCATTAGATGACATGATTTAGAAATCTCAGCCAGACAAATGTTATATTTCACAACTACTAACCTGCCACTGATGATAACAAAATGTTTCCATAATAGATTCACTGGGGAGTGCAATGGTCAAACGTTAATGACTACATCAAATTTGACAAAGTTTCACTGCACATTACTGTACGGAAAAAGTCAGCTCAAATGATACTGTTACACAGGGCTATTCAATCGGTGGCCCAAAAGCTACATATGGCACCAAGGCCTGGTGCCAAACAGCTGTGAGGTAGAACTATCAGGACATAGTATTAGACTGTTGTATTAAAAATCTCTGACGGTTTTGTTCTTTTATCAGTATCATGGGACAGCCTCTCTGTTGCTGCCTGTATGTCACAGACAGACAGACAGACAGACACACACACACACACACACACACACACACACACCAGAGTAAAGTCAGTGAAAAGATGAACAGAGACTGTGGTGCAGACAAAGTCAGTAGAACTCAAAGATTACTCTAGTTGATGAAAACTATGCTTGTTTAGGTAAGTGAAATTCATGTAGAAAGTGGTACTTCAAGTCGCTCTGTCCCAATCTTTCATTCACCACTGATACGTTTACACAAATGCAGTGAGCTAGGCTCACAAATAGCGAATTGTTAAAGACAAGATAAATGAAAGCTGTCTGTATGTAGTCTAACTCTTCAGCTTAGTTTGCCATACATCTTAATATTTATACCAGAGTTACCTGCAGGCAGTGAATCACATCAGCAGAAGAAGGGGGGATGATCAACTTTGTGAGCCACTCATTAATACATATTGTGTAACTGATAGACAGCCAAGTCCAGCCTGCTCCAGACATTGTCATTAAAAATTGGTAGTCACAATAGTACTTCACATTATAAGATACACCAGCAATAGGATACATACAGTTGTATAATGGATAAATCCCACCACTAGTTGACAAAGTGAAAACAAATCTGTGTGGGTGAGTGCTTTTCAAAGAGCCTATTCACACGTCTTTGTCTTCTCTGCTGAAAATGTGAGTAAATCTAGGGGAGGGTTAACATGTCTCAGGTGCTACTTGTCTTCTATGGCAGCTCATTGTCTCCTTCTGCCTCTCGAGCGTCACTCAGTCCCACCCTTACAAGCCACAGTGACACTCTCTCATAACAGAATGATTGCTGAGGGGAAGATTTAACTGATTATACATTTTTAATTATTCATAGTACAGTGTCCTTTATTTTAAAAGTAACAACACTGAGGAAGACATCTGTCTAACCCATCAAGCATGTGGAGGACATAACTATCAAAGCAGCTTTGGAAACTATTTGAATTAATATTAGAAGAAATATTTTGAGGTTCAATTTTACAAAATGACAAAAGCGGCAGTGATAGATGACTAAAGATAACCCCTGAACTTGCCTAAATTCAATGTTTAGGCGATTGTATACACATATATTAAAACCTAGAATACCTGCTGGATTTGTCTTTGGTTACTGTCAATATAATATACCCTGTGTTGGACCGATACAGTAGTAACAGTGTCGCTCTGTCTTCTGCAGGGAATGGCAGCTGCTTTCACCAGTGATAAGGGGATAAAGAGAGACTGTAAAGTCATCATTTTCACCATTAAATGCATAAAGGAAATCACTACTGCATTCAGGAGAAAATAAAAATGGTCCTGCTCCTGAGAAATAACCTTAAGTAATGGCCAGAAAAGTGATTTTGCAGAACAAAGTGATGTCACAGTCAAATCAGCCTTTGACCTTTTAGGTATAAAATGTCATCACCTCATTATTTTGTCCTATCAGACACTGTAAAATTCTATAAAAAAAAGTGTATGATTTCTTAAACTTTGACCCAAAACATGTTTCATAAAGTGCAAGTGGATGTGTGTACCAAATTTGAAGAAATTCCCTCAAGGCCTTCTGGGGAGATGGCACTCATGAAAATAAAATGAATGCAAGGTCACAGTGACCTTGACCTTTGAACACCAAGATCAAATCACTTCATTCTTAGGTCCAAGTGAATATCTGTGCCAAATCAAAAAAAAATTCCCTCAAGGTGTTCTTGAGGTATCACAAGAATGACACAGACAAGGTAACAGTGACCTCAACTTTTGACCTTTGATCACCGAAATCCAATAAGTTCATCGTTGAATCCAAGTGGTTGTTTGTGCAAAATTTGAGTAAATTCCCTCATGGCGTTCTTGAGATATCACGTTCACAAGCTACAGCTATTGCTTGCATGCGGGCATAAAAGAATGTCACTCTCTAAAAAAGGTAAAAGGCAACATTCATTACGCTGCTATTATGTGGAAAGTCTGGCATGTCAGTTTCCAGCTGTGTAGAATGCATTTAGCAAAAGCTTAGAATACTTATACAGTTACGGTCTAATTTGTAGCTGCAAAAGCATTTCTTATTGAGACTAGAGTAACCTAAAAATAATGTTGGCAGAATGAGAGGTTGAGCTGAAAATTTCTGCCTGACTTGATAATCTCTATACTGACTTGAAAGCACAGACAGTTTCGGTCAAATTTATAGACTGACAGTGCCACTCTCTGTCTTGTTTAAGGTCAATCCAGCTCACTCAGTACATCTCTCCTCTCCTCTCTCTCTCTCTCTCTCTCTCTCTCTCTCTCTCTCTCTCTCTCTCCAATTAAACGGAGTACACTGATTCTAGGAAATAAAGCATTTACTGGGGATAAGCCACCACAAGTTAACAGAAGACTCGTGGGCATCTATAGAACCCATTTTCATTCAGATATCTTGAGGTGAGAGTTCAAAGGACCCCTTTGTAAATGCCCATGCCAATTCCCTCATCAAAATTTAGCCCGCTTCCTGACAAGCTACACCAACATGGTTTTTTACCAATGGATGCCTCTGGTTGTCTAGTTTCACAAGAAACCACTACTTTAGATGCCAACTGCATGAGGGGAGACTACCAGTTGCTAACCATTAAAGGAAGGCAAACATTATTGACCTCTGTGATTAAATGGCCCGCCCACAATCAAAATTCTGGCGCAGTGTGCAATAAGTGTGTGCAGTAGGAGACAGAAGAAAAGACCAGCTACTTTCTCCATACTGAATGCTCTCTCAAGTAAACTTAAAATCTTATCATCTTAAAATCTGCTTTAAATATTGCAGAGAACACACCTATTGTTTGATTCCTCATGCCATTCCTTGTAAGCATGTTAACCTTTTTAAAATAATGCTGAAAAGGTTCAAGTGGATCAAAGTCCATTAAACTGGTGACCCTGAATGGACTTAACTGGTAGACAACAATGTCAATTAATAAGTAAATTGTGCATGCAAACCATATATAACGATATTAGTATATTCATTTTGTGTACTTAGTTTGAGAAGAGACATCATTGCCTTGACAGTTATATTTGAGGTTGCTTATATTCACAGCCCATGTTGACTCAGCTGTCTGGGAGGCCAGACTAGACTCCATTACCAAGCTGTCAGTACATCATGATGAGGAGGGCACTGCTTTCTAAGTGATAATGGAGCTGATGTGATTGGCCCTGACTGAAGAAAACAAACCACTGACAATGAAAAATAATGGATTCCTGTTAATCTCACACCATTTCCAAGTGTCCCCCAGTTGTATTACAACAATGTGATTACATTACATTTCTTAATTTGTTTAGCTGTTGTTGGCGTGCTTCACTGTGACTGGCACAGCTATTTCAGAGCTCTGACATCGATGGGGTGATTGGCTGGGAGTGAACTTATTAATCATCACACCCCCCACTTTCTACTCCATTTAAACCAGCCTGTTTGCACTTTGCATTGCTGCTCCTATCAATACAGCAGGCAGCTGGAGACGCCCACACAGTGTGTGCACACAAGGTTAGCAACCACTTTGCATTTGTCTTTGTGCATGTGTGATTAAAATAGGGCTATGAATAAGATTTAAAAGAGCACTTAAAAGAAAATACAGTAAAGTTAAATTAACTTTGAAACAACATTATGCAACTTTTTTTACCCTAAAATTAACAGCTTGACTTGTATTAAGGAGAATGATGCTTCTGTCATTTCCACTCAACACTCCAAACGTCTGCTCACAATGTAATGTTGGTGAGCTGGAGATATTTCCTGGGAGAGGAGCATTACACTTTCTAGCATTAAAGAACAAGCCAACAGATTACAACCGTGTTTCCCCCATGGCTTGTTTGTAACTGTAGACTTCGGTCATATACACAAAGTGTTATTCTTGTTGTATAAAAAAAGTCTCAAAAAAGTTGGTGAAAGAAGCAAACATTAGCTTGGTTAGCTCTGTATTGTCTGTAATGTTATGGACATCATGGCTGAGGTAAAGGTGACCAGAGGACACTGGCGAAAGAATCATTGTTTGTAAAAATCCAAACTTCATACACTATTAGCAATGCAAGAACTATACTATGTAACTGAGCAAATCAATGCAGGGTTGCAAATAAGCCTATAGGCAATATGACAAGATCATGTTTCAAAACAATATCATTTGGCCACAATATTGGACATCACTATAGACTGTAAAAATAATGATAACATAGCTATATTCAATTGTACAATGCCCGTTATGAATTTTGTGTTATATATAGTCACTATCTGTCTTTTTCTTGCTTTCTTGATCAGCCATACAAATAGAATGAATAGAAATGTCACTGAACTGCTTACATGAGCGGAGCGCATGTAGAAGGAGAGCGGCGAGGAGCGCGGAGCGAAATGACAGGTCGAGACATTCATCACGTCATGTATACCCACAAAGAAAGCTCCAGGATTTCCATACACCCACTTAAACATGTGCAAAGATCCGTAACAATATAGTTTTGTGACAGAACCTTAACTTCAGTGATTTTGTTTTGCAAATACCGGGTAAATAACTGCAATAAAATACATTTTGCAGGGGAATGCGTCTCCTCTTTTCCCCTCCATTCATAAAATTCAGGAGCCAGGATGAAGTTACTGAGGGGGGCAAATCTTTATTATGCAGCATAGGTTCACACAGTGAGTTATAAAGAGCGCGCAGCCGTGCGTAATTGTCGCGCGTAATGTCAGCTCGTCGCCGGTGAAACACAATAAACTACAGCCTATATCGAATATGCTACTTACAAGATTAAGGTGATTTCTGAGGTTTGTTGTGCCCCCGCAGTAGGCAAGGTGTGCGTCACAAATCTGGCACACTGCCTTGGTTTTGTCATTACTGAGTTTAAAGTGTTCCCACACTGCTGAGGTCAGCTTTCTCTTGGCCGACGCCATCGCTCCGTCTGAAGACACGACCAACCGCTGCAGTGTACGAGGTGCGAGCGGGGAGGGCGGGGGGAGCGGTGTGTGCGTGTGTGTGTGTGTGTGTCGGCGGGGGGGTATCCGAGTAGGTGAAATGGCACTCGGATGCCGGCCAAGCCGAGTGAGTACTTGAGTACTCGGATATCGGCTACAGCCCTACTAATTTGTTAAACAATAAACACTGAATTCACAGAGTTGTGTGAAAATGTACAGGGCTGCTTTTTCCCCCCGTGATCTGCCTCTCAGCCGCTCGCTGAGCAGCAACTCCCCCTTGTTTGCGGAGGCAGCTACACTGGTGATAAATCATGTTTCAACAAACATGCAATTAATGGCATCAAAAGAAACAGGGAAATAAATAATATTTTAAAATGGATGGATTGCTTAAACCTACTACTTCACTACTCATAAGGTCGTTAATGCAAAACCTCACCTCAGTGAGTTTGCAAATTGCCGCTAGTTGGTTTGTTTATACAAAAAAACGTAGGCCTACATCTGCATTACCCCCATATTATACATCAATGCCAATAAAACATTCCAGTTGAGTGATCTGACTTATTGATCTCAGTATGCCACTGTGCAAAATAATGCTCACTGCCTATATATTATGGCCACTTTGCAGCCACTGAAGAGCATTAAAACATGTCTCTCCAGTCCACATCTATTAGTATGTATTTGCGCTGTGTTTTTCTTTTCTTTTATCATTGCATATTTATGTTTTTCTTAAATAAATATCATCAGCAACAACATTGCCCAGCTGTAGTTGCAGACTGTTTATTCACTTACTGACTTAAGCTGTAGTTATTGGTCTCACACCTTATGGGAGAAGAACAATAATCCAACAGCAGAGTGTACATCCGTGCCAGTTTATTTATGAAAGATCTGTGTGCAGGCTGTGACTTTATCCTCCTGTCTCACAGAGGTTTGTAGTTTTACAGTACCATAGAGCAATTCAGAGGATATTCAGGTTCTAAGATGAATCAACAAATGTAATGCTTTTTCTTAATTATCTGAACAAACATATTTCACATCTGGTCTAATGAAATTAACAAGGACTGACTTAATGACCCTCATGACGCCAGATCCTGTTAGGTGTCTCAGCCTCCCCAGCCTCCACTGGTACTTTTTTTCAGCTCATTACAAACTGGTCATTGGGAAGATGGGACTCACTGTGAGTTTAGATGGAAGCCAATCTTGTCTGGCCTCCTTAATAATTATTAAACACTTCCGTAAGATAAATAACATTGATCAATGCTTTACTGCTCACAACACACCTTTAACCTGCGAAGACTGAACTAAAACGATAGGCATTACCAGCTGCACTGGATCTGAACAAACACTTAACATCAGTCAATATTGAACTGACATCGACAGAATTTTACAGAAAGCCTGAATTCATACAATTCTTATGGCACTACTAACATTTGCCACATTGCTCTGCAACTGACACAACTTAACAAATGTAATTTTCGTCAATGAGTGAATGAAACTAATAAATGTACAACAGTTTTTACGAAGTAAAGCAATATTTTGCATTTAAACAGTTAAAGTGTTACGATGGACATATAAAGTGTATTCCTGACATGTGCCTGCGAATGTTTTCTCTGCAAGGTGAAGACCAAAATGGTTGTCCCCTTGGTCCAGTTGAATTTTCTTCACTTACATGCAGCCATAACTGGCTGCGCTGACAATATGCTACACCATATTTATTGGATTGGGAAGCAGACATTCCATTTACGGCTCCATGTTCACCTTTTTTTTGAAATTTTATATTCAGCATGACTCCCTTGACACCTTTGCTGATGCCAACCACTGGCATGTATGCTGCCTCTGCATTATTTTTCTCCTCACTTTTGCAAATGTATCCGCTATTGATATCTTTTCCATAAACACTGTGTGACAGCGCTGATTTCCCCAGAGTCATATTACATAAGGTGAAATTGGTTCAAAGTCCCTTGAGTAATACACCACTTGTCTCCTTGTATTTTGAGCCCAACCTCACCCCATAACTCCTTGTGTGTACACACAACCACACAAACACATGCACACATTAACACATACACACGTACACAGATACACACCATAAACTTCTTCCTAAGGCAGACCAAGTAAGTAAGCTGCATGCCGGTCTCATTTTCCCCAAAGTTCACTTTAAGTCTGCTTACCTACTCTCAAATAGAATGGTGAGTCTAAATCACAGAAAATAAAACTGCAAAACAACCACATCAATCAAAACTTGGCATTTTCTAAACATTCTCACATTCATACTTTTCTAAAACAGACTGAGAATAAGGCATGTTTAGTTTATTACTGCTAAAAAAAAATAATTTTTCCATATTTCATACATACACCCTATCAACACAGTATCCAATTATACCCTCAGTTGTTGTACCAAGAATTCTGTTACTTTAATAGCTTACATTAAAACATGAGTACATATTATTGCACAATATCTTGGCATTTTATATGATAACAGTAGCCCTAATGACCAGGGCCTTTTTCCCACCCACACATAAACTGGTATTCATAATGGAACAATGTGTGGTGAGAGTTTGCCCACCTCACACATACTTAAGACCAGGCGTACGCACAGTTCTAGCTGAGATAGCTGCAGTTGAAATGACAAGGATGAGATTACATATAGGCTTAATTGAGAGAGGGATATTTTACAGGCTGCATGTGTAAAATATCACTGAAAGGCGCATTCATAGGGTAAATTTTAAATTATTTCTGAGAGATTAATTTAATCATTACTTAAATTTATATTTATCTCTCTGTTAGTGATCATTTCAATTTATTGTTGCGAAGTACTTTGTAAAGTAAGTTTCTACATGAGCAATGTGAATGAATCATCCTTGTGACATTTCATAATAATGATGATTGAGATTTTAACTGATGATGGTTTATGGAAATGTGATGAATTGGTGGTACAGATGCTACAAATACCCACAGCTGTGCGTAATGCTGCCCCTCCACCACTGGAAAACCTAACTGATGCAACACAGTTATTGAAATTGCACTTTATTTACTATATTTCTCATTGTCAAGAAACTGGTCAACAGATAAAGCACATACCATACGTCAACAATGCAGTTACAAGATAAAACACTACATAACATAACCTGCCTGGTCGGCATCTCATTCTGTTACCTTACTACTATAGCAACATTAGCAACACTGTTTTAACAATATTCAGCTGGAAAAAACCTGCATGCACGCTGAAATTCAACCAAGTTGTTCTGCATAAACGTCATCTGAGATGCAGTGACTTAAACCAAGGGTAAGGAAAAGGCCATATAAATGATACATGTAATTTGTTAACTTATGAATGGAGGAAAAAAGTCTGCTAGCTGCTAGGCTAATTTATGCAAGATAAATATGCTTGAGCTAATAATGGGTCACTAGCAAAAAAACAATTGACATGTCTATGAATCATGACAGTTTTTACAGAGCTGAATTTGATACTTTTATTAAAGGATCTTGTTGTGAATCCATGTTTTAAGTTTGCCTTCAGGGCCTAAAGCCAGATAACCTCCACATTTTAGAAAACAGATCATTGTTTGAGTTAATTTTGAAAAGATCTTTTCTTAACAACACAGCAGCACATGGGATCTTAACTTATCCCATGTGCTGCTTTATGTGTGTTAGTGGACTCAATTAAAGGTAAACTGTAACCGCTCAAGTGCAGTAAAGTTATTCACATTATTTATGTGTTGTGTTTTCCTATCTATTGTCAAATGTAAAAAAGAAAGGGGTGGCAGCTTCTTCTGAAACTGATTGTGTTAAAAGGGCATAAATTTTGTTTCATAATGATCTTACGCCCCTGGATTGCATCGAATCGAAATTGTGTCAACACCACAATGATTGAGAGTTACAAAACAGCTTTATAAATCTGATTAAATTAATGCCTATATATAGGACTGCTTTTGTGCAAGCACTCTGTTTTAGTTGTGAAGTTGTATGCATCTGGTCGCACGTATTTTAAGCATTACAAAATGTGCTGTATTTTGCAATATCACAGTCTAAAACTATAGCTGACACACACGGTATGTATTCATCCAGGCATCCCTTCATCTACATAATGCACACTGAATTTTGCGGAGGATTGACCAACAATAACTGTTATGTCTAATTTACATTTCAGGAGCAACAGAAATTACATACGCTGCAAACTTTGAACCTCTGTGATATATTCAACAACAAAAAAAGTATAATCTTATCCACAGCCATTTTTCTACAACTGCAAATTCCATAAAGGCTTTGTAAGACATAGTGGGCCTTGTTGTGCAGAAACACAGTGCACTTTGCATTATGAAAGTGTCATTTTCTTCAGGTGAATTGAGAGTTTTTCTTTGCTTCAGACCATTTTGGCAACTCACAGTGCACTGCGATGGAAGAAGAAGTGTCATGAGTGTTATTGACATCATTGTTTTTCTCTTGACCTTGATTTGCTCTGCCTGCAAGCTTACACCCACATGCTATGACCAAGTGAACAACACACTGTGCTAGGCCCTTCCACATTCAGTCTTTTTTCAATGATGCATTAATGGATTTTCGGCCACTATATTATAAAATAAGACTAATGTCCTGTTCACACATACGTGCTCAAAAGCTGGGACAGCAATAGACTGCTATTCATTGTGAATGTGACCGAAACTTATAGAGATTTAAAGGGCGCCCAGTGGCACTACATTGGAGAGTTGGGAAAAGCTCAACTTTATGTAATTGCCCCCTGACATAATATGAATGACAACAGGACGAGAGCTTGTCACACTTGTTTAGATTTGCACAGACACAGAGAAGTTTGTTCAGTGCTCTGCTTCACTTGTGGAGTGGGCATACACATTAAAAGATGATTTGAGCCGGAGGTACTGTCACCGAATATAAAAATAATGTTACGTCACTTTATTCAATAACCATAGCTGCTGCTCTCCAGTGTTAATGTATTCATCCGGCACAATCTTGCGACTTAGACTTTGCAACCTATAACTTTACAACAACTAAACTGTAATTTTAACACACAACTAGAATTAAAACCTCATGGTTGTATGCCAGCGTGAATGAGTCAGATTGCAATTACAGTTTACATCCATGTCTGTGAAAATATGGATGCTTCAAACACATTCTCCTCAGCAGCACAGACGATCTATACAATCAGCACACTTTCAAAGTAGGCACCCAAGTTTGGAGCCACCAGTTGTGTCTGACCGTGTCTCCCCTTCAGTTCCTAAGATATGACACTGAATAATGGCCAAAAGTGTTTTTACACAACACTTTGATGTCACGGTGAATTTGACTTTTGACCTTTTGGATATAAAATGTCATCATTTCTCTTTTTATCCTAGTAGACATTTGTGTGAAATATTGTCATGATTAGCCTGTGAATTCTGGCGTTATGGCCAAAAACATGTTTTGTGAGGTCAGAGTGACCTAGACCTTTGACCACCAAATTCTTATCCCTTAATTTTTGAGGGAACTTCCTAAAGGCCCTCTTGAGATATTGTGTTCAAGAAAATAAGATGAATGCTGTGTCACTGTGACCTTGACTTTGACCACCCAAATCTAACCAGTTCCTTGTTAAGTCCAAGTGAACATCTGTGCCAAATTTCCAAAAATTCCCTCAAGGTGTTCTTAAGATATCACATAAATAGGAATGTGACAGATGCAAGGTCACAGTGACCTTGATCTTTGACCATCAAAATCTTATCAGTTCATTGTTGAGTCCAAGTGGACATTTATGCCAAATTTAAAGAAATTCTCTCAAGGTGTTCTTGAAATATAAGGTTCACAAGAATGACACAGACAGGGTGACAGTAACCTTGAACTTTGACTTATGACTACCAAAATCTGACCAGTTCATTTCTGAGTCTGAATAGGCGTTTGTGCCAAATTTGAAGAAGTTCCTTCAAGGTGTTCTTGAGATTTTACATTCAAAATAATGGGATGGACAGACGTATGTACAAATAGACGACTACGACAAACAATGCTTCTGGCCATGGCTATCACCAGTGCAGAGGCATAAAATAAGCCCTTCTCTCTTGTAGCATGGATTGTGCAAGCTCGTTTCTCTTTAGAATTCAGAATATGCGGTTACAATGTATCAAATAGCCTGGGTTGCAACAATTTAAACCTGAACCGTGCTGGATTACTTAAATTGCTTCCAAAAAAATGGTCCAATGCTCATACCATCTGCAAACCAGCAGGGTGGACTGCAGCAACCTCATCATCCCACTTCCAATGCCTATTGGAGGGGGGATCACTTCCAGTGTAGACTGAGGACTACATAAGATAAAATATTAGGCTATGGCTTGGCAGGATAGCATTGAGTTCAGAGCTTTTTATCCACGCTAATGGCATGGCTGTAGGGATGGTAATGTTACTTTGACAGTCCATCACTTTGGTCCAGTATCTCAGATTGGCATTGGATGGTTTCACATGAAGGGTCCTCAGATTGTGAATCCTTCTGACATTGACAAGTCCTTGACTTAACCTCTAGTGCCACCAACAGGTTGACATTTTTATTTTGAGCAACACATCTCGACAACTATTGGGTGTATTGCCATGAAATTTGGTCTAGACATTTTTGACTTTGGAGATCCCCTAACATCTAACACCCTGGTCATTTTTTTTGTCTGTCCAGTACAATGGTTTATCAATCAATCAAACTTGATTGCAGACTCCAACGTCCAAATAGACATACAATCACATACAGTACATAAAACAAAAATACAATAAAAAGGCATTATATCACATAATATTAAAAAAGTACTTGTGGATATTCAGTAAAAGGCATCTAATAAATAAGAGCAGCAAAAAAAAAATGCAATTTAAAAGGTGCTTATATACATTTTATAAAAGGCACAAATACCAGTGTTTCCATATATAGGATTGGTATCTAACAGAACTACATCTTGGACTGGTCAACTGTATAATAAGATTATTCTGGGACCCCTGCAGTCTACATATAAACTTAAACATCAGTCTTCTCAGGGTGGCCTGGAAGGTGTTTATCCCTAAATCACAAAAAAGCTCGCTGGCACTACTGCCCCTGGGCTGCTTAAGCAGGATTCTGAGGCAGTCATTATATGCAACCTGGAGTTTGAGCAAGCTCTCTTTCTTATACCTCACCCAGAGGGGGGCCGTGCACATAGGGGTGCAGTAAGCTCTAAACAAGTTCACCTTCACTTCACCAGAGCAGTAGTGAAATTTTCTCACGAACATATTGGCTTGGACATATAGCATTCTTCTGCACTACCGGGAGATATAATGGCCAAATCATCAGCGTACATAAAGTGGTTGATTAAGGTGTTACCCATTATGCACCCTGTTCTACAATCTCTCAACTGCCTTGACAGGTCATCCATGTACAGGCTGAATAGGCCTGGGGATAGAAGCCCACCCTGCCGTACCCCATTGCCAACTCTGAGGAGAGAGGATAAGATACTCCCCCATTTAACCTGCACAATCTGCCTGTCGTACCAATATACCAGGATACGTATGATGCTACCCGGAACACCCGTATGCTTCAGCTTGGTGAAGAGCTTGTGATGGTTGGCTCTGTCAAATGCCTTAGAGGCATCAATAAAGCCTAGCAACATTGCTGAGCCCTGCCCTCTGTACTTTTCTACTGCTTCTTTTAATGCATAAATACACAAATCAGTACTGTGCTTGCTCTTAAAACCAAATTGGTTGTCTGTGGTGCAAATAAATAATACCTACAAAACTAAAAACCTTCCCATCAGCCTCAGCTGAACTTTGTGTTTTTTGCTAATAAGCAAATGTTAGCATGCTAACAGGGTAAACTAAGATACATAGATGAGTATTCCTTTCTGTCTGTGTGTGTTTTTTTTGTGGGGGGGTTTTGGTGTGTGACATTGGACATCACAGACAGGCTGGAAAACAGTAGAAAGCAGCAGGGAGGCCAGTGAAAACTAACACAGGTTACTTTTTATATATTTCTTGCTTATTGAGGCCCTCTTTCAAACTCAGTACAGACTAATTTGGAATGATGTGCAAGTGCTGCTTGGGCGGAAAGGGATGGTATCACTAAAATTAGAGCACTCAACCGTATTGTATTTCCATCACTGCTGATCGGATCCGGAGGTGATACACACCTGTGACTACTGCAGAGTCATCTGACCCAGCTGAGCTTGACGATTGTAACCTTTTACCATTATATTAAAAAAACAAAAAAAAAAAAACATGTTAGCGAGTGTTAGTTACTTTGCATCAGCATGTTAGCATTGTCAATGTAAGCTTGTGGGGCATGCTAAGGTTAGCTCAGCCTCCTGGAGCTGCTTGGATGGCTGTAGACTCTAGTCATGTTTTTGTCTGGAATTGGCTGCCTGTGGGTGTTGATGAGAGCAGCTGTGACTCAAATCTGCAGAATGTATGACCATAACAAGAAACTAAATGAGGCTGAACAGCTTTGGGTGTCTCCTACGGAAATTTCTCATTTACTACCACTTGCGCAATACATGCAGGCACACCATATGAAGGCATTTCTTTACAATCGACTAGTTATTGACTCTCATGTCAATCACTACCAAATTAGACTTAACATAAAAACAGATTATTGTTTATGCATTAAAAGTGTTAATGTGAAGGTTGTTGCACTCGGAATAAATAGTTCCATTCCTGTGATATGCTCACTGTGGCTTTTGTCGACTATTGAATCATTTAATAATAAAACCTCTCAATGATAAACATAAGATATTTCACCTTTGCCAGCACAGCACAGGACACATCCAAACTCTGTATCATATGTTTTGACCTGACTTCCTGACTTTTCTTCAGGCATATACTGTACAGTAAACCTACTCTTACACTGAGCACTAGCACTCTCTCGGGAGCCAGACTGTCAGGAACACTGGTGTTTTGTGACAAGGTCACTTGGACTGTGTTATAGAGACACAACTTGCCAGTCCCACATATCACAAATCAAAATTTTCTGTTCTGATTCATGAGGAATTATCATATTTGACAAGTGAAAACCGCCAATAAAAGCCTTGAAAACAAAGAACTAATGTCAATTGGCACCAAGTCTATTTCTGCAGAACCCTTTGGCTAAATGTGGACATATTGTGATTTAGTGAAGTATCATGTCAATTTTATTCTTAAGTTTATTTTTTGTTCTTCTAAAAACAGCATTTGTTAGGGCTGAAACAGAAAGCTTGCATGGTCTTTCTTTCAAATTTGATATATTTTCATTCATTAATTGATTGATTAGATATCTATTGTTTTTGTTTCCATTTACTCCCTCTGCCTTTAAGAGTTTATAAATTTTGGAATGATTGTTTAGAGTGATCCAACCCTATCATTGTGCACACTACTTTGTTACCTGCGTGTTGGATCCTTTGATCAAACTATACTAATAGAAGATAAGAAAGAGAAGATTTACTTTATTAATCCCTGAGAGAAAATTCAATTTTTTTTCCACTCCATTATATACACACAGGCCTGAAATACAGACACATGCACAAACAGGACCTATACATTCATTAAATGGAGAGATGTCAGAGCGAGGGGCCTACTACTATCATGATAGTAACAGGCCAAGTTCCTCTACCCTTCTCCAATGCACACACAATTGTTACCACCTTCTCCATTATGTGTTGTCAAAGAGATTATGAAAATTGTCCCTTTTGAGCAGTTCCCCTCTCAGAAGGATGCCTTAGAACAAACAGTCTGGACACTCAATCATTTTAACTTTTAATTATGACCATCAACAAACACACCAAAGGTTATTGGTTGACAATAAAAAAAAATGTTTGCAGCCACAGAGGAGGTAAGAAAAGCAGAAGTTTATCTGAGGAGTCTGATTGTAAACATGAAACTGACCCTGAAATTTAAGCCCAGCTAAAAAGGCAAATGTCATCAGCACTGCCAGAGTGGAACTTTGGACATAGTGGATCAGTGGAGGGCACAGGCAGTAGTTGGTCCAGTTGCTGAAGACTCTTGCCATCTAACTGTAAAATTTAGGGTTTGTAAAGCAGTGCGGAAGCATGTCTGGTCTGTGCTGTCCTCGTTCTATCAGTTTGGCTTCCCTGTGAAATGTCTTTGAGGTAGAAGCAAACAGCAATGCTTACATTCACTGTTTTTCACCATTTTTTGTAGCCTTGAGGCATTACATGTAAAATTTCCTTCTTTATGCAATATTTGCAGTCTGGAAGAATTTGAAACCTGTATTGTTTACCTCCATGTTTGCCTACTACTGCAGAACTCTTCTTCTTCCAAAGCTTTGTTGGTGCATCACTATATTTTGCAGCATATTACCACCACCAACTGTTGGTCAGATGAATAGCAAGACCACCATAGTAGGATTGTACATCATGTGCATGCATGTGATACAGAACAGGGGTCGTTTTTTTTTTTAGTGGTAAAAAAAAAAATCCACAGGGTCCGTATGACAGTGATGGACGAGAAAAGCAAAACATTTTTCTTTTTCTCTAAATATTTCGTCCTGTCCCTCAGAAATTATGTTTATATTAAGTGGCAACCCCTGGGAGTGAAAAATAGGTAAAGGTAAAGGTAAATGCGGAAGTGACAATAACGTCAGTTCCTCGAATGACCACTAGAAGCTGGTTCCAAAAGCAAGATCACACATCAAATACGGTGCTAACCAGGCTAGCAGCTAGCATTATGTTTGTCTTTATCTCCACCCTGTCATCTAAATATGGACACTTCCAAAAACCCAAGATGGAGCAGGTCCTCATCTGTCGAAATTTCTACCAAAGCCCAGAATAGACAAACCAAACACTGGTTCAAGAAAGGGCCATTCAGGTTTTCGTGTTGGCCACTGAGTAAGAAACACTAATTTTTCAAGTAAAAAAAAAAAAAAGAAGTAAAACTGCTTTATTCAGTGTTTTTACTGGTTTAAATCACAGAGTCCATTTGCTTTGGAGAGGAGGAGCCCTTGGTGCATATTTCACATCCTCCTAAAACCTCCTGGACATCAGAAATACTATTACTAGTGTTAATCACCTGGTCCATTTGGTTTTTGGAGTAACACACCTCTGTGGATAATTTGGCTACTGGTAAAAACCTCCTCAACAATGAACACTGATCAATTTTAATCTGGAGAAGTTTCAGCTGATTGCTATCTGCAATCCTTACCACTAAATCCTAAATCTTACACACTGGCCCTTTAATCTTACACACTGGCCCTCTAAATAATTGCAGAACTGGCCTGAGAAGGATCACATTGTTGTTTTGTTGTTGTTTTCTTTAGTGTCAAGTAATCCGGTGATAGGTGTCTGTACATCCATGGGTGCATTGCAAAGGGGAAATATCATGGCAACATTATAATTCCTGTTTATATGGAGTTCCAAGAAAACATAATTAGCTCTCAAACATAAGTTAAAGGTAGAAAAGTAATAGGGGTGTCAAACTCCTTTGATATTAACTTTAAACAACTTTTAATTGCTGTTGCCTCGATTCTGTCTGAATGATTGAAGAACAGTGTCAGACTTTGAAAATCCGTTTTTTAGATGATATAAAAAATGTTATCATCAATTAATTATGATAACAACAAGTTTTCTCGGTTTTTTTTTCTGTATTCAAATTATTGCCATGGAGCTAAAAAAACAACACCACTGTTAAAAACAATAGCAGACTTATTTCTTTCATAGTTAAAGCAGTTTGGGCCAGTATTGGATAGTGCTTTCCTTTGTAGAGACTGATTGTTAGCTGTGAAACTAGTACTGCTGAAATCTGGTGTCAGTCAGGGTCCATTACTTTGACACGTCCAGAGATTTTCACAGATATTCAGTTACTTTGTCAAGATGTCCTCAACATCCCTTCACAACCTCTCTAGCCTCAGCAATATTTTTTTCCAAACAGATAAAAGCCTTTTTCATCCCCTGCATAAACGACTCCTGTGAAAGTTTCATCTCATCAAACTTTAAAGAAAGATGATGGACATCAATCCTCTCTAATGTGCTCCTTTCAAAGCATGCTCTTGACATATAGCACTTCCAGATGTGATTCCAGCTCACAGCAGAGAGCTTGGCCCGATGCCATAGGTGTTTTAGACCTCAGCCAAATGGAAGCTGCTCTCCCATGTGGAGTCAAACATGATAAATGAATCGATTTCCTGACAAGTATGACAGGCCAGGTTGACAGCTGATGTCTCCCTTACGATACATCAGTCACTTAATACACTTCTGCACACAAGACAAGGGCATTAGGCGTCAGGCTCCCAGGAGAAAACTGTTGCATATGTATTCTAAATATAGGCCCACTAATCTGGCTTCATTCATTAATTGGGATTTTGTCTGTTGCTCAGAGGTAGTTTTGAACTTGATTATTGTTATGCAGACAAGTTATGATTACTGTGCTTGTATAACGTGAAGTTCATCCTCATAAAATATAAAAAATTAAGCTCTACATTCGTATATGTGAATGTGATAAAAGTCACATAAATTTCAGCACACTATGGAGCTTGTTTGCTGTGGACACAAAAGATAATTCCACCTTTTAGAATGTAAAGATGTGTTGCTTTTGTATTTTAAAATACTGGGCCTGTTGGTTAAAGAGGTATAAAAACTCCAGTAACATTGACAGTTTCTAAAGGTCCAGTGTGTAGGATTTAGGGGGATATATTGGCAGAAATGGTTATTAGACAAAAAAAAAGAGTGAGCACACATTAACATGTGGTGGGCGATATGCCAAACAGCATAGGAGAAACATCAATTTTTAATGTGAAACTGCATTATTGTGTGTTTTTATCAGTTTTGATCACCTGGTCCATTTGTTATAGAGAGGAAGAGACCTCTGGTTGCAATCTGCAATCTTCACGCCTATATGCCACAAAATCTCCCAAAATCTTACACTGTATCTGAGATGTGACTGAAATTTGTTCTCTTTCATATCAGGTCAACACGCCACGACTATGCAGAATACTCTGCAGGAGCTTATGCATGCTCAGTGTCCTTTAGGGCTGCATGATGTGTCCAGGCCAGCTCCTGAGGTCTGGGATAATGATCCAGAATTACTTTCTGTTGCAGCCTCTGACAGTTTGGAAGGTCTGCACAACTCCCAGTCCAAGGAGGATGTCCAGTCACTCTCTGATTTCGGGAATGTTTCTTCACAGGCTTCGGAGCCTGAGCAGATGGACTCTTCTGATCGAGCTATGATTGCGAGGGCAGCAGCACGCACACAGCTGGTCTGCCAAGCCCCACTTCCAGTTGCTTCAGTGTTTGACAGGGGCTAACGGTGGCGCAGGCTCCCTGTCCTTCTTGATTTTATCTGAGCTATAGTCATCATGGAGCGCTCCTAGCTCTACAGCCCTTCCAAGGTCCCAGCGGGCCAACCTTGCAGGGACGGAAACATGTGGGGTGGCCACGGCCCCCTGAGTGCAGGAGCTGTGGTAAAGGCTGGCAGGGATGCCAATCATCCTAACAGATGCTGCAGGACAACTGATAACCAGCTCTGCAGAGCTTATCATGCCTCAGCTTTGGCGGCCAGGCTGGCATGCACCAATTCTTTGTTGCTGCTTTATTTGGAGGGCCTGCTGCAGGATTTGGCTTCAGCAGGCCCGAGTGATGAGATGGCCGAGATGTTCCGTGTGGCGGACATGTTGCTGCGGGGTGCAGGTGCACAAGTGCCCATGGTCAGTCGATGGCCTCCATGGTCCAGGCACGCCACCAAGTCTGGCTGTCACAGACTAATCTGTCCGACAAGGCCTGCATTGCTGTGCTGGCGGCTCCAGTGGTGCCTGGAAAGGTCTTTGGTCCACCCTGTGAGGCAGCCTTAGAACAGTCTTGTAGGGTGAGGGAGTTGACATGCTCTGTGAGGGATGTGCCAGCCTCACGCTTGCGCTGGAGTAGTGGGTCTTTTCTGGCCAGCACTACAGCCTCCAGGGCGCCGCACCCTGCCACCCGGGAGTTCCTAGCTAGGGGCGGCCAGCCTCGCCAAACTTCCTTTCTCAATGACAGTGGTGGAACCTCTCATCTTGGGGGTACCAGACCACAGTCGGCTGATGGTCGGCTCCATCACTGACGGTTGTCAGCCTCCGGCCTTATGCTTCATTCCTCAGCGCCTTGTTCACTGGCGCCAGTGTACTCGGTGCCCTTGGGTACTAAATACATTGGAGTCAGGGTACAGACTCCAGTTCAAAACCAGACCACCGCAGGTTTCAGGAATCATTCCTACTCTCCTGCACAACAGAGCAGGTTGTCAGTCCCTTGTGGCAGAGGTCGTGGCCCTTCTGCAGAAGGGAGTAATAACACCCCTCCCCAGCAGCAAGGCACACCAAGGGTTTTATTGAACCTACTTCTTGGTTCCGGCGGCCTCCATCCTATCTTGAACCTGAAAGGGTTCAACCACTTCCTGAAATGCCTGCCCTTCCATATGCTTTGTCCGTCACACTGTCTGTCATCTATGAGGTGCAGGGACTGGTTCACTACGATAGACCTGCATGACGCGTACTTCCACATTCCTATACACGGAGACCACAGTAAGTACCTCAGTTTTTTCTTTCTAGGTAACGCATACGAGTACACTGTCCTCGCGTTTTGCCTGTCCTTGTCCCCTCGCACCTTCACAAAATGCATGGAGGCAGCGCTGGCCCCTCTCCATCCCCAAGGTATTCATATCTTGAATTACCTGGATGATTGGTTGATTTGCTCCCCAACAGAACAACAGGCCCGGCTTGACACTGTGAAGGTGTTGAGCCACCTCAAGAACCTGGGACTGACTTTGAACAGGGAGAAGAGTTGCCTTGTACCATCACGACGGATGGAATATTAAGGTTTGGTTCTGATTCGACTTTGGCAGGAATTAACTGTTAGCAGTTAACTGTGGGCAAGCACATCACAGTGAAGTGTGGTCAGAGGCTGTTGGGCCTCATGGAAGCAGCATCCCAGGTGGTGCCCCTAGGGTTGCTTCGCATGCGGCCTCTGCTGCGTTGACTTGCCAGGCACAAGGTGAGCCCCGACAAGGATGGCCTGAGAGCTATCCCAGTGTCAATGATTTGTCTGAGTTCCACTGGGCCCAGTGTGCTCAAGGGTGACCATAACTACAGACGCCTCAGAGGCAGGCTGGGGGGCCCTATGGGAGAACCGCCCGGGGCCGGTGGGGTCCCTTTTGGAGAGGGACTGACATCAACCTGCTCAAACAGGAGGCAGTGTATTGGGCCTTGGTGTATTTCCTTTCGGTAATGTGCTTGTGGTCCCTGCACAATTTGGCCCACAAAATCTTCCTCTGGGCTCATACTCAGAGTGTGTCCCTGAAAGCCATCTACTTGCTGGGAGTAGTGAATGTAGCAGCAGATCTCCTGTCCAGGGGCAGCCCCCGGCCAGGGGAGTGGCGGCTTCACTTGCAGATTTTGGACGCCATTTGGGCTCGGTTCGGAGAGGTCCAGGTAGACCTCTTTACCTCACAGGACACCACCCATTGCCCACTGTGGTACTCCATAGTGGGTCCAGCTATGACATTGGGGGTTGACAGTCTTGCAGGCTGGTGGCCCCAGGGCCTGTTGTATGTGTTTCCCCCTGTCCACTCATACCTGCCGTACTGGCCAAGATGGAGAAGACGAAGGCCAGGGTTCTGCTTGTGGCCCCGGACTGGCCACATCAGCCGTGGATGGTGACCTTGCAGAGGCTGTTGGCAGGAGCCCCATGGTGCCTCCCAGTCAGACCGGACATGCTGTCACAGGCTCAAGGACAGCTCTGGCACCAGAATCTGGGGATTTACAGGGTGCATGTCTGGCCCTTCGACGGAAGCAGCCCTGCGGCTTAAGTCCTGCCTTTACGGCTATCCTGCAGGCAGCTGGGTGTCCCTCTACCGGGGTTCTTTATGTTGGCAGATGGAAAATGTTTTGCCAGTAGTTTGCAGAGAAAGGCTGGAACCCGATCTCTTGTGGGACACATGGGGTCCTCTTGTTTTTGCAGTCGCTGTTGGAGAGAGGGCTGACTGAATCCACCTTGAAGGGCTATATAGCAGCCATATCTGACCGTCACATCCCTATTGAGGGTGGGAGGATGGACTTGCAGCCCCTTCTTGGCCAGTTTTTGACGGGGGCTAGGCGTATCCGGCCATCACGGTCCCCCATGGTCCTGTCATGGGATTTGCAGTTGGTGTTGCAGGCTTTATCGGAGTCTCCTTTTGAGCCTTTGTCCAGTTTGGGGCTGGAGCTTCTTTCCCTCACAATGGTTTTTCTTGCCATTTCTTCAGCGAAGCATGTCTCTGAACTGCATGCCCTGTCTGTGCATCCATCCTGTTTGAGTTTGAAGGAGGATGGCTCTGCCATCTCTCTCCTGCCAAATCTAGCGTTTTTCCATTCCACCCTTGGAGGATGTTTTTGCAGCAGCAGGTTGGGCCTCTTCTGGGACCCCTGCAAGGTTCTACAGGCTAAATGTTGGCTCATCAATAGCCTCTGCTGTCCTGCAAGCACGACAGTGAGGTGTGTGGTCCCTGCCATGCTGGGTCATGGCTTCAGGGTTGGTGTTTTCCCAGTGGTTGTGTTTATTATGGGCTTTATTCTGTTCATAAAAAGGGGAACAGAAAAGGTGGACAGTGATTTTTTTTGCAGCAGGTGACCTTTGTCGGTCTTGGCTGTTGTGCCCAGAGGCTTTATTTTTCTTCAATAAAAAAGGTGTACTGTTCAGTGAACTGTTGTCCTGAGTGTTTTTAGCCTCACTGCACCCCCTGCCTGACCTTATTTGCTATTCAGTTGACCCATACGGTGGCATGTTGACCTGATATGAAATAGAACGGATGGTTACAGAAGGTAACCACGGTTCTATGAGAGGTTATAGGTGATCGCACAGTATTAGTAAACTCTGATTGCGCCCAAAGGGCGGAGGTGTTCACCCTCAGAGAGGGTGACCCATACGGTGGCGTGTTAACCTTCATTTAAGGAACCATGGTTACCTTCTGTAACCATCCGTTTTGACTTGTAGCCTTTTTGACATGTTGGTGTCACAAAGTTGGTCTTTATTTCTCTTTCCTATGCATATTGGAGGTAGGTGTAGGTGCAGGTGCCAGAAATCATACACAGTTGAACAAAAGAATATCACCTTTTTAATTCTAAATGATGTAATAATTGGAAAAATAACTAAAAGATTAATTGAAAATGAACATAATCAGTAGATGCAGTCCCAAAAAGTTGCAGTTGTATTCCCAATGAAAGTGTTTCACCAAAAGAATTCTGCATCCCTACTGTTAGTATGTATTCTTACATCTTCACTGACCAGTGGATACTAGGTCAAAGAACCCCTGAGGATCATGTTCCGCCAGGACAGTTATCATGGCGTCAGAAATGCTAGATGGACAAGTTAGACTAATTTTAGTTGGCCTAAGGCCAAGCTAAATTTGGAAAAGCACCATTTAGGTAACAGTGTGTACCTGACACCAGCCTATAAATACTGTCTCTCTCTCTGTTCACATCATCACACATAGCTTCTGCATGTAGCTCGTAATAAACGTGCATTAAGGAAGAACTCTGTGACTGGCCTCATCTTTGCATTCTTTGTGGTAGTTTACCAACTACCTTTGAGACAAACAGCAGTCTATAAACATGGATAATGTTAAATCAGAATTTCTTTCAGTAATTAAGGGCATTCCTCAAGGCTCCATCTCAAAGGTCAAAGGTCAAAGGTTAATTTATTGTCACTCAGTACATGTCTGCACATTACAGAGTACAAATATGTACTATTATGTAAAAAAAGGCAATGTTGGTATTATTCACCATTTATGTTATTAACTGGGCTGCATTTAAACAGTATTTTGACAACCACACAAAGCGCTTTACAGCACAAGCACCATTTACCCATTCTCACACATACCATACAGTATCTTTCAAGAAAAGCGTTTAAACCATTCCTGAGCTTCTGCGCTCCGTCCTTTCACTTTAGTCCTCCGGTAAAAAATGGCAGGAGCAAACAAACATTTTCCGGACCGTTTCCACAGGCGAGTTAGGATCGATGTCCAGCACAAATTTAGCCATTATTTCATCCTGTCTGTATTTTTGGTTGGGACTACGTGAAACTACGTGTAAACCATGATTTACAACAACACTGTAAACTTTTCTCAAACTTTCTGGTGCATCCAGCTGACATACCACAAATGCGAGGCTGCAAGCAATGACTACGGCACTGTCTCAGGTGCACACTGTGTCACTCCGCCCAGTGGTTTACTCAAGAAATATTTCAGAGTATTTTCTTCATGTGTTGTAATGTTACTTAATTATACATTATTATTTCATAGCGTGGGGAATGCGCAAGCCATGTGTTGTCCACTAGAGCGTTTTGGAGTCATTTGATGGTGTATTTGATTAGTTTCGAGGGAGAGAGGGGGCTGTACCGTTCACCTCCATTTCAGCGGGCAGCTCTGCCCCACTGATCTCAGAACAGCAGGCACTGACAATTAAAGGTAATGTACCTACTCATATGACTATAGGGATTACGGCAATAGGCAAATTTGCCAAAATGTCGAACTATCCCTTTAAGATAATATTCAGGCAGAAAAAAAACTCTTTAGTTCTCTGTGTTCAAACTTCTATTCCTCAATGCTAGTAGCACTCACTGCTATTCTGACTGTTAGGAAAATGACTGTTGAAGCAACTTTACTGTGATAATTTTATTTATAGACATGTTCCAGTCTCCAACCTTCAAACATCTATAGGAGATGCTGTCTATCACTCTGCTCTTAAAACTGACTCATTTGGCACAAGTAATTTCCTGTATGAGGGAGCCCACCTCAGCCAGGCGCCAGGAGGAAGTGACTTAAGGGGCCATTATAAATTGCCAGGAGGAAAAAAAAAATCATTAAAAAAAAAAAAAAAAAAAAGATTTAAAGGGCCAGTGTGTAAAATGGGTTGAAAACAGTGACATGTAGTGTTTAGATTCTAGATTGCAGCGCTCACTCGTTTGCCTGTGCTCACCCCTCCCGTCAGCAAAGTTACAGTGGCCTCCGAGGACCAAAACACTTTGGTCTGTGACAGAGAGCAGCGCCTCTGCCTGTAACATATCCGAAGTAACGAGCAATGAGGTGAAGATCTAAACCATATTACGATATGTTATAGGTTATCAGTGAGAGGTTAAGAGTGTTTTATTCCTAATTGTTTTGGTAACACGAGCAAACATTAGCACAGTAACGCTAAATAAAGTCATGGCACAGTGCAGCAAATAATCGTCAGGTTGGTAGGATAACCATTAACATTACATATTATAATATGCGTTTGCAAAGTGATTTTCCACAGGAGACAGGGAGAGGAGGGAGAGGAGGGAGACGAGGGAGAGGAAGAGATGCAGGAAGGGCCAGGCGACATGCCTCAGCCACGGAGAGGGAAGAGGAGGAGGGGAGGATGTTATGCCTTTGACATAAGACTAAAATTTTTGTGTTTTACAGTAATTGCTGTACCTGGAGATGATGTAAAGTTACGAACTCTCCTCCTCACTCCCTACTTGTCGAGTCTGACACATAACGCTATTAAACAACGTACTGACAAATAGTAGCATTTATTTTAGTAGTTTACCTGTCCAGCAGAAAACATGCCAATTCGGCGTCGGATTGTCCTTCATGACCCCCTCCATCGCTGAAAAACATCACCGATGTTTATTCTATGCTGCCGCTTGTCCCGTTTTCTTTGCCCCTCTTTGTGTCTTCTTTTCATCGCAGATGACGGTTCGGGTTCATTCTCTCCTGTTGCGTGGTGTAGTCCATTTGCAAACTTTATAACTAAAAAAACTTTTCACTACTCTCTATCGACGAACTACTAACACTGTTTCCTCCTCCTTCTTCCTTCCTTCTGCTGTCTTCTTCGTTTGGTTTATTTAAAGACGCGAAACGCGTTCTCTGGCTGGCTGGACTGCCCGCTCAGGCTGCTGTGCTATACACTTATATAAACATATTAGTTGGTAAAATATTCAGATTCAGATTCAGATTTGACAATAAATCATGCCAAATATTACACACTGGCCCTTTAACTATGATGATGATCAATGATTTAAGACAACTTCTGAGGCAACACCATAAGACTACTGTTTCAAAATGAAGGGATATATTTTTTGCACAGACATTTTGTGGGGCAGTTGCTACCACAAATAGTTTTTGCATGCACCCTTTGAAAAAAAAAAAAAAAAAAAAAGTTCGCAAAGTGTGCCCTGCCGGAAGGTTTCTATGCGTCTGCCGGCACCAGAAGGGCTCTTGAGGCCTAAGTACATACAGTACATTTGTGCACAGTAATGAGCAGGGAAGAAGTCTGTCTAGCTTACATATGAGGTGTCTCAAGATCTATATGCACCTAGCAGCTGCTACACATACACACTCACTTTCTACATTCATCATTTATTCATAACAGGCAACATCAAAGAAAACAGTGCCACATTGTGCACACTTTAGTCGTCTAAAAAGCATTCAAAATCCACAAATTTTAACACAAAATTGTAAAACACTGTTCTCTGAATGAATGAAATAATAAACTAACCAATCTACCCTCTAAACTACAAAGTATGCCTATGTTCAGTTGCAATATGTGTGTTGTGCTCTCCTCTGCTCTATTCTCTACTCCTTTCCTTTGTTTTCCTTCTTTACATTTGCTCTCCCAATCCTTTTTTAATAGTCATGCACTATTTATTTTAATAAACTTTTAAATAAGTTTTAAATATTCCTACGGGGTCCAAAAAAAACAGATGCATGCAGCAGCTGCAGCTCTGCGCTTCTTCTCTCCGCCTCATGCGCACCATACCACACGTCAGATTTTTTATCAGAGCAGCGGTATGGGGGAAGTAAACATGACGTCATATTGAGTTTTGGTTTATCTGAATCCACTCGCACCGAGCAGTTGGTGAACCCAAATCTGCCGCAGAGGTGGAGAGAGACGATGTGATTTTACGCTGGACTGGCTCACTTGTTCTTAGGATGCATTCACACTGGAACTATTTGGTCCGCTTTCTACGAATCCTGGTCCGCTTCCACAGATAGTTCGGTTCATTTGAAGTGGTGTTAACGCTCATTCCAACTCTGGTGTGGACCAAACGTGCAAACCCTGATCCACTTGAAAACTGGGGTCTCAGTTTACTTGCAAGTGAACCCTGGTGCGGTTTGCGTACAGTGGGAAATGTAAATGGACTATCCAGCGAACCAAAGTGAGAAAGTGAACCAAACAGAGGGAGTGACATAGAGCACAGTGCATTTTGGGTAGAAAACAACAAAGCCAACAGCGTAAACCGGGACAAGCAGAGGTAAGAAAAAAAAAGGAAAAAGCTGGAAAATGTCAATTAGTTTTGAACACCAAAGTAAAAACAAAAACCCCAAGACTGCATAAATTTGGTATTGCTCCATTGTTTTTGTGGTGACCAAGCCAGCTAAAGGTTGGATAAGGGTTGGATTTCCGTTTTCAGCCCTGACCAAATGATAAGTCTTCTTTTTTTCTTCCCTTATGCTTTTTTTCCAGGTCAGTGGTCGTTTCGGGCAATACTGCCCCCACATGAGCAGCCGTTGTAAGTGTGTGAAGTTTTCATGGCCGTATAACACTGAAGTGCTATAGAAAGAACCAGACGAATCTCCTTCAAAACATATTATTCCGTCTCTCTCAACTCTCCCCTGGAACCAACTACCTCCTTTTTCTCTTTCTCATTTTCTCTCATCTCTAAAACATAAAACATCTAAAACATATCATTGCTAAACAGTGGAGAGAGAGAGAGAGAGAGAGAGAGAGAGAGAGAGAGTGTTTCCATTCCTTTCTTTCTGTGACTGCTTCACAATGGATCATTACAGTTTCAAAAACCCTGATAGCTTTAAAGGTCTACATCTTCTGCACTGACAAGTGTGAAATTGAGGATTTTGCACAAAAAAGAAAAAAGGACAAGTATCAAAAGACAGTACGGAAAAGATTTGTCATAATAAACAAAACCTGAGCTGAGAGTTTCTCCATTTACACTGTTAATATTTGGTGGGCTTTTATAAATCATTCCATCCTTCTATTTTAATACTAATCAATCATAATCAATAAGTGCCCCAAAATACCACGAGTCATTGTCTTTACAAGTTTTAGTTATATGTGGTGATGCACTAATACTGGTTGCAATAATACTAAGCTACTGCACAATTTTGTATATTTTAAATATATCCCAAACTAGTGAATGAAACTAGCTTGGGCATTAAAGGGACAGTTCGCCCCTAATTAAAAATACATATTTTCCTATTACTTGTAGTGCTATTTATCAGTCTAGATTATTTTGGTGGGAGCTGCTGAGTCATAGAGATGTCAGCCTTCTCTCAAATATAATGGAACTTCTACCAAACAACCGCCAACCATATCATGGTGCAGCAAAAAAAGCATGCATCTACTGCTAGCTCACTAAGCACCACTGAGATAGCTAATATTACAGCTCATCTAAGCAGGATGCCATTAATGTTTACACATCTCACACAGTCATAACCACGAGCCTCTTGTTCAGGAGTAGATCCACGCTTTCATCTCCATGGTGAAAGGGATGGCAGGTGTATTGGTAGGTGTTCTCTCTCTCTTTGTCATGCTGCATGATATTAAATGGCTAAAAGCTAGTGTGGTCACAGGTGAATGCCAATAGCCGAGTGGGTACCTCTCTCCCTCCCTCTCCCTGTGTGTATTAGACTTTGCAAATGGGTATGGTGTTCTTTTTTATTATAGTTCTCAAAAGTCTAATTTTTACGGTTTAGCTTAGCAATGCTAATTTTATGTTTACCGTAGGAAACGCTCATCAGCTGGCCAAGTCCACTGGTGGGATGAACGTGACGTCACCACCAGCTGATTGGAGCTGCTGCTGCTTTGTCTCCTGCTTTCTTTTGTCTTGTCTCCGGCTGTGTCCCGGCTCTGTCTTACTGTGTGCTGCTTGCGGCTCGGGCTGTGGTTTGTCTGCCTTGCTGCTTTGGCTACAGCCAGCTGGCTGCGCGGTGGACTGCAGACACCACCTGTTGCCTGGGTTTAATTCCCTTATTTTAAATGTGTGATTGTGTGGAGTTACTCCCTTATTTTTGTTTATGCTGTTGACTAATTTGGATCAGCCCCTTTAACTTTCCATTTAATTTCAATAGTTGGTTTTGAGTAATTTGATTTCTTTGTCTAAATTAGATATCTCTTTGGGGCAAGTGTTTTTGTTTCTTTACTTTGTTTATTCATCTTTTTTTGGGGGGCAGTTGTTTTGTTTTGCTTGTTGTTGTCACCTGTCCACTTTTCCACTGTTTGTATATGTTGTCTTATATTTTGGTTAAATAATTTCTGTTGTAACTGTTTTGTTTTATTCCCTTTTCAGTTGCTGCAGGCCGGTAGTGGTGGTGGTACTGGTGACTTGGGTGGCAGTATCCCCCCCTTCTGTGTGCTGTGTCTCCCCTGGGATCACGGGTGATTTCAAAAAGTGTGTGAGTGACTGTCACGTGTGCCTGGGTGATTTATTCATTTATGTTTTTCCAAATATTTTGATTTGTTGGATCCTGATCCCCTCACTAGCTCCTGTTCCACCAGTAGGCCTCAGCTCCTGACTAGGTTCCCTTCCCCCTTCCTGTATGAATGGTGTTTTGTAGTTTTAAAAGAACATATATATGTATTTTTTTGTAATAAAGTGTACCCTTTTTTTTTTAAAGATTTTGAACCACGTCTCTTGCCTGTGAGTAAAACGAACCTGTGTGTCTTACCGATATAAATTGTAAATAATTCTTCGGTGAAATTCCCAAAGTGGTGTTGTTCCACAACCACATAAACGTATTATAGATCATTGTATTTGTAGACCTCCTACACTCACCACACTTTACTGACATTGTGTGAGTTGGTATTATTTATTTATTTCACAGAAAATGTATTACAGTTTGCTTAGAATATCAAACTCTCTGCACTGGTCTGCCTACATTTCATCGGGGTATACAACCCCGCACACACAAGGCAGTGTGTGGCGTCACACCTGCTACAATTGCCTGCTATACGATATAGGCAGTTCAGAGCCAGGCAGGGTCAGCAATGGGAGTTTAGGCAGGTAAGGAGTGCTCGGGGGCAGCAGGGCAAGTAAAGCACCCCAGACGTCCCTCTTCCCAGCAACACTTTCCAGCTCATACTGGGGATCCAAAGGTGTTCCCAGGCCAGATGAGATATGTAATCCCTTCAATGTGTTCTGGGTCTGCCCCAGGGCATCCTGCCAGTGGGATGTGTCTGGAATACCTCCAGTGGGAGGTGCCCAGGAGGCATCCTGATCAGATACCCAAACCACCCAAACTGAACCCTTTTGACGCAAAGCAGCAGTGGCTCTACACTGAGCTCCCTCCAGATGTCCGAGCTCCTTACCCTATCTCTATCCTTAACCTATACTCTAAGGAGTCCACGGAGGAAACTCATTATGGGCACTTGTATCTGCAATCTTATTCTTTCAGTCACAACCAAGAGCTCATGACCATAGGTGAGGGTTGGTATGCAATGGATCAGTAAATCGAAAGCTGCACCTTCCGGCTCAGCTCCCTCTTTACCACGACGGTCCTTCAAAGCGCCTGCATCACTGCAGAAGCCACACCAAACTGCCGAGCCATCTCAAGCTCCATTCTACCCTCACTCTTGAACAAGACCTCGAGATACTTTGTCCCCCACACCGGAGGGGGCAATCCACCTGTTTCCAGCAGAGAACCATGGCCTCAGATTTGGAGGTGCTGATTCTCATCCCGACCGCTTCACACTCGACTACCAACCACCCCAGTGCATGCTGGAGGTCACAGTGTGATGAAGCCAACAGAACCACATCATCTGCAATTCTGGGGTTCCCAAACCGGACCCCTCCTCCCCTAGCTATGCCTCAAGATCCTATCCATGAATATCACAAACAGGATTAGTGACAACAAGGGACAACCCTTGCAGGGGCTGGATGGCTCGTAGCAACGAGCCCGTTACCCCAGACTCCCAGTACCGGGTCAGTTCTCCTTCTCTGCTGAGCACAGCCTGAGACAAGCCCTGCTTCCTTCTAACCACATGCTTTTGTTGAAGTCCAAGCATTGGTTGCAGCATCCTGAAACATCAGTGGCAGATGACAGGAGAATACCTAGCATGCTACTTCTTCCAGCGAGAGTTCCTTAAGTGTTTGCTGTTCAGGAGGTTTTTACCTTGCCGAGTTAACCATAGAGGTTTCGCCTCTCCCAAACAAAAACACCCAGTGATTTAAACCACTAAAAACACATAAGAACTGGTTCATGTAACATAAGAGTGTATCGCTGCAGCTGTTTGTTGCAGATAGGCTGACAACTACAGTGGCCAACACGAAAATGTGGAAACGTGAATGGCCCTATTTAGAGCCAATCGATGGTTTGTCCGTTCTGGCCTACTGTAGAAACCTGGCGGTGAACATAGTTATCTATGTAGATATAAATGGCTTGTTCTTAGGTAACAAAAACACGATTCTTATCATCAGATGATTATACACTAAAGAAAATATTCTTATTACATTCTATTCCATTTTTCACAATACATACCCCTAAATCCAACACATGACCTTCAACATTTTAAGGGCCCATTGTGTTTACTAATTTTGTATTTCTTTTCTTTAGTGCAACATCTGTTACAAACATCTTAGGCCTACTTTGAATCAAAATCAATGTAATAGTTTTTCATCTGTACTTTTTTTTTTTTTTAATATTTACGGGAAGACCAAGTTTATACACTTGTCAAAAAAGCATATCAAAACCTTAAGTAAATACATGCAGAATCTGTAAGTTTGTATCCGTAGGGCAAAAAGCAAGAAATCTTTTTGAAAGCATCTCCTCTCATATTTCTGCTTTGAAGCTGCACCTCAAGTTGAACGACACTTTCAAGGCTAAGAAAAATTCATGCAGATGTCCACAGACATATTTCACCACTGTTCCGACATAATGGTATTTAAAGCTCCTCAAAATGCTCAGGGACATCCCAAATCATGCGTGTCAGTGTTTGGGTGTCTCAGCATTATGAGAACAGACAGCAAAGGAGAAGTTGAGCAAACTGTGTCCTGCAATGCACTCTGTCATATCATTTTCTGTCCTTAAAAACTTTTCCCATGCAGAGTTGAAAAGGTCATTATATACAGTTGCAGCTGCTCCTATATAATTCCACCTACACACAACGTCATGAGGAACATGGTAACAATCATCATCAGGGGTCTGAGCTGAGTTTACTACCACTTTATCAACATGGTGACAATTAATATAGTTTTTATAAGTTAGTGTCCTTAAGCATCTTATATGTAAAATCAAACACCTCACACACAGTAATACCAAAGGACAGAGAGATGCCGTATGCTGTAAAACCCTGTGAGGCTAATTGCAATTTGTGATACTGGGCTTTTTAAATAACATTAAATTGATTGATAATAATGTTGGAAATCTATGTGAATTTGCCATTTTTACAAAATGAGCAACATGGAATGAGAATTCCTCATGAAGCCAACATAAAACTCTTCAATATTCTGGGACTGTCATTGTGTATTATTGAGCTAGAAATTAACATCTCTATGTTCCTATCATCAAACAGTCTGCGGCACACAGAAATGAGAACTATATGAAAGAAGACTACATGATTTTGGAACAATGGCACATCATCCAAATGACTGGTCTGTGAGATGAAGACCATTCACTGCCAAGATTTGCTTGCCAAACATATTATATGCAATACGCAGTGAAAAATAATCAATCCACAAACATTTTATTTTGCAAGTAAGATTGCCACCATTGGCTGTTAGGAAACTTAAAAGCATTAAAGGGCTATTTTTGTAGTAATGGGAAATATACAAATATTTTAGTATCCTATCACCAATACATTTTACTCATTTATCATCCGGGTATGCCAGGGTTGCATTTTCTGTAGGCCTATAGGTTACACAGGTTTGCCAGAGCTGCAAATGAAAAGGAGAATCTTGTGTTCCATTATTAATAACGGCATCAATCCACTATCTATGGCTTATTTGATTATTTATAATGACTGTGTAGCCTATTACCATTCACAAAACAAACAAAACATTAAAATAATCACAAACAAGCTGCATCTGGAAAGCTTTTAAAGTCAAGACATGACAATTACACATATCCTTTTGCTGCTTCACAGCTGGCTGATGTCATTAAATTGTAACTTGAGCAAGGTTACTAGTCATTTATAGAGTAGTGTCTCTCATTTTTACATTTAAGTTAAAACTAATACCTTTTTTCCACACTCGTGCTGGCTTGGCTTGGTTTGATTTGACTCAGTACGTAAACCCAGCACAGCAGAGATTTGCCTCTCCATTACAACAGTCTGCCTGCTTGAGGGTGTTTCTTTAACTGATGATGGCTTGTCTTGAGTGATGACATTTTAAATCATTGGGCTGATCCACAGCTAAAGGTTCACCGTTATTCTGCTGCGAGTGCTTCCATCACACAGCACTGCAGGTAAAAGAAGTTTACCTGTTGGAGGTTAGTTGTTTGCAGAGGTGCCTGTAAGAGCCTGTTGTCTGCAGCTCTTCATTTAACATCTTACTGTGGCTTTTTATGCTTGTACCTTTCATCCCTTCAGTGGACCTGTTTTTATTATATGTTGGTGATAAATTCATGTCATTTCCTATAAATTCTTTACAATAAAAGTCCCCTATTATTTTCTAATGTAAAAGTTTTCATTGTGAAGCAGCAAAATAAGGAAATGCTGGGTTTTCATCAGCAGTAACACAACGCCTGTGCAGCTAAAAGCAAGCATGAAACTGTCAAATCAAGGAAATAATTGAAGTATAAACAGGACTCAGGCGAGATACTTAACTTCAAACCACCGACATTTAGTATTCTACAACCAAAAAAAGTTTTGTTGTCAGTAACCATATATTTCTCTTTAATAATGTTAGTTTCCATTAGCTTGTTTTGGCATACATAACTTGTTTATATTTTTACTGTGATGTCCAAATTCAGAATATGCCATTCTTTGCTCCAGCTTAGTCTTTGAAAGAGAAACTCTTTGCTCCTTGGGAAACAAGTGAAATTCATTTCATTTTTGATTTAATTTTCAAATTCATTTTTTGCAGTGGACTGATGTTTTTTTTCTCGTAGACTTGATTCAGATAGTTGGAATCTTTGAGAATTCTAGAAACACCTCCAAAACAATAGTACTGCCTCATTTCCACACAGTTTTGTTTTGAGTTTTTATTTCCGTATAGTATACATAGTATGCCCCAAGTGTTACCATGTGCATCCCTGGCGCATGAAGTGGCACATGAAAAATCAAAAAAGCTCTATTTCCATTGTATAAAATTATCCAGCGATGCAATGCTTCTGTATCATTGGGCCCACAGAGTAAAGACTTGCATGACCGAGTGCACCTGAGCAGCTAACTTCCCATGGCTGAATGGCTGACTTCCGATTTAGCAATCCACTAACTTGAACAGAGATAAAATAATTTCATCTTGTGGCTCTTAGACTTTTCGAATGTTATCGGATGAAATGGATTAAATCTTAATGGTAGAACAATGATGTGATGATGAAATTTATCCATAAATTTATAGACTTCTTCCCAATGTAAGTCTATGGGGGGAAAAAAGTCTTTTTGGGCCCAATGGACTGACCACAGAATTTGCAGTACCACTGTCTGGCCACTACAAAAAATTGCTAAAAAGCCCAGGGCACATCCTGTAGGCCTAATTATAATGTGAGCTTTTCTGTACTTTGTTGTCATAAACTAGTCTGATTGAGGGGGGCATGTTAGTGCACATGTGTATACCACTAGCTAGCTCATAGCCGCTGCTCAGTAGGCTACTGCCCTCATACAACAGTTACAGCTAATATCAGGATTGCGTCATTGTGGAACGGTCGACCACCTTTTGGTTCCCCCCAGTTTACACAGTAAGCTCTGTCAGCATGGTCGTCAATTGAGCTAGCACCTTTAGCTGCTAGCTGCCAGCTCAGCCACCTCCATGTTGAGAACCATGTCAAGACAAATTGAGCACAGCGTTGGTTTAGGCAGGACACAATGTCAAGCTCAGCTCACATCCCAGCCACATCAGCTGATCTCAAACAGCCCGATCAACCAATGGATCTGCTGATTGATGGAAGAATTAGCTGATAGATCACGATTCTTTTCTGTGCAACCAATTGGCTAATTTCATTCACGGTGCCCTATTTAAACTGCATTGGCCTGCCTGGTGTTGCTGCTTCCTCTGCAAGCCGCTTTGCAACCTGCATCCACCCCAGCTCCTCCTTTCTGTTTGTCATTGATGCTTGTTCAGGTCTCTTCTTTGCTGCTGCTCTCCCTACCTTAGGCTTTCCATGTAGGTGCATGGAGGGGCCGAAAGTTGTGTCCTCTCTGCCTTGGGCTTTCTGCATAGGCCTGAGGAAAGGCAGAGAGGCCCCAGAACAGAGCCATACTGCCAAATATAGTATTGCAATGGAAATGATGTTTTCTTTGACAAATGTGATCCTGACTGCATTATTATTAACTAGTATTACATTTATCAGTGTGTTAGCCAATTCGTTTCTATGATAACTTCCTGAGGCGCACTGCATACAGTCTGTCTGAAATTTGCAGCAAAAGTTAAATGTTTTCAACACACTCAAGGCAAAATCCCTATCAACAAAAAGGGGAAAAAAACAGATGGGACAACACATCTGGAGGTTCTCATAGGAATAAATTGATTTCTGGTTGGCTTGCATATGTCTTCAGAGCTATGTGGAACTGAGGTGTAAGTGTTTTGAAGGTCAAGGCAAAGCTAAATAGTATGTAATGATACATGGAAAGAATTTCTGTTAAAGCTTCTTAAAGAGGGGCAAATGAATGAACGGTACACTTCAATGTTGCCCTGCTACAAGCCAATATGACCTCTTCTTTAGCTTCTAACCACAATCTCACTGTGCCTAAAATAAGCCTGAGTGAGTACGTGCACCAAGACCAGTAGCACTTGTCCCAAAGCCTTCTAATCCACTGGGTCATCCTTTCTGACTTTGCCCAGTGGAAGATGTTCCTCTTTAACGAATATGACCTCACCATGGCCCAGAGGAAGTCCAAGCAGCACCAATAGCAGTGACACACTGTTGAGGGGCCGGTGCCTGCATTGCTGAAGGCAAGATAACACCAAATGAGATGTGACAGCTGAAAGAGAAAACAGGCTCAGCTGATGGGGCTCCAAAGAGAACAGAAGGTCCTTTGTATCATATGCCTCAGTATTTCCACAGTGGTGGTACAGTATGAAAAATGTGGCTGTATATTGTGAATTATAAAGCGTTTCAGTGTATTAGGTTTATTTTGTTAAATTCATAGTATTAAAGTTTTAATTTAAATTGGAGCTAATGGCTCTCCTGCCTGTGACTTCTGAGGTGATCCTGTGTGTCCAGTGATCAGCTGTTTTTTACCCTCCAATGACCTTGTTATTGTGAAGTATGAGAAATAAGCAATCTTCACATTCAGCTCAGGGCTCGTCTGTTAGTAAAAGATCTGAGCTGTCCTGGTGATGTGAAGGGGGAGGTGTGTGTGTGTGTGTGTGCGTGTGTGTGTGTGTGTGTGTGTGTGTGTGTGTGTGTGTGTGCGTGCGCGCACTTCTTGCTGAAATTGTTGTTTCATCAATAAATAATGGCAGACAGAACTCTGATGGCCACACAGCGTCTCTGATCTATGATCAAACAGAAAGCACTGTCCTGCTCTCAGACTACAAATACAGCCACACGCCATGCATCACACACACACACACACACACACACACACACACATCAACACACACAAGTAAGTGTGTTTGTCTTCTGGCAATCTGAACACTTAACAAAGCTTTTAAAATCTGAAGTGGGGTCACTTCTCCAACACACTTCCCATAGCTCCCATGAGTCCCGGCTTTAGCTTCCACAGTTGCTCTGCAGCTTTCTTTGCATCTGCCGCTCCAAGCTTTCCACCAATTCAAGGTACTCACAAAGCCTCTTGTTTTCCAGTGGGTAGAATTGAGGGCTCCAGCCAGTTTTGCTGCACTCAGAAGCCAAGTAGGTGCTTGAACCTTTTCTTGTTGGGAGTGATATCCTGGCTTTACTCTGCACACTCAGCTCAGTCAGGAAAACCTCTCCAGCTCTCTCTGGACCTGAATATTTTTCACCTTCCTTTCTGATGTGAGGAGTGTTGCTGCTGATCTATTTGCTGCCTCTTCTCATCATCTCCTTTCCCCCTCAGGGAATGGATTTTTTAAGGCAGGTGGCCTTCCAGGTTTTTACCTCCAGACTTTTGGTGTACTGCATTTCTGCCAAAACTGTTGGTACCAGCTTGTGTAACCATCTGTATTAGTCCCATACTTGAAAAAAATACTGCATGATGTGATATGAAGCAGTTATACTAAATGTTGGTGGTTCTGCACAGCCTGAAGGTCTGCTTTATGAATTCTACAGGGATACATTTGATAGATGACTAATTCTCAGAGGCCAATACTGATGTTTAGGTTTTGACATGCAGGTTGCCAGTACAAAGTATGATGTACACGGCGTACACGGGCGAGCATGCGCGCCTCAGGGCAAACAGAGCATAGCCACTGTTTATGGTATTAAAATATATTAAATGACGTCGTTGCGAGTAAACTCTGGATGTTCCCACTTCAGGACACTTGGGACTGTCGCGGACGAGCAGTATGGAGGAATATTACAAAGTTTTTGTGTAGTTTTATGGACCTTTTCGTGTCGGTCACAATTGACGACCATTGTAAGGATTTTCACTGCAGGACTGGCTCACCGGGGGTCTCCAGGTGCACTTTGAGGAAGAAAAAACTACACCGGATTACTCATCAGCATGAGGGTGAGTCCATAATGACTGAATTTTGTTTTAGGGTGAACTATTCCTTTAATACATCTTCGCTCTTCTTAACCTTAGTGTGTGCATAAACTACAGGTAATACACTTATGGTTGAAATTTTAAAAATGTGAAACTATCGTTTATTGGCCTTAAGTCCATAAGAAAATATCCATGTCATCCATCTCTAGCTTTGAAGTCTCATCACTCTAGTTTGAAGATTGCTCTACAGCATGAACAGGTATCATTTCTGTTGACAACACCTTCCCATCCTGTCTAACCCCCCCTTTAAACAACGTCTGCTCTTTCCTTTAACTGCCTTTGAAACAGGGTTTGTTTCCCAAGTCATGCTCTGGCTGCTGTCTCTCCACTTAGCACACTGCTTCCTGCTGATGGCACTGACTTTTTCAGCCTCAACAACATTCTTCGTGCTTCTGTGCACCTGAATATCAACGTTGCTCTTGCTGGGCACCTGTATGGTAGCTCTGTAAAAGGTCTTGTTTGCTGCCTCATGGTGAATAAATACGCTGTTTATGAGAGGAGGCAAAGTCTCCCCATCTTTGCAAGGCTCGTAACTGCAAAACTGATTGTGAAAATCAATCAATTTTATTTATAAAGCCCAATATCACAAATACAATTTGCCTCACAGGGCTTTACAGCATACAACATCCTCTGTCCTTTAGACCCTCACAGCGGATAAGGAAAAACTCCCCCCAAAAAAAAACCTTTACCGGGAAAAAAAAAAATGGTAGAAACCTCAGGAAGAGCAACTGAGGAGGGATCCCTCTTCCAGGATGGATAGACGTGCAATAGATGTCGTACAGAACAGAGCAGCATAATAAATTAACAGTAATCTGTATGACACAATGAGACAGAAAGAGAGAGACAGAAAGAGAGATAGAGAGAGAGAGAGATGCAGACATCCTCGGTAATGACAGTAGCTTACAACAACATTCATGAAAGTAATAATATTTTCGTTATAGTTCTGGCTACTGTGGTACAATATGTTGAAAGTATATATTAGTATCTGGCAGTATACATGTGTGATAATAATCATATGTGTAATAACAGTAGAAGTATGACTAATGACTAATGACTAGCAGCAGCAGCAGGAGGCATCTGGCAGGACCACGGCAGCAGCACAACCACACACATCACACTATCCAGGCATCGCTGCAATATGAGTTAACCTGAGAGACAGTGGAGCACAAAGGCTCTGGAGAAGAAGCCGAGTTAGTGACATCCAGAATGGCTGAGTTAACAAGATGCAGTAATAGAGAGAGACAGAGAGAGAGAGAAGGTGCCCGGTGCATTATAGGGGGTCCTCTGGCAGACTAGGCCTAAGTCATCCTAACTAGGGGCTGGTACAGGGCAAGCCTGAGCCAGCCCTAACTATAAGCTTTATCAAAGAGGAAAGTCTTAAGTCTAGTCTTAAATGTGGAGACAGTGTCTGCCTCCCGGACCATAACAGGAAGATGATTCCACAGGAGAGGAGCCTGATAGCTGAAGGCTCTGGCTCCTGATCTACTTTTGGAGACTTTAGGGACCACGAGTAACCCTGCGTTCTCAGAGCGCAGAGTTCTGGTGGGATAATATGGCACTATGAGCTCTCTAAGATATGACGGAGCTTGACCATTTAGAGCTTTATAAGTTAACGTAGGATTTTAAATTCAATTCTGGATTTTACAGGGAGCCAGTGCAGAGAAGCTAAAACAGGAGAAATATGATCTTGTTTCTTAGTTCCTGTTAATACTCGTGCTGCTGCATTCTGAATTAGCTGGAGAGTTTTTAATGATTTACTAGAGCTACCTGATAATAGAGAGTTACAGTAATCCAGCCTTGAGGTAACAAAAGCGTGGACCAATTTTTCTGCATCTTGTTGGGTCAGGATAGGCCTAATTTTTGCAATATTATGCAGATGAAAAAATGCAGTCTGAGGTTTGTTTTAAATGAGAATTAAAAGACAAATCTTGGTCAAATGTTACTCTGAGGTTTCTTACGCTAGTGGTAGAGGCCAGAGCAATGCCATCGAGAGAAACTATGTCATCAGATAAAGAGTTGTTTGGGGCAAAGAACAATAACTTCAGTTTTGTCTGAATTTAACATCAGGAAATTGGTACATACATAAATACAGTAATGAGTACAGCTCATTGTATAAAGCTCAGATTATTTGAATGATATCAGGCCAAAGCACTGCCCCCAGTTTTTCATCTGCAATTGTAAAGGCTTGTATGACACAAACAGTGTGTAACTAAATTCCAGCTGACATCTGATCCTCTGCACTTAACTTCTTTTTTTATTCTATATCTCTTTCATGTGGTAACATCCTGAAGCAATGATGTTTTCTTTCACATTTCTGTTCAGCTCAGAAAAAGGTTGATGTTCTTGACCTTTTGGATTCTCACACTCTGCTGTGTGCATGGAGAATATTCACGCATTGCTTCTGCTGTGTTGCTTCACTGTATCATCACAGTATGTCGGCTTCAAATTTTGTTACTCATTTTACAGGAAAAAATGCAAATGTACAGGCAATGCTGTGGGTTGGATCTTCATTTTTTTGTTGTTCTTTTTCATTTTGACGTTAAGCCCATCATTATTAAAAGAAGTAATGTGCTCATATATAATTGTATTTTGTACATGTTATCTTGTAAATAAGCTATATTGTTATTTGTAACATATTCCTGTGTGGAGTTTGGGATATCTAAAAATGTTGACAACAACACATGCATGAAACTAAACTCCAAACCACAGAAAGAGCCAAGTACTGTGAGAGACGAGGGATGCGCCGATTGTGAAATTCTGGACCGATACCAATGTTAAAAATTAGGGATGCACAATATTGTATTATTTGTCGATATCTGATATGCCGATATGTAACAACTAATTTGACCAATAACCAATATACACTGAACAAAAATATAAATGTAACACTTTCGTTTTTGCTCCCATTTTTCATGAGCTGAACTCAAAGATCTAAAACTTTTTCTACATACACAAAAGACCATTTCCCTCAAATATTGTTCACAAATCTGTCTACATCTGTGTTAGTGAGCACTTCTCCGTTGCCGAGATAATCCATCCCACCTCACAGGTGTGGCATATCAAGATGCTGATTAGACAGCATGATTATTGCACAGGTGTGCCTTAGGCTGGCCATAATAAAAGGCCACTCTGAAATGTGCAGTTTTGCTTTATTGGGGGGGGTCTGGAGGAGTCAGAAAACCAGTCAGTATCTGATGTGACCACCATTTGCCTCATGCAGTGCAACACATCTCCTTCGCATAGAGTTGATTGTGGCCTGCGGAATGTTGGTCCACTCCTCCTCAATGGCTGTGCGAAGTTGCTGGATATTGGCAGGAACTGGAACACGCTGTCTTATACACCGATCCAGAACATCCCAAACATGCTCAGTGGGTGACATGTCTGGTGAGTATGCTGGCCATGCAAGAACTGGGATGTTTTCAGCTTCTAGGAATTGTGTACAGATCCTTGCAACATGGGGCCGTGCATTATCATGCTGCAACATGAGGTGATGGTCGTGGATGAATGGCACAACAATGGGCCTCAGGATCTCGTCATGGTATCTCTGTGCATTCAAAATGCCATCAATAAAATGCACCTGTGTTTGTTGTCCATAACATACGCCTGCCCATACCATAACCCCTATCTCTGCAAAGGAGAAGTGCTCACTAATACAGATGTAGACAGATTTGTCAACAACATTTGGGAGGAAATGGTCTTTTGTGTATATAGAAAATGTTTTAGATCTTTGAGTTCAGTTCATGAAAAATGGGAGCAAAAACAAAGGTGTTGTGTTTATATTTTTGTTCAGTATAGATTCATCCATGCGTACATATTATCTTGATGGCCCACCAGCACATGGAGACTTGATATATAATACTTTTTAATGTATATACATTCATTGTACAAAATAAGAAAAAGCATATTGTCTGATTCAGATACATTTTAGAGCCAATACCGATGACGTGCCGATATTGTCATGCATCCCTATTCAAAATAGCAATTTGGCCAACAGCTGATACTGATGTTTTGTTGTTGTCTATTTTGTTTCTGGTGTGGGTGTTATCTGTTGTTCATTATCCCCTTGTTCCACGAAAAAAAATCTTCATTGGAAAAACTTTTTTTGAAATCATTCAGCCCTTTATTCCATGTCAACATGGATTTGTTGTGCATAATGTATTGCTATCAGGGAACAATAGAGTGTGTCCCCTGATGCATCAGCAGTAATTTTACTAATCCTTTCGTCCTGACGGCTTCCCAGGAAAGATCTCTGTTCAACCCAAACATGTTTTCGATTTTTCCTGGACAATGGGACAGTGTTTGTCTAAAGCCCTGCATTTTTCAAAATTGTTGTGAAAACAATGAAGTAAACATCTACCACTGCCATTAGTATAAGTCATCTTATTAGCCAATAGTCCAAAGGCAGTCAACAAGGCAAATATCGGCTGATACCAATATGCAACCGTTAAATCGGAACATCCCTATTAGAGACTTTTAAAAACAGAGCTTTCTGTCTGGTCTCCAGCACAGATGCAGAGGTTTAGCTGCTGAGGACACAGCTAAGTGGAAGCCGTCACCAAGCAGAGCCAAAGCGGCTTGCCTCAGCTCGTTTATCCCCTGCTGTAAGGCTGTGGTGGAAACCTATGTTGTCATGGTGTGACTAGAGCGGACCATTTAGAAAATAAAATTAAAAACCCCTGTAGTCTGCCTTCTGGACCTAACCCTCTGGCCACCAGCAGCCCTGATGATATCCAGGATTTTTAGGTAAAATGCGATTATGTTGTCTGATTATTTGGTGTTATAAACAAGCTAAGATCAAATTTAGAAAAAATCCATGATTCAAATTTAATGTCTCCTGAGTCATTAATGCTCAAAACCACTCATCACAAAATAGGGTTATATACCCCAAGGGAAGCACTTAGAAAGGTCACAGCCATTTCCAAACACAGACAGCACTGGTACAGAGCTGGGGTGTACGACTGAATACAATCATTGCAGGCAACAAATGAAATAGGATTATAAAATATTAACTTATTCATTACAAATAATGATTGCCTTTTCTTATCGGTATAAGTTGAAACCACCATGCAGGAACCTGGTAGTGACAGTGTTTTTGTTTTGGGGGACGAGCCTCCAGTTCTTGTGTAAACAGTGAAACAGTGCCACGACCTCACTGTGACTCCATTCAGAAACACACTGATGGCAGTTAAGTGAGTTCTTCTTAAAGGGTGCACAGAGTTTCTTTTGTAAAATGCAGCATATGAGTGTGGAGGACTGTGTTGGTAGGCATGTCCAGCACTCACTGGCCTAGATACAATACTAAGTGTTGGACCTGGCTGATTAGTGTGAGGCAGGAGGCTGACTTTTTGTTCTACAACTGAGAGATGTAGCTCTTTACAAGCAAGTATAACCATAGAGTATACTGACACATTTGACACATTTGACTTGCTGCACAGACAAACTTAAAAGACTCTGAAAGACTTTGTTTTTTGGTAGAAAGTTTGTTCATAATGATTATGAGATAAGTTTCTTATATTTCTTGCCCATTGAAGTTTTTTTTTTTGTTTTTTTCTATTTCCTTATCTAAAGCAAGGGTCTAAAACATCAGACTAACAGTCCTCTGAGGCGATACATAAGGCACAGCAGTGCATTGGGATCAATGTTAGCATCAGTGCACTAGCATCCATAAGCCTCTCTCCGGTTCATGTTGTAGCTGACCAGCATACCAGGAACTGGCAGGTGGTTCTTCCAGCTCTGGTGTACTAATTTGCACTCATCATAATGACTGAATGGCAAGCCATTCCGTTTGTTGTGCTAACCTCAATATTTACTTATTGTGTTTCATGTCACAGGATGATGAATTTCGCTTATTGCTCCTTTAATATAAGCAGGGGATTTTGATACAAAGTGGTAACCACTGTATGTGAATGCATGAATGGGTCAGACCTGTGCAGCACTGGATTTGAAATGAACTGTAATAAACTGGAGCTTCTGTGCTTTGATTACCTGCTGTGAAACAGCATGACCCTCATCCATTAGAAATCAACATTATTTCTTCTGAGCTCATTTTGGTCAAAGGAATGAAAAAGTAGTTTAATTAGTAACTTATTACTCTTCACAGAAAGTGATACCGTAAAGTAACCAATTACTTTCAAATGAAGGTAAATAGTAACATGTAACATGAAATTTTGAGAGTAACTTGCCTAACACTGTTACAGACAGACAAGATTGAAGTGGATCTCATATTCCAGGTGGCACAGAAGACAGAGCCAAATACAACTTCAGCGGTCCAAGAATGTCAAAACATGCCATTTAATTAGTATTTATCTCATTATATTTTAATATCTTTATCACAAACACCCACAATCCAACCTGCATTTTTTTTCTTTCTTTTTTCAAACAGAGCCAGTTTGGGGTGAAAAAAAATTAAGACAAAATATCACCCACAAGTCACCTTTGTTACTGAGATATTTCACCTTAAACCGGAAATGCCAACTTGATGGTGGCATTAGAGGAACAGACAGAGGATCACCAAAGTCACTAAGATTTAGCCTATGGGGAACATGAATGTCTATACAAACCTTTGTGGTAGTCCATCCAATAATTATTGAGATATTTCAGTCTGAACCAAAATGGTAGACAGACTGACACTGACAACCATACAGTGTATCTTTTATTTTGCTGTCTATTCAGGAAAATACATTAAAATGTAATTGGATCCAACCAAAATCGAGCTAAGGGGGAAAAAAGCCAGTGTAAAATGCCTGATTCTAATGTCAGAATACATTAAATGCAGAAAATACTGAAAAATAGAAGTGCTAAAGTCACTTAGTCATATTTATTTTTCAAATTATATTATATTTATTCTTGATGTAGACATTTGCAAATTCATAACCGTCTCATGTCACAGTGTCAAATTCTACACTTTATCTATTGATGCAGTTTATCTATCCTGGATACTGAAAAAGCTTTTGGATATTATAGCTCCAACACAGCGCATACTTTTCTCCCAATGATGTGTAACCACCCTTTGGTCTATTCATTTATGTATAAAACTAGATACATTAATAAGTATAAATGTAAATATATTTAAATTTGGTGTCAAGGCTGTGTTTTGTATCTCTCCCTGTGAAGCATATTTTAAAACCAGAGCAGGGAGAGATCAATGAATCTTCTCCATTGGGAAACAGGACGAAGCAGAGCCCACAGGTGGATTCTGAGGTGGAGGTGGGGCGTGAGATGCACAGGCAGCAGAAGCAGCTGTAGAAGCAGCAGAAATTAGCAGCTAGTTTGTCAGCTTTACCAGAGCGCTCAATGGAAACTAGTAAGTAATTTGTGTATGTAGCTCACAGGTTTAAGCCTCATTACTGCTCCTTCATGTACAGTATGCTGAACACATCTTACACCCTAGCCCACTTGAATGCATAAACCTGCCCATATGGTCGCTGCTCTTGTTGCACTTAGTCTCAAAGACATATACAGTGTGTTCAAAGGTTTGAGGACAAGAGGACAGCGCATTACAAAATGTACATGGACATGTAACACAGAGGTGAGATTCATGCCTCATAGTGGGTGGTCTTTTTTCAGTTTTACAAGAAAAAAAGACAACAACCAGCAGCAAATTTGCTTTAAAAAGTGAGTCTAGAGAGTGGGTTATGTTGACTCTAAGTACTTGAATTCCAATTTAGCCAGAGTAAAGGGTATATGAGATTGTTGAATCTATCGTGCAGAGGTGTCACCTGGAGGCACTCAATTTTCTGAATGTTAACTTTGTAACCTGAAGTTGAACCAACATTTTCCAGAATAAAGAGGATCTCTGGGATGCTTACTACTGGGTTTCTTACATAAAGCAAAAGGTCATCCGTGTATAGGGACACCCTGTATTCTGTTCCTTCATACTTAATGCCTTGAAGAACGGGGGAGGTCCTTAGTGCAACTGACAAAGGTTCAATAGCCAAAGCGAAAAGAAGGGGAGACAGGGGAAACCCTGGCGTTCTGAATGACAATGACTAATATGTGCAGATGCAAATATTGGTGCAGATGTATGTTTCTGGGGAAGATTATAGAAGACGGATCCATGCACAGAACCTATTACCAAAACCAAATTGCCGTAATACTGTGAATAAAAATCTCCATTCAACTCAGAGTGAATAATACTCAAAAGTGAGGAGATGTTGGAGAAAGAGTGTCTCCCCTTAATGAGAAGAATTTTCACATCGGCATTAAGCACAGATATTGGGCAATAGTAGCTGCTGTAAGTGGGATCTTTATCTTTTTTAAGTAATAAAGAGATTGAAGCCTGTTTTAGAGTAGTTGGCAAGGAATCCCACTCCATGGAGCCATTGAAAATGTTTAAAAGTAATGATGCCAATTTTCCACAAAATGTCTTAAACAATTGAATTTGGGGAATCATACAGGATGCTGCGTTTTGTTTCAACTGATGGGCTAGCAACCTACTAGCTTTGTCACCATATTCGTAAAATGACCCCCGTGTGTGCAGTAACAATTTTTTAGCCTTCCTTGTAGATAACAAATTAAATTCAGACTGTAGATTTAGTTGCTTTTTGTAGAATTCTGGAGTGGAGTTTGTAGAGTGTACACAATCTAAATTGAGAATAGAATTTGTTGGAAATAATTACTGCAGTTTTCTCTGTTTTGTTTTTATGTGTGGAGAATGAGATGATTTCTCCTCTGATGAATGCTTTTAATGTTTCCCATAGTATGGAGTGTGAGACTGAGCCATTTTTGTTGAGATTGATAAATGTGTCAATGGGGGCAGTTATATGGTTGCTAAACACTTGGTCAGAGAAAAGGAGGGAGTTAAGTCTCCACTGAGGAGGGTCTCTTTTGGGAAAAGCAAAGGAGGGATCAAGTTTTCATGGAGCGTGAGCGGAAATAACAATCTCTGGATAATCCGAGGAGACTACAGACAGAAAAAAATAATCGCGAGAGAAGGAGTGATAGACGGGAAAAAGAAAACTCCTTAGCATTTGGGTTATTAAATCTCCAGGGGTCCACATATCCATTCTGGTCTATAAACAGGTTAAAAGCTCTAGTCTAGAGCTCTACCTATCCAAAGTTGGACTGATGATAGTGTTCCCCCAAAGGTTAAGGTGTGTATCTACACCAGGGAGAGGACAGAAGTCTGTTGGCAAACCCCACATCATCAAAATGTGGGGCATAGACATTTACGAGTAGTATGGGTGTGTAGAGGAGGGTGCCTACAACTATACAACTATGGATTTGGGATAATATTGGAAGCAGAAAATTGTATTTTCTTATCTAGAAGTATTGCGACACCTCTGGATTTAGAATTAAAGGAGTGAAACACTTGTCCAATCCAAGACTTGCAGAGCCTGACATGGTCTGCTCTACGCAAATGTGTTTCCTGCAAAAAGGTGAGAGAAAACCCTTGATCACTTATTGGGATTATTCATACTTTTGGCATTGCAGGTTATAAATCTCACTGGAGAAGTTATATTAGCCCTCCCAACATGTGGAGAATTAGCTATTGTCTACTACGAGAGTCAAAGGGAAAGGAAGAAGGTAAATTTATAAATGGAGCCCAAAGGTATCAAGCACTGGTGAAGCAGACCTACTCAGTAAGAGCAATAAAGTAGAAGTGGAAATGTTGCAATCTAAAAACACGGAATTGTGTTTAAAGTAAGAAAAGTTGGATTTCAAGGTGAACCGCCCCCCATCTCCCCCACCCAGCCCATCCCTCCAATCTCCGACCCCAAGTCTCCTTCCCCAAACAAAGAAGACAGACATTTTTTCCAATGCATCTAACTATCTTAACTAACTTCTGTCTGTCTCTCTCTCTCTCTCTCTCTCTCTCTCTCTTTCTTTCTGTCTCTCTCTCTCTTGGGTGGCTCCCTAGCATCATCAGCCTAATTATAGAGGCAAGGAAGGGAAAAAGACAAAGAAGAAAGGAAAAATGATGCCATACACTGTGGTCATCTAACTGGTAAAGTAGACAAAGAAATGAATAATTTAAAATGTAAAGGTCAGGGCCTAGGCCTACACACTTACACAGTATATTGCTTAAATCTATTTGAATTCAGTGAAAAGCATATTCGCTGAACACGCACCATTGTCATTGCACCAGTCAGGGCAAACAAAAAGAAATAGCGGCCACACATAAACCTTAACAGATAATGTAAATAACGCTGAGTGACTGAGCGTGAGGAAAGAACTTTGCAATATAGCAATGGTAGAAACATATATAACAGCAGGTATAGACCCACTTTAAAAACAAAGCAAAACAAAGCATAAAATGAGAGTAATGTGTGGTTTGAGAAACAGGAGTCCAGGCAAAACAAATAAGGCTGACTAGAATAGTACATAAAGTTATTCAATATTAATTCTACACTACAGGTAATTCCCACAGTCATATAAGCATGGGTACCTTCTCTCCTCCTGTCCTGTACTTCATACACATGCCAGCGCCTGTAGATGAACCAGTGAGCTGCCGCTTGAATTTAAAGAAGCTTCACATTAACGAGTGAAGTCCCTCCAGATCTGCGGCCAGTTTAGAGCTGGGGTTTGGTGAATCCCTCCAACATGGCGGCGCCCTTTTCCGCAGTGGCATGGTCTGTCAGTTTCTTCCATAGTTCGTAAGCCATTTGTTTCAAAAAGTTAAAGTTAAAAAGTCTCTGGATGTTAAACAGTACCAGGTATTAGATGAAACCCGGCTCTTGTGTGAATAACTGATGATAAGTATTGAAAAAGCACGGGAGCCACCTCTTGAGCTTGTGTTCTCTCACATGGTAAACCAGAAGTCCCAAAACAGTATCTTTTTCCCAGGAGATAACTTGTTCCAACAAGATTACATATATATGTGTATATATACACACACACTCACACACACACACACATATAATATAAATATATATATATATATATATATATATACAGTACAGGCCAAAAGTTTGGACACACCTTCTCATTCAATGCGTTTTCTTTATTTTCATGACTATTTACATTGTAGATTCTCACTGAAGGCATCAAAACTATGAATGAACACGTGGAGTTATGTACTTAACAAAAAAAGGTGAAATAACTGAAAACATGTTTTATATTCTAGTTTCTTCAAAATAGCCACCCTTTGCTCTGATTACTGCTTTGCCACTCTTGGCATTCTCTCGATGAGCTAAGAAAGGTAGTCACCTGAAATGGTTTTCACTTCACAGGTGTGCCTTATCAGGGTTAATTAGTGGAATTCCTTGCTTTATCAATGGGGTTGGGACCATCAGCTGCGTTGTGCAGAAGTCAGGTTAATACACAGCCGACAGCCCTATTGGACAACTGTTAAAATTCATATTATGGCAAGAACCAATCAGCTAACTAAAAGAAAAACGAGTGGCCATCATTACTTTAAGAAATGAAGGTCAGTCAGTCCGGAAAATTGCAAAAACTTTAAATGTGTCCCCAAGTGGAGTCGCAAAAACCATCAAGCGCTACAACAAACTGGCACACATGAGGACCGACCCAGGAAAGGAAGACCAAGAGTCAACTCTGCTTCTGAGGATAAGTTCATCCGAGTCACCAGCCTCAGAAATCGCAAGTTAACAGCAGCTCAGATCAGAGACCAGATGAATGCCACACAGAGTTCTAGCAGCAGACCCATCTCTAGAACAACTGTTAAGAGGAGACTGCGCCAATCAGGCCTTCATGGTCAAATAGCTGCTAGGAAACCACTGCTAAGGAGAGGCAACAAGCAGAAGTAATCATCACCCATACCAAATCCACTGACCACATCACCCCCATCCTCATTCAGCTCCACTGGCTACCTGTCCATCACCGCATCCAATATAAAGTTCTTCTCCTCACATATAAAGCTCTCCATAACCTGGCCCCTCAATACCTGTCAGACCTTCTCCACCCGTACACCCCCACCCGTGCTCTACGCTCCTCCTGAGCTGCTCTCCTGTCTGTACCCAACTTCAAACTGACCACTATGGGTGGCAGAGCCTTCAGCTGCTCTGCACCCAGACTCTGGAACTCTCTGCCCCCCCACATCCGTCAGATTGACTCCATTGGACAATTTAAATCACAGCTTAAAACCCATCTGTTCAGACTTGCCTATCCAGTTTAATTTTCTGTCATGTATTTTATTTTAATGTTGTATTATTTGTATTTTACTTATTTTTAATGTAGTATAATTCATATTTTCTATGTTTTCACTGTAAGGTGTCCTTGGGTGCTCAGAAAGGCGCCAACAAATAAAATTTATTATTATTATTATTATTAGAAGAGATTTGTTTGGGCCGAGAAACACAAGGAATGGACATTAGACCAGTGGAAATCTGTGCTTTGGTCTGATGAGTCCAAATTTGAGATCTTTGGTTCCAACCGCCGTGTCTTTGTGAGACAGAAAAGGTGAACAGGATGGATTCCACATGCCTGGTTCCCACTGTGAAGCATGGAGGAGGAGGTGTGATGGTGTGGGGGTGTTTTGCTGGTGACACTGTTGGGGATTTATTCAAAATTGAAGGCACACTGAACCAGCATGGCTACCACAGCATCCTGCAGCGACATGCCATCCCATCCGTTTGCGTTTAGTTGGATGATCATTTATTTTTCAACAGGACAATGACCCCAAACACACCTCCAGGCTGTGTAAGGGCTATTTGACCAAGAAGGAGAGTGATGGAGTGCTGCGCGCAGATGACCTGGCCTCCACAGTCACCACCTGAACCCAATCGAGATGGTTTGGGGTGAGCTGGACCGCAGAGTGAAGGCAAAGGGGCCAACAAGTGCTAAACACCTCTGGGAACTGCCTTCAAGACTGTTGGAAAACCATTTCAGGTGACTACCTCTTGAAGCTCATCGAGAGAATGCCAAGAGTGTGCAAAGCAGTAATCAGAGCAAAGGGTGGCTATTTTGAAGAAACTAGAATATAAAACATGTTTTCAGTTATTTCACCTTTTTTTGTTAAGTACATAACTCTACGTGTTCATTCATAGTTTTGATGCCTTCAGTGAGAATCTACAATGTAAATAGTCATGAAAATAAAGAAAACGCATTGAATGAGAAGGTGTGTCCAAACTTTTGGCCTGTACTGTATATATATATATATATATATATATATATATATGTATGTGTGTATATCTGTATATGTTTATATGTAACCCTTTAGGATTTTAGGGGGCTCAGAAACTCCTGAGAAACATATCTGCCTCTCTAAGTTGCACTATATTCTGCAGCTAGTTGTTAACTGTGTCTGCAGTCTGGTGCTGGACAGGTGGTGTAAAGTGGATTTTCAGAGCTTTCCAAGTGTTGTGGGCTGTAAAATGAAAAACAATGAGCTGAAAGAGGCTAATGAGCTCTGTAGGGCTGAGGAGAACGGCAAAGATGCTTTTAATTCTTTGGGGATTCGTCACTATAAATCACCATCATCTGACTCATTCTTCATATGAAAATATTGACGAGTGCAGCTACAGAGTTCATCAGCTGTAACTCTGCTTTAATACACTGACTCACTGATGTCCCTGTGGCTATCTTTACACTGCTGCCCAACACACTGGATCAGTGAACACAAGTTCTCCTACGGGCAAACTATTGAAACTAGCCAATGGCCAAACACTTTCAACAAGTCATTACAGTAATGAATCTCTTTTACAAACATTGAACACATAACAGAACCAATATCAGGAAGAGACTTTAAGCTCGTTCTGATGGCCTGCTATGACACCACTGATTTTTACTGATTCCAACAGAAACCCACCGACTGCTTTGTTACATGACAAACAACAGACGAGACTTGGGCAGTATCCAAATTTTGTTACCGTTAAACCTTACATTTTCCCGGGGTATACGGTATTACCGTGACTAATAAAAATCACTTCAAAGATGAGAAGCAACAGGAAATACGGTTTGTTGGTTTATTTTTAGAGCCTACCTTTAGTTTGAAAAGTTCATCCTCTCCAAGTCCCAACTGTTTTGACCATCAGAACAGGCTATTCCTCATTGAAAATAACATAAAACAAAGTATAATGATAACTATAGCAGCATCCTATGCTTCAAAACTATTCAATGTTTTTTGCCAGACAAACCCGCATGTTTACTTTTTCCATCTGGAGCAGGGTACATAGTGGACTGACAACTTTGGCCGCGGTGCTGAATATGTGCTCTGATGGAGAGCTCGTGGCACAAACGCACAGGCACTTTCAGGCAGCCCTCGTCATCAGAGGAAAAAGGCCTGGCTCCATCACATTTCCACCTGAGAAGGAGGTCTTCGTCTCCCTGAATAACAGGCTCGCGACAACAGGCAGTTATCTCTGCTCCTGCTCGCTCCTGTATGGTGCCGACCAGACCTGCCGCCGCATCGGCTATTCTTTGAAGGAGACTGCCCACAGTCATCTATTTTTCGGTGGTTCAGGTTGCGCTTCTTCCTCCTCCACTTTGATGGAAACTGGACCTGCCAGTTGCTGCTGTCCTGCTGCTGCTCCTGCTGCTTGCAGACGTTGGGAAGTTGTGGGGTTTTTAGGGACCAAGTCGCTTGATGCGTGGCTTGCCATCTTTTCCTCTTTCTCACATCTCAGCTTTCACGTGACAACGTCATATCCAAAAACTTTATCAAATGTCATCTTCCAACAACAGTTACGAGAAACATTATAGCCTATTATTAGTTTTAAATTGTAATAGTATTAAATTGAAAACTCAACAACACATACATAAGTGCTGGACAAACAGTCATTATTTAGACATTAAATAAATTATATTTAATATTATATCAGGCCCCTATAGGCCTATATGGGCGGCAGATTTTTTTCAATGACGATAATGAAACTGATACCGTTGCTATTTTTAGGTACTGTGGGATACCTTATTACTGTATTATCGCCCAATCCTACAACAGACAAAACATGATGAAAATCAACACCAAAAATCTACATTACCATTAGAAAACATGACAAATTTACCACTGCACTGAAATACATATTAATGTTACGTGTAAAAGTACATAAAATGGCCGTCTTTAAAGTCAAATAAACAAATGACTACTTCCACACAGCAAGTACATGGAGGTTGTTGGAGCAGCACAAAAAGCCATATGCACTAGAGCTATGATTGGGCCCAAAATAACAGGCCCAATCTTTAGCTTAACTAACTTTAAACATGTCTTAGAAACCTGGATGTGGTCAATTTCTTTATGTTAAATTCAGACAAAACTGAAGTTATTGTTCTTAGTCCCAGTCAAATACCTCATCTATAAAGCTCTAAATGGTCAGACTCTGTCCTATTAGTCCATAGTACTTAGTTAGCTATTATCCCATCAGATCACTGTGCCCTGAGTATGTAGTGTTACTTGTGGTTCCTAGAGTCTCCAAAGGTAGAACAGGAGCCAGAGCCTGCAGGTATCAGGCTCCTCTTCTGTGGAGCCATCTTCCTGTTCAGGTCTGGAGGCAGACACCGTCTCCACATTCAAGACTAGAATTAAGACATTCCTTTTTAATAAAGATTATAGTTAGGGCTGGCTCAGGCTTGCCTTGTACCAGCCTCTAGTTAGGCTGATATAGGCCTGGTCTGCCAGGGAACCTCCTATGATTCACTGAGCCCCTCCTCTCCTTCTCTCTCTCTCGCTCTCAGATTCTGAACAGCTGGCTCGTTTTATTTGCTAACATGCATGCCCTGTCACTGCATGTCACTAACTCGGCTTCTTCTCTGGATCCTTTTTGCTCCACTGTCTTGCAGGTTCCCTCAAACTGCAGCTACACCTGAATCGTGGGTCGGTTTTGGGGGGAGTTTGCCCTTATCTGCTGTGACAGTCAGAGGACAGAGGGATTTCGTATGCTCTAAAGCCCTCCTAGGCAAATTGTCATTTGTGATATTGGGCTTTATCTGAATGAATGAACCTGCATAGCTTCTGTCTAAGCCCAACCTGAGCCCATACCATGTAGACGTTTTGGGAAAAACAGAATTTCCAGTGGTTTTTTTTGTTTTGTTTTGTTTGTTTTGTTTATATATATTTATATATAAACATTTATGACAAGCTAAAGCCAGCTTTAAGTATTTTCAGTGCAGTAATAGACATTTTTGGCATGATCTCACAAACCCGTCCTAATTCTGTCTCAGGGGGTCAGGTTGGGTCCAATCAAGTTAGGGCAGAAAAAAAAGCTCTAACTGGTATCCTGATTTCACAGTGCTATGAGCCATTTTGTTTCAGTAAATAATGGATAAATGAGTCAATGAAGGTTTGTTCTGAATGAAAAATGAAGCTGACCACATTTGTATGCAAGAGGAGCCTGCCATACTGTGACACCAATACCTTTTAAATCAACTGGACTCTGGCATCCCAGCCCTGCGGCCCCATGACACTTGAATACTTGTACTTGCTTGTGCCATCCGTCGCCTATTCATCTATTACTTGCACCCATTCAAAGACTGTGATGCTCTCATTCAGCCACCAACGCTCAGTGAATGCTCTCTCTGGATTGTTCACTGATGCCAAGAGACAGTGTTCTCACAAATATATCCCCTCCAATAAATGCTAGCCTGTGTTCACTATTGTTACAATGTCGTGGCTGTCTGTAAGTAGTGACTCACTGTCAATGATTGTTCCATTGTAAAGCTTTGAAGACAATAACCCAATGTCCTAAACCTGAGTAGATTATGTGTTATCTGACTCGGTTACTGGTTTTTGAGTAACGTTTTAAGAAACTCTCTTTCAATTTGTATTTCAGGGACTCATTCCCTGAAGGCTGGGAGAATAAAGTTCAAATAGATTAGGATTTATGTTTTAAATTCAAAATCTCAGGTGAGTTTATACATACATATACACACATATATATATAGGTGCATACTTTCTTTAAATGGAATTATCTACACATTTGCGAGCATGACAGGTGCAGGTACGCTTCACTGCATCTCAAGAACAACACTGACATAAAAAATACTGCAGGCAGCTTTGCCTTTCATTGGGGTTAACAGCTAAAACTGTTTAGCACGTTTGATGTATTTCCGGAGTTTGAAGAGCCTTGCTTCACTTATACTGACAAAATATGTGCTACAGAGCTGCATGAGTGATGTGATTCCCAGGAAGGGTGTCAAGGTGATAAATTGTCACAACTTTCCATCTCCTTTACAGACATAAGTTGTGTCAAGTGTGAGTAATATGAGGCCATAAAATTTGACGTATCATACATTTTAGTGAAAACAACAGCAGCAAAAATAACATTAACTCTGCTGTGATTCCAACTGTTTTCAAACAGGACTTCTGGGGTCTTTCTGTGGGATGCAGGGCACTATGGTTAGCATGATTTACAATCCCAATTTAAGCTAAGTGACATTTGATGGTATAAATATTAAGTAGAAGCGGATGCATACACTGATCATCAACAGCTAATAAACTGAGGCTTCATTTTCACAACCAATTTGACTCACTGATAATTGCAATCCATCATTTTGAGTCTTTGGGATCAATGGGCAGAACCGAGCAGTGATGTTGTCTAGTCGACTGTAGGTGTGTCATTATGATAAATGGCTCAATCAGCTGAAGCTGAGGAGGCTATACCTTATGAGTCACACACAGATCAGAAAAGTTGAGGGAGTTTTGGCCACAACTTTATCTTGTGCCACTATCAGTTTGATAAATACGCACCTCAAGGGAAGCATCATGTATTGAGGAGGAATTAGAGTGTGGAGCGGAGAAAAGTCTGCCCCAAGCAGCAGGTTGTTTGAAGGATAACGCTGGTGTAAGTCTACTTCTATTGTTATAAATTCCAACATAAAGTCTAAACACAGGGTATTACAACTGTTTAAATATAGACGTGCCTCACCTCCAGGAAATCAAAAGCAACTATGTTTTCAGAGACAAAGTGCTGCTCCACTGACATAATACATCAAGAACAATATAGGCACTTTTCTGTATATGACCACAAAAAAGTGTTTCATTCTGCTGGCTTTGAATGTAAAGAATTACCTAAGAAGAAATAAAAATAGGTAACATAGCTACTGCTGGTTCTGTTTCATTCATTTGAATCCATCCATATCATGGTTACCCTTGGCAGGAGTAATAAATGTGGAAATCTTCAGAAGACTTGAAATTACTTGAGAGGACGATTACATTCACAAATGCAGCAATTTGTCTCTCTGAGTTGTTTGTAATGGATTTTCCAAAACAGTGGGAACCAATGACTTCTGAGACAGACCTGCAGTACAAATGACATTAATAGCTTTTGACTGCATATATTATCCAAGGTTATGCTCAGGCAGATCATTTGACCTTCTGAGACAACGAAAGGTCCTTAAAGACAAATTAAAAACTAACTCACAATGCAGGCGCAACTTAAAAACAGAGTAATAGTAACCATCACTTCCATATGTTTTATGTAAGGGTCTAATATTCCTTTCTTCATTTAGATAGGGTGGTTTTGTTGAGCATGGTGGATACTCAGAAATAATAACAGAGTTTCTATGATGATGTTACATAGCAGGTGGCATAGTGAGATCAATGATCTCTAATTTGGAGCCTGGAACAAGAAAGAAGGAAACTCAAATAAATTGCTATTGCGAGAAAAAACATACACAACACAACATAGTTATTTACATCTAAATCATTATTATATGTTATCTTGTTATCTGTAATTATTTTGATGTGTTTCAGATTCATTATGAAAACTCTAGGCATTGTATAATGTTTGAGCACTTCAGTGCTCATTAGAACTCCTGCTTTAGATAAACTGAGATCAGAATAAAAAAGGGGGTAATAATGAAACATCTTCATATAGGTGGGCCACAAATCTTCATTAACTAATAAAAATTACACTGATGTAATTTTTCTTAAAGAGGCAACAGATAGCATCTTTTTCTAAATATATCATTATGAAAATAATGTGGGTTGCACAGGATAGTGGCCACAGTATAATCACACTATCAGCGTTTACACATGCTACTTAGTGGCTTTGCAATCTAATTTCTAATGGATCAGTAAGTAACAAAGCTAAATGTTAGCTAGACGAGAGAGGACTGTACTGTACTGGCTGCTATTTAACAGAGATAAGGGACTCGAGTTACATGACTTGTGACTGTGTGACCTTCTTAAGAGTAACCTAACGCCACAAATGTACCAAGACATTAATGTGCCATCACTGTGTTGTAAAGAACTAAAAAATGATGTTTCTTCTGTAAAACACTTAAGGTTCTTAAGGGTGATATAAAACTACCCGATACTGTAAAAGTGCACAAACATGTACATTTTGTGTGCATACACTATATGGCCTTTCACTGGACCCTGTACTTCTCAAAACAATTTTGTTAGTTGTGCATACTTAATATTTTCATTTTTCAATCTAAAGTGATTTAGGCTTCACTGTTCAGGCTGCTTTCCTGCAAAAAACTGTGCTCCTTAATGGGGCTAAATTAAAAAAATTGAGACAATAAAGATGTTTCATGTGACATTGTAAGAAATGTAGTGTTCTTTTAAGATACTTTGTATTAAAGGGTGTCAAAACACACACAATACTCAGCAATTCTTATGAATTGAACAGCTACTGCTCAGGGATCATCAAGCACCCTCATAATTACATTTTGCCCAGACTAATGGAAAACAGAGGGTCTTAACGGTGCTTTTATTTGGACAGGCTCACTTAAGAATGCTGAACCTGAGATAGATCGATTTCTTCTTGTACAAGCCAGAATATGGAATTCATTTGAACTGGGCATTAATTTGCACCTGGGTGATTTTTTCCACATATATTCTTGGACAGCTTAATTTGCTGATGCAAATGAGTGTTGTGGAACTTCCTCAACCCGCCTGAACTCAGAATGCACAGGGTCATTTTCCCTGTCTCTTTGCAAACATTGAAAACGAAGGCAAAGCTTTTACAGACTCAAAATACAGTCAGAGTGGCAGGCCAATTAATCCCAATAAATAAGAGATAAACAAAACTAACAGCAGGGTGTATGTTTCAGCGAAGCATGTCATTCAGAAAATACACACCCTGGCCTGCATTCCTCAACTCACTGTCGTAGGAAAACATTTGCACTGTTTTATGTCAAAGTCAGCTCTTTCTTTGTACTTCCCCGACACACTCACACGCACACGCACACACACACACACGCACACACACAGTAAACAAGAAGAATACTCTTTCAAAACTTCAAAGTGGCTGTATCTCCTAACACTTTCCTTTCTATCAAACGCTACAGGCAAGGTGCCCTTGAGCAAGGCAGGTAAGAAGCAGCTGCTCAGTCAGTAGATGTGAGATAAAGTGTAGCTGTACTGGGCAGCTCCCAGGTGTGAAGGTATGTACAGAATGTATACGACTGTGAAACAGGGCACCGTGGAAAAGAACATGCACACTCAGCAAAATCTCCTACTTGGATGAATAAAGAGGAGAGAGAACATGGAAGATGAGGTTTGATATTTGTGTTGCCCTATATGGTACCAACACTTTTCTATAGTAAAAGTTCAGGCTGTTCATGCACTGTTCATACGTTTTCCTACGAAAAGTAATGCGCCAAAATTTTTACATATTGCAGGGACTAGTGAGCCAGTAATTCATGGATACCCCATGTATTTCAGAAGGCTGAAGTCATGTGACCAATGCCCTGATGAGAGTAAAGAAGGATGAGGTCTTGTTAGGTGGCAGGTTAAGGTGGTGGATGGGTCACTAAACACAGGACTTTTCCAAGAGATCAGTGTTCAGAACAGTTTAACTTTGAGTCAATTTAAGGTACATCATCACCATGTTTATTCTGTTAAAAACCCAGCCACAGTAACTTTGAGTGCTGTACCCAACTCAGAATTATGTCAGATACGAACATTCGAAAATTTGTTTGTTTTTTTTTAACCCTAAACTGTGCTAACAACAGATCGGAAATGTGAAACAATTTCTTTGCACACACTAGATACTAAACAAAAGCCAGAGACTGTGTCTTATTAAGTTGATGTGAGCTGTACATTTACCACTTCTAAGCAGACAAGAGAAGATACTCTTGGAGCCTTACTGTGCAGAGTCTCTCCTCCTCCAGGCAGCTGCATTGTGTTTACAGTTGTCTGTTCTAAAAAGTATCATCAAAGTCAAGAATGCTCACTCCGCAGCAAAATCTGGGGACCCAATCATCTCAAGAAGTACTGCTTGACTTGAAGCGATCACAATCGACTGAGGGGTCCCCGAATGATGACGCAAATCTCCGACTTTCAAGGGCTAGCCCTAGCAACTTTACTTGCTTTTACATTAAGTAGTTAACTTTATGTAATGTCATCTGTGGGGCGTTAATTTGTAATATATCATAAGAATTGTTGTGTGTGTGCATTTTCATAGAATATAATACAAATTGTTGTATAAGGATATGTTGCAAAAATCACAACATGTAGAGAAAAGATGCAAAATTGCTGTGATAACAATCTGACACAAGTGCACATGATAACATAATCAAAAATGAAAAGGGCTACTCATTTCTACAACACTTAAATGTATAGCTAGTCAGTCGTAGCTATGCTTCTCTTACTTGCCATGACTTTTAGGTATAAAGCTCATGTCTGTGTGTTAAGCATGTAGCTAGAGCCAGAAGCTGATTAGCTTAGCTTAGCATAAAGACTGTGAACAAAGGGAAACAGATGGCCAGACTCAGCCCTAAGGTGAAGAAATCCATCTACCATCGCATCTAAAGGCAGGTGCAATAACTGATAACCTGATGTCTTACTGTCACTGTGAGGTTGCCAGATGACGTGCTTTATAAACCTGGCTGTAGCTTTGTACAGACAGATACAATGGGACAGTTGTATCGATCTTTTCATCTAACTCTCAGCAAGAAAGCCAATAAGCCAGACTGAGTACATAAGTCATTTCAGGAAGTGACCGTGCCCTCTAGGGGCCATAGGGATTATAATGGAAGTAAAGGAGGAAGTTAGGTGATATTTTTACGGTCCTCAGAGGGAGGAGGTCTGGGTGGATGGATTGGTCACCAAAACTCAGACTTGCTCTGATCCCCACGGTCAATTTGGTTGTTGTGACAGTGTGACGCAACACTACTGAAACTAGGTGGCGCCAAGCAAAAAAAAAAAGATTCCTATCTTTTGCCTCTTTAAAGGATTGTTGGACAAAGCTACCTTCACACTACCTGGCTGTTCTCGTACATCATTCGTACGTTTTCCTACGTAAAAGTAATGCACCAAAATTCATATATATCCCACATAATCATGAACCAGTAATTTGTGTATAACCAATGTATTTAGGAGCTGACAAGAATAAACAAGGAACCTATCCAAAAATGAGGGAGGTTGGGGTGGTGTTTGGATCACAGGTACTTTCTCACCATTTTTCTATTCCAAAACCTAACCTCAGTAACTTGCAAAAAACTTTACTTTGTATTTAAGTACATAACGTCATACATGGGGTGCTAATTTGTAGGATATTACATGTGCCTGAGAATAGACTGCACACCAGACCCTTTCTGGTTTCGTGATTATTTTTTGTCAAGTGACAACATGGGCACATAATGTCATTTTTTTTTCCAGTGGGGAACTAATGATTCATTTTGGACTCCTGTGTCTGATAAAAACTCAATCAGGCATCTTCTTTTGATGATTTGCTTACAATGGCACTGCCACTACAATTACTCAGGGCACAGAACTGACAGTTCCACACATACAAAATTTGTGTGTTCATTAAACACTAAATAACTGGTTATTTACAATACCGTTGGTAAACTGCACGTACATTGGTTACATGCTGAGTGCACATGCAGTTTGAGGTACACGTACTGCAGGGGGTCCACATTGGGCAACACATGAGACAACAGCGAGAGCTGATGTCAGAACATGCAATATCAAGATATTTCACACCCAGCTGAGTGGCTCCAGATTGTAATTATTCTATTTTTGAATATCTGTGTTTGTCGTCATGTTCAGTTTCACACTATTTCTCTTTGAGTTACAGCCAACCTACTGCACGTTTGCCATTGGTCTTATGTTCAATTAAGCTAAACTGCGGTTTGCCTTACAGGGCCTATGGTTTTCCAAATGACTTTTGATTATACCATCTGTTGTAGATTTGGTGAAGGTTTCATATTAATTGATATGAGCATGTGTGATGTGCGTCTGTTGACAGGCATTAATAATGTAAACAGCAAGACAACAAGATAGCCAAAGAGAGCAAGCTCCATGCAATTATTATTGGTTACAAAGTAAAAACAAGACAAGTAGTGTCACTAATTACTTTTCTAAAGGAGCGATAAGGAAAATAATTAATAACTTTTCTTTTTTTAAATGAAAGAGAGAACTTTGTTTCCCACTAACAACCCTAACACTGTACACGTCTATGTGCATTAAGACCTCTAATTTCAACTGAGTGAGAACACCTCCTGCATACACCAACCTCACAGGGTGATAAGTGCACTCCTACGGCTCAGTAATGCCACCACTGTCTGATGGAGACATGGCACTTGTGTTAGATTGATAGTGAAGGTGAAGAAAGCCATTGATCTTTGCCTGATTTAACTATAATGCAACCCGCCAAATTCATCAGTGCTGCAACAACCATCAGGCACCAGGGCCAATCTGTCATACCCTGTCCAGCCTGGTAATGTGTGATACAACGACTGCCATGGACGTAATGAGGGCCAATGTGGAACACATCCAACCCTGTGCTACACAGCTGTTTTGTGGTATGAGTACAAACTCTGAAAGTGAGATCAAATGTGAGTTTCAATTTTTTCTATCTTTCTCCCAACATTCACTAAATGATATGATTGTAACTAATTGGCCATACAGTCTATAAACACACTGCCACTACCCTACCTGTTCACAACACATGTATCTAAGCTCCCTCATGGAACTTGTTTGCAAGACTTGGAACCTGGGTTGGTAGAATAAAAGGTAAATGCATACACCCATGCATCACATTCTTCCCCTGTCAGACGCCTTCATATAATCTCCTTCATATAATCCCTTTGAGGGAGGAAATCTTATTTTTCTCACTTCAGGTGCTTTGGGCACATATTTGCATTTTCAGACGTCAGGCTCATTTAACATAATTCCAGGACACCAGGATCCCCTGTGACACAACCGCGAAGCTGCTCAAGTCCGATTTTCCCTGTCAGGAATGTCTTCTCCTCTGTGTGAGGGGAACAGAGCCTAAAGGTTAAAGGTTAATGCTGCCATTATATGCATGTTCATCTGGGTTGATTACACATGCTGTTTCATCACTGACATAATCGTTCCTTATTGTTAATATCTGTCTACACTGTTAAGACGAATTGATCAATATTTCTTTTAAATGGCAGCTAGTAAAAATAGATTTTCCATTAATGCTTGACAAGTAGTGATTTATTGATGTTCCTGAGCTTTAAAAAAACAGAAGATGCTGTAGCTGTCATTGAATTATTGATTCACTCAAGCTAAAGATTGATTTAATATTTCCTGCAAAAAAATCTTTGACTTTACAGCTTTATGTTATCTTCCTTTAGACTGACAAGTTGACAAGCGTGTGTGAGGTGGAGGGAACTTTTTCCTTATTCCTTGTGGGAGAATCCTTGGTAGGACTGAACCAACACAGAAAGCTTCTCTATGAACTTAAGATAAAACTTCTCATCTTTGGACAAGCCTCACAGAGTCACACTGACAGACGATTTGGAGAAAGACAGCATGAGGAGAAAAAAAAAGAGTATAAGGCTATATGTCTCAACAGTGCACCACTCTGTGCTAACGGGAGCTGGGGAGCCACAGACAAGACAGACAGATGTAAACACAGACTTACAAATAACAGAAACAGGGGGAATAGAAGAAGTCTTACCTGGGAACACAAGCACAGCAAACACCCATGACAGGATGATGAAACATACCGAATTATACATGCTTCCTAAACAGAGCTGATTCTGATCTGCTGGTTTGTTTTATAGACGCTCTTTTTGTATCTCTCCACAACAGGGCTTCAGAGAGCTGCCCACTTTGCTTTCTTTCCTCTTTGTCTGCCTTTTTCCTGAATGTCAGTTAGCTTTGCATCCCCACTTGCGGGTTGTAGTGAAGATGCTTTAAATCCAGTGCAAGTAGTAGTTGGCGGCGCACACACACACACAGAGAGAGGCTGGCTCCTCACGCAGTATTCGATCTCCCTCTCCTCCACGTACTACAGCACACAGAGGGACCAGCGCTCTGCAAGATTGGGGGGAGAGGAGGGGGAGGGCGGTCTCTGCTCAGCTGGCATTGGCTGAAGCTCCTGTCAATCACACAAACAGTCCTAGCTCTGTTTTTTTTTTTTTGCCTTTTTCTTTTTTTTTTTCTTTTTTTGGCTGCTCTGAATCCCCAACCCTGCTTTCCTTCCTCTGCCCTCTGACAGAACTGGAGCAGGATTAAAAAAAGATGATGCAGGATTGATATTCAATAAAGGCTAAATGAACAGCAGCCTCCTAATTAATGCAGAAGGTGATCTGGGATTGGGGCAATTCTCTGATAATCATCCCTGGATTTGAATTTTTTTTTTTTTTTTTTTTTTTTGGGGTGTTGTCTGACATGTCTGGAAGCTTTAATGAGGAATTTTGATGCCATGTTATGACAGTTGGGACGGCTCTATCCAGTTGAAGCACACAGATGTGTTCGTTTGTGAAGAATAGAAACAGTGCTGGACAGAGAGAAACATAATGAGGTGACACTCAATGTGTGATGAGATTCGCCCTCAAATTCTCACCGCTGCTATTTTGAGTAAAAGTCAATGGAGTTGAGGTGTGATTCATTTTAAAACCTGGCTGAATTCCCTGCCACAGAAGTGTTATATATTCTTGTGCTAAAATCGACCCATGCCCAGCAAGGTGGAGTTATATTATGTCTCGAGAACAAATATGAAACAAGTTTTAAAAAGTGTTCAGCCTTTTACTTTACCTTCTATTGAAGACTAATTTGGCAAATATATGTGTTGTTAACTTCTCGACCTCTGATCAAGAGCAGCCCAGAGTTTTTCTCTGGGAAGCATCTGGGACTGTCTCCCAAGCAGTAGATGGGATGGGGCTGCAAACTTCTTAACATTGCGTAAAGAGCTGAAAATGTTTTAAAAGCTTGTTTCATATCAGTTGTTGAAATGTAACATATATTATCATAAATTCTAATTACACCTTGCTGGGGATGAATTAATAAATATTAGCATGAATGTCAACACTTATAGGGTATAAATAAATGGACCTACACTTGTTTAATGCCTCTTTAGTCACCTGACCACTCAAAATGCTTTTTACACCATGAGTCACATTTGCACATTCACACAGTGGTGATGGAGGCAACCACACAGGGTGCCACCTGTTATTCAGTTTTTAACACACTCCCTCAGATGGAATAGCCATTGGGAGAAATTTGGGGAACAGCATCTCGCTCAAGCATGCTTCAACATGCTGTCTGGAGGAGCCAGGGATTGAGCTGCTGATCTTCCGATTGGTGGACAGCCTGAGCCACAGCTGCCCCTTCATCATTGTGTCATCTTTGTGCTGGTTGTCAAAGGCAGGTTAAGGAAACAAACAAAACCAAAAAAAAAAACATGAGCCACAACTGAGTTCCCCACCAACAGTTATTGCAGTAGATGTTTTTTGCCATTCAGCCAATAGGGGCAGTAATGAGCACATTCTGGCATGGCACAACAGAATGAGGCAAAGAAGAGGCCAATGATAAAGCAATCAAAAAGACAAAGGTGGGACTGTTTAATGAGACGTGTTTTCATACAGTATGTTTGGTTTTACAGGGAAAAGTCTTTAAGGATGACAGCTTATTGGTTGGCAAATGTAGCAGACATCTTTACTTCCTCACTGAAGTGTACAACTGTCTCTCCAATCAATCAATCATTTATTTGTTACATGGAATTATACAAAGTATGACTCCAATTAAATGTGATACCATTAGCTTCTCTGTGCACTTTCATTTAGTCCTTTCATGAGTCTTCTTCCATAGTTGGCTGCTGCTTTATAATTGTACATGTTTCCAGATGGTTCGGGTAACCCATGGTTTCTGTTGCGGAATGATTTAACTGTCCACACATCCAGACCTCAACAAGACAGCTGTATGGCACCACTCTGCAGCTGCCTCTGAACGGTGTATAGCAGGAGCAAGACAGCGCCTCATTTTCCCACTGTCACACTAGTCCTTATGTACTAAAGCACAGACCTCCTCTCCTTCAGAGTAGCATGTAGAAAAAGGTTGTGGGAGCTGGTTGTGGGATGTTATGTTGCATCCTTCTCTGCAACGTTTTTTCACTACTCTAACAAACACATATGCTACTGATAAACTTTAAACTGATGGAAGGTCTGAGCAAAAGAAACTGACCTCCCCAAAGACCTGTAGTGTCACGGAATCATCTTAGACTATGAGAAGTAAAGGGAGATGCACAGACACAGGACGATGATAGAGACAGCATTGAATCAGACAGTAAATATGTATTTAAGTGTAGATGGAAGCTGCAACTCTTTCCACAACCCCCACAGCTGTTACTGTGTCAAGACATGAAGATGCTTCATCATCTCTCTCCTTGCCAGCAACAATTTATACAATCTTTTACTTCTTTTTGTGCTTCTCCCTGACTTAAATCCATTAACTTAACATGTGTGTCTAAAATGGAAAAATACATTTACCATACATGAATAATTGCATGTTTATGTTGCCTGATCTTCTAGCAAAAATCAAACAAAAAATGTAAAGACGATCCAGTATTATCCATTAAAATGCACTTCCTCCAATTAAAGTCAAGTTCAGCTTGCTTTCAAATGTTCTGCTACATTTTTATTTATTCTTTGTGAATGCTGCCAGCACCCTTAAACCATGACCCCCCTGCAGGCATACGCCCCCAGAAAACACATTTTTTGGCACACTAGCCGCAGATATCTGTGAATTGGAACAAGTGTTTAATTTTGAGTGAGACATGAAAAATATTGCATAAAACTGTATAGATAAGTTGCTGTTAAAGATTATGTTCCTTCTTACGGTATGTGATCTTTCTTTTTTATCTGACAGCAGTGAGTGGCATGAAACATGAGGAGCAAGGCGACATGATGGAATAACTAGGGTGAGCCATCTGTTATTAAAATGGTGTAGTCCTGTCAGGATGATCGTTGATAAAGGAGAGTCATGCTTTGGTGTTGGCCTGGGAAATGTTTTGTTCCCTTCAGCTGCATTCAGCTGCACAATTGCAGCAGTGCACTTAGACAGTTGCCTAATTCTCTTTTCTAAATTGGCCTGATAGCCTCATTACTAATGCAAAGGAAAATTGCTCTTGTTGGCTAAAAGATAAATCAGACAGACACAAAGATACATGACATTGAGGCAAAACATTGGACCACTCAAGCATGCCACAGGGTAAAAAAGCTGCATATCATTACAGAGGCTCTATTACCCCTTTTCCACTAACATGGAACAGGTTACGTTCTGGTTCCTGCACCTAATTTCTATCTGTTCAGAGAATTTTGACTTAAAATACATTGTGTCAGCACCCTAAAAGTTGGCTCTTAACTGGAACAAAAAAAAGTAGGTTTCCCGAGACCTGAAGGAAAGCTATCTGCCATAACAACTGATAAGTGTTTGCACAAAAATAGTCATGTAATATGCTAAATCTCTTCCATGTTTTGGTGCCATTTACAGACGCACTGCTTTGTTGTTCCTCTGCTGCCAGTGTTGGAGGTTGACACAAAGACACACTCAGACACACACATTAACACACGACAGACGTGTTTTACATGCATCTAAACAGTGCCGTGACACTGACAGTCTCCAGCACTCTGACTCCTGCCGCACTGTGTACCATACGAGACAACGGCTGATCACTTGCCGTTAGCCCGCTGCTACCATTGCAGCTGACTGTTATGAGTTGCACCCATATTTATGAAGGTAAATGAATATTAACACTGAGGTTCCTTAGTCCGTACCAAGACAGCAACTCTTTACTATTGCCTCCCACAATGTCAAAGGTAGCCAATTACAACTTCACTCTTTCACAATAAAAGCCCCAGACATAAAAGCTACACCATTGCTTACCAAAGGGAACTTACTCACATACTGAGGCTGTGGTGTTAACTTGTTCAGTAATTTTTCTTTGGCCTCTATGTTATGTTTGCATTTAACATAGCATCTTATTTCAATGAAATGCACTTATTTATGTGACACACACAAAAAAAAAATATTATTTTGGCTGATAAAGAATATGCTTGGCTGATTCTTTCATCCACAAGTCCAACTGGCTGGTGAATCAAAAAGTTAACTTTTGGTTATTGAATACATGCATGCACAGCCAGCCCGATTTCCCACAGCAAACCACACAGAATCTTGTATTACAACACACTCGGAGGTAGTGTGACTTCAATCCCTGCTCAGGACGCCATTACTCAATTATATCCTCAAATAGTAAATGGTGGTTTGCAACATATTGAAGGAATACTTTTCCGGCAAAATGACTAATTTTATATTAGTTACTCACAGTTTGTTATCGTCAATTTGTAATGAAAAGTTTGTTTTTCTTGTATGAGCCCATGGTAAATGGAGAAGCCAAAAAAGGCAAACATTAATGAATTTAAGTAATGAATTTGTTTAACAACAGCAGAACTATATCAAAACATCTGTTCACAAACTCTCAAACAACTCGTGCAGTATAATCCAAGTCTCATTTATCCAGTCGTATGCTCAGTATTTCCCAAACACATGCATTTTAGCTAAAATCTTATGATTTAAAACATCAGTACAAACAGTCTCATGTATGGTGTCTGCATGCTCATGTGTTTGAACTCTGCACAAGCAGTGCTCATATGCACACACGTGCACAGGCACACTCAGGGTGTGCTTCTTGTGCACACAGTGTTTTATATTGTAATGTTTTTGTGAAAATGATAAAGGTTCGTTAAATGAGGTCCCCAATGATTTCAATTCATGAAGAATGTTTGCTTTTTTTGATTCTGTGTTCACCGCGGAAGCATGTGAGAAAAACAAAGTTTTCTTCAAGAATTCAATGTAAAACACGAGTAACTGCTACACACATGATCATTTTGCAGTTGAAGTATTCTTTTAATGCTCTGAATGTTGAGTAAAGAACTATTAATTCGTTGAATCTAAATGGACTGAAAAAGTAAGTCAAGTCTTTGCATGTGTGACTCTGTACACCAGCTAAGTACACCAATGTTGAGTGAGCTGTACTGAATCAGGGGAAAAATACACCTAGGAGAATGAGTGTAATGACATGCAAAATTGTTTGAAAAATAAAATAACTGCTGCGCCTTTGTTTTGAGGGCAAAGTCATTTGTTCTTGTTCTTGCACGCTGGGACGTGCCAGGTCACCAGTCTTAATTGGATCCTGATCCAAAAATGGTTTTTGCAACATACCCAAGAGGCAGTTCATTTAGGAATTAAAAATAAAAACAACACAAGTAAATGAATAATTAGATAAACAATAACACTAATGAACCTCATTGTAAGTTCAATCTGAAAGACTGTTCTGATGCTTCTCATTCATTCACATTTCTCTTTCTCTCTTTTCCTGCTTTGTTCTCAGCTGACTGTCAGTTAAACCAAATGGATTTTGCCACAGTCACTTTCAAACTTAAAATCTGTCCTCTGTGCTGCTGTCAGCTGTCATTTCAGTGTGGATTGATGCCATCCTTCTCCACCCTTTTCAAGTTTGTCACTACACTCGCTTGGCTTCACTACAGCTTTAAAATATGGTAATGCCATGCTGGGGTCTAATGACCAAAGACTATAAATAAGTCGCACAACTTTATTGTGCACGCTAATTAAATATTTGTTCACTTTTCATGATGCCTCTCCTGATTGAAATGCAGTCTAACATGTTTTAAGCAGATAGACTGGATGACAGCTTTTTACAGCTTTCAGATTTTAAAAAACAGCACATAAAATAAACCCAAGTAAACCACATTATGACCTAGCTAAATACCAAAGTTCTCTCCGGCCAGCTCAGACTAGGAAGTGTCACATTTGTTCAGTAAATTAATTTGATCCTCAGTGTCACTTCATCCTTATGTAATGGGCTTGTGATGAGTAATCGTCATTCTTGATGAAAATGTGTTTGTTGCATGCTCTCTTGTCTCTGGTCTTATTTTTGTTTTATCCATCAACAATGAAAGCAAGAGTGCTTCCAACTGAGAATACACCTGCATTTCCCAAGGTGCTTTGCTTCCTGTTCTTGCCCTTGGCATAAACCATCTGTGATCTGAAAAACAATGTTTGTTTCTTTACAGGATCATTACAACCAATGCTTTGAATTCTAGTGCTTGTATCCCAGTCAAGGTTTAACTGTGGCACATTTCGGGAGGACTTCTTACTGGCTCAGTCCAGTTCACCTGCTGGATTTTTGTTGGCCATTCAGTTTGAAGTGAGTGCTCCTGTGGGTTTTTATTGGATTTCCACTATATTTGTGTTGAAATCTTTCCAGTAACAAATCCTGACAGGGTTAGTGCAGTGCAATGAAAAGTGCTTCTTTACTTAATTGACCTCCGCTGCAATAAAGTAATTGTTTGTAATGTTCATATCAGCAATCATAATTATATACGATTGCATTTTCCCTGCTTTTTTTTCTGACAATATTCTAATAATGCTAACAAAGACTTTCTGGAAGCCTCATATTTTAGCATTCTAAATATAATGCTTTTACATATTATCAATTTGTTTTGATGCACAGGAGGTGTTGCACAGTTAGATTATTTTAAATGAAAAGGAGAGCTTTCATGGAAGCAATAAATACCCATAATATTTAGAATATTAAGTAATCAAGACTAACTGTTTTACCGCTGTTGCAATACCAAATTAGATAGAGATATTTTACCTTGAAAACCATTGATCAAAATTTATTTGGCTTTGTTTTTTCCAGTGGGCATTAGCAGTCATGGGCACAGGAAGGTGGGTGCTGAGGGTGTTGCAACACCCCTTACTGACAAGGGGTGAAACAACACAGTCTGTAAATAGTTGGTTATTTTGCTATTACTAACGCATGGGCTATCTGAACATTTGTTTAAAATGAACATCATATGATAAGGTGCCTGTCATAAAATATGTTTTAAAAAGATGTTAAAAATGTGCAGATTTAGTTAATTTATGCTGTGTAAAATGTAAATAAAAACAGAATGCAATGATTTGCAAACTCTTTTTGACCTATAATTGATTGAATACAGTACAAGGACAAGATACTTACATACAAACTGATAAATTCATTATGGCTGCAACATGTTTCAAAAAAAGTTGTAACAGAAGCATGTTTATCACTGTGTGACTGCACCTTGAGTGTTTGGGAACTGAGGACACTATTTGTTAAAATTTTTAAAGTAAAATTCTGTCCCATTTCGTCTTGATATACAACTTCAGTTGCCAAATGGTCTAGGTTTCCTATGGTCATATTTTGCGCTTCATAATGTTGCTCACATGGGCCCTCATTTATCAAATGAGCGTAGAAACAGGTGCAGATCTGAGCGCAGGGTTCATCTTACTATAGGACAAACGTCTTATTTATGAAACATTCGCATCTGACCAGTTCCAGCGTACGAATGATCAGGCTTTGATAAATGCGGCGGCTGAAATCGATCGTCATTAGCATGTCATGCCCTTAAATATTCATGGCTCAGAGGCCTTGCCCTTTGACGTTGCAACATGGAGAGGAGAAACACTGCAAAGAAGAGAAACTTTTCCGAGCTGGAAATCGATACCCTCATGTCTAAAGTGGAGGTAAATAAATACGTGCTTTTTAGAAGTTTAAAAACTGGCATTAAAGGAGCTCATAAAAACGCTGTCTGGAAGAAAGTACATACAGGAAACAAGTACAAGAAAGTACGGCTAAGCACATACAGTACATGTGTGCAAAGTAATGAGCAGGTGAAATGTCTGACTTGACATGCTGCCGCTTTGTGCTATGACCTATTTAAGTCCTGGAAGTTGTTATTTACGTGACAATGCCTGAACGCAACACTGGCTCTGCTCCAACAGTGCCGTGTTTGTCTGTGCGTAACAGCAGTCTGTTGATGGTTATTTACACACTGTCCATAACAATAACTATGTCAGGTACCAAACTGCACTGGGCTTGGGTCAGGTTTAGTCAGGAAAATGTGGCCCGAGCCGCTCTAGTGTGCTCACCTGTGTGTGTGGCGGAACTCCACCGTGCGCGATACAGAGAGAAGAGGAGAACTGTTAACGCGTGACCATGTAGAGACAGAAATGACAGGATGACATAACATGATAAATAGTAGGCTATATAGTTATATTAGGCTATATGAAGCGTCCGTCATGTGGCTGTCTGTCTGGGCATGCTGTTTTCTCTCAGTGTCCGATAGCTGGCTAATTATTCAAACGCAGTTCAATTGTCCATTTCTGTTGCACATTCACCCACACTCATTTGGATATCAGGCTGTGACGAACATGTGCTTGGAAGTAGTCGTGTGTGTTGAAACCCTGTCCATGTGCGTGTATACAGTACGGGCTGTTTTAGACCCTCCCCACTCAGCTCTTATTGGCCAGCTGAGTTTGATAACACTAAACTATTGGTGGAACTGCCCATGTGCTTCGCTGAAAATCAGATGATTCGTTAAATGCTAACTTATGCCAAGTTGTTGCCGTATTTGTACGATAATTTGGCCCTCTGTACAATGTATGATCAGTAATCCCAAAAAAGGCCAAATGTACGATAATTTGACCATTTTATGAATGTGTGGTTGTAATCAGTATGCCGGAGTTTTTTTTTTTGTGAGCCCTGAAGGCATCTGTTCCCATGTGACATGTTACCAGCCAATTGCACTTTGCTTAGCATGCGATACGGGTGACGTTTGTCTCTGAACAATGAGCATGATTGGCTGATTGTCAGCTGTACCCGCCCCACAAGGCGCTAGGACCAGGGTTTAAAATTGGCACCCGCCACTCGCCAAATGCTGGTAAAAATATGTTTTGGCGAGTAAAATAAATAGGTCACACGCCATAGGCAGGCTGCTGAAATATGCCGACTTTGCTATATAACAGGGGTGGCCAACCCGCGGCTCGCGAGCCGCATGCGGCTCTTTGCCTATCAGTGTGCGGCTCTTCGATCCATTAATTAAAAGCATCGGCGTGCGGCTCTTCCGTCATAAAAAAATCAATTTATTGTTATGAGTGCGTATGGCCCTTTAAGAAATGTAACAGGCTTAAGTGGAACGAGTGAGAGAGAGAGGAGTGCGCACGGGCAGGTGAGAGGGTGTGGAGTTCGCGAGGAATGCAGGACTGTAGCGCGATGGTGAAAAATGTCAGGGAAGAAATGCGTGTCTTTGTATGTGTGTGTGTGTGTGTGTGTGTGTGTGTGTGTGTGTGTGTAGTAGTGTTGCACGGTATACTGGTACCAACGGTAGACCGCAGTAGGCTGCTACTTAAACAACACGGTACATGACATGGTGCCACTACTGTGGGATAAGTTCAAAGTCCAATCAAAGGAGGGTGAATGTCCACACGCTGACCAATAACAGCCATAGTGAGAAACGAGCCGTTCACATTTCTCTCTTTTGTGCCAGGTAACGGTCCACAAACCTCACCGCACTTTAGGGACTGTTCGTTACTTGTCAGGGCAGGAGGGTGGCTGGTTGATTCCTATTTTATTTATTTATTTTATTTTGATCCCCCCTATGTTAATCACTTATTGATGCTGTTTTTGAAGTATGAATAAGTCAATAAGTAATTTATTCCATTGAAATATCAGTGATGTATTATAGAAAAGTGATTTATCTTTTTATAAATGACAAAAGGCTGCCTCATTTTCACTGTGGTATTGTGATACTACTCAGAACCGTGATACTTTCACTGGTATCGTACCGTGGGTCCCAATTTTGGTACCGTGACAACACTAATCTGGAGAGAGTATGAGAGTGGGAGAGACTGTGTGGCTGTGGTGGAGAGAGTATGAGAGGGAGAGACTGTGGGTGTGGAGGGGGGATGGAGAAAGACAGTATGAGAGGGAGAGACTGTGTTTGTGTGTATCTCTATTCATGGTTATTCATTTGTGTGTGAGATAAATAAATCTGGCTTTGTAAATTGGAAATGTTTGGATTTTGATTTTATGTCATTTCGTGTTTGTGTGACAGAGGGAGTGCGTTTGTAAGCACATGTGTATGATGTGGCTCTTTGTACTATCACGGTGATTTTTGTGGCTCTCGGTCTCTGACTGGTTGGCCACCCCTGCTATATAACTTTCAACATAAATGCCAAACAGTAAGACAGACACAATTTACAGCTACAGCAGATCTACTGATTGCGTTTCGAATTTCAAATTTGTCCCTCGCTGTCCACCGTCATTCAACATTTAAAAAAGTATCATGTTGTCTTGGATACCTACGCTCAGTCAAGAGAAGAAGAAAGGAGGAGAAGAAGACGACGACGAAGAAGAATTAGTTAAAAAAAACGAAGAAATTAAAGATGTGGCGTCACATTGCGGGTGTGAAACCACAAAAACAGGGACAATTAACAATTATCTTCATGCTTTATTCTGTTCAGTGGAAATCTGTTATAGTTAAGGTCATGATTGGGAAAAGCTCAGTGGCCGGTAAAAACACATTTTGGCCGGTAAAATTTCAAACCCTACCTGCCATTGGCAGGTAGATCAAAAATCTAATTTTATACCCTGGCTAGGACCCATTAGGAAGTCGAGCGAAAATGAGATTCAAAACAGAAGAGGAGGAAAAACAGAAGCAAGGAAAATGGAAAATAAAGTAAACACTAGAGTGACTATATTTAAGCAATATCACACTCGAGATCGTGATGTTGTACTGTATATATCGTCACGGCTGTGATTTGGTCATAGGCACTCAGCCTGCAGCCTCGTGCCAAAGATAATTACAGCCGTGACAATATATATACAGTACAACGTAACGACCTCAAGTGTGATATTGCTTTTATACAACAGGTCAACAACAGCTTAAACAGCAATGCTGAGTAAGGAAATGTTAACAAAAGATGATGAAATAAGTTATTTAAGTATGTTATGTAGCTCCGTGAAAAAAACAGTTCCCCCAGTCTGTTGCCAGGCAACGCAGCACACATGCCAGGAACTCACAAGCTACTTTATATTTATATTGATCTGCAACTGTGTAACTTCGTCCAGTTCGGCTGATGAAACGTTGGCAAATCTGGATGTTGGCAACGGCTGGATTCAGCTTCCCTCGTCCTCATCAGTACCTCATCAGATGATCATTGATAATTCCTGACTATGTTCGCTTAATATTTCCTCCTCTCCAGTTTGTTGAGCTTGGCTGATGTTACACAAACACACCTGGAGATCTGCCCTGAAGAGTCCTGGCTTTCCTTTTCCTCGTCCTCTCCTGACAACTACTCATGATTTAATTCAAGTGTGATTTTGGGAAAAATATCCATCTTCTTGGTGTAAGGCTAGTGTCAGTTTGGGTCAATGTAACAAGTGTGACAGTTGGTTAATTAACGATTGTATTTATATTTATAACACCTGTGAGCGGAGTGATTTTACTGTTACAAGTCCCAGTGATGTTATACTCTATATCAGCACTCACGGACGGAATGCCTCTCGTCCAGAGGATTACTCGGATCAAATTACTCGGTTGAAACTAACTGTTTTATAATTGCCTACAGCGCATTAGTAGGATTGTTATTTTGGTTATGACGGATGTAGGATAATTTCTGGTACGATAATCCTACATTTCCCACCTGGCAATGCTGCGGAATACTTTAAGCCCTGTGTAGCTCCTGTAAGCACATGCACAAAACAGGGCCATGCAAACTCATTGATAATGTGCAGCACCCCTCAGCAAACATATGTCCCTGCTCACATTAAAGTGTTGCATATTTTTTCAAGGTTTACAAATTCAGGTGATAAAAAAATTTCTACTTGAACAACTGGGCTACCGCAGAGAAGCAGTGAAGCAACATTCCCAGTTAGTTATTAATAACTTACAGAGGTAACTGGTGCAATAGTCCACCTTCCATAAAGGCTTACCTAAAGACATGTCAGTCATGATTTATTTAACCCAAATAATAACAAGCATTTTTGAGTAGAATATGTTTCCATTGTATTGTTTGTGAGTTCCCAAATAATGGATTTATATATATATTCATACAAAGTAACGTGTTCGAGTACTTTGATTACTTTTTGCAGTAACGAGTAACCTAATGCGTTAGTTTGCTGTTTGAATAATCAAATACTTGAGTACATTTTCAAACAAGCCATCAGTTACTTCCGTTAGAACGCTGGTCCTTCAGCTCTGAAACAGCAACGACTGTCTTTTGGCTCTAATAACAGAGATAATATTAAACCTATCAGTCTGAAAGAAGCCACGAAGCTTGTGGCTCCCTACGTGGTAGAAGAAATGCTGCTATTGTCTATGGTGGAGTCTAAAACATTCCGCAGGATCATCAGTAAAATTCCCATAACTCAATAGATGGAGGAGGACTCGCTGACAGACAGTTCAGACTCAGGAGGACTTGCTTTATGCCTGGTCCACACCACACGACTTTTCTGCCAGAGGTCCGAGGGGAGCTGAGAAAAGTACAGCCAGGAGGGAGAAGTCCAGAAAATGGCATTGACTCACCAGCATGAAGCCAAGTCTCCATCTAAAGCATAAAATCCAGATCACGGGAGGTGAAGAAGTCGTTTAATAAGAAGGCCTTATTGACTAACGATCTAGCATTAATTAAAGCCATTTTCAATGTAATATCAGGAGGTTCGCTGTTCGAGGCGCGTCGTAGTGGGCGGAGGTTAGTATGAACCACACCGCCTGTGCGCACTCGCAGCTTCCCAGGAAGAGACAGCAACACTGGGTGTGATCTTTCAGTGATTATTACAGGAATGTTTGTGGGAGAAGGAGTGAGAGGCAGTTGCAGTAGGTGCCTGTGGGTGGAGACATCGCGGAGGGTGGAGTGGGTGTGGCATGTAAACAGTCACGCATGTGTTTGCACCATGCTGATTACCATGCTGTGGACAGTGTATGTGCAATGTCGTCTGGGAGCATGCGGCTACCCAGTTTATTTGGTGGTTGGTGAAAAGCGCCGCGGCCTCCATGAGCAGCTTGCGGCGATAGGAAGAGGACTTTCCTCATTTTGTGTCCTGCTGCCCAACAGTGGACTGGACACCCGCTGTGTCTGCAGCAATAGGTGGAGGAGAGGCGGCAGCCGAAGCAGATAGCGACACCAGCCATCGCTAGTGAGGGGGTCCGGTCAGAAGGTGTTTGGGCCGAGGTGATGTCTGCCAGGGGGACCGGAGCCAGAGAGCTGCTCTTTGGACAAGGTGTAAAATATATTTCTGCAGAGGGGCGTCATTGAGCTCAGACAACAGGAGAGATGGGAATATCGCTGGACATAACTGAGGGGAGCGCTGACGATGGACCAACAGCCTCTGCAGCCATAGATGATGGGGGCAGAGGGGGGTCCTGATCTTCGAGGCTGGAGAACATGTAGGAGGTGGATAGTTTGTGGGCTATGGGTGGTGGGGGGCGAGGAAGGATTTTTCCACCATGTCTGCCTTTGCCGGCAGCAATCCACTCGCCAGGGGTGGAGCCAGAGCCAGGTAGGAGCTTTGGCTTGGCTCCCAGGTGATCCTAGTGATCCCAGTGGTCAGAAGACTGGATAACAGCATTGGCAACAATGGGAATTGTCGTGTCCAGATCCTCAGTGGACGTTGCAGCGGTGGCTCTTCCCACGATGACCAGGAGACCGGCTCTGCTGTGTAGTGGTGGCAGCATGCAGGGAGTCCATAAGATCCTTGTCTTCTCCGATCTGATACAACACAGAGATTCTGCCTTCCAGCTCGGAGATGATCTGAGATTTGTGGAGACAGTCATTGCATCCTGGAGATTAGGTGAGTGACGGCATGATTTGGTATGGAGTGGATCAACACTTACCAGCAGAGGCCCATTTTTGGGCGTAGCTAGCTAGCTCGGTGGCGTGGAAGACAGTTTAAATGAACTTAAAGTCAAGTAAAATCAGGAAAGGCTCTGTTTTAAAAAGGGACTTAAAAAGAGATCTCTGACTTAGCCAACCTGATTTCCTCAGAAAGACTGTTCCAGAGCCTCAGAGCCCTGATAGCAAATGCGTGTGTGCTTGATGTCATGCCATCCCTTGAGGGGACATCAGTGGGCTGTGTGTCATACAGTTGTCTACGGCAGCAGATCGTTCTGTGTTTCTATTGGTCAAAGTGACAGCTGTGATGGGAAAATTGGATCTCAGTGAAGGACAATTGGTCCATAACTTTAATTTCGGAGACAAAAAATGTAGGCTGCGTGCCCTGTGGTCCATTGCCCAATAGGAAATGTAGAATACTCAAAGGTACTTTAAAAGTGCTTGAGTTACATTTCTCGGTGAGTAACATTGGAAGTACCTTAAAAGTACTTGAGTTACTTCACTCAGGGAGTAACGCAGTAAAGTAACTGGTTACTTTTCAAAAAAGTAATGCAGTGAAGTAATTTGATTACTTTTAAAGTAACCCTTACCCAACTCTGTTCCGAGTCAAGTAGAATGAAAGACATACACTGAACCTGGAATTATCATCTCATGGTTGTATGCCTCTGCGAACCTCTCAAGCAGCATTTACAATTTACATCCACGTCTGTGAAAACCAGGATGCCTTTCACACATCCTGGCAGCACAGAAGATCTATACGATCAGCACAGTTTCAAGGTGGACACCCAAGGCATGACACGTGAGACAGAGGAGGTCACAGCGACCATAAAAAGCAGAATGTGCAGAACTCTATGAAACTCTGTGTTGTGTCATAAAATAATAAAGATGAGAGCACATTTATGATGAAAAATACTGTCTTACTTCTACTGCTCCACTATACCCCTTCCAATATAATTAATGTTCAAACCAGCAGTCTATTCAAATATTGTCACACTTTGTCCAGTTTTCCATGTTCTATTACTTTGTAGTGACACAGAGAGCACTCCAAACACCACTGTAGTCATAAAGAATTAAAAGAATGTAGTTTCCATACTCTTAATATCTCTGTATAACTAACTGGTGTTTATAAGTTGTTTAAAGACTGATAATATAACAGCCACAAGAAGACAACAAAAGGTCCCATATCTGCACAGTAACTGATGGAACGCTGCAACATTAACAGTGACCTACTTTTGCAACTGAAACATATCATATCAGAACCTTTCTGTGACTTCTTCATCTATGCACATAAACAGACATTGCCAACTCCTGGCTAACTCACCAACAGAGAATATGATGGAGTTCATCAAGAAAATAAATGCACTATTCTCCTTGGTATTGGCATTATTACAGCTGATTAGGCAAACTCAGCACTGACAAATTAATTTGTCTATTTGAAACACAATGACCGACACACCTTAAGATGCCTTCATGCAATAAACACTGTCCTCCATGACTGAAAATGATGATTTAATGTAAATCGATACTAAACCAATTAATATTTTGTAAAGTCACTTTAGATAGATCCTCTACTTTTCTTTAACAGCCTGACTTGACTTTTCGCCAGGAAAAAAGCTGAGAAAATGACATATACCCTGATATTATACTTTTTAACTAGGCGCTCAACCTGGCTTTTGGGTCTTTGGAACCGGATAATAATGTGCACAGTAGATCAGATGGATATATTATTGATATTATTATTCAGGTTTCAGCAACCTTTTCATGGCAGGGTGTGCCATGTAGAATTTTAAAATGTTCATTTTGTATTCATCATTTTCGGATCTTAAAGCAATGAGCAGCTCAGATACTGTAGCGTCTATCTTGTGTATGCAGTACAACCTCTTTCTTGAAGGCATCTGCGCCTGTGATGCTTTTAGTAGAAACACAAACCATGGCTGTACTTACAATATTACCCAAGTCCAAAAACCAACAACTCACACATATGGGCCTGCTACTCACAATGACATTAATTACTGATTAAAATAATAATATTTTTCATTGTTTCTCTATAAAATATCAAAACTAGGGCTGTCTGTGTTAACGAGTTAATCACGATATGATTAGGTCTGAACATAATGTTTTGTTTTATTTTTCTTGTGTGTGTTAATTTGATACTATTTTGTCTCTTCGATATACCCTTACTTGTAGTCAAGCTTCCTTCTGCTGTACTGATGGAAAATAACGACACCACTGTGCATTGGAATGGCTTCTTTGACTTAAGGGATAGTGCACCCAAAAATGAAAATGCAGCCATTATCTACTCACCCTCATGCTTGGTGGCTCTGGTGAAGTTTTAGAGTCCTCACATCCCTTGTGGAGATCGGCGGGGGGAGCAGCTAGCACACCTAAAGGCTGACGGCGCCCCAGACTAACGTCCAAGAACACAAAATTGAATCCACAAATTATCTACAACGTGCTTATCCGTAGAGATCCAAGTGTTCTGAAGCCATAAAAAGTTGTTTCGAAAAACATCAAATGAACTCTGATTTTAGCCTCACAGTAACCTGTAGCTCTGACTGCTTCTCTGTGCTCTGTGCTCGTGTGTGTGCGCTTGTGCGAGACCAGCGAAAGCATATAAATCAGAGATAGCAGGTAAACTTGAACTCCTGAAGAGTGCAAATACTGTCGCATTAACTGGAGATCATTGTGAGTAATCAGAATGGTATTGGAATAACTGCACTCTCTCAGGTGGAACAGTGTGATCCTTTACGAAATAAGAAAACCAACAAACAAAAAAAACACTCTTGTCATCTTGTTGTCTTCTACCTCTAAGTCATGGTTTCAAGAACACACTGTTGTGGCAGTGCAGCACGGATTTGAAATAAAAAAATCTAAAAGTCATGTTCATAAATCATATTTGCATTCATTAAATTCCCAGTCAAGATACTCTGGTAAGAACTGGCTCACCTTGTTAATATGGACTCAAAACTGTTGAAATGCAAAATAATGAAATTTATTATGTCATTAAAATTGTGATTAATCACAAATTACCACTTAAATTCAGTGAAAAATCAGGATTAAAAAAAAATATTTTCGTTTGACAGCCCTAGTCAAAACATATTTAAATTGTAAATGTTGACCTTACTGCTGAAAACACTGTTTGATGTCATTATCTAGAGAAACATATCCATTACATGTTAGAGTCCATGTCTCGGTGCCGAAGCATTTGAAATGCAAGACTGACACAAAAAGACAGATAATTGCTAAAGATCAGTTACATTCTTGGCAAATGCTTTCGCTTTCATCCATCTAGAAAATCCTCTTCAGTTATGTCTGATTCAGTATTCAGCATTTATGAACACACCACATGACCTTTAAAGGTGGTTTCCACCAAACCAAACAGTTTGCGTACTGGAGCTCTACCATTTGATGCTTAGTACTTGATGTCCAATGGCTGACCAGCTCATTTGAAGAATGGTTGCTTGTGTATGACTATGTTGCAGCACTCTGCCACTGGCACTACAACAGAGAGGAAACAGAACAATGCCATGCTGTAAAAACTGTCCTCAAAACAGTTCATAGCTGACTTGGGGCTCATGATGTCGTTAATCAGATGGCCCTTCTGTTTGAATGCCTCAAGAGGAGCACAGCTTCTATGGTTTGCACAGATACACTCACAAAACACAGTATTCATTTCTTCAGGCGGGTCAGAAAAAAAATGGCACCAGTTAAATCTGAAGCTGCTGCGTCTGTGGACACAATCAGTACAGTTTCTGTGATGAACAACAGCTTCAGTAAGCAACTTCTTGACAGCCTAATGCACCGTTTCATACAGACACCAGACCAGAGACCATTCAGTCTGACCACACCAGGCTTAATGGTGCCTTTTTACGCTGTCTGCACTCCAACAAATTGCCAGTTTCTCTACACAACTGGTATGGAGTAAAAAATATCAGAGCCCTGTGTGAAAAGTTCAGACTGTAGTATGAGCATAAGGTTGATTTTTGTCTTTAATAAATGGTGGATGAGATTCTGCCTCACCAAAGGTGTACATGTGATTTCATGTATCACCAGTGTGTTGTGTTTCAGTGAGTGCATTGATGCTGCTTTTTCAGCCCTGCATGCTCTGCACTGCTTCTGTATTGTACAGTTGTGCTCATAAATTTACATACCCTGGCAGAATTAGTGATTTTTTTGCCATTTTTAAGAGAACATGAATGATAAGAGAAAACTTTTTTTCAAACAACTGTGTTTACTCTTTTTAAATCATAATGACAACAGAAACTACCAAAATGACCCTGATCAAAAGTTTACATATCCTGGAGATTTTGGCCAGATAACATGCACAAAAGCTGACATAAATGGGTTTGAATGACTACTAAAGGTAACAATCCTTACCTGTGATCTGTTTGCTTGTAATCAGTGTATGTGTATAAAAGGTCAGTGAGTTTCTGGGCTCCTGACAGACAGACCCTTGCATCTTTCATTCAGTGCTGCACTGACGTTTCTGGATTCTGAATCATGGGGAAAGCAAAAGAATTGTCAAAGGATCTGCGGAAAAAGGTAATTGAACTGTATAAAACAGGAAAGGGATATAAAAAGATATCCAAGGAATTGAGAATGGCAATCACCCCACCAGTTTGCTTATGGAGCAAACTGTTCTACAGAGAATGCCGTGGCCACAGCCCTTCATGTTGCACTGTCCCACCTGGAACGGCCGGGGAGCAATGCACAGCTGCTCTTTTTCACTACAGCTTCGCGTTTAACACCATCCTTCCCCACAAACTGGTGGACAAACTGTGGTACCTGGGACTCCCACATTCCACATTGTGGATAAGCAGCTTCCTGTCCAGTCGCAGCCAGAGGGTTAGAATGGGTCACCATACATCTGCAGCCCTCAGCCTCAGGACCAGCTCCCCACAGGGCTGTGTGCTGAGCCCCTTGCTCTACACCACTGTCAAGTTTGCAGATGACACCACTGTAGTGGGGCTCATCTCTGGAGGAGATGAGTCTGCCTACAGGCACGAGGTGGACCAGCTGATAGTGTGGTGCAGGGAGAATGACCTGCTCCTTAATATCAAGAACCAAGGAACTGGTAACGGACTTAAGGTGAAAGAAAACGGACATTCCACCACTACTCATCAGTGGGGACTGTGTGGAGAGGGTGGCTGACTTTTGCTTCCTGGGAGTCCACATTGAGGAGGGCTTGACCTGGAGCGTGAACACCTCTGAGCTGCTGAAAAAGGCCTTGCAGAGACTGTACTTCCTGAGGGTGCTCAGGAGGAACAACATCACCCAGAGACTGCTGGTGACCTTTTATCAATGCTCTATTGAGAGCATCCTGACAAACTATATATGTGTGTGGTACACCAGATGCACAGTGGATCATAAACACTGCTCAGAAGATCCTCGGTTGCCCTCTCCTCTTGCTGGAAGAACTGCATAGTTCCCGTTGTTTCAAAAAAGCCCAGAGCATTATAAATGACACTTCACACCATGATCATTCCCTGTTTGAACTGTTGCCATCAAGCACACAGTATAGATCAATTAAAACATGGACATACAGATTCAGAAACAGCTCCTACCCAACTGCAATAACCACACTTAACAAAGCAAGAATGCAGCAACAGGTTTTTCTTGTCTTGATATCAGTGGCTTCTATGTCCTCCTTTGGCCAGCTTACGATCCCAGCTGGGTATCTGATGACTGACAGTGCGGACATGTTAATGGCTCTGACCTTGTTCTGACCATTTAGCTGACTTCTCAAGACTTGCCTTGCTCTCTGGAGGTATTTGGTTGTGGTCAATTTCCTTGCAGCCTCCTCATGATTTCCATTAGCATGTGGGATCCCAAGGCACTTGTAGCTGCTATCTCCTATGTTGCCCTCTGGTAGGTCAACTTCCTCAGGTCTGGTCATCTTGTCTCTCTGATATCATCCGGCCACACTAATCCAACTAGCATCCCTGTGTCCTTGCTGTAGATCCTGGTGGTGTGGATCAGTGAGTCGATTTCTTGCTCATTCTTGGCGTACAGCTTGATGTCATCCATGTAGAGCAGATGGCAGATTGTTACTCCACTTCGGAATTGGTATCCATAGCCAGTCTTCTTGATGATTTGACTGAGGGGATTCAGGCCTATGTAGAACAGCAGTGGCGACAGTGCATCCCCTTGGTATATGCAGCATTTGATGTTGACTTCCACATTTCCATGGAGTTCTTTATGAAGGCCGTTAGTGTCCTGTTGATCTTGTATAGTTCCAGACATTCCACTATCCATGTGTGTGGCATTGAGTCGTAGGCTTTCTTGTAGTCAATCCAGGCGGTGCACAGGTTTGTCTTGCTGCTCTTGCAGTCTTGTGGGATTACTCTGTTGACCAATGGCTGGTGCTTGGCTCCTCTGGTGTTACTGCCAATTCCTCGCTCATGTATTGGCCCATATGCCTAGTTATCTTAGGCGCTATGATGCCTTACAGGTGCTTCCATGTTGTGGAGGTTATTGGTCTGTAGTTGGATGAGATAGCTCCCTTCTGGGGGTCTTTCATGATCAAGACTGTCCTGCCCTGCGTCAACCATTCTGGGTGAGTCCCATCCCTTAGCAGCTGGGTCATCTGTGCTGCTAGGCATATATATATATACATATATATATATGTGTGTGTGTGTGTGTGTGTATATGTGGGTGTGTATATATATATATATATATATATATATTTTTTATTTTTTTTTTTTGACTGTCACCTGCTCAAGGCATCAGTACCTTCGGATGCCATGACAGTAATAGATTATAGATTAATAGATTATAATAATAATAGTAATGTCAAAATATCATTTACAGACCCATTTAACAAATGATCACTGCTGCCCAACCCACAGGTCCATTTGTGGGTCCCGTGGGTTAAGGGTCGAGCCGCGCATCACTACTCAGCTCAGTCTATAAATGCTGTACACAACAGTAAGGCTATAGACATTATATTACATTCAGGCCGTCAGAACCAACAGCGCATCGGCTCTACAGTGCACAACACTGCTGATTAACCATTTTATTGCAGCACAGAGTGTCTGCCAGCAACCAATTACTTGCAGAGGCTTCCTACAACTTGTTTAAACGGTTCTGATTTAATCAGAAGACAAATTAAACAGGATGACTAGCCAATGTGAAAATCAAAAGAAAGCATAGAATAATGTACTGAAGGAGACTGTTGTGCCACCACATTTTTTTGTGGTTTGATCCGGTCTCCGCTGTGCAAACCTCCACAATACAATTAGGTATATCTATCTATCTATATATATATATATATAAACTTTAACTCTACTATGACAAGAAAAAAAGAAAAAGAAAAACATTTTAAAGAATTTTGAACCTGGCTTTATCCCAGGTTAAAATTTTACAGACCAGTACATATCCAAGTAGATAATGCCTCATTTGAATATTAAAATATAAAATAATTGTCTTCATGTAAGTAATCAAATGTAGAAGTTTTATAGTGATATCTTTCATTTAACTCTATTTACCTGGGGTGTTTCCCCTTGACGACAGATCACATTGTATTTGTATCTTTACTTCAAAAAGCACTGTGGTAGAAATTATAAATCACTTTGCTGTGTCAAATCATTTTGTGCATTATAAGCAGATGCAGCATCAGATTCTATTTTTAATGTATTGGAAATGTGTTCAGTCTGTTGACGTTTCAAGCTGTTAAATTCAGTTAGGTTGAAAAACTAACCCATACAAGCGCTGTTCATAAGGTTAATATCTCAACAACCAGCTATTTACAACAGAGTTATCACATCATGGTTGTTTCTATGGCTTTCTTTGATAAACGTCTAATGAAGTGCTTTTAAAGAGAAAGTAATGTATTGTGGAAGCTGAGCTGACAGTGGTGCTTTCAATCACCAGAAAAGAGCTCCACTGCTATCAGCTTCTGATTCACTCAGTGACAATGGTTATTCAGAATTATCTGTTTGAAGATTAGGTGAATGCCTCGAGTGCTATGTTGCCTTATCTTTGATTGATGTTGAGTTTCTGTGTCTTTTTAGAATAATGTTAACTAAGTAATTCGGGGCCGCTGCATCCAACCACAACTAACTCTACCAATGAGACACTCAATACAATAGTTTGGATGCCTCTCAATATTTGTGTGCACAAACAGACAACAGTCTGTACTCAGCAACACCAGGGTTGGTGTGTGTTGTTGTGGCTCAAGTAAATAATGCAGCCAGAGGCTTTTGGGGAACGACCTGACATTAAATATGAAGTTGACAATAACAAGAGAAGGTGTTGGAGGTCAGGAAAGAACTTTTCATGGAGTAGGGTGACTTACTTCATCTGTGATGAAACTTTACTGGAGCTATTATTGTAAAAAGGTGCCCAAGCACAGCATGCTGAGGTAAAGCCTAAAAGAATATTAAACTAGTTAAAACACAAAAAATGTGATAAACTAAGATAAGATTACTAACATGGGCAAATGTAAAAAGCCTAAAATAATTTCACTAATTCGAACACTAAAATGCGATAACCTAAAATGGAATAACTAAAAATGGCCGACAACGGCACCTAGGATTAATGAGCCTAGGACTCTAAAAACTGGTTCGTAAAATAAAGGAAGAGCAGAGCTTTAAAATAACCAAACAGGTGTAGCAGGTACAACAACTTGGGTTTATTACCATCAACAAAGTCTTTTCAAAAAGGTGGTTTAACCCAAGGTTAAGATGTGTGTTAAAAGTCCATGAATAAAAGTACTTAAAATACACTGGTAAATTACACAGGTCTCGGCGTGTGGCTTCCGGCTCCACGTAATCCTCTCTGCCTGCCGGAAACTGCGGGAGGAGAGAAGAAACTCGACCAGTAAAAGTTTTTATGTGACAGGTGCAAACACTGCAGGCTTTAAACATTCTCGTAGGTCAGGCTAGTGCTGCCACGGACTAGTGTACTCAAGTATTTCCTGGGCTATAGCAGAGCTAACGACCCAGGCTGGAGTTATGCAGCGTTGGTGGACACTACCATCAACTCTCAGGTGGCCAAACCTCGTCTGGGGGAACCCCTCCGTCACGACCCGGATGTCGGCTCTTGACCCTGGCCATTGCGCCAGCGCTTGATGTCGGCCTCTGGTTCCTCCACGCTGGACACCTCGTCCTGCTGAACGCTTCCCGTCAGGAATTTTGTCCTGCTGCCTCCCTTTCCGTCCTTGCCCCGTATGCTTTTCTCTGCGTCCGTCTGAGTCTGCCACTCTCTGTCTTCCTCTCCTCTCACTCACCTCTCTGTTCTTCAAAGTTTTTCTCGGGTTTTGGTCCTCCCCTCAGCCACTGATTGGCGCTCTTAGTGGTCGTGGCAACTGTAAATCACATCAAGTGCGGCTGCACAGGTGCAGCACATCTTAATCAAGTAAATAAGGCAGGTAAGAGATTCAAACTCCAGCATGCATCAATAAAATCCAACAGTAAACAACTATAAAAAACTGCAACCATGAAAATAATAAAAGCATGCAATTAATATTACACTAAAAAAACAAATAAAATCATACACAATAAAAACATAAAAGCATGCATAGATACTGCAAAAACACTTCAGCCTTATTACATTATTGTGTTTTGTGGTTATTAATTCTTTTAATTTTAAGTGGGGTAAATTAATTTTATTTGGGGTGTTTAGTTTGTTCTGACTGAGTTGTAATTTTAACCTCACTAACTCCACCAGGACACCGACGTCCTCGCTTCCCTCCTCTGTTAAATGGTATCTTCCAGGCGCACTACGTCATCAAACCATGCCATATTTGGTATTGCTGGATTCAGGAAGCTCTCGACTTTTCAAAAATAACATTGTTTTTCTTTTATTTCTTATGTTTTGCACAAGACCAGCCTAAACACACAAAGTCCAAAATCGTGATGAGCGTTGACAAGTCATGTCATGCTGTTTTTTGGAGGGAAAAGTTACAGGATTACGCGCAACCTTATTAGGGGCTGTTAGCATGGACTTAACTGTTTTATAAATGTTAAGAGTCTCACTCCTAACACTATTTTTGGCTGAGATACGCCGTCTAGAAACTGGGATCATTACTTTCATGTTTCATGCATGGCTTTATTCTGGTGATGTTTTATGGTGTTTCTGTGTCAAAAAACAACATTGGTTATCACAATCATGCCTGATTTCAATACGGTACAATGTTAGAAGCTAGCAGAGTGTTGTTTGATCATTAACAGTACTGTTTTGAAGCCGAGAGACCGACTTGAATTTGTTCTGCTTTTGTTCAACTGCATTTCGTTGCTAGACTGTAATGTGTAATTTAGATTTGTCATCTCCATCTTCTAGAGGAGGTTTCCACCTTTCAAATTAAATATGGCATCTGCGTAACGTTGCGCCCCTCATTCTCGCCTATGCGCACTACAACTGTCATTCATCTTACTATATAATGGCGAAAACTCTGTCTGTCTGTGGGTGTGCAGATGCGTCTGTTCCACATTTTTCTACTCACTGATGTGGTCAATCTATGTGAAACTGCACATAGGCATTGAGGATTGGCATAGGTAGAAGGTGACAGCTACTTTTTCCAAAAATTACACTTTTTTTTGGTATATTCTTTTACAAAGTCGATGCATTCACCCCACGAGTTACTGCACACACGTGTTGATATATGTATCCAATTCAAACCAGGGCCGGTTCCAGAAAATAATGACTAGAGGTGCATCTTAGATCACAGGGAGTGCACATGCCCAGCACGTTATTCAACACTAAATTATGCATTTTCCAGTCATTTCAAGTGAGATGATACCAGCCAAGCAAGAATATTTAAAGTGTCTTTCAAGTGCTTTATTGCAGCAATATTGTAGCAGAACAAAGAAAAGGCTACATTTAGTCTGGACTACCTCACACATCAGACAGTGGCGATTGATCTAAGACTGCAAGGGAAGCTCAGCTTCCCCTAAAATGTCAAAAAATAAGTGGTCAAATATGCACTGTTGTGTTTCCATTTCATTGACTAAATATGCGCCAGAACGCGTTCAACTTTTGTTCAGAATCAGCTACTTATCACAAGTCACTGACACGACTTCTTCTAATTCATTCCCGTAGCGTCACAGTGCATTAAACAGTGTAGAAGCTCAGAGTCCAAAGACTTCACTGGGGAAGCATAGAGTGGGTTGTTGGCTGGCCTGGACGCTTGGCTTCTGCATGATGATTGGATGATCTGTCTGAGGCTGAATCCCTTTTTGATTGACAGAGAAATGAGCGAATCAGCGATCTTGAAATATAAACCACCACCGATTTTCAAGTTTCATTCCGTTGTTCCGAGTTGATCTGGAGACTTTTCCAATCCTCTTAGTGACTTTTTCTTTGTTAAAAACGACTAGCGACAAATCTAGCACCTTTTTCTGGTGTTATTGGAGACTGTACTCGTGTTTGGAGACTCTGACTTCTGTCGCTGTGCAGTTACTGTCCCCAGCGAGCAGCAGGTGCTGCTGTGAGCCCTCCACCGTCCCAAAGCACTCACAGGCGGTCACGCTAGCCTCGAGCATCAGCCCCAGCTAGCGAGCGAGCTAGCAAGCTGCACATAATGGCAGACAACTTGAATTTAGAGTTAAACAGCAGGGCAGATCAACACCTCAGATTGATTTGGTGCAAAGGGTGGGGAAAAGTAACAGTTTTTTTCACCCATCTGAAAATCTTTGAGGTGTGTGTTGCTGTGGTTCTATGGCATGAGTGTGGTGGAAAAACAGCTTCAATTAAATGCTCTTTTATAAGTTACTGCCTCGCTACAATATGACAACTTTTGTGATATAAACTTAAAGTGAGCTTCCCCTGTTTGAAAGACCAGCAACCACCACTGCCATCAGACTATCTAGCAACAGATGTTTCTTAACCTGAAAATAAAACAGAAATTCAGACTAGGAATTCTATCTATAACAATCCGTGTTGTCAGCTCAAAACCATCACTGATGCCTCAACTCTTGTATCCAATGCATCAACAGAGCCACGGAAAGGGAGCTGGTTTACAGCTAGAAATTGAATGATGTCCACAATAGATGTCACATAAGTGCGGTTTCTATCAAGCTGGTCTTCATTCACAAGTGTGGACACCTCGGTCCTAGTCCTTTCTCTTCTAACCCTCTCCTGCCACAATGCCACTGATGTCATGTGCTCTCTGCTTGCTTTGTGCCTTGCTAGTCCCTTATCAAGCACAAGAGCTTGGCGCCAGTTGTTATAGCCACTAGTGGTGAAGACATTTGTTTTACTATGGCCAAATCCAAAATTTCTACCCGTGTAGCAAAACACAGCATCATTTTTACAGGAATATTCTAGCCATTCTCTGTTATCGAACCATGAGCTGCAAAAGGAACGCTTTGCTCCTCCAAAAAAAAAAAAAAAAGATGATGGATACTCCTGTAAACGCACTTGAAGTGGCTCCTCTTTACCTAGGTCGTCAGGTGGTGGTGCTTTGGATGAGCTGAACACCTGCTCTGGGGCTGGGGGTGAAGGCAGTGGCTCAGGCGGGAGTGAGCAGGACAAGGCTGCCGCCTGCTCCCCAGCAGCTAGGCTAACTTCATGTCGAGGTCGAGTCTCTGTCTCACCATCGTTACCGTTGTCATTTCGAATATCCATGGCGATCTCGTTAACGTTATTTGTGTTACAGGCTGTTAACGGTACACCAGAAATCTGCGTCCGGCTGGTGCAGCAGCTGCCGGGCTGGTAACTGCGCTAGAAGCAAATGTGTGACGTGCAGTCACGTGCACTTGTCATGACAGACAGCGTTGACAGTGACATTACTGAAGAAAGGTAGGAATTTTATTTAATTGCCATTGAATTAAAACTAAACTGGCAAATAGAATACGCATTTCACTGTCAATGTGTTCTATATTGTTATGTCAACATTAACTTAAAAAAAAAAAAAAAAAAACAGGATTTTTTTTTTTTCACTCTTTTCAACTGAGTATGCAGACACATAAAATAAGCGTGCAATGCATGCTTATGCACCCTCGTAGAACTGGGCCTGATTCAAACGGACATCAGCTATAGCCGAGCAGCGGCGTTTCACTGTACACGCACGTTAATACATGCATCCACCTCAAACAGCAGCTGTAGCCGAACAGCGGAGTTACACTGTGCATGCGCATTAATATATGCATCCACCTCAAACAGACATCATCTCAGCTGCAGTCGAAAAAGGTAGGCTTATGAATTAATTCATTATATTTACACTGCTAAAACATGCACATTGATGTCGCATTTACAAGCTAACCAATTGCCATGTTGTGTAGATGTATGTGCGCATGGGAGGTTGCCCCATACCCCTCAACTCTGTGTGTCTGTGTGTTTGTGAGTGTAGCTAGGGGAGACCGGGGTCAGTTGTTAAGTGGGGTAAATTGCTATGCCAACAGAGAAGCACAGGGACGAGCTCGCTCGACAGAAACTCCAGAACAGCCAGCTAGGCTATAACGAAAGGGAAGCCTGAACCAACCTCAAATGGACATCAGCTGTAGCCGAGCAGCGTAGTTACACTGTGCGTGCCGTGCACGTTAATATATGCATCCACCTCAAACAGACAACATCTCAGCTGCAGCTGATAAAAGTAGGCTTATCTTATTATAGCTTATCTTACTATATGTTACTATATAATGTGTGTGTCTGTCTGTACGTGTGTGTGTGTCTGTTCCATGTTTTTCTCAATCCCTGTGAATTTGGCACAGTGGTAGAGGGTCATGGGAGGATGCAAATGAAGCAATATTCCATCAGTTGGCCAAAGGGGGGCGCTACAGCAACTGATTGAAATTGCAGACTTTGAATGGGCATATCTCATGCCCCGTATGTCATAGAGACTTTGCACAAAGATGCTTCTCCTCATGAGGAACAAATTTGCCTCAAGAACCCATAACTTCCGGTTATATAGATTTTCCACCACTTTGAATTTTTTGAAAAACACTTAAAACTGATCTCTTCCTAGGAAGCTTGACCAATCTGCATGAAACTCGGTGAACATAATCTGGGGACCAATATCTAAAGTTCCCTCCTGGCAAAAGTTGGAAAACTTATGAAAACTGAGCTTCTGTAAGGCAATGAATATTGCAACAACAATGCCTTGTTGTTATTATTATATTATTGCAACTGCTAAATAAGACTACTTTTTAATGGCTATAACAATGTTTTGGATTGGTAGACTATTTCTAACCTGGTTTATCCTTTTTCTCAGTCTTGAGGAGGAAGGTGATAATGATCATCACTGGGAGCCTCCTAAGTCCTCTCCAGCTCCATCCCAGCCCAGGAAAAAAAGGAAGTCATGGTGTGTATTTTGCATGATGTCATTGTACTATTATTGTGATCTTTGTCTGTGTCCCATGGATGATTCATATTTGCATAGATCTACACATAAGTGAATAGAATTATTATTACTGTACAGATAACAACTCATTCTAAATATTTTCTCACAGTCCAGAGGTGGAAGACACAGATGAACTGGCAGAATCCAGTTTGCCAGGGCCATCATTGTCAGCCCCTCCCCCACCACAGCCATCCAGGACAAGGAGGAAATCTGCACCTCCAGCACCCACACGTTCCAGAAAAGGATCAAAGCCATCACTAACACCTTAAAGGAGCACAGAATGTGGCTCAACAACCTCACCCACTTCCACATTGACACCTCCTTCACAGACCCCCGCTACACAGAAGACAGCTGAAGAGGAATTGGGGAAGAGTGTGAAATGGCTTGAGATGAGCGACCAGGTCGCCCAGCCGCCCCCACAAATCTTTGTCCCTTGCCAGCGAAGTGGCCCCACTATTGGCAGAGGATCAAGATGGACACCATTTCAACTATTCAAGTTGTTTCTTCAACATGACAGTCATACACACTCTCATCACTAAGACTAACAAGATGGAACAGAAAATGAAAGCAGCAGGGAAGAAGTTCAGGTGGAAACCTGTTACGAAGGAGGAATTTTACACCTTTTTGGCATTGATCATTTTCTGTGGACTGGTGAAGTGCATGGCTAAAGACGATTATTGGAGGAAATGGTGCCCCTACAATTTTCGCTCTCCATCTTCTGTCATGAGCCGTAATCGGTTCAATTCAAGCTTCTGGTGTCTTCCCTTGAACGATTCTGATGAAGATGAGGAAAATAACCAGAAGAAAGGCACTTGACAACATGACAACGGCTGTTCACGGTGAAGCCACTGTACGATGACATCCTGTTGGCCTGCAAAGCTTCATATTATCCTGGCCAGCAGCTTTCTATAGATGAAAGAATGTTGGCCACTAAAGCGAGAATAGGGTTCAAACTGTATAAAACCAATGAAGTGGGGCATAAAGCTGTTTGTTCTTGCAGACATGAATGGCTACATGTGAAACTACTCCATTTATGAGGGTAAAACAGCTGAACAGTTGACGGATGGACTGGGCCACTCAGTCGTCATGCAGCTTCTGGATGCTTCACTTTTGGGGACTGGGTATGAGGTGTACATGGATTTTTTACACCAGCTCGAAGCTCCTCACTGACTTGGACCAAAGGAAGATCATGAATTATGGGAGGATGCGCGAGAGCCGTAGGGGTTTTCCTGTCAGCAAACCAAAGAAACTTTTGAAGAAGGCCAAGTGGGGAGAGTTTGGATGGCTGAGAGTGGACAGGCTGCTGTTCGTCCGATAGATGGATCCAACTTCCACCGAGCCTTCAGTGTCTTCACTGCCAGAAGAAGGGTGAGGGATGAAGCTTGAGTTGTTTGCAGAACCGATGTCTCCATACCCGATGCAGTGAAGGACTACAGTGCCTTCATGGGCGGATTGGACCTCTCCAGTGCCCTTATCAGTTACTACAGTGTGCTCCACAAAACCATGAAGTGTACTAACTGCTTGCAGTTAAACAGAAGAGGTTCAGGGAGCTTCTCATCAAAGAAATGACAACACAGCAGCCATCCTCAACTTGCTGGCCAGGAAGAACAACATGTGGACCCATCTTTCCCTCCCAGGATGCAACCAAAGGTCCAAGACAGTGTGTTGTTTGTAAAAACAAGATCCCAATAATTTGCTGAAAGTGCATGACACCCCTCTGCATCCTTCCAAAGTGAAGCTGTTACATTCAGTGTCACGACAAAGAGAAATCATAAAAACAAAACTAGCACACTGAAGCCTGTAGAGATAGATATGTCTCAGCTCAAAAAGTGCCTAACTTCCAGATTGAAGCCATTTTACAAACTTCATCTTAGCCTCAACTAACTGAAGCTTTGAGTTTGAAGTCTTATTTTTATTTTATTTATAGTGTGCCAATTTGTGTGATTTATTTTTCTTATTTATCATTTTTATTTGTACAAACTTTGTCTTATTTTTATTTGTTTATTTATAGTGTAACATTTTGCTACTGTGATATATATTTTTAGAAATAAGTATGCTTCACATGGACTCAAAAGTATATTTTGAATTGGTGGTGTTTATTACACAGTTATACACATTGGTATGGTTTGTGGTAATACCAAAAACTAGTTAAAAATTTGGAAATGGAAAATTTTTGAGTATTTTAGCTTCACCTGATGGAATATATCAAAATGTAAAGGAAAAAACATCTATAGAGTCTCAGAATATCATTTGCTTTTATGTGTCCATTTGGAGTCTCCAAATGCCTTTTTTGGAGCTCCGCCTGGACCTTTTCATGGAAAAAACACTGTAGAATGGTCATATGGCCTCCACAGATTAAGCCACAGACAGTTATTCATCCTGAATTTTTTTTTATTTTAAGTGGACCAAAATCTTCAATCTTTTTACGAACTCCAAAGGCCCATTACTCTGTCTCTGTATCACCTAGAGTGTTTCTGACATTTTCACAAGAAACTTCAGAAAGTTCTCTCCTCATGCATGCATCTAGCCAGAGCAGCTCAGAAGCTACAATCATTTTAATTTGGGTATGTCATTTTAGGCATATTTGACATTTTTATAGTAATAAAGCAGCAGCTTGACAGTAAGAGGACATTGTCAGAGATTTCAGTGAGTACATTCAACTTAAAGTGTGAAGGTGGGCGAAAACAAAAGGAATTTGAAAGTGAGAGATAAGTCACAGCATGGAATCACAGAAGAGCTCCATGATTATGGCTAAAACAATAATAATTCTTATTTTGATCAATATGGAGATCATGATTATTTATCACTAATATTTATTGTTTTTAGGGACAAGATATTTTTATTGCACTTTCACAATAAAAAAAACAGAGCACTGCTTTCTCTCCCATGTCATGCTCCATTCCTGCTAATGCATTTATCTCTGCATCAAAATAAGGCTTAAAATATGACTCTTTTTCACCTGGATTCAGTACATCTCCTATTCATTCATTTTCCGTAAACGCCTATCTTGTTTGAAGTTGCAGGGGACTGGAACCTATCCCATCTCACATAGCCTTGGACAGGCAGCCAGACTATCACAGGAATGACACACAGAGACAGACTACCATTCGTGCTCAGACTGACACCTACAGCCAACCCTAACCCTTAAGCCTGATTTATGGTCGTGCGTTGAATC